>JAFIDM010003189.1:39293268-39388824 GCA_023159025.1 Thereuonema tuberculata | reverse complement strand
CAATTGGAATTAATGTAAAGACTGTGTAAAAGAAGTTTGTAGATGTAATGAGGTAAAAGTAATGTATTTCAAAGACAATAGTCTATTTAAGAAAAGCAGAAAAGATGATGAAATGCTATATAGAATGGGGGTAGTATATGCTTTAAAATGTAGGGATTGCCAAGGGGTATATATATATATATATTGAAATACGGGCAGGATCATGAAAGAACAGCTTCAGGAACATGTGCGAGCGCTTCAAAATAAGTATAAAAATGTTTCAGAGTGGGTAGACCACTGTTTTAGATATAAACACAATTCAGACCCCATTCTATATCTTATATATGGTAATCAAGATGAGAGTAAAACGTTTATTTTAGATTCTTGCTTAATAAATTGCTGCATTTGCTTCAATAAATAATAATAAATTGCTGCATAAAGACAAATCTCTTAAAGTAAGTGGAATATCACTAGGAATTTATAGAAAGTTCTTAATAAAGAATAAGAGGTCAAAAGAAATTTTGCAATTCAAGTAATTGTCTCTCCGGTTTTAATAAAAAATTTTAATTTTTTAATGTTTTAAATTTTTAATTTTTTTTAATTTTTTGATTTTCTTGTTATTAGGATGATTGTTTTGTTTTGGGAGGAAGGTTATTCTATTTTATTGTTGATGTTTTTTGTTATTATATAGTTCTCTTCCTTTGTCTTTAAGTTTTTTTTGGAAGGTTATGTTTTATTATTAATATTTGATATACAGTTATTATTAATGTTTGATATCATTTATTATTATTTAGTTTTGTTCAGTTGAGAATGGTTTGTTCCTTTTCTATATTTAAAATAGAAACCTAGTAAAAGTCTTTACGTTAAGTAAAGACGAAACATCGGTATCATGTGGAGTTTGGGTATTTCTTTCATTTAATCTTGCTAATTTTGAGATTGTTTATACAGATTTTATACGAAAATTGCGAAAGATGCATATTTGTTTTCGACCAATCACAGGATAGGAAATTTTAGTAATTTAAGGAACTTGCTTGAAGAGTTGAAGTGGAAAGACATCGTAAGAAAATATAGAAGTTGTGAACTCAATATAGATTTTTTAACTGTTTCTTTTTCTTTTTGTAAAGAGATGTAACTAAGCCCATATGCATAAAGCCTACATTTGCCTTTTTTTTTTTTTTTTTGCCTTTTCATTTCATGTTTTCTTGTTTTAACAAATTGACTTTATTCTACTCTATTTTACAGAGAAGTCCAATAAATCTGTTTTTCTTTACATCTCTATTTAGCTGAAATACTGTCGAAAGTGAGTGAAAGATCTCTTAATTTCAGGATTTATTGTAATTTGACACCAATATTATAAATTAACTCTTTTAAAAAATGAGCTTGCTTGAAGTTGGGGGGTCATTAATTTTCATTTTTCTCAGCTCAGGGTTTTATTATTTTTTTTTTTAACTTGCCGAGTTCTAGAGCGGAGATGTTTTTAATGATCTAAATTGATTTATCTTTACTTATTTAGAAAAAAAAAAAATGAAAAAAAACAACAGCAAATACCTCTGAGAGTTCTAGTGAATTTAGTTTGTCGATTCAATTAAGCAAGATTTATGGTTGCATCGGTTCCATATTTAACGGTGTGGCCCGGAGGTCATCCTGCGTATCGCTCGTACATCGTCTCCGAGAAGCCCGCCGAACATAATTGCATATTAAACGGTGCATTAAGGTAGCACTAATGAAGTAACAGCAAAACAAATCTATTCTGTGACAGTGTATCACGCAATGGACTGCTATAAACAGTCTTTGAATTTTCGGTTTCTCAACCGTTTTTTCGGTTGACCAGTGCTAATTAAGATAAGAAGTCATAAACCCATCTGTAAAAGATGCAGAGAGTAAGAAGATAATCAGGATTAACGGGTTTTTCGTAAAGAAAGCAGATACACTGTTTCTTTTGGGGTTTTTTTTTGGCATTGGGATGGAGGTAAGCAAACTAATAACAGCAGTATTCTTAAACACCTTAAGCTATATAATTAATTTTTTTCTTTAACTGTAAGAAAACGAAGGAAAAGGATTTAATTCAAATTTAATTTTTTAACTTTTTTTTTGTAATATCATCCATTTCAGCATTATTAATAATAATAGTATGTTGAAAACGTTTAGGATTTTAGTTTTTAAGTCATTTTTTTTTCTGTCAACATTTCTATTTTATTACATTAATTTGCCAAAAATGTTTCATATATTATTGTGCAGAATTATCTGTACGTGTTTTTCAACGCATTTTCTTTTTTTTTCCAAAAGAGCTTCCGATAGTTTTTTAAAAATTCTATTTGTATTCCATAGAGTACAAATAGCTCATATGGTAAGGCTCTTGTCTGCGGTTGAGAGATCAGAATCTCCAAATTCTCTCATACTTCTGTCAATTGAATATAATTATGTATCTTTCCGGGCGAGCAAGCGTTGGAATGGTCTACCGGTCTAGCTATTTCCTCTTGTGAGATCTTTTTTCTCTCTTCTGCTGCCTACCTTCGTTTTTACTGCAGTGATGTGGTAATTTTAACATGTATGTCCAGTGTTTAATCGAACTTGATATTCTGTGTTTTACATCAAGAATCTTAAATGTTTGTCCTTGCGACGTTTTGTAATTTTTGAATACTACTATTAATTATCCAATAAACATAATAGACCATGATATTAGGATTACGACTGTTGTTATTATTGTAATCATTTTAAAAAATTAAGTTTCTAAATATAAAACAAGTTAGTAAAGGTGGTATTGAACTTCAGATCATTTTATATTGTTAATAAGCGAATTCAATGATCATATATTAAAGAAGCAATAAAAATTTTTATCACTGCTACGAAAAAGATAAAATCATATACTGTTGTTAATTATATTAGTTCAGTCTTAGATAACTTAATCAACTTGTAAATGGAACTAAAGCGATGAAGGTGATGATGACGGAGTCCTTGAATCGAGAATAAGCCAGTGCATGTGTTTGGAGGAAGACTGGAGAAGATCTCTTCAAGCGATTGGATGAACAGATGAAAGAGGAAAGAACTCATTCCCGGGATTCGAACTTTGATGAAATTGCAGAGCCAGCCAGTAACTAGATCGTTCGAGGGTAATCCGTTAAAGGTTCATGTATGTCTCGCGTAGTGATTGGTCCATCATTAGCATTTGGATTTTTCTCAGGGACTGAGAGGGGTTAAGATCAAACTCGTATTTTAAGTCTGACCATAAATAAGAACCGTATCAAGTTTAAGAGAATGAGTTCAATCGCTTTTGTGAGGCGCGCGTTCAACAGACAAATGAAAAAGATATCTGTAAGTTATCTTGAAGTATTTATGAATTCTTTGATTCCTAAAATCAATATCTCTACTGAAACACGAAATTGCTGTAAATAAGGTTGACTTAAGTGTAAAGGAGCTGAATCAACAAAGGGAAAACCCAAGCACTATCATGACAGACTTTTCTTTTTGTCATTTATTTTTCTTTCTGCTGTCTTGTCGTGCAGGTCTTGCATGAAACCTCCTCTTCCTTTAATAGTTCTTTTTTTCTTTTAAATTAAGTCAGAGGTGTTTGTTTTCCCCATTAACTGCCCGTCTTTTCTTTTCATTCCTTCGCACGAATGAAGAGGGGATGAGATATTGGGAGGCAGATTCCAGCGTTTTGTACCATCCCTTATTCTGAACGGATGGCGGTATGTTTCCATTACTCAGACGAGTTCATTGTGTAGATGAGAGGTTAGAGGGCAAGGGGAAGAGGCCTCGGAAAGGGATTTTTTTTAGTGTTAGGGTCTTCCACATATCCACCTATGGGCAGTTTTATTCTCTCTAAGAGGTTTTGGCTGCCCCATCCCTTTTCCCCGTGTTATTTACGAGAGATCCGTTTTGCTTTCATACATGTCAGTTTGATTACCGTTATGCGGTCATTCGTTATGGTTCTGCTTTCGTTATTTACTCTTCCCCCCTCCTTCAGTGAAAATGAAGCAGCAAATTCAAAAAGGGGAGGATTTAATTTTTTGTGCTTCTTTCAATAAAATTCAGCAGTAGCAAAAATTCGATTTGCTAGTTTTTTAACATCAATTTTTTCTAGTTTAAAATCACATATCATAAATGTATCCTTGCAAATTGGAAATACACAAGATTTAATAATCCTTTGTTCTTAAAAGCAGCCAACAAGAAAAAGGGAAGAAATATGCAATCTTAACATTTTCTGGTAGAAAACAATAAATAGTCTTGTTTGTTTCCATAACTAGGAGAAATTTCCAAAAGTAGTCCTTTTACTTTTGGAACTATTCTACGAATTAAGTTTTTTTTGTAATTTTTACAGCACAAATTTACAACTAAAATATCTTCAAGGAATATCTTTTTTGAAACAACTGCATCACAGCACTTACAGTATTGTCTAGGGAAATCCTACACATATCTACTTTCATAAGTAATTTCTCAACTTACTTCAGACCAATGGCCAAAATAAGAGTTTTTAAACCTGATCACCTTCTGATTTACAGGAGTATTGCAATTGGCGCCGTAAATAAAAGTTGTCATATTTAGACATTGCGTAGCAATAACTGCAAAGTAGTATTTGAAGAAACAATTGAAATTCTGGTAATTGTTTTCGATCATCTACAGTCACTGGTTTCACTTTACAGTTCAGGAAAAAAAGAGTAGAACCATGTGACATTAAGTTGTCCGAAATAATTATATAAGTAATATAAATAAAGTATTGACGCCGTTCTGTTACAGAAGGTGTTTTAAGAGGTTTGCATGAATAATAGGTTATCCAACATCTCCGTTTTGCTTTCGTTTATCGCGCGAGTAAAAAACAAGTAAAATTAGCTTTTGTAATAACAGCAACAATTATTCTTTTTTAGAGGATAATACATTTTTAGAAAACAATATTAAACTAGATTTATCTAAAAATAATCGTGAATTCAATATAAAAGTTTTCTTCATGATATGCTTTCCATATCTGATAATTTCCCACTATTTCTTTGGAGGGGAACCAGAAGGAAATCTTTGACTGAAATATTATAAATCATAAAATCATGACTTGTATAGTAAAATTATGTCTTAAGACTTCAGCGCTAGATTGAACACTTGAAATCATAGTCTATCTTTTACGTGTTATTCTTTTGCTATCGCGTAAAAGAAATCCTAAGACCTTCATACAAACAATGACATTGCAGCAAAGCAATCAAATAGCGTCATAGTAATCGGAGACGACCAGAAAGTTGGATAAAAACAAGAAATAATATTCGATATGAAGCAAGTTGACTTAACAGGGACTTGAAGTCAGGTGAATGCCTTTACGAGATGAGCAGCGAGCGACCTTCCACTTGAGCGCTGCCCCAAATGCGTCTGCCTATTTGCTGCTTCTTCAGCCTCCTTCTTTATCAGCTGCCATCTCTTGTTTGGAATGTTTCGGGGTGGAGTTACCACCAGCCCAATTTGCTTTGGTGGCAAACTAAAGGGAAAAAGTGACTATCGGCTTCTCTGTGGTTCACTGGAAGCGGGGATCATGTTTCTTCTTTGGGGCCCCATCCCACTTAATGGTCGGATAGTAATATATGTTCCCTGGTATAATGTATGGGCCACCTCTAATAGACCACATTCCGGCAGCTGATGGCGAGATATAAAGGACAGCTTTCTGAAATGTAAGTAGTCACTATCAGTAACACTAACTGATAAATTGTAACAGTAGGTATCAATCTCTTCGTAAATGAAGGAACTTATGGGAATTGCTGTTTTGTAAACGGTTCCCTCACCTTTGTAATGTTGAAAGATTTTAGAAAACGAATTTACATTCTACCTAAATTTATAAATTTTTCATAATTAAATCCGCGAACTTCATAGGTAGGATATTAAAAAAATCGAAGTTTTTTTTAAGAGTAAAAGTTGATTTTTTTTTTTAAAAAAAGCAGTCTTGTACTAAACTTAAGTGCAAATAAGGGAAAACGAATGGGAAAAGACCTGATGCGATCCAGAAAAGCCGGATTATAATAAAGAAAAATTGTTAAGTTTGTTTTTAAGAAGATTCTGATCATGGAAATCAGCTTTTGAAGTGAATTTATTATTCTCATTTATTTTCGACAAAACTGAAACGAAACTGGAATTAGCCCCTTTCGTTTTGGAACTGATGAAAACGTCGCTGAACATAGAATTAACACTTTATCAGTAGAGACACTTGAAGTAACCTGTGTTTTTTATCTGTTAAACATTTTCAAATTGAAAAAGTTAAAGTCTCACTTTTTTTGAATCCAGTTTACTCACATAAAAACTTACTTTTAATACAATTACAATAACTACATATTATTTATCAAAATTACTTATTTATTATTGGTCTTGATATTTGCTATATACTTTGATGTTTAAAATTTGTTATTATTATTTGGGGGGGGGGGAATAATGTTCTTTCATTACGGTTCATGTAATGCCAATTGGATATTTGCAACATAAATCCTCTTGACACAAATAGCATTGCAAAAATGTTAAATAATAAATCATATTTAAATACTGTTTTTTAGAGTTAATTTATTGCAATCTACTGTATCAATTTCCAGCATTTTAAAAACATTTGTTTTTTTAATTTGAAAACCTCGTAAAACTAAATTGTCAAAAAGAGCGAGAGATTTAAAATAATTATGAGCGAAAGATTTATTAACCAAATGGGAAGTTTTCCCATTTTGATCAATTATCAAAGTAATAATGTTTAAAATTTAAGAATCTAACTAGTTTTTCTATTTGAAGTTTAGTTATTTGACGAATTAAAAGACTAAATGTATAGATCTCAATTTATCTTTGATCCTTTGAATTAAAAACAAAACAAAAAACTCCAGGATAAAAAGAGATTTAGAATGGTTCCTCATAAGAATTAACAGCGACTTTAAGTTTATTTCTGTAAATTTAATTTCTACATTTGGCAGTGGAGTTTCTTCTTTTTACCAACTGCCCTTTGTACATCGCTATGTAAATGATAAGTTTAGCCTAATTAAAAATTCAGCAATTAACTGAAATGACTGCAGTAGTATTTGGCTTCATCATTTGAAAAGAACCATTACAGAAAAGAGAAAGTGACATTTGAATATCTTGTGGACGAACTGTCATACTGATTAATTGGCGCGGTTTCAATTAGTGTGGAATGTCTACTTAGTCGTTAATTCGGGGACAATGTGCCCTGCATCCTTACTAGAAGGCATATTCATTTTTTTTTATTATTAGGCTTTTTTTTTTCATGTCATCTCCCCTGATGATTCCCCTCCCCCCTTTCTTCTTCACTTTTTAATCTAATCTCTCCCCTGCCATCAAAGCCACTGCGAGGGGAGACAGAGAAAGATCTTGGTAATTATAACTTCGCCTGCTGAGTCTGTGGCTCATCTAAAAAAAAAACACCTTTCTTAAGATGATCAAAGAAGAAATATATTGATTCTCTATTAAAAGTTCTTCAAATGTATTGTAGACCTAAATTCATAATAATTTACGTTTTTTTTTTTTTTTAGCTAATCAGTAAAAAAGGAAATACAAACAACCATCCTTTCATTTAAATAATCGTTTATGAAATGAAATTGGTTAGTCTATTATTTAACTTGCTGCTATTAGTTCTCAAAAATCAAGGAAAAAAGAAACTAACTAATTGATTGGGTTGATTTATTATTGACATTGTTGCAGTAATGTAATTATTGAAGGAACAGTGCTCATCAGCTGGGAATAGCCAATACCAACACAGAAAATTTGGTAATCTTAACTTTTAAGCGTAACAAATCTCGTGGGTTGTCAATCAAATTGAGTGTTTATTTGAACAATCTAATGGGGATTAATTTTTTTCGGAAGCTTTTTTGAATATAGATTATCTTTATTCAGTTATTTCCTTTTAAACAATTCCCGCTACACTTTGGCGTAATGGTTGTGATCATATCGATACCCCCAATGAAAAAAACATTGTAACTCAATTTCAGCAATTTTCAGAAGCATCAAAATAAGTTTAAATATCTACCGAAAATAAGGATTTAAAATAACAAAATAAGACCTCCTAAGTATGTCCGCAGTATGCAACCCACATCAAATTCAGAACACGGGTACCAAATGCAGTGACAGCCCCCTCCCCCCCCCAATGTTATGAGCAAAATCATGGATTCTTAGCTAAAAATGTCACCAAAACACCCACAAGATTTCCTATTTCTCCCTTTTAAACATGCCATACACACAGTTTTAGCATTATTTTAAAGTTAATTAATTTAACATCAACATCTACTTTTTCCAGCTCTACCCTAAATTTTAGAAAAAAATTAGAAAAAAAAAAAATCGCTCTATGCAAACATTGTAATGCAGAATAACTCTTTGCAGACGGTTAAAGTAGAAAAATAGTTTATATAAAATATAAACTTATAAAAGAAAGCCTAGAAGTGATAGGCTAATTCATATTCGTTTTTCTTTCGGTTAAGATCTCAGCCCGGGCCCTTTAGACGGCCTGGCCCCGGTGCTGAGGGCCCAAATGACCTCCCCCCCTCGCCCCCTTTCAGGGGGCCATGTATGCAACTACTACTATTACCCTAGTTATCAAGGATATCGTCCGTTAAACATTGTAACTCAAATATGATGTTTTTTGAGTTAAAATGTTTTTCATTGGGTGTACAGGTATTTGAATATTGGTTGAGAGTTAAGTGTGTCTTAGAATATGACATGAATTAAAGTCTTAGAATTTGACATTTCCTTACAAGATTCTTTTAAATTGTGTGTCTAAATTTGAAATTGTGTTTGCATGTATGAGTGTGTGCATAGTTCGTTAAGAATTGCAATGCAATGCTATTCGGCTAACGGAATGACGAGAACAAATGATCAGGTGTAGAATAAAGGTCTTCAAGAAACCACAGTTGGACTGGATCATTTATTCTCGTCTTCATTGTTCGTGTTAAATCGGTAATAAAAAAAAAGAAAAGTGGAATGAACAACGGCCAACATTTGCATGATTACAATCTTCCAAACTTGTTTTGCTGTTTGGTATCGTTATAAAGAAATGTACTTAGGAAAGAATTTCACGCATTTTTAACTTTGAGGATCGTAGTTTGGAGTGATCAGTTATGACAAGTTTAAAAACAGCAGGGAATAGATCTAAATCTCTTTTTAAAGCTACGTACTTTTTGAGATGAAAAAAAGTTAAATTTGGAAGAGCTTCACAATTAGCTCTGGACTACATGTGAAGATTTCTATAGTTTCAAAAATTATTTTTTTAAAATTTGACATGAATTATTCGTGAACTTGCATTAAGGTTAAATTCAATTGCTTTTTTTGTATAGAAAATTTCACTTACCGAATTGAAATAGCAACTTGAGATAACAAAAAACATTCATAATTTATTCTGTCGTGACAATAAGATATTACAGATGTAACTTAAAAACTAAGGTAACAACAAAACACAGATTGTTGTTTATAATTTAAGACAAAGAGTAGATAATATAAAAATAGAATAAAACAGAGTTATTTAAATAATAGTATTTCCTACAAAAAATTAACATTGGAAATAAAATTAATGTATGAGCTTTTTAAATATAAAAACATTCTTAAAACTTTGCGCCTTTTTAACTTAAGACGTTTTTTTAAAGTCAGAACACTCTAGGAAAATGGCATCTTATATGTCATCGTAGTGGTCCAGTGCAAAGGAATTGGGCTGAGAACTGGAGGAGACTGTTTCAATTCCCGATGGAGGTCAGGAAGTTTTCCCTAAGTGTTTTTCTTCCAGGCGGGTCTAGGATTCACTCACTCCTTTGTAAAATTATTAAACATATACAGAAATTCTTTGTTCCTTTAACAAGATTGAGTTGTTTCTAATGTTTTTCTTTTGAAATTTTTTATAACCTTCACTCACAAAGTTCCAAGTAGGAATAAAGAGACATAACAAATAGATCGCCTTTTATCAGCGAGTCAAGGTTTATAAGATCCATTCTCTGGTTCTTATATTATTAAGAAGATAAAAACACATAGATTTTATGACTCTTTTTAATCCACGTTTGCTGGGAAGGGTAAACAAGAAAAAGGATACGATGGTTGCGATGATGTTCACTAATGAGAGAGAAAGTTAAAAAGACAGCGCAACAAAGTAAGTTGGTTAAGGGTGGTAAGGAGGCATCAATGTTTGGAGGTCGCGAAAGTGAAGAAAAATTTGTAAAAATGAGAAAAATTTAAAAATGTGACAAGAATGAATGGATGAAACATTAAAGAATTGAGTGGGGGGGGGGGGAACGACCCAAATAAACAATAATGAGGGAAAAAGACAAAATTTTCAGATTGAAGAGGCGCCAACCTCCGCCACACCAATGTCTCGAAATGAGTGGAGAATGTAGAGTAGAATTTTCATTCGTGTCTTTGATTGGATGGTCGTTTGAGATTGTCCCTCTTTCAAAATTCTAAAGACAATTATTGGAGATGGACGTTATTCAGTAACTGCTTTCGTTTTGATGCTGTTTTAATGCATTGACTTTTAAAACAAACACATTCTGTCCGTATCGCTCTTATCGCGGGGTTTAGTTCACTGAGACGTACATCTGAACTTGGATTCAGGCCCAGTAGGTGATTTTGGATGTCTTTCTCTGTTTGTGCTGCTTTTTGTTTTCATGCAGTGATTTGGTCCTGGTACAATATAGTCTCAATTGTTGTGGCATATTGAAATATATGTGCGATAAAACAAAACAAAGCATGGTTTACCTTGATCTTATCGTTTATTGATTTTTTTTTTTTTAATATCCCATAGTTTTAAACCTTTTTATTATTTAAATTAACAATGTGATCTATTCTTTGATTTTATTCTAAAATTATTAAGCCTACAAAACGAAAAGACAAACATAAAAAAGTAATTTGAATTTTAGATTTGGAAAAAGTGCTACAGCCAAAGATATTAAGTGTTTAGTAGTCTGATTGTTCATTTTTTTTTCCCTGCTTGATGTTGCTTTCATTCCAATGGGCGGTTCAAATTGTAAACGACTTTGATCAGGCGATTGCGCTACTAAAGACCATTAACGACTTAGGTTTTAGCATTTTAAGAATTCAATAGCAGAACGAAATGCCATAGCAACACACTACGATCACAAACTAAAAGTCTTTCACGTCGACAGGAAATATTTAACAAAATATAGACAAACTTAAGTGTTGTGTGGGGCAAATATCTCACAAAATTTCATATGAACTTAAAACTTAGAATCCTGATACTACTAGTAAGAAAAATACATCGAAAAGAAAAAGGCTTTTCACTAGAAGCTGAATATATATTTATATAGAATAACATTAATTTCTTTTTCATTGAGAGAGATCTCATAAGTTTATGATTATATTGTAAATATCATTGTATTGATGTTCCAGTGTAACTCTTGCAATCAAAAGAAAGTTGGATTGAAAGCCGAATCAGAAACATGTGAGATATATTTACAATATATATTTTTTTTTTCATTGAAACAAAATATACAAATAGGCAAGGATGTAGAAGCAATAACAAATGTGTAGTTAATTTAATTTTAATCAACCCAATTTCTACTTTTTTGATACTTCCAGATCTTCAAGACACTATACCTTTGTATAGTTTGTATAAAATCGTTCTAATTCTTACACTCGTTTAAAAACATCCCGATAAAATATCAATTAAAAATAATTCCCCTAATCTTAGTTGTTCTAAAATCTGGATTAAAAGTCTAATTTTAAGTTATTTTAGATAAGACATTGTTTGCCTGTATATTCTTGCCTGAATTTGTAATAACCTGGATAGCTTTTTCGTCGTCTAAGTACAAATCTAAACAAAAGTATATTATCCAGAATTACTGAGTTTTTATCCTCATCGAAAGCTACGGCCTAAAAGACAGTAAATTTCAAAAATTGCCCAACACGCAGTTTTCTTACATTTTGTTGTAGCAAATCCATTCTTTGTCTTGTGGATAGTGCGATACAAGTCAGGTTTCCCAGTGATTGGAAACTCACAATATTGTCTTTTTGAAACATCTCTCGATTTAAAATCTGTCGATTTTAATTTTCGAACATTGAAGCTTAATCATCATATTGTTATGCCTGAAGAATTATAGATTTACTTATGCATACATTTAGGCCTACTAATATTTTCAAGTTTTCTTCATCACTGTTGGTAGCAGACAAAAACTGTAAGTTACGTACAGCAGACATACATTTTCCAATGTCAACTTTTTCAAGAAACTTCGAACATTTTTCTACATCTTTTTTATCAGCTATGTTCCATGTTACAATTATGTTATCTGTTACCGTTCTCCTCTGTCGACGGGTTTTAACAGTAATATGAGAGTTAAAAAAGAATTCGCATTGTACCCTTAACTATAATCCTTTACTTTTGACATCACAATAAAAAACATACAAGCACATAAATAAGAAATCACTGATCTGTTTTTAGTGTTTTCGATACCGGGAATCCAGAACAGCTGTTTCAGGCTTCCAAACCATCATCAGCTGGATTCGACCAATGTGCTCAGTATTCTTACAGCCAGTGATCCCAAGAAACATTTAAAGTAAACAAAAGTTAACAAGATAATGGCCCTTCATATTAAAAAACAACAATATATAAATTAAAAATAAAAAAAGTGCAGAAATTTAATCCTCACTAGCAACCGCTTAGCTTATGAAGGATTAAATTGTAAAAGAAGAAGTCATATTAAATTGTAAGAAAAGAATTGACATATTATTTCGCACGTTAAACTTATTCTTAAATGTATTCTTTTTTTTACAATTTAATCCTATATAAGCTAATCGCTTGCTAGTGGGATTAAATTTCTGCCCTTTTTTTATTCTTATTTTATTTTAATATGAAGGGCTGTTATCTTGTTAACTTTTGTTTCCTTTATGTATTTCTTGGGATCACTGAGCTGTAAGATACTGGGCGAATCCAGCTGATGAAGGTTTGGAAACCTGAAACAGCTGTTCTGGATTCCTGGTATCAAAAACAGATCAGTGATTCTTTATTTATGTGTGTGTATGTTTTTTATTATGATGTTAATATTATTTCCGCACGTTAAACTTCTTGTTACTTTAATTTTACTGTTCAGCATATATTTTTTCAGCTATTTTTTTTTTTGGTAATGGTTTTTTCTAGTGATATGCATTTTGTTTATATTTGGCAACGAAAAGACTGTCAAAAATAAAATATTTCCTAGTCACTTCGTGAAGTTTTTGAATCTGAATCAGAAAATTTCTAATATCTAATGGAAACTATTTAATGTATTAATGTAAGCGAAAGACAATCTTGACTGACAGAACAGGCGTAGATGATACCTTTCCATATTTGATTTCCAGACTTCAAATGTAATAATATAAAGTTGATTAAGTAAATTCTTTCAAAGATTAGATATATATTCTCATGATAACTATGACGTCATTGCTCTTGGAATATAAATTCTTTGTTGTTTGGATTCTTAATATCTCAGTTTTTTCTACAATTCGCAGTTGTTGAAAGTTAATGGTCTTTTGTACCTGTAATACTATTGTCTTGGCCATACGCTTTTAGTTACTTTTTATCATCTGCGATCGACTGTTAAGCTTATTTTCTTATTTTATTTGAAATATTAAAATCACTTTAAAAAAAATAGTAGCTAAACAGTTTCTTGGATTCCCTAATGAATCGTGTTTCCTTTTACTATTATCAGAAGTTTTATATACCTTGCATGTAGAACTGTAGGCACTTCTTGCTAGAGAAGAAATCATAGTTTCCATGAATGTTGTTGCCATATCGGATAGTATATGATTAGTATCTGAAATGATGCTACTTGAATGATTGACGTTTTTGGTGCGACGGATGGTGCGACCATGATTATATAGATATTGGTATATAGACTACATAAATTGAGACTGATATTTCGATTTGCAGTTGTCCCAAAAATGAGAAATATCTACACTAGCAAAAATATCCGTGCTTCGCTCGGGTTACAAAAAAGAGTTTTCCTGATGTGAATGACGAAGAAATTATAATTGTGTGATCACTTTGAAACTTTTCTAGTTGGTAAAAAAGTTACATGGTTCGTTACAAATTAATGTTGTATTCCTATTTTGTAACTCGATAAGGGCTAGGTGTCAAATTAATATCGAGATCGGTGAATATAAGACTTCCCATCCTTACTGCTCTTCTACACATCCTTATCATTTCAAACCTTCCACAATTGGTAAAAAATCACATGATGATTACAAAGTAATGTTATTTTCTGGTATTGAAACTTGAAAACCCCGTAAAGTACACTTCAATAAAGTTCCCCCCTGTTTACATCCCTTAGGATGTGCATTTCGAAAATTCGTCGATACGTAATGTTTTAGATTTTGACAAAGAACACTCATGCGAAATTTCGTGTTTCCAACTAAGCGGTTTCGGAGAATCACATAGGCCTACCTTCAAGAAACTTTTTCTCCCCTCCCGCCAGTTTACACCCTTTAGGACCCGAAAATCGGAAATTCGTCGAATACGTACGGTATCTTTTCGATATTGACAAAGAACATTCATATGTAATTTCAAGTTTCCAACTAAAGCGGTTTCAGAGATATTCCTACCCTTCAAGAAAGTTTGCCTCCCCCCCCCCCCCCCGTTTACACTCCTTACTCCGGATCCGGGTTTTCGTTGTTCTTAAATTAAGGTCATTTAATTAGACAAAAAAGTTAAAAAGAATATTATTTATTTCAAAATAATAAAAAAAAAGAAAATTCTTTTATCATAAATAAAGAAGTTAAGTAAAAACACAGGGGAAAAAACCATCACTTTCCGCCTCCAAGCACATTTGAAACCGGTAACCATATCTCCAAAAGCCAATGTTTAACCGCTGCGCATATGAACAATTCCATTGAAGAGACAGAAGTGAGTTAATAAGCCAATACTTGAAAATTATACAAAAGTGTCAAGGGGATTAAATAAGGGGGAGGGGGAGATGTGTCCAGGTTTCATTGTAGCCTGTTTTTTCCACAGGGTCCTAAAGAGTAATTGAGCAAAGTTTGGTCTAGATCGGTCAAAGGGCCTGGGAGTGTATAAAGAACAAACAAACAAACCAATAAACTTCCTGCCTTATACAAGTAGATATATACTTTAGCGGTGTCCAAAAGAATGCACTAGACTGATTGTGTACAAAATGCTTTCAACATTTCTTTAAATATGAGCTATCTTAGATAACACGTTACAAACAATTACCGTAGAATAATTACTGTAATATTTACTACATTTTCGCATTTTGGGACATAAAGAATTACTGCTTTTTAAAAGATTTAAAATTGATAAGAAATAGAAATTTCCGGGCCTCTATATCTTGATATCGATTGGAAGTAGGGTTGATTGGCAGGTGATATTTTTTTTTTTTTTTTTTTTCATTCTTTAAAAGTGATTATAGGCCTTTTTCTTAATTGCGGCGATCATTCTACTGTACATGTCAAAGAAATCAAAACATCAAAATTAAAGAAGAGAAACAAGAAGCTCCTGAAAAAAAACTTAAAAACCTAGTTTCCTTAAAATTTCGTCATTTTATTTTATTTTTCTAAAGTAGTAAAAACGATTACAAACGTCTCTGAAAAAGCACTTCTCTTTTCTAAAAAAAAAAAATTATAATTCCCCATTATTTCTTCAAATTATCTAAAGCCTGTTAAATTTCCATTATACCAAACCACGCGCAAATTAATGAATTAGCCAAAGGGATTGGTCAGTACAAAAATTTAGATCGTCTCTTATTCGTTAATATGCACGACAAACTTCAAGAAGATCCATACAGCAGTTAATAGAAGCTCGCGCGTGCGCACAAATACACACATACATACTGTTTTTATGAGCTTCTCTTTCCTATGAAAGTAGACTTACAATTGGTTCGATCAGAAGATAATTCCAAGCAGAGATAAACAAAGCCTGTTAACATATGGAGACGTTCAGTTAAGGTTTGAAGTTAAAGCAGTCTAAGAGAGAGTGAGCAGTTCTGATATTCCCAAATGCTGGGCGAACACGTACCAATATGCGGCAATATTGGTGGACAATATTGGTCATTATTGATATTGGCAGTTGGTATTGTGCGCGAACACACAGGTTTTCCTTTACGAGTATTGGCCTGGTTACGGCGTTGTTCACGAGGGAGAGCTAGAGAGAGCGTGTTTCCGTACAGAATTGCTATAGTATTAAACGCCGTCCCTCTGTAGAAATCAATTAAGATTCTTTCATTATCAATTGACAAAATGTTGTTGTTTGAATTATCTGTTTTGGGCCGACCCATTTTGCTGATTTTAAGCCTTGTTTCTCAAACAAAATCGCCGGCGTGAGTGAGTGATTTTCCGATTTTCAAAGTCCCGCCTTCCTTCTACGTCACCATTGTCACGTGATTTCATCCGTTCATGTGATTCGCTCGCTCACCAGCAATATTTCTCGCCAACTAAAATTGTTCCTTTTTTTCCGACAATCGCCAATGAGCAATATTGTTCATTTTTATTGCTGGAAACGGTTGGTACCAATAAAAATGACCAATATTGTCCACCAATATTGCCGCAGATTGGTACGTGTTCGCCCAGCATTAAACAGAAATCGTTATTTTTGTTGTTGATTCGGATAGAAATGGGAGATAAATAAAGGATAAAAATAAATTAATTTTTTAGAAATGAAAAAACAAAATAGAGAGATATTTTTAGCAATAAGCTTGAAAATGAGATTAACTAATCAGAAGACTGGCTTCCAAGTCTTAGAAGTCCATTGGAAACAGCTTTTCTGACAGGGGACTTAGATCTGAAACCATTGAGGAAAACCTTAATGATAGCGCTCGCTGAACTGGCATTTTAAAGTGCATGGTGGTAAACACAGAATTGGAAAGTTAAACAGCAGGTTTTGGAGGTGAATATCAAATCAATCCTAGAGAACTCTTGCAGTTGTATCCTCCTGTAAAGAAACAGCGAGGAGTTGTGAGCTTAAAGTCAACTGTATTCAGAGTCCAACGACATATTTTATGATTTCTATAATAAATAGCTTCAATTAATTTTGGAAATGGAGAAACTTTCGAGAAGAGTTGTCTGAAGTTTGCCTTGGATTTAACTGAAGTTCCTCATCTGATGATGAAAGAAGGTACACTGGGCTGCACTCGTTATTTTTGAAGTTTCATCTGATTATCACTCATTCCAAGATATCTGATGTCACAGAATTAGGAAAAAAAATTTCAAATGAAACCATTTACAAGTATTAGTAAATCCATACTTATTAATAAGTGTCTTAACATTTATTTACTATTATTGTAATTATTATAAACAGCTACTTCCTATTACTTTTTTTTACGTTTCTCCTTAACTAAAAGTATTTCCATTATTTTTGAAAGAACACGTGGCAACACTTACGACAATTTTTCAACAATTTTAAATTAGAACTTAAGTTAGAAGTTGTTTTTGTTTACTCAAAAGCTTTACTTTTAACTTAATTGCAAATTTTATTTATTTATTTATTTTTAATCTTAGTAAATGTGTCGTTTTAATCATCTTCATTCTGTAGTCTATATACTGTTGACAGACGTAGAGAAGATTGAATTATTATTGTCTTTCTGTCTCTCCTGTAGAAACGCCGGGCATTAAGAAAAAATGCCAGTCTTCAAGAGATAAGCATTCGTTCTTTGCTGCTCCAATATGAAATGCAGGATGATGGTAAAATGTTTAGCCAAATAAACTCAAGGATTGAGACTTTACACAAGATTAGGAATTGTACAATGAGAGGGAAGGAGATATTTTCATTTTACTAAATTACATTGTTTGCTTTTTAATATTCCAGATAGTTCTTATGGGCGTCAGCTGATTGTGTAAGGCTTATAAAAATAATAAAACCAAAGACAAAGATATCTTTCTATATATTTTAAAGGTAGATAGATTTACACATGTTTTTTATTAAAAAAAAAAATAATAATAATTCGTCCGTATTCATTATAACCCATAGAACACCCAAAAAAATCTGTGATCTGAATTGCCATTGAAATGAGAGCTTTATTGACTCGGATGAAATATTGCCACCCTAATAAATACAACTTATTCTCTTTCATTAATGCAGTTGTTGTTACTCTTTAGTCTAGCATGAAATCGATTACTTGTATTGATCTTAGCATTAAGAGAAGTTTATGGGATAGCAGCCAATGTGGTGGTTAGACTCATTAACAAAACGAAGAGATTTCAAAATTCGTTCAGAAATATTTCTTCTTCGTTCTACTGATAACTTTCATGTTCGTCGAGTTGATTAGCGCATTAAAATTCTTCAACTTCTTTAAATAATCATCTATTTCTAATGTCCAATAAGAATAGAAATAAGTAGGTTTCTGAATCTAAAATTTATTTTTTTTTCTCATTTTCAGTAATAATCATAAGTCATTTGATTTCCTGTGTATGCAAGGCCTCCTGAGCAATAAAAAAACTTGTTGGAGGTTTGGTTGTTATTGCCAATTAAATCTTCAAATATTGTCTTCATTCTTTTTTGTCTTAAATTTGTTTCTTTATCTATTTTTAATTAATAATTAAGATCTCATTTTAATTGATTGGATTCAGCTTACTATGAAGTTATTTTTAAATACTTTCTTTTAGGTATATTGGAAATTTAGAAACTTAATAAATATAATCAATTATAAGAATTAGAACTAGATCAAAGAATATTTTTTTAAGTTTTAAATGTAAAGGACTTAAAAGAATTAGTTTAACAGTAAAATATATTTACTGATAGGCTTCTCTTAGTTTTACTTTGCAACATCTTTTCTAAGATTGGAAAACAACAATAAAAAAATCTGCATTTAGTGTTAAAAAAACAGCAGCAAAACATTCTTGGATGTCTCTTAAAAACATTACGCAGATTGGGCTTATGTCATTTGTCATTTATTTATTTTTATTTACGGTATTTGTGTTTTTCTTAAATTTAGAATTTATTCTCTGAATTAAGTTTTTCATGTTACTGCAATTTACTGGATTTTGCAGTAATTGGTTTCTTACTATAACAGATATTAAAAAAACAAAAAATGGATTTCGCAGTCATTAGATTTTTTTTTTTTTTTAAAATAACGAAATTTTTAATAATTGTAAAAGAAAAGTTCATACTTAGTTGCTGTCGTTTTAAGGTTTTTCTAATTGCTTGACTGTGGTAACGAGATAATTACTTTATATTGATCTTAAGCCTAGTTTGCATTTACCTTTTAACAGCAAAGAAATTTTCCGCCATTTTTTTCTTGTTTCGAGAAGTTGTGTGACGTTTAATAACAGTTGTATTTTGATGGATTTGAAAACAGAAACATATCTAAGGGACTTGGTAACTGTAAATTTTCAAGATACAGTGCTCTTTAAACTTTAACAAATTGGTTTATTTAGCACGAGGTAATCGTTATTTCAGTCTGGCGTTGAATCGTCCGAAAATAAAACTCAAAGACAAGACGGAATTACAATTGTGGGCAACGCCCCTTTCCCCCTGCTGTGATTCATAACATGTGGGTGAGGGTGTATCTACAAGAGAAAAAAAGGTGGGGAGAGGGATAAAAAAATCTATAAATGTGAGAGAACAACTTCACCTTTCGCCTAATTAATGAATATTTAAAGACCCTCTTCAGCTGTCTTTTGATGGATCATTAATTTATATTGTTTGTACTTAGGAAATTAAAGAAGAAGAAAAAAAAATGCTTTGAGTTGATACTTGATTCAAGCGCTTAAACTCAGTTTTTCTTGTGGATTTTTATCACAGAGAATAATTAAATTACAATTTGAGAGCTACATATATTGTAATTGCTAATTAATTATTCATTGTTCTCCATCTGTGGACTGCGATGACGCAAGGATTTTCTATGATCTTAGGAAACTGAAATTTTTACGACAGCAAAGAATACTTACTGTATTCGATACAAATATAAATCATAAATACATAATCATAAAAATAAACGCTGGTAAAGTTTGCGTTGCATTGGGGCATTACCTGATAAATCGCTATCTACAAAATTCTAAAAGGATATTTTGATAGTTTTGCTCTCATGATTTTTTTTTTATTTTATTTTAAATAATTAAAAAAAAATATTCAATACTTTTAATATAAGTACTTAAGTCGTTGAATTATTTGGCTGATGATAGAATATTCATGTATAAAGCTCAAAACCATAAACAAAGAATTTTAATTATTATTCCTTTCTTCATAATATCTCTTGATTTTATAATAAGTTGTTAATTAGAAAAAGAAAAGCAAAAAAAAAACAAAAAAACCTCCAAACAACCGTGTTAGTTATGTTAGCTGTTTTTCACTGTTTTCCTTCTCTGACCACAATACCTCAAGAAAATTGGTTTAGCTAGAAGTGCGGAAACCTACTGTGACTCATCAGTGCCAATTAAAAAGCATTATTTGTTTCTGGCTATTGATTGCCTGTGCTACGAATTGTCTGGCATTTATCCTGAAAGTAGCCATCTTGAAAAATTCAATACATTTAATTTTATTAAAACAAATTAGAGAAAGGATCTTTACGATCTTCCAAAGGCCTTTTTTTTTTCTTTCCATTTTTGAGTAAGAGGAATGATTAGCAATTTGATGACAACTTTGCAAGAATTGAAGAAATAATTTTTTAATCAATTTGATGGACATCTCATAATTACTGAAGGAAAGACAAACGTATGATAACGTTTTTTCTCTAATTGAGTTCGCAGAAATATTTAAGATATGTAACCTAGGAATATAGAATCTGAGGTTTTGCGATAAAATAATCAAGTCCTAAAAATCAAGTCATCAAAAATAATAATAATAATAATAATACTGCAGTGTGAAAAACAGGTCTTACCACCGCATATTCTTTTACTGTTTATTATATTCCTTTTATTTAAATGGAACTAAGTTTATCTGAGCTACATTACATTACAATTCAAAGTGTAAAACAACGTTTTCTTTAATAAAGAATTTAACATGCCTAATGAAACGTAAAATGATAACCAACGAAGGCACAAATAGAACTAAAAAGATTCCGCACCCTAAGCTATCACCGGGGAGAGTCTGGGACGGCCGTTTCGTCCTGTTTAGGGCTCGTCAGCCAGCCAAACTCACCGATGATAGGCTCAGAAGATGCGAATAGTTAAGGATCCCACTCTCGCTCTCGAAAGCGGGACCCCACAAAAGAAAAACCCAACCAAATAATAATAATAACAGAAAAAGTGTCAAATCCCTGGTTGTGCCTTTCTTGATTATCATTTTACGTTTCATCTTTATTATTTAAACTGGATAATTTAAATGGTTTCTTCTATGCATATTTCAAGTGCTTTTTGAGCCTAGCGGAACGTAGGCCAGGGATTAAATGACAAGAGTCGATAATTTTCATAAAGTTAAGTTTCTGTATTGCTTTTCTACTAGCATGATAAACATTTTACTGATTATCATATCTCGTAGTTAGATTTTAATTTAAGTGAACTAATTTTTTGTAAGCCATATATCGTTTTCCGAGGTAATTCTGGAATTTGCTTATTATGTTGGGAATGCATTTCTATTAGTACCATTGCTACATTGGGGTTATTTTTGTTCTTTCGGTGTGGTCTTGTTCGTGGTTTTGATCCCCCACTTTGTGTTATTGCGCATTTTAGCCGAAATAATAAACATTTGGCGCACGCGTGATGAGTCACAACACAGACCCAAGAATCTTTTTGCAGACACCAATTGGGTTGACATCGATCACAGCGTTGTCTGTATATTGGTTTGGGACACAAAGATACCGACTAGAAAAATGTTTCCCCAGTAAAAGACATAGGGGAGTTTCGGTTTTGGATTTAACCACTGTGTTCGATAATTGGGTTTTGAACACAGTTTGACTGAGCATAGTTAGCTTAATCATTGTAGGAAGCAGTATTTAATAAACCTATAAAAATAGTCCCCTCTATTTTTTTTTTGTTTTGTTGCAGAACTTTTTTTTTTTTTCTGTTGTATGTTTAATTTTGTATTATGCAGTATACTGACATGCAGTGTTATGCAATTATGGGCTATCTGATATTTTTGCATATTTTTTTTAGCACCAGTAGACAGATTTTCTAGTTAAAAATCTAGTAGAACTGTGTTGTAAATCAGAGATAAGACAACATTAATAATAATAAAATTGACAGAAAAATTTTTTTCTTCGTTCTTTATCTGATTGAGGTACAGTCTACTTGGCAGTTGGTTTTCAGGTGTGTTATTGTAATTAAATAAGCCATATCTTCTACAACAGGAGGATTGAATTATTTAAGCAAACATAGATCGGATGTTCAAAAGCAAGTTACAGATGGAAGTAACGCACGTATTTCCCATTTCAAAATTTCGGTGATTTTTTTTTTTTTTAGAAAGTGACAAGAGATCTATTCTTTTTTTTTTGTTTTTTGGCTAAACTAAATGTTTCGATTCCACCTCTGCAAAATTCTCTGCACAAACTCTTCATCTGCTCTGTTATTTGCGAAACTACACTTAAAAATTCCAGCACTGTTGATTCAGGGCCTCAACAACAATAGTTGGTGCAGACAATAGCGTTTCGTGTTTCGAATCAGCGATTCTCTCTGGGTTGTTTCTCCAGATATCTGTGAAAGGGATTGTCTCTCTTTTTTTTTTAAGGAAAAAAAAAAGAGGGAAAAATTCTGTCATTTTGAAAATGATCTCAATTTTTAGATATATAAATATCAATTTATCTTTTATTTTTTATTCAATGGGTTTCCTAATTTCAAGAATCTTTCTTTCCTTTTTTTTTATTATTATTTTTGTTAAGTTTTGAAAATGTTCAAAAATTCTTTTACGTGATCAAAAACAAAATGTAAGTTCGAATTTTCTATACAATAATAATTCAGTAGTATTAGTTTTAACGTGTGTGTATTCCAAATTAATCGAATTAAATCGAGGCCACCACACTTTCATTGTAGAACAAAATTTATAAACTTAACAAAATAAACTACATTACACTAGTACTTTCACAGTGTTGACACTGCATTGTCAAGTGGACAGTTACAAATTTAGAAAAAGAAAGAAATTTTGTTCTACATTGAAAGTGTGGTGGCCTCGATTTAATTCGATTAATAATAATTCAGTTTGAGCCAGATTTACCAAAATAATAATTTTTACATTCAAGCCATCCTTTTGGTATACAGTTTATTTCTGAAATCAGGCTGAAGGTAACTTTCAATTGAAGATACTAATTCTATCGCAGCAAGTTCTTAACATTTCCATATTTTCAGCTTGGCGTAATCGATACTGACAGAACTTTACGATTGAAAACTAAATTAATAAAATCCTAGTCCGCTTATTTGTTAATTTACTGTTTCCTTCAATTATCACAACTAACTGATTTTCAGCCTTTGCATTCGCTACTAAAACAATTAAATGAAAAAACATTGAGACATGCTTGGCTAGATTTGAAATATTCGTGCATTTTGCCATAAATGCAGCGTTGTTTCTATTGAAAGAAAAGAAAAATGCATGACGCTACCATTTCAATAAAGAATTGAATTAGAAATGTCGCCAATAAAATCTACTAAAAATATGACCACTGCGTTTTGTTATTCGTTATTTAACATTTCAACTTTGACATTACGAATTTTCACAGCTTATTTTAAATTAAGTTAAAAAAAAGAAAAAAGATAACTAATTTCGAATGAGAAAGTGTATCTCTTCATTGTGAGTAGAAGCAAGTTTCTCTTGACGAAGCTTGCATTGAAATTGGCTAGCGTCTGTCTACGAATTTTGAAGAGCATTTTTTTTTTCCTCTTCTTTTGAGTGACAGTGAAGCGACTGGGAAAGAACCATTCCATTTCTGGCAAGAGTTTTGCCCTCCATTGAGAATTCAGCCGTCGCTTACTGACGGGCGGGGAAGCGCAATTTGGCAGGCCTCCTTTTAGACCTCGTTCTATTGTTGACATTCCGCTGTAAGCAAAGGCAGGAGTTGAATGTCAATAAACGCAATTAACCTTTGAAAAAAGTACCCACTACGTTGCTAATGATGATGCTTCACAAAAGTGGAGGCCACTTCCTTAATGTCTTCCTTTTTTCTTTTTTTCTTTTTTTATTTCGAGCGAGAGGTTCCGAAATAAATCAACGCAGGAAGAAGTCAATAAAAGAAGTATCAATAATCCCTCTACGTCTGGAAATGAGATAGTAACATGAAGGACATTACATACCGTGTAAAACATCAAGTTTGTTTGGATTGGTTTTTTTTACATCGTAAAGCAGTGTTTCTGTATTTAAAAAGCCTTTTCCAGTATGATAATGCATGGATATTAAACTTGTATGCCACTAATGACGTCATCATTTCAAAAACTATCTAAAACATAAATAAATTTATTAAAAAACATGAAAGAAGGTGGTAGCTATCCCTTAAATGTGAACCAAATAGAAAAATAATATAAACCGAGTTCGGTTCTCATGTGGGTTTCGTGATGGTGGACGATCCGCGCTTGGCAGGTTTTCTCGGGGTTCTCCCGTTTCCCCTGCACTTCTCCCACCATACTTTCTCAGTCTTTCTCTCCATCTGTCCATATTTCCGTGGGATAGTACAATAGACCTCTGGTCGCAGTGCTTGGCTTCTGCCACCCACCTTCACTACATCAACAACATCAAAATAATATAAAACTAAGTTGGAGGGGATAAATAAAAGGGTCTTACTTTTGTGTACATTACTCAAATGGATAAATACGATATAACAGAAGAATTCGTAGTGTCTGTAAAAATTGTTTTAAAAACCGAGTCCATCAACACATTTTCATTTCAAAAAAAACAAAAACAAAAAATCTAAAATTAAGCTTTTACTAATTGTAGAGGAATTTTAACAAAGATTTTAAACAATTTTTAGCAAATATTAACAAAAGTACCAATTAATTTGGAAAAGTAAGTCTAAATGTATTAGTGATATAATTACGATCTGAAATAGTGATTATTGATATAAAATCTGAAAGTGAATAATTTTATTTTCTCCGACTTTTAATTCAAATGTATTATAAAAAAAAATGGTTTTAGAAAGTTAAAGTAGATTTTTTGTGATATATGAAAAGTCTTAAAACTATGGTAGCCTACTTTAAATCTTTGACAGAAACAAAAAAAATCAGAATCAAATAATTACAATATGGTAAAATAACACAGGTAATTGAAACACATATGAAGAAATTTCAGAATTATCCGAAGGATGACATAAAGACAATTTGATCAAAAGCAAATAAATAATAAAAAAAAAATGCTCAAAATTAATGTTTTCTGTTATGACTACTAAAAATTAACAAACGTTAAATCTCAGTAAGCAACCGAGCGATATTTAAAACCAACGGTAGTCATTAGTACGGTTTTAAATGTTCCCCACGTCTTCCCAATCAATTTTAATTGCCGTAGGTTAGTAAGGTTACTTCTTAATTGATTTTTTTTTCTCCCGCTCTTATTGTGCGGCTGAATATCGAGGTAAAATAAACTAAATCAAGTCTGTTTATTTTGTAAATGTGTTTTGTTCTTAAAAAAAAGTAAACTAACATCTTAAATCATATGTTTCTCAAAACCGAAATTTATTAACATGATTTTAATAACTAGAACTTGCTAAAGCAATAATTTTTAAACGTGAAATTATCTAAATAAGCAGGTTTTTTTTTTTTTAATTGCTTTAAAGCCAATAATTAATGTACTCTCATAAATTATATTATTTTGTTTTTTAATTTTCGTTAATTTTTTAGATATTATATGTAGGCAATGTGTGTAATATAATAGCGTAAAATTTATTGGCATCTTTTTTTCAAATTACGAATATTTGTTTACAGGTACATTGGAAAAAAAATGATTTGGGAAAATTAAAAATAAAACTTTTCTTTTAATATCCTGTTAATATAAAATATATTTAAAATCGTTTAAATGCTTTGCAATATCTAATTATTACTACATATTTAGTTTAATAAAAGTATAAGTATAATATAATATTATATAATAGTATAAGCTTACGCTTATTTGTTAATTATTTTGATTAGTCAGGAAGATGTGAATGAAAGATTTTGCTAGACTTGGTATTTGTAAGGAAATTACAAAAACTTTAATTGGTTTAAAAAAAAACAAAACAAAAAAAAAAAAAAACAAAACAAAAAAAACAAAAACATAAATTTTCTTTCTGTAAGCTCTTATATTGGGAATTAATTTAGATTAAATAGAGTTCAGTATATTCAAAGAAGAAGAAAATAAAATAAAAAATTACTATAAATCGCATAGCAGAGCTTTTTTAATTTCGAAGTAAAAAAAAAAAAATCAATTTTCTTTTCATTATTTAATCTTAGTTGATGCTAATTTTTCTTGGGGTTTTTATTCTCATTGGAAGTTAAGTAAACATTATGGGATTAGACAAGCTTAAAAATAATAAGTAATTCGCAACCACATCAAAGGCCGAGATTAAATTATGTCTGCAAGTGTTTGTTTTTTAAGGGCAGATTTATTTGTACTTCACGAAATTACAAGACGCACGAAATTAAATTTTCTCGAGGCCAAGAAATGCTTATTACTGCTAATGTTTGGAATAGGATCTGGAAACTGTTTCTTAATTTTTAAAGTTTACTTTTTTGGCTGTAATTACACCAACTAACTCCCAATAGAAGTGTCTGTAGTAGTGGATATCATCGAGTTTTCGTTTTATAAAATTACAGTGAAAACTGGCTAAAACGGAGCATCTAATAAGGTTTTTTTTCTTCATTAAATAATTTTAAGTAGTTTTTCAGTTGCTATTATAATTATTAAAGTAGTAGTTATTATTATTATTATTATTATGATATGCTATAATGTCTTAAGGAGAGAAGTTTGTAAAGAAGAATTGTTTTCATTCTATAAATTTTTGCGTTTATAACATTTTCTTATTTCATTATTGCTGTCTTTAAAAATAACAGCTGTTGAATTGTTTTGGATAGAATTGTATTACAGCAGGTAAAGATATCTGTTATTAATCGGTTCTTAAAATCGTTGATTTTTTTTTTATGACTAAGGAAAAACAAGTATTAATACGTGAAAAACATTTCCAATATTTTAAGAATGATGAATTAATACAGTTGATTACAAAGAAGATGACTACAAAGGAATAATCAATGCTACGTAAATGATTCGTCTACTAAGAAACAGCAGCTTCAAGTTCCTGTTTTCTCTCTTAATGCCGATAATGATTATTTTTTCGGAAAGTGTATAACTGGGACACGGAAATTTGTACAGGAATCGTATACAATGAAAGCTAGTCATTCCAAGATCATCATCGTCACTGCTTTTGACGTAGTTTACTTCATTGAACAAAATAAGAAAATATAAGAAAGTATCACAAGCTTATATAGTTTCAGTTGATTCTTCAGAACCGTGATTATTTTTTTATGCTAGTTTTTATTCCTAAAAAAAAAAATCACTTTAAATCGATATTATTGTTAGATGCCATTCATCTAATATAGAAATTTGCAGTTTCACTATAAAAAACTAATACTAAGTTCTTGAAGCACAATTTTACCTGTAAGTAATTTTGTATAAATTGCTCGAAAGTGTCATGTCAAAAAAAAAAAACCTATTGAAAATGCAAATTTTCAAGGAACACTTGAGTCATCCATTAAAAGAAATTTTTAACAATTTCTTTTAAAAAAGAAATTTTTTTATGATGATTCGACATATTTTTATTGGTTAGTTACTTCTCTTTATTTGCATAAATAGTAGTTTTGTTTTTCATAAATACTTTTTATAAAAAAAATTCTTTTTAAGCTTATTAAAAAAAAATTGAGAGTCCGAATTTATTAAAGAAAAACGAGTACTAGAAATATTAACAAACTTTTCCCAGTAACTGTTATTTATATATTATTTTGACGGACTTCAATCAGTCGAAAATCCATATTAATGGCTGATTCATTTATCATTTCCATAAAATTCCACTAAATTCATAAAAAAAAAAAAGAAAAAAGAAAAAAAAGCCAAAAAAGAAAGAAAATCACTGTCTGCTGAGGTATTCTGTGTGATTCAGTAGCCTAGACTGCCTGCCGGCCAAATCGTGCAAAATTTGGTATTCAATTGACGGAAAAACTCATCTCTTGGAACGTAAGTCCATTGCCGTTGGCATCAAATGAAAAATAAAGCATTGTTTACATGCACCAACACAATTAAACATCGATTTCGTTAAAGGACTCTTTAGTTCTTTTGTCATCAAATCACAGATCTCTTGGAGACAAAAATAACAGCCGGGTCAGGTCAGTGTTGTTGCTGTTAAGCACGAAAACATTTCAGAACATTGACTTCAAATCGGCCTATAGGGGTTAAATTTTACATGAAATTATTTTTTTGTTTTAATTATTCACGCTATTCCCAGTTTTCTATAAAATTCTCATAAAGCTACTTTCATTTGCATATATGTCTATATCATCACATTACTTTGAATTTGGAAATTGAAAACTTTAAAAGAAACAACTACGTTTTAAAAAATGACAATATTGGGTTTTCTTGTAATTCTTTAATGTTTACGGGGATTAGAAAAATGTAAATGAAAAAAGTTAACTGTTGGATAGTTAATGTCAGATTACAGCATTCACTTAATCCTGAAATCAGAAGTACAGATTTACACTGTAAACGAAAAAATTACAATAATCATATAAAGTGTTAAATTAAGAATTTAAAATGATGCCCTGTTTAGCAATTGATAAAAAGTTGTTTTGTTTGTAACGGACGGCGTACTCTTGTGACTTTTCATGTGAAGTTTCTGTAATGTTCTCAAAGCAGGGTTTCTGCCTTTAAGTAGGGATTGAGCGTAATTATAGAATGTCATCTATATTGGACTTTTTTTTTCGTGCATCTTCAGCATGATTTCACCCAAACAGCTGTGTCATTGTTTCTGCAATGATTGCATCTTACTATATCTATGTTCTGATTGATTGTATTGAAATTCATGTTTACAACAGATGATGTAATTTTCTTGTTACATTCTGAACATAGAAGCAAATTAGAATCTGATGCATTTAGCATTGACGAATTATGGAAACAGTCGAGGTCTTCACAAAGATAGTGCTTAGCCTATTCCTAATCCAACAATAATAATAAAGATTGACTTACCTACAACAACCACGTGGCCGAACACTGCGTCGCTACCGATTGCCGTGCAATTCCAGCGTCGGTTGCGGAACTGGTTCTGGCATTCGACGGTGGCCATGCGGGCTCCGTCCCCGATGGCTGCGATGGCGTCCGGCATGGTTTGGCACATGGTGCGCTGGGCCGGGGCCAGGCCGGGGATCTTGCTGCAGATGACGCTCGCTCCTAGAGCCACCACCGAAGACATGGCCCTGCAAAAAAGAAGCACCAGTAAGCACACGTCGGCTGTCCTCATACTCGCGGGAGCAGGGATCAGCAGCCGGACGGACGGCCGTAGGCCATGGGAGCCGACTCCCTGCGAGCCTATCAGTCGCTTTTATTCCACGGGGTAGTGGGTCGGAGTGGCGTGGGTGCCATGGGAGCCTCCCCTCCCCCACTGCTGGTGCCGAAAGGGGTAGACGGCTTGGCGACGACTCTGCGCGAGCCGCCACGCTTCGGCATCCGTCAGCGATGTGCTTGCCAGCCGCACAAACAGCCTTCCCGCGCCGCGACCACGTGGGCGCGAGCGTTGACGTAGAACGCATGCACGCGACTCACCCTCGCCAGCAGAGGTGCTGCAGAACCCTTCCCATCCCCACCACCTCTCCTCCGTAACCTCTCCGGCCACGAAAACCAGTCCATCGGGAAGAACGACAACGAAACACCGAAACAAAAAAGAAAAAAAGACTCGTGCATATTATAACTAGTAGAAGGGAGGAAAAAAAAAACTACATCAGCTCTGCGCTCAAAAAACTGGCTTTTCCTGCCATGGCAGGTTGTTGGAAGATAGACGACAATCGATCATCTTAGTGCTGCCTTCTCCAATGTTCACTTTATATTCATAGACCTTTGCTTTTTTAGATGTAGTAAGATTATTATGACTTAAAGATTACCTTAAACGGCCTCCTTAATTTATCGATTCGTCTCCTTTCATTTTGGGTTAAAAAAACAAAAATAGTTTTTAATCTTCGTTGGTTTTGTAGCTACGAAAAAAATTTTACTTTCTCTATTTTTCTTTTTTTTTTTTTAATGTAACCTTGAAAGAGGGAAACATTTTTCGAGTGAATATGAATGCATGTCTGTCGCTATCCTACTAATAATTTGTATGGACCAGTTTTCGAGAAACCGGGTTTGAAGGTCATGCACCCAGGGAACTCTCAGAAACCGTAGTTTTTAAATAGCGTCTTTTTTGGGAGATTTAAGTTGCTTACGGCTAAAAACGTCTTCTCCATACATAGGATAACAAATTCGTACTGAAAGAAAGAGGAACTTAGTCGAACTTTTTTTTTTTAAATGAATCTCGCAATTTTCTTTTATTTAATAGTTTGTTTTTCGCTGTGCATCGCATGTACCAAGCACTGGTGGTTATTCGTTGGCAGGACACCGCCGTCCAAGTAAACAATGAGGAAGAAGAGTTGTGCCAAAGTAAATAGTAAAGTTTCACAAAAGAGAAACAACTGGCAACCATACGAAGACCCTTTCGGATTTTCCTCTTAAACATGCTAATGATTTGTTTATTTCGGTAAAACGTCAGGCTGCTAATCTCGCTCTTAGCAAAAGCGTTCACATTAAAAAACAAATGGCATACAATAAATAATAAAAGAGTCAAGAACAACATCAAAGATTATTTCTATAATGCTTATTGAATGTAATATTGTTAAATATTTATAAAACTTACATTTATCAGTTTTTAAGTATATTAAAAAAAAAAAAAAAAGATTTTATAGTAATAGATTAGGTGTTATATCAACGTATTATTTAACAAAACAAAAAAAAACCTGCAAACAAGCAACTTTATTAATTTAATTTTATAAATTTCAAACTAGAGTTTGATTGATTTGAATAATAAATCAAGTGTGACCTAAAAAAAAGAAAAACTTTGTGGCTACAGACATCTTAGTTTATTTATGTAATATTGAAACATATAATTAAAAAAAATAATTAAAGGTTTATGCATTTGAAATTTCACTAGTTTAGTGTTCTCGTTTTTATATCGAACGATATTCTAATGAATACCGATAGCAATATCCTACGTAGAATGTATAGGATATTGGGTCTTGGTGTTAATGTATAGGATATTACGTCTTGGTGTTAATGTATAGGATATTAGGTCTTGGTGTTAAATGAGAATGATTGCTCTTACTTTGTTAGATCTGATAAAGAATAACCTCAAAACAGCCACTTCCACCTCATTGTTTGGCTTTTTTAAAGAAAAAGTTTTAACAGTAACCAAGGAAAGTATAAATGAAACCTAAAAGATTTCGAACCCCGAGCTGTCATCGGCGAGAGTCTAGGACGGCCGTTTCGTCCTCTGAGGACACGTCAACCAAACAAACCGTCGATGATAGACTCAGAAGGTGCGAAAGGTTAAAAGTTGAAGTTTACAGGAATGGGAATATCAAACTCTGTTTCGCATTCTTTAAAAAGAAACATTTATACATCTCACAACACGACAAGGATATTATAATTCCATTGATGGATCCAGACATCTTTAAGTAAGGATTCATTATCTTGATACCAGAAAAAAAAACCCAAAAAAAAACCCGAAAGAATTGAAAAGCAGTATTTTTGTAAGAGCGAATCTTTCGTACTTAAATTTCAATTTATTGAAGAGAATACCTTTCTTTAAAGTATTTATTTATTCGACAAACTTATTTTAATCATAAAATGGTTGAAAGTTTTTGATGAATTTATAATTTTGAGTCAATTTAGTTTATTTAGATAATAAAAAGTTTCATTTACTCCCTCCCACCATTTTTTTTTTTAATATAAGAAAAAAAAAAAAAAAAAAATGGGAACAGTTTAAAAGTCAGGTTTTGAAAGTGTTTTTCGAATTCCTGCTATTGTAAATCTGTTCAGTGTGACTAGTGCACTTTCGTTCAGTGAATTATACTAGAATTGTCTTAAGTTTTAAAATAAACCAGTAAAATGTTAATAATAATAAAAGAAAGACGTTTTTCATTTTTTTTGTGTGAAGTCTTTGTTTCCTGAGCCGAGTTTCTGTGATAACTGTAGAAAAACTTTTAAAGTATAAATAAAAGATGTTTTGAATTGATTTCTAGGCTATTCCATACGAGAGAAAAAGCTTTTAGATTTCGAACTTTGGAATGTCATTTTCGTCCTCTGGCTTACACTGTATATGACAATTTAAAGCGAAATTTTAATTTTGTTGTCTTCCTCAAATTCAAACAACGGAATTTATGAAATTGTATGTTTATACACTACGTAATTTCCAATAAAATTTAATGCCTTCCATTATTCTCAAGTTATATGTGAAAGAATGTAATCTAAGCTAAGAAAGATATAAAGTACTAGTTGACCCGTGAGAATACTTCGCAACAAAAAAAAAACACCTTTGAGAAATATTTTCTTTTGTCGTACATGTTAGTTAATTGTCAATAGATGGCGCCTTCTCCATTTTTATAAAAAGGTTTTTAAAATATAGTTTTTTTTTAACGAAAACATTAATTTTCAGCACTTTGTTTATTTTTCGTCATTAGCGGTGAACGTAATCTTCAAAATGATGTCTCAATCATTGATTTTGATGAAGTTTTAAAGGAGTTATGGCGTACCGACACAAAAACACCTTTGAGAAATAATATATAAGGGTAAACAGAAATCTTTGATGTACTTTCAAGATTATTATTATTAATACCTTAAATACTTGGGATTTTTTCCTGTTGATAGTAATTTTCTAAAAAAAAAATAATAATTAATTTTAAAATTTTATAAAAAGAAAATTAACAGCCACCTTATCAAACCATAAAATTACCATCAGCATTCTTCCACCTCAAAGTCTTGGCTTCCGTTCATTTGATTACGACAGTAAGTTCGCCTCAGTGAATCTTTTCGAACCCTGGAAATTTAATCTCTGTAATTCGGACTTTTCATTTATTCAACTAAGATTTCACTGTTAATATACTGCAATTTTCATAATCCGGATCTCAAAATTACATTTCCCCGTCTCCACAATACAGTCCCCCTCGTAATCCGAACTCCGATTATGCGAAATACATTTCTGCTTATCTGCTTATTTCATCGCACACTTGAGACATACAGAGTGGCGGGGAAGTTCTCGTACGCCTTAATAAATAATAACATAATACGGGAACTTCCCGGCCACCCTGTAAATTGCCAGAGAGGTTGTGCTGCGCCAGGAACAAGGTAATAAATCGAGAACAAGTCATGGAAAAAAGAAACAGAGAAGAGAGGAATAAAGACAGATATTCATGCCAGCTACGGGATATCCATTCCCGCTTGGCAGATTCACCGCCTTGCTCATTCAATCAAGGCTTAAACGGGGAAAACATCACGGAATAGAGAAAATTTTTCAGTAGATGATGAAAAATTGGTTAAAAACAAATATCGAGTGAATGTAGGGAGCAAAGGCCAGATGGACGCCGTAGCTACCACCCGCAGTAATTTCCTAAATATCTCATTATTGTTATATTATTTTTAATGGATTCCGGTTTACTCATAGTAGGAGAATCAGGAAAAGTAGTCTGTTATTATCTGACGATCTTAAATAGCTGTCAATTTAAAATTACATCGAAAAATTTGATAAAGCTAAACAATCCCGGTCATATTAATCGCTATTTAATTACAGTATTGAAAAAATAAATAAATGCAAACAGTGGGACTTAAAAGGAAATGTTTGCAAAATTTCATTGGCGGCACGACATAAAGCTACTGTGACCGGCCCATGTCCAATATTTGTGCTGGCGCGGCCTTCGCCATTGACTCTCGTGCCGAGCGTACGCTGCCGAAACGATGGTAGCGATCCCTTGTTTGTAAGGTCTCGGCCCGACACCGTTCAAGTGGCCGAGCTACGTTCACCCCGTCAGCCTCCAGGCGAGTGTCTCCCACCCGGTCGCCGCCGCCGCCGCCGCTGCTGCTGCTCACATGGATAATAGAATCACCAGACGATCTTAAAGCACAATGGCAACCCACTTTAAATGTTGCTTCTTTATCGATTTTGTCGCTCAGATAATTACAACGAAAGAACGATAATAATAAATGATTTCGTGAGAGGTGAGGACATCGTGTTCAGTTTATTTATGGACCCGATAGCATATTAATGAGTTCAATTCGTTTAAAGCTTTGAAAGCTACTCGAAATTTCTGTACTTTCAAACTAATTTACTAATTATTAAAATTCTATAATTTGTAAATTTATAATAAGCTCATGACTATAGTTTGAAAACTCCAGCAATGAAAATTTACGAGAAAGTTGATAAAATAATGTGCTAATACTTAAAATCTCTTAGTATAAATTGCTGAACAGTGCCAGGTATTACAAAACAACAATGGATGAGACCAAAAGTGACATCCTGGAACAGCTGTTTCACGCTCGTTGGCGATCATCAGCCAGGAGAAGTATTGTTTGTTTTTTTAATTATTATTTGAATCAACTTAATAATAATTTGAATATACCTGTAATAATTTCTCAAATGAAATATCAAATCATTTGGTGTAGCTGATTTTAACTATGACCAGGTAAAATTTGATCATAAACTTATATGAGCTGTTTTTCATCTGTGGTTAGCATTAGTACTACATTGCATTTTCAGCCTATTTTCCGGAGAAAAGAAGCTTTTATTTATTTTATATATATGCTTTCATATTTATTTATATGTAGATAGATATATATATATATGTGTGTGATCTCTCTCTCTCAGTAACTTAGGACCGTTGAATGGAATCTTTTTTAAACTTGCCATGTTTAATAGATTTGAAAATTTTCCATTGTGGATCGCTGTCGAAAACCTTACGATTATTACTGGTTTTTTTTAGGGGAAACATTAAAAAGAAACACAACAATGAATTTCTGTCGATGTTTAACAATGGATATGAATCTGTTTAGTAATCTTTTAATCGGTATCCTTCAGTAAATACGATTTAAATTCAGTGGATTCAATTAATTTTTCAAAAAAATATAAAAATTTGAATTCTTAGCCTGCATTATAATTTGCAAATACCGTACGATGAGACCTTTCTTTTCACGGATTTAAAAAACGATAATAATAATAATAAAAAAAACACCTTTATAAGGAAAGCAGGCTTCGAGTTCTTTGACAAGCTTGACTACTTTTGTTGATCCAAATAAGTAGATATTGCAATACGTCATCAGGTGCGGTTTCTCCGTACGTTGCTACACAAAAGAACTGAAGACGCGGGAACCCTTCAGACAAACCTGGCTTTCTTTAGCTGTTATTACTTCTTGTTGACACTTCCTTGTTCCTCGCTTTCATTTAATGCTGCTTTCCGGTTCGTCCAAAGTCATCACGGTACACATTTACTGCTGACAGACTAAACTTTTCAACATGCACAACAAGTGACTTTTCAAATACTACTTTTAATTCTTGGAAATAACAAGATCCCTTTATTAGCGCTACTACATCGCTTGACTCCTTTTCTTTTTTATCTTAAGTCTTTTGTTTTTATTTTCATTTTGACAGCGAAGAAAACATTACGTCAATAAATTCATAGTGTGTAGATTTACTAAGCTAAATCCTGTTTTGCTGCTCGATTATTGCGCCGTTTTATGTAGCCTGTTGTTTTGTAGTTTGATTGTTGTTTTATTGTACACATAAACACGTAACTCGATAAACCGGAAGAATAAGGATTTAAATCAATTTCGTCTTGCGATATCGCAATATCTAATTGCTTTCTACATTTAAGGAGAGTAGGAGTAAGCGAGAATTATTGCCCAGTATTTTATGTTCAGGAACTTTTCAAGTATGTTCGATAATTCGTACTTTAATTACGGATCTAGAGAAAGTTATTACATACAGTCTTTCACTTAGTTTTCTACAGTTAATTCATGACATTAACTCACAAATTTATTCGTATTAAGATGCTTAAGATAGTCTCTAGAGTAAATCGTAAGCAGTAATTTGCTGTAATTATTTAAAACCTTTGAATAACAACTCTTTATTTTGAAGTACAAGTAATCCAGTGAAGTCACATAAATTTTCTTTCCAATTGTTTATTTACTTGGAGATAAATTTTCGCTAATCACATTTTCAGATGTAGACTAAACATTTTTTCCCCCGGGCTCAATGTGAAGTTTTTTGCTTTTTACGGAGCTGATTTTTTTTTTTCAATTGGAGATATTAAAGTTATTTTAATAGAAATTGAGAATTGCAAGGGTATCTTACTTCAGAAAGTATTCAAACTTCAGAAAAAAAAAAAAAAAATCGACAGAATTCCTAAAGATCCATATTTTTTTGTTATTCAGAAAAACACTGTAAAATATGTAATCACTGAAAAAGGAAAGGAGAATTGTTTTATTTATTTATTTATTTATTTATTTTATCTATATACAACTTTTTTGAAAATTAAATTTTTTGTGGATATGGAGATGTAATGTGCTGTTGCAAATGAGATGCGTAAATTTCGCACCCAATAGGTTCATCCTTCAGAGCCGTAGCAGATTTATTTCGTTAATGAGATATGAAAACTAAGATTGACTATTAAGTAAAACCCCGATTATCCGAATTTCCGCTTTAACCGAGCTATCAAATATTTCTAAGATTTTTTTTTCGCAAATTAATCTTCGTTCGTCTAGTCATATAACCCTCTACCTGGAATCGGGGAATGGTTTCGACATCAACAATCCTGGGTTATCCTTAAAAAAATGTCGAAACATTGCTGCAGAAAAACGCCAAAGTAACGTAAAGCAAAAAACAATTAAGGACTTTTTTAAGTAAAAGAACTCTTTCAATATGAATTGCATGTGGTGTACCTGTATAACTTTTGTATTTGTGAAAATATACATTTAAACCTAGACGATATATTTTATTTACAATTTTCGGTTTAACCGAGTTTTTCGGTTATCCGAGTTAGTCTTGGTCCACATTAAATCGGATAATCGGGACTCTACTGTATTTAAATTAATAAAATAATACATATTTAAATGCAATTACCTAAATCCTTAATTTTCTTGATATTTCTAATAAAAAAAAGTAAAATATATAGGAAAATAGGTCAGCTTAAGGCTAAAAATATCTGCAGTCAATTTTTTTATTAAGTATTATGAAATAAAATAATTTATAATAATATATTGTAGAATACCGTATAATTCTTTCCTTTGAATTAGCTGTAGGGTTAGCGTTTTGTAGACTTCGGACATTTAGCCATCTAGAGATCGACAGGAAAAACATCCCTGTCGTTCCTTTGCATATTTCGTAAAACAAGAGGATCCATTTTTTAATCAACTTGTGTTAATTATCGAGAAGTTAGCTAAGTAGGAGTTTGGTTGTTGATTTCCCTCAGTCCTACTCCTCCTCCGCATCCATTGACGAGCACTTGCTCTTCCGGCTGGGTTGGGTTTTGTTTTCGCCCAATGCGCCGCCACCCTCTGTCCCAAGTTTGGCCAAAGCAGATTGGCATCTGACGTGATTTACTAACGGGGATCGGCTACGAACCGCAGCAACTTGGTGAATGGAGCAGCAATGAATGGACTGGCCGACGAGTGGGTGGCAGCTTTGTCCTTGCCTAACAAGCAATTACGTCACACCTAGAGAGGTCGCTCTCAAGTGAACCCGATGATTGGAAAAGACCAACGGAAATCATCAATGCAAAAAGAAAAAGAAATAGATTGTATTGATAGGAGATTATTTAGTGAAGATTCTTTATGCCTTTGTTTGCCACCGTATAATTCATTGGTTACGTTTTAGGAAATTTGACTTCACCTCTTGGACCCCTTCAATTCTTCTTTTCCATATTAGTTAACACCCTCGTGGGGAGACATAAGATTCCCATAGAAAGGGCTCTTAATTGTTTTACATGTTTTTTTGTTTGTTTTTTTCCTAAAGTTGAAAAGTGGAGTTTAAGAATATAGCCTAACCCCCCCCCCCCATTTTTAAGGTTTTGTTTTAATTGTTTTTACTCCATTATTGCTTTGTGTAAGTTGTTTCCCGAAATTTTTCCTCTGTAATATGTTTTTTGGAAGAATACTTATTTTAATAAGTTACAAAGTTTTATGAAGACACTATTACGATGGGAATTAATTCGTAACAAAAAAAATAAATATGTCAATCTTACAACATACCTGTAAATAAAAAGTAAAGAAAAGCAAGAACTTCCTCACAGAACTAAGCTCCTACTTTATTTAAAATATTATGTTTAATCATTTTCAAAATATGCCTCATTCTTATCATTTTATCATTATTAAATCTACCTAAATTCCTGTAATTTAGTTTTTGAAAAGAAAAAGGTTCAAATAAAAAATTATTTAATTCCGAAAACGTAATTTTCCAAATTTCACATTCCTCTGTCCAGTTTTAAGTTCCATCTGTAGGACAACATAAACACAGCAGGAATCACGATTTCGTCTCGCCACTAGATTGAACTTATCAAATAATAAAAGAGAGTTGGTCCGAAACTCTCAACTAGTTTCAGTAAAACCTGTTCACTGGTTCACAAGGCATTCGGAAGTTTCACATACAAAACAACCGCGGTGATCTTACATACATTCCTTCACAAAATAATCTTTCAAAATCGTATCTGCTTAGGCTTATAAAGATAACTCAACTGTACATCACAAAATTAATAAAAAAGAAATTATGATCTTAGAATTGTAAATCTTTAGTAGTAGGAAAACCTATTGATATTTCCTTTTAAGGTATCGTCTCGTAGACAGTTTAGTGTGTAATCCATAACAAAAAACTTCAATAGATAGAAAAATTAATTTCCCTCAACTTTTTATTTTATCTATTTTAAACTTGTTTATTGTTTTGTTAAATTTGCATTTAAAAGTGTAAAATGAAAAATAAAAATATATTTTAGTTGAAATTAATTAGATAGATCTGAAGTAATTAGACAGACTAATTAACTTTTTAAGTTTTTCTCTTTATGTGATCCCCAATTGTTACTTTTTATCTTCTGAGATAAAACAGTAGAAAGTTTTAAAAGTTGTAATGAGATTACAAATCTAAAGCCGGTGGATCAAAAATAAAAGATTTTAAGTTTTAACCTAGATATTTTGTAGTGTGTCAATAACCCTGAAATAAGGATCCAAAGCTTTGAATTAACTAGCTCCTTACTTGCTGCTATTTTTTATCTTGCTTAATTGTGATCATTGTCTTTCTTTTTTCGTAACTACTTAAAATTGAAACAATAACCACCTCGTAAATCATCTTCACCATTTTCTGTTTCACTGAAGGATGAAGGTCTCTCCAAGTCATTTCCAGTTCTTTCGCTTAGATGCTTTCCTTTTCAGTTCAGTTCAGCCTGACTTTTTCATTTCAATTATCCACCTATCTTGTGTACTTTTCTGACCTTGTCTCATTCCAACGAAAGTAATGTAGAATTACGTTGTCTCTTTGTGGCCATTCACTTGGTACATGCACCGTCCACTGCTATTTCAATATTTTTATGACTGTCAATAACCCTTTTTACTCTTTGATCCATTCTTTGCTCAGTAATGAACTACGCAATAAAACTTGTGTTATAATTTTTTTTTTTACGAAACACATTCTTTTTCTGTGTTTTAACACTTTATAATTCCGAAGATGGAATTAAAAATTCCATTCTACTAAGTCTATCCATTCTCTTAGAGTGAACGTCTACGTTTCTTGGAAGAACTACATCTTTAAGTTAATCTGCAATCTTAGTTTTCACTTTGTTGTCAGTTTTTTGGCAAGTAAAATAGGTCATTCGGAAAAACCAAAATGATTTAACTATTCCTGAAGTATTGCTACAAATAAAAGAAATTAACGTGCCCGATGATTCAAAGAATTGAATAAGCAAATTCCTTTCGCGCCTGGCAGATTGCAGGATATGAATAGTTGTTTTTTGTTTTTTATTTAATTTTGGGTTAGGATTTCTTCGGGGGGAGTTAAAGCTAAACCCTCGCACTTGAGTCTGTCATCGGTGGAGTTTGGCTGGCTGATTAGTCCTAAAGAGGACGAAACGGTCCGTCCCAGTTTCTTCCTGTTGACAACTCAGGGTGCGAATCCCTTCTTTTAGCGTTGTGCCTTCGTATTGCTACAAATACTTTGTTTACAAGTATCTTCTTTTCTTACAAGCTTTCACATCTTGATTTTCTTGTTAATGTTTTTGATGACAAATTATTATATTCTATGTTAAATGTTTTGATAATTTCTATTTAATTGACGTTACAAGAGTGATTTTCAAAATCACTAAGAATACATAAATATTAAACTGACTCAACTTTTTTTTTTAGTTAATAAACTTAATATCCTTTTCATATTCAATGGTTTTTAAAGTCTTTCATTTTATTTCGTAATCCAGCTGTCTTATTAGAACTGAATCTAAACTTTGTTAAATAATGTGCAGTAAGTTTCATGAATACCTTTATTCTTAAAAAACAACAGTTACGTAAGTATCACATTTTACGATGTTGTTTTCTATAAAAATAAATTTTAATAATAAAAAGATATTTTATTTTATTTGGATGAATTTCTTATTATTTTCCTGAGAGTGTTAACGAATGTACATTGACCAAAAAATTACGAGAAAGTCTGCATTGTGAACACTATCCAAGGATCTGGAGACGTCATTAGGATGTTGATGTGGACTGGGTACCAGTAGAGATATCATTCACGGAATATTTAAGTATCGAAGCGGACAAAATGAACGCTTTGCAATGTGCCCCCCCCCCCCGAATGTACGACAGTACACCTATAGAGAGACGTGCAAGAATGATTTGCTGAGCTTGAGAAGTATTCTGCATCTAGTCTGGCCTCTACAGACCTCAATACCACCGAGCATATGTAGGACATACTGAAAGGACTGCAAAGCGTCGAAGTCCTTCTTCTATCAATGATCACAGTTTTGCGCGATATTTAGATGCAGGAATGGCCACCTCTGGACTTAAACGACCTCAGGCATCTCAATTCCACGTTGAATACATGCTGACATTCATAATAAAAGAAGTCATGCTCGATGGTAAAGCAGTTTTTGATCTTTGTGTATAGAAACGTATTTGTAAAATATATGTTTTGGAGTTAAGAGAGATTGTTCTCGAACCAGTTTTTCTTTTCCTTCCTAATAAAATTTTGGAATAAAGATATTTGGATTCTAAAATTTTTCACAAGATATTTCAAAATTTCGTTATATTGCTAAAATTCACATTGACAGTACAGCAAGTAAGTAATTTTAGATGAAATATACGCACGGTCTTTTCCTTCTTTAAATTGAGAAGTCTATTTTGACTTCACGAGTGAACGCTTTTCTTGCAGTCTAGCGCGGAAATGATTAGTCTTGAATTCTTTCTTTAGAAAGAAAAGTCCGCGACGGCAGCTTCCTTCAGCTTACAGTAAGGGGCTGTTTTCGAGGGGACGGAGCTGTCAATGTAGCGATCCGTGGCTTCCCCTCGTCTGGTCTCATAATGGACGATGGCGTCGACTGTAAAGATGTCTTTCTGTCACCGCTTGTCGTTGACTTGTGAAAAAAGAGTTCCTAAGTCTTGTCTTTTTCCGTTGTTCCATTCCCATAAACCCGTCGCAAGACCCCACCCGCTATCATAAAACAAAGAGCACGTCTCCCAATTCACCAACACGATCGTTGTTCTCGCCTTTCGCAAATTGACACCATTTATGTCAACGTCTTTACCGAGGTTTTTGATTATTCATTTATATATATCATGACTGAATAAAATAAAAAATAAAAAAACTATTTCTAAAGGAGAGGAGCATTTTTCAAAAACCATTTCATAATAGATTGGATTTAGGTGAGAAAATAGAAGTTAGGGGTTTAACCCTTCTTCCTAATAAAGATATATACACAACCAATTTAAAAATTACATCCTATTTAAAAGTATTGGTATAAATTTATTAAGAAGTTGGCTCCTTCTTATTAATTGTATTGCTTTAAATAATTATGTTACTAATTTTATGATATGTAATTGAAGGATTTTTTTCAATTCAGTTTTTATGTAGATAAGTCGACTAAATAGTCTCAAAATTTCTATTTTTCTACTGTTTCACAAAAAGCTCTAATAAATCCTATATCGTTAGTATTAATACATACTTGGTACACGGACGTTCCTAAAGAGGGAATTTCTTGGAAAAAAATTGAGTATCGACCGATCACTTTCCAGGAAAGGGAGTGAAAATAATTTGGAGACCTTCACTATAGAATTAAAAGACTACCAAAGGTTCTATCATTCTTTATCTAAAAGAATCATATTCGCGAGAATCCTTAATCGCAAGTTCAATTATGTCACATAGCCAAAAAAAAACCTTACAAACAGTGCTCTTGGTGTGAGTAGGTACCTTTCAGATATAGAGGAGCTTGGAGGGATGCAATGCACTTTCTTAGAGCATCCAAACAGCATTTTGATTTGTGACCACTTCCTTCAATGGGTGATTACTGTATAACCATTTGTTTAGTTGAACAGTAGAGCTACAGGAAATAGATGTAATCATTCTACAAAAAGCGTCTACTTTTATTGCATTTGCTCATGATCGCACAAAGTGGAAGTTACCCATTAGTTATTTTTCTACAGTAGTAAATAGACAGTTCCGCCCACATGATCGTGAAGTGTCTATTCGCAGGAGCATCGCCCTGTTAAAGGTAGATTTTTGAACTGTAAGCTTCAGTTGTAGCAAGAAGGTCAATGCGCAGTTTAGTAATGTTGTCCAGGCTGTAAGTCAAACGATGTCAAATTTCCATTGTTGTTTCCTTAATCATCGACACATTTCTGCTTTTTATGAAAGCCGATTCTAACGCGTTCTGATAATAAAAGGGTTCATCTTAAACATCGTGTAATCTTTGCCTACAATTCCACTTCATCAGTTCTCTTCAACTACGAAACAGAAAATTATCAAGAGAAAGTGAAGACTATTCAAATATCAGAAGCTTCACGAAATAAAATTGATAAGCATTTTTGAATATTTTTCATTTTCCCTTTAGATACAGTTTACTTTAAAGGTTTTAAAGAACTAGACGTCCCGTCGAATATATTTGATGGAATAAATAAAAGAAACGAAGCAACAGCAAATCAATTATAGTTCTCCAAATGAGAGATGGCCGGCGGAAGTTTGAACTGCGCAGCCCTTCCGGTAGCTGATCAATTATGTTTTCCTGTCACAATGGACGCCGTCGTCTGTTCTCACTGAGAAAGACATGTTGATAACGCCAAATTAAAACTTCTCTCGACTATTTAGCGTTATTTCAATACCAGTTGCTAACAATAAGTATTTAAAAAAATAAATAAATTTATATTATTTATAAATACAATGCTCTTTTGCAAAGTAACAAGCGATTACCGTAATGGCGGCGTCCTGTCATAAAATCAGACGGAAGTGCCTGACCAGACTAATCGATCATACATGCGCAGATCTCACAAAAACAAGGCGGCCATCTCTCATTTGGAGGACAATAGGAATTTCTGTTACATTAGGACTTCTTCCTTCATCCAGAAATCACTCTATATGTTTATAAATACTTTTAATACAAAAATAAGTTACTATACAAAATAATAAAACAACTGACTGCTTTAGTAAATTTATTCACTGACTGCTTTAGTAAAATCTAGAATTTTAGCCATCAATATTTTAATTTTAATATTTAAATCAAAAAATAACATATTGAATGAAATATACATTCTTCTATATTCAATATAAGTTGTTAATTTACATGGATCAATGTGCACTGCAATATTTTACTCGAGAAAACTGAACGTAAAAAAAAAAGAAGAAAAAAAGACTGTTCTGCATAGAATGTTAATCATTTTTATTCAAATTTGTAACTTGTGACCTGCGGAGAGGGGAAGATCGTCAATGGGGGACATGACATGGCTTGAATGCTAAGGGTTTTAAATTACATAGACTCGTATTACGCTAACTGTAAAATTTCTTCGTGAAAACCATGTTTTATCAGGCGGTAACTCAAATTTTAAATTTACTGGAAGATTCTGAATTTAATAGATAACAGTAATGGAATTAAAACATACTGTAACTAAGACTTAGTCACCAAAGTTTTTCTTTTTCTGTAAAAATCAACCAAAAAAAACCCTTTAAAGTTATAACTGAAATTTAATATTAGGTGTAAAGATCTGTTGCAATTTTTTAAAATACATTAATTCTATTTAAGCCATTTTATCTGAATTAGTCTCGAAATCTGTTTAGGAGACTTGAAGTATACTACATTTATAAGATGGTCCATAGCCAAAAGCTGGGATGGCCGATTCCAGCATTTTCTCTAACCCACTAATTATATTCTGAAATTTGTGATTGTCTTCAAATTATATCATACAAAGTATCAGTTGAAATAAGACAAAATTTGATGCAAAGACTTTCGAACTGCTTACGTTCTCAGGGAAATAGTAAATATACTTATCCACCTGAAATAAGAAAGCTGTGTAAGGGAAATAAAAAAGGTCCTACATAATACACTTATGAACTGCTGGGGTACAAAGATATGTCGAAAATAATTTTTAATGATTATAAAAAGCTCTATCTCAAGCTAATCAAGATAATTACCATCAAAGTAATTTAGAACCGTTTGATAAAGAAAGTCTCTACTCATTAAGTAGCAAATAGGATTGTAAACCTACCATTAATATTCATTTTACAAATTCTCAAAACTCGAACAAATGAGATATTTTAAATGGCTAATAAGTAGATTAGGACTTTTTTTTGAAGAATCGATAGATTTAGGAATTCCTCATATCATAGAATTACGACAGTGATAGAATAATATAGTTATTGCTATTTGCAAGAGAACAATGTTTGAAATTTAACTAAATCTGGTTTCTTAAGGTATATTATTATGTAGGTCATGTGACCAAGATGTGTTCTCATCAGTGACTATTAATTAGCATCATCGTCGCGAAGGAGAATCCAAGCTTAAGACGTATTTTTAAGAATATAATATCTTTAATCAATCTGAGCACATAATGGCTGGCCTAACCAAGCAAACACTCTAATATGTATCTGAGATCTCTTTTGAGTCACTGGTATCGCTTATCCTCTGATTCGATTGACTTAATTAACAACAACTTTCGAATTTTCCCAAACAAACCAAAAACAAAGGTTTAATTCTAATGTTAAGCAACAGAATTCTCCTTTTGTCCTCTCACGTAGAAAATGGAGATCTAGGATATCCTTTATTATATAGTGAACAACATCAAGCTCGTAGAATTTTGAATGGATTTTGCAGAAATACATATAAAATGAAAATGGGTTTATTTTTTTTTTTTAAATAAAACCAACCAAGAATGAACTTCTCTCATGAGGTGTGGTGTATTGTTTATGCACGATATTTTGACTTGTAATATTTTCTGGAATATTACAACTGCCACTTATAATTTATTCTCAGTTGCTAAGAAATAAGTAAATTATTTTTTATAAAATGTTTACACTATTTATAGAAGGAGATAAATTATCCATTAGCTTTTGAAGTGAAACGGCTCTTTGCTTTTCTTAAATATATTTAATAATGGCTTTTAATTACACTGTTAAAAATATAACTTTTGTATTTTTGTTTTAGTTAACGCTATCATCTGAACAGTTAATGGTGAGAGGTTCTTTTAAATGATAGCTTTGTATGATATTTTGTAGTTGAAAAAAAGTCATCAATGTATGTGCTATTCTGAAGCAGCTTTATTTCAGAAAAATATATTCGTATGTATAATGGAGTAATCCATTAAAGCTTAACATTAATACACGTTTTTAGCTTAATCGAGGTTTATGTCATAATACAGAAATAGCCCCGCCATTAAATTTACGTTTTCTTATATTTTCAGATTGCGTGTTCAACTCTTTTTCTAACGCCCAAATTAAAAGTAGTGTGCTGTCAAGTTACACGTAAGTCTTTATTGGTTTCTTTTTTTAACTCCTTACCTTTTACTCCATTTCGTTAATTAGACTAAATTGATAAACTTTTAATGTACTGGAAAGAGTAATCAAGTAACATAAAAACATTTGCCCTGTTATATTAATATCGTTAATAGTTATTAAAGTTAAACTATCACTAAACAGTAAAGAGGCGCTTCTATAATAATCTGCGATTTACAAGCAGACATTTGAACGCCTTGTTTTTGAAGAACACCCAAGAAAAGTTGTGTTCATGATTGTAAAGCTCCGCAAATTTTCGATAACAAAACGTAGTTAGGACCAACTGATTTCGATCACGGAAAAAATATATATATACAAGAAGGATGTATATATCGATGGGAGGGAAAAAAAAAATAGCTCTATCTTCTGGAGTTTCTAATTTAAATGTTCATCCGTATTTTCATTGTCGAAAATATTATTTTTTTTATTTATTTCATATAGCTATGATGCGTAATATGTGAGTTTACTTCAGGTCGGCGAATGTAGCAGTTTGATCTTTGGAGATGTCTCCAAAACAAAAAGAAACAAAATAATAATAATCGGATAGATTATAGGGATTATTATTACCACATTATTAGATATCAGTCCTTGTGTTAAACACTATGTTTAAATACGTTAGCAACTGTTATATCCTCCAGGATACCTAGATACCAGAATGTCTAATATCCTATCTAGCAAGTATTGCAATGTGGTAGTTTGGAATGACTGTAAAATATATGTTAATATTAATAAATATATAAACATGAAATATATAAGATTGAATAAGATGAAACATATATTAGTTACAGAACAGTCTTCGAATACCGGTACGAATATTTTCAAAAAAATAAGAAAACTCCTTAAAAATGAAGTTACTACAGAAAAGACAATGGGAGTTCAGCGAGTGTCCTTCTCTTACCTTGATTGGCCGAAAAAAAAAAAGAAAAAGAGAGTACCGTAAAAATTTGAATCAAAGAACCCGAATGTAAGCTTTCTAACAATAAGTTATGATAACTGAAGAGTTCCGAAAACATCCAGTGCTGGAAAATCAGTAATAAAGAAACATTAACTAGACTTTATTAGTTATCTTACCTGTTCGTGTAATTCCTGAGAGATAAATAAGTAACGTGTAACGATCAATTAATCTATTAAATGTATTATTTTTAGATATTACGTACAATTAAATCAATCAAATCAATTAATAAATCAAATCAATAAATCAATTAAATCAAAATATAATACTCTAAACGAACATCAGAAACGTCAACTAAGAATCAAACACAACATTTTATTACCAAAACAAAAAATTACCTATACACTATTAATAAAAAACTTTTATAATGTAAATAATAAAATAAAGACAGTTCCTAACATAACAAATACTCGTAGCAAACTACAGAATATATTAAAGTATGAAAATCCAAAAAATAATTACGGCCTTAGAAACAATAACAGGATTTTAATGAAACTGTTCAGCCAGTTAGATCCTGAGATATATAATGTAAAAAATATCGGAAAATTAAAAAATCTTCTAATAGAAAAAATAATCAACGAAAAAATAATTTGGAACATATAAATGAAAAAGCTAAAGAAACTATATCTTTATATCTTGTTTTATTTTATATCTTATTCATGTTGCTTTTGTTATTTTTACATAATATTTTAATTCACTCTAATTATGTACTGGTCTTATTTGTCATATAATATTTTTACTCCACCCTAATTATGTACTGTTCTAATTTTTGTTTGTAATATTTTTACAAAAGATTTTTTTGTAATATTTTTACTTAATGTATTCTTTATTATCTATCATACTTAAATACTCTCAGCACCTACATCACAGGTACGTGAGTTTACCTAGTAGGACTGTAATGTTTAAATTTGCAAGAAATAAAAAAAAAAAAATTAAAAAAAAAAAAAAAAAAATTGTAATGTATTATTGTTAAGAGGACATTACTTCTTATAATCTTTGCGTTGCTCCGCCTCACAAGTTGCCCTATGGTCAGATTGAATAATTAGAATAACAAAATGATTTCAGAATATTTAAACAAAAGAGATATAAACTTTAAGAGAAACGACCTTAGGGTTAATGCATTTCCAATGTTGGAAAAGGCACTGGTTAGCAGTTAATTATTGACAGAACTTGCTTGAAGTTAAAATGTTGTTATAAAACATTGGGCTTGCAATTATTAATAAAGAACAGATTCACATTATTCCCTAATCTTTAAAGAAGAAAAATGTTTTAAATACTGGCAAATGGATCGAAATTGGAACGTAAGCGAGTTTAATAAATGCATTATTTAACACTACATTTCCACGAACTCAAATCCAATCTATCGTTTTGGTGGAGTATCGACTTACATTAATATTACCGCAGCAAGATATTTTGATGAAAAATTGTTTTTATATTTAATTACTATTTATATAAAGATGATAAATGTGATTGAGATAAGTTAGTAATTCAAAGTAGTTTTAAAGTATAATTTTATTTGGAAAGCATTGAACAGATCTGGCACAACAGATAGTCTTGAGGCTGGAACAGATGGCAAATTCTAACTGCAAAAAAAAGTAAGGAGCTTTTGTAATATTTTTCTTAGAAATTATTATAAGCTGTATTTTATTTTCATTTTTATAGCGTGGATCATCTAGAAAATTAATTTAGTTCTGTTGCATAAATTAAATTTAATACCTCCGATATTGAAATTTAATTAGTTGAAGTTGTATTTATTATAAAAGAAATAATTATGTGCTTGAAAAGAAAATTTAATTTAATTTTTATTTTCTTCCAATGAAAATAAATTGCGTTGACATAATATTTAAATGAGAGTCATGACGTGTTAAGTAGAATATCATGTGATGATTCGAGCAGTCGAAATGAGAGTGTTGATTCGATAGGTTCGTCTCTGACAGAAGAGAGGGAACTTTGACTGAATGCAGTTTACGCCAAAACTAAGGAGATAATATTTAAATGATGCAGTCGACAAATGAAAGTTAGGTGAGACAGTCAAATTCTATTAACTGACTCGAAATATTAGGAGGTGACAATCTGCAGTACGGCTGGAAAATTCCTAGGATGGAATGGACACCCCTAAGGGAGACATCGAGTGGCAGAGTGAAGAAATAACTCTGAAAGTTTAAAGAACCTAATTCAACAACTTGAAAGTAAGGAATGGAAAATAACTTTATTTAATTCGAAAGGTTTTCGAAGAAATTATTGAAGTGACAAGTTTAAATTAAACATTCCGTATTAGTAAGAAGATTCCATTACCAAAGTAGGTGTTAATGGAAGGCAGACCGCAAGTAAGGCTAAGGGCAATTATAGTTATTATTATTCCCAGTAAAGAAACTGAGCGAAGAAACTATTTGTTTATTAGAAGTAAGAAGAATTAATTGCCGAAAGTTATCGAGCAGAACTTTAACATTTATTTAATTAAAAGTAAATGAAACCTAGTGGACTCCGTGAAGTTTAGAGCAGTCCAAGTTATTCATGATACCAAGGGGAGAAGAGTAGAATTTTTTTCATCGTACGGGAGCGCTAATTAGTGAAACGAACTGTTCAGAAATTAAGAGTAATAGGATAGCTATTGAATTTAGTATCCGAAAATTAAAGTGAATTTGAAGTTAAGAAGAATTCTGAATTCGTACGAACATTAAATCTTAAGCTAAGGAAGATATTATTTTATTCAAGAAGGAAATTATATAGAAGAGGAGATTACCACATCCCTTGGAATTATTATTAAAGAAGAGTAGAAGTATGACATCAGTGTTTTCCAGTTAAGAAGACATCGTTATCAAGAAGTGATACAAGTGTTTCTACGGATAAATAATCCACGACGGAAAGTGCAAGTGTGCATGTTTAATAAGTCTGTGCATATCCACATGTGAATAAAAGTGTTAATTAGTGATTTCAACAAGTTTTAGAAATCCAAAGTAATAAGTGCAACCAAAAGGTTCATAAAATGTATTCCGGACGTGCAACGTCATATGAAGTCATCATTTTGTAAGTACATTACCTTTATTAATTTTGGAGGGATACATGAATCTAGGAAGCCAAAGTAATTACAACACAATTAGAGTATTAGCTAATTGATTAGAATTCAATTAAATGCTATTGACAGAATTCACACAAGAGTGAAGTCGTATAGTTTTTTGTTTTTTTGCTATTGAGTTTAGTTATACAGTATACTAAAGAATATGAGTAAAGATATGCATACATGTGAATTAGGCATTACTAATAACAGTAGAGTAATAACTCTTTGTCATACAAGTGAAATAAGATTTATCGAATGTGTGTTAGAAAATTACATAGTGTATCACCACATAGTTGAGAAGCCATTGTTAATACTATTATTAAACGGTAAATAGATATTGAAAGCTCAATGTTTAAATGTAACTAGTCAATGATAAGATTTGTTATATTGTTATGCAGCAATGTAGTAATTTAGTTTATCAACAATAATCGCTGAATAGATTAGATTAGGCGATAAGTTGTTTTCTTGAGGTTAAGTAACCTTTAGTATATGCTATCGTGCATATAGCTTATTGATCTATGTTAACCTTAACATCTTTTGTCAATAGTCAGAACAAGTTAACTGATGTTTATTGTAATAAATATTTTTAAAATTTTCATAACCCTTGTGTCACTATTTTGGTGCGCTTTTCTCTGGAAGTATGCGTTCTGTGCAAGTACCGCAGCAAGTTCATTATTGTTTCATCAAAAATAGTCTAATGGTGAGATTCGAAATTCTGTCATAAACATTTAATGCTGTAATGTTCAGGAATTGTAGTTTAAAATTTCCACAAGTTTTCTTCTGGTTATTTGTCTGTAAGCTCATTCTCCAAAACAGTCCATTAAGAAAAAAAATATTTCTTTAGATTTCCTCATCTTTTCACAATCGATTATTACTGGACCTTTTTAGTTAACTGTATTAAATGTAAATTATATTTTCTTCTAATGAATGGTTTTGAGGGAAGCATTTCGAGGCGGCAAATGAGAATTTATATATCCTAAATATAAATGTATTCAGTAGAGTGAAATATCAAAAATGAAGAAAATGTGAACTATTAACCTAGAGGCAGGCCCCCCCCACATCAAATTCCGGGCCCAGGTACCAAATGCAATACCGGGCCCGCCCCCCCCCCCAAAAAAAAAAAAAAAAACGGAATCTCCAAATCGACAAGCCCAGGACCCTTTGGATCTCAGCCCGGGCCCCTTTCATGGCCGGGCCTCGGTGCTGAGGGACCAACTGACCCCCCCCTTGTGGGGGCCCTGCCTAGAGGGTGTACAGTACGAGAAAGAATAATATCCCTATCGTAATCTCCACTTTCCACACGGTTGGAAATGCTTTGGTTTTACGAGGACAATTGGTAGAGTTTTCTAACAAGCTAACAAAGCTACACTATTGTTGGATTCCTAGACACACGATAGCGCACAAAGACTAATGGATCTGATGACAGCAACGCTACGGCAAATATCAGTAAAGCGCCTTCCAGAACCACACGATTGCAAACAGATATATTGAGAATAAACTTCCATTCATACTTGATAGCGTATCTATTGCCTCTTCTATTTGATTTGAGATAGAATTAACTGGAAGACTAATATATTGTATGGAGAGAAACCTCCCTTCGTTTGTGGACCGCTAGCAGTGATGTGGAAATATACAATTGAGCGACGCCAGTCTAAATTGAACGAATGACAAACCGGATACTAAACAAGAGTGATTAATTGTTCTGAGTGTAAACCTTTACTCTTGTCGGGCACAAGAATATTTCCCACAAGTCACGTGCTTTTTTCAGCAGTAGTTAATAATTTACCCCACTTCTTATTGAATGTCGCCCAAATTGTAAAGAGATTCATTTCTTGTCTGTCAAGTTTCTTCCCTGCGACTTTAAAGCGGTGATTGAACAGAAATTTCCTTATTCAGAATAGCAGTAATGAGACCAGGAAGGAATGAGGATCCAATATTGTCTTTAGCCAAAACAATGTAGAACTTATGAAATGTAAGCATATCTGCACAATTAACTTAGACTTTGTGAATAATGTGAAAGGATGTACCACTGTTTATTGGTTAGGCCGCAAAATGTTTTTGGCCCTTTAGTAAAATGGTTCTCCAAATAGATGTGGAAGCATCAACATCTAATAAACTTCGGAAAATTATAACTATGTTTTTTTTTTTTTTTTTATAAAGTTTTATATTGTTTAGCTCATTATGCCTGGAGCTACTTCAAAAGTATTTTAGGCCTAATTGTTAATAAAAATAAGTCTCTTAATCAGCCCAATATATTCATGATTACATAGTAAGTGTAAAGTATTAAGTTTGATATTTAATGTAGATCTATATATTATTCTTTGAAGAGCATATATTTTGGCTGATATTTGACAATAGCCCACAAAATAAGTCTACATCTTACCAAAATCTATTCAAGAGTAGGCAGTTAAGAGTAAACTTTTAAAACTATTTGCATTAAAATCAATGTATTATTCTTTGCATTACTAAAGGGACACAGCATTTTGGTCCACATTTAAAAGTGGATTATAAAATGGATTTCCAAAGGCTAAAACTTAATGTGATGCAGTTATCCGTAACTTAATGTGAAATTACATATAAATTAAAATAAATTAGTGCATTATTCTTTGAATTGCTTAAGGACTTAGTATTATGGTCCTTGTAAAAATGGATATTAGGACTTAGTATTATGGTCCTTGTAAATGGATAGTAGGACTTAGTATTATGGTCCTTGTAAATGGATATTAGGACTTAGTATTATGGTTCTTGTAAAAATGGATATTAGGACTTAGTATTATGGTTCTTGTAAAAATGGATATTAGGACTTAGTACTATGGTTTTTTTGTTTCTGTACTGCAAATATAAAAATTTAAATAGTTCTCGATAAATACGCAAATCTCTAGGATACAAAGTTTTATAAAGATCGTTAAATCAACGCGCCTAGAAGAAGCAGCAGACATCTACCGTATAGAGATATATCTATCTCTTTGTCTTACACATACACACGCTTGTGACTGTAGACTTTAAAACATAATTTTCCTTGAAAATGTCGATACAGATGTTCGTATAATAATAATAATAATAATAATAATAATAATAATAATGATAAAACGCCAGAACAAATATGGAACCCGCAAAAGTTGAAACAAACAATAAAAACTCGCCGAAAGGACAAATGGCGAGAAAATTCATGTGCCGCTACACGCGGCCTCTATGAATTTATTTAGCGCACGAGTTTTTATTGTTTGTTTTAACTTTTGCGGGTTCCACATTAGTTCCGACGTTTTATCATATAGACCCCGTGTATCGAGACTTGGTTGTGTACTGATGACTGCTCTTGGCTGATGATCACCATATTAGCGTGAAACAGCTGTACCAGGATGTCATTTTGCATGCAACTTGGTCTCGCCCATTGTTATTATTATTATTAATAATAATAATGGTAAGGAAATGTTTGTATGTTATTACTTAGCTGCATAAATACTTTCTCATACCAGAAAGTAATAATAATAATGCTAATAATCATTAAGGAAGGTAATTGCAAGAAATAATACGATTGAGAGCCACGGAAATTTATAATTTAAGAATGAGGGGTAAACAATGAAAATTATGAAACAGAGTATATTTTTAGATATTTAAATTGCCTTCGAGGAAAAAAGCAGTTCATTGTATTGTATTCCGTAAATGGTTTTTTTTCTTTAATTGCCCTCTGTGATGTTAATTACTGTTTTAGAATTGTTCATTAATATTCACAAGAATAATAATGATTGCAGTTTCATTAGCATTACATCATTTCTTGTTATTAAAATTCCTTAATAAATTTAACTATTAGTGAAATTTTGAATTGAATTCTTTCATTGAACTAATAAAGTATAACCAAGGAAAAAAAAAAATCAGTGAAAATGAAGGCAATCAATCTGAATAAACTCATTTTGTTTTAATTACTTCATCATCTTTGTCTCATTTTTGAAATATTTCTAATAAACCAATAGAAAGACGTATTTTATTGATAATTTTATACTTTCAAGAAATCATCAGTTTTAAGACTCGTAAACATAAGTCTAATAAAATTAGCAAAAAGTATTAGGAAAAAAGGAAAAAAAAAAAAAAATCGAAATTATTATTTCTCAAATTTTAGTATATGCTGTTGAAGCTTTCATTTCAAAATTTGCTCCTAAATCGTAGAAATCTTTTTTTGTATTATGATTATGTAATAGACGATTTTACTTTAAAGGGTAAACTTGATTAGTGTGGACCAAATTCACTGTTGGCTTTCTTTTATGTTTAAAAGAGTTTCATTCTCCATCCCCCCTCCCCCCAACTGCAGAATTTCATCAAAAAACTGTCTGCCCAGTTGATCCCGAAATATCCATATGAATGAAGAGCCTCTGGCAATGCTAATAACCCATATCGTTTTCTCAGAAATGCGCTAAAAATGACTTCTTAGCTAATCATTTTATAAATTCTTACATTTCAGGTCACTGAGTTCAAAACGGTCAATTATGATTATTGTAAGTGGCTGTCGTCTTCTGAGTATCTGAATGCTTTGCATTGCTGACACTCAAGTAATTGTTTACACATTCTTTGGTCAGCTGATGAATGTCGTCCATTTTTCTTGGATTTAATGCATACAGTTCAGAAAACTCTCTCGTCACAGCATTCAGGAAGGTTTATGATTTTTTTTTTAACGGAACTGCTTCAATGTAGGAACTGACTTTACCCTCAATCTCTTCAATTACTGAAAATGGTTTTTCGAGGAGGCTTCTGAGCACTAATGATATAAAAACTTAACATTAACACAGTTCTTAAACCAAATAATAGTCTCTGGCTTGACATGGACAAATTATTTTATTTGAAGCAAATCATTTCATTAAAAAATTATTATAATTTATTTATGAAAATTTATATAATTATATTTATTAACTTATTAAAATTTATTATAATTAAATTTCCCAACAATAAATTAATAAGAATAATAATAAAAATATTTTAGAGGGATTTTTTTTTTTTTTATTAAACGTTCATTAGTATTGATAAGAATTTAGGTTTCTTTTTAATTAAAGATTGTGTTAATCAAAAAAGAAAATATAATTGCAGCTCTACACCAGAAGAAAAACGCTCTTATATCAATAATTAAATGATGACAACGTTAAATTTATTCCTTCTTGTATGTGTGAGTTTTATGTAGGTTCTAAAATTAAACTGAGAGTTGGTTTGGTTTATGAATGTAATGTAATCATTTTAATTTCGTTTACTATCGAATAATATTTAAATTTCTATTGAATTTCCAAATCATTACATGTATTTGATTAAAACAGTAATATCTGATGCAATTTCTTCTAAGTTAGAAGAGCGAACTCATTTATCCATCTGTATCATTAAAACACACACACACACACACACACACACACTGTCTTAAAAACCTGAGGTAAACGTACTTCTGCAATAAATTTTCTAGGAAAAAGCCTTGTGGGTACGAAGAGGCAAAGCTCATTGGAATGTCCTGACCTTCAAAACAGAGCAACAGCTACGACATACGTAAATACATGATTACACATATATTTAACTCTGTCGAAGTCAGAACTAGTTTGGTTTTGGATTGTCTGGCTGTCAAATCTAATGCATTATTAATGGGAATCCTGACTGTGATACCAATTAGCTTATTAATTAGCGTTCCGCCTCTATTTACGGTGTTGGCAGAAATTGCCATCCTGACTGTCATTCGACTAATAACCAATTCCTCAAATAAGGGAAAGACTGATCATGAAAAAATGTCCCTTCCTCGAGTCCTTTCCGGGCTCCCAGGCATTCCACAAATCTGTTTCGAAATGTTTTAACAGAACGAAATTAAACTAAAGAAGAGGAGTCTATTTTTATTCTTACTGGAAGAAAACGGAGCAAAGTCTGTCTTTGATATGTTGAAACTTACGATTCTGAACTTCTTGGTTTCTTTCTATAATTAAGAATTTGTTTTTTATCAAAGGCGATGGTACAGTAACGAACGTTTAAATATAGTGATTACGTACAGTTATGTAGCGAAGTCTGATCAATGAAAAATTATTATGTAAAATATACGTAACATATAAGTACACTACGAGTTTCCTCAACTTCTTCAGTTGAAGAACAGTAGTTTTCAGTTATTTCTTGAGACCCGGCTCCTCGTTTAGGGAAGGCAGGATTTCATTTGGAAAGGGGGTGGGGGTGCTAAGGACCCATCTAAAAGCCAAAACACTTTAAAATTTTCTGAAATTTGAAATTTCGGCAAATAACGAAATGGCAAAATCGAAAGCAGTCCTGTAAGTCAAACATCCAATCATAAGGGGGAAAAAAAATGCCACATCGACGTATGAATAAGTTCATACTTTTTTCCAGAAATTACAGAAAAAATGTATTATTTAAAATGAATAAATTTAATAAACGTCAAATTTATTTTTATGACTCGCTGTCTCGTATTTTACTTTTAACTCATGTGTGAACCTGTACCGGGCCGCGCACTGTATTTTGGCAAACTTTCGTATAACGTTGTATTAGCATTAATTCTTATACTTACATTTATTACATTATTGTTACTATATGTTATCATGTAATATACATACTGTACATAATATTCTTAAGAAAATATTAATAGAAAGTAAATTATATATTATCATATGATTACTTTTTAATTTTTATTCAAAAAATATATTGAACTAGTAGAGGGAAATAAAGAAGGAAAGTAATTTAAAATTCTTTCAGAAATTAACTGTTTAATTTGAAATTAAAAAGACACCACCAGTTTTCGAATGCGAGCGTCTCGAATGTATTGATTATTTCTTTTAGTGTTTGTTTAGCGATTTGTATTCAAAGTTTTAATTCCTAGCGATAGAATATTACGTCTGTTTACTATATTTTTCCAATTATTTAATTTTTTTTCTGATTATTCTTTTGATAACCGAAGTCGAGTAGCCTCAATGAAAGCCAAAACGGTTCCAGCTGTTGCTTTCACTTCGATTGCTTTTAACTACCGGTGTTAGATTCGCTGAGTAGGTTTTTAAATATGTAGTTGAGGATGATGGATGATGGGACGATGCGTCTTTTTTTTTCTTTCTACATTGAAGTCTTCCAAATGCGAAGGGAAGCCCTGCCCAGTCATTCATTGCAGCCGGTGACAAATTCCGCCACAGATCGTCGCGCTGATCGAAGTTTCATTGCTTTATTAGGCATGAAGTAAGACAAAAACATATCAAAGCGATAAATTCTTGCCTAATTACGGACGGCGAAGACAATTTGGCCGGCGGCTGAGACTCCACACAAGGAGGGTTGATTAAGTTGACCATTTCCTTTAGATGGGATGCTATCAAGAAATACGACAACACAATCACTGCAGTTCCTGTTCATGGTAATTTCAAGGAAGAAACTTTCTAAATGATTATTTGGACTCGAAACCCTTTTTTTTTTCCCTTAATAAAAAGGAAGCGTCTTGTAATGGAAGTATTCCATTGATGTTTTTTCAGCATTAAAATAAAGCAAAGTAAATCTTATTTTAATCCTCGGATATTCGTCGTCTCAATGGCTTAGAATCAGAAATTGGTTTCCAGAATATTTTTAAAGAACCCATTTTTAAAGAATTTGCAGGGAGCTTTCTTTTACATCCACAAGTCGTGAGGCAAGATGATGTCGTTATTTTTTTTTTTTTTTTAATTTGGCGATCATAAGAAGACGTGGGAAGGATATCATGAACCGAATTTCAGTTTTGGTTTTTTTAATCAAACTAGAAAGTTTTCGTATCAACGCAATTTTGTTGTTAGGGAAATATATATTTTATTTGTGTATTATCTGGATCTTTATAAAATAAACAAAGCAAAGTTACCAAGGCTAAGCTTGAATGTAAAACAAAAACCCAGGAAGTTAAATTCCATCAATGGATTTTTGCTACCTCTGCAGATTTGTAGTTTGGTTATTTAAAACACTTGCGATATGAAAATCTAGATATTTTCTAATTCTGGAAGTAAATGCCTCGATACTTTAATCGATTTCTTGCATATGTATGCTCATAGGAAGGATTCAGTTATTGATTGTTTATTCTATTACTCCTCTGTTTAGAATCAAACGAAATTTTCAGATGATAATGAAATTTTATATTTAAGATACTTAAAATGCAGGGCATTTGTTTTGTCTCATCAACAACATCTAAGGTTGCGGAACTTAATTTCCGTCATTTTTAATGGAAACTTTTTTTATATTTAAACTCGTAACCTTTATTTTTAGATTTGAATCCGCAGATTTATGAGATGGATTTTAACTTAGTAGGCCTATGATATTTTACTTATGTTCTACATATATTTTTAAGTTGTTCAGAGTTAGATATATTAAGTTAAGAAAAACCAAAGTATCAAGTACTGGTCTCAAAACCTCAAGAATTTAATTTACATGCTTATAGTATGACATTGTAGCAATGAATTAGCAAGGCTCAAATCGAAAGAGTAGAAGAGAGTAGAATGTACAACATTTAAATCATGTGATTTATAACACAGTTATCATTTTACAGATTTTGGACACAATGTAGAACTTCGTCAGTGAATCAAAACTAACAGCAATTATTCTTGAGTAAGACGTAATTGTTATTAGTTAATTTTTTTGGTAACCGAATTACAATTAAAAGTCATATCAAAAAATATTCAGAAGAAGAAAATATCAACCAGAATTTCGTGCCGATTTCCCCAAATACTCGTAATCTACTCCTGGATTAAGTCCAATAGACTTTAATAGAGCTTGAGGTAATACTAATACTTCACATCCTCAAGAAACAATTCGCACCTCAGCAGCAGAATTTTGATGATGTAATAAATTCAGAGAACCAATGACATATCAAAAGAAAGAGAAAACTCAAACGAAAATTCAAATTTCTTAAAATTTTCTTTTTAACTTGTATATCTGCTTTAGTTACTGCCTAAATACAGAGATTTGTTGCAAATTGATATGATTAATTAACATGATCGCCATTAATAATATCTAGTTATTCTAGAATCATTTGTATAAAATCATTGATTTAGTTGTGCTTTTTGGGTTATTATATAAACCGATCATTAAAAATTAGACTGATGTGTGAATTTGCTGAATCCATCAATTGCAGTAGGCCTATATACGGTTCTAGTGTTGTATGGTTTACTAATTTGATTGTTTTTATAACGGATGCTGATAAATCGCATATCCTTGGATCGAATTCTCCCTTGTTATCGAAGTGGCTGCCGATCACTATGCTTTTAATATCGTAAAGTGTGTTGAGAGTCGGTGGGTGAAATTCCTGAACGTGTTTTCAACTACGCATTCTCCCCAAAAGGAAGAAAGTTGCCCACGTATTAAGAACTACGTCCACGTTGGTATTGGCTAAGTTAGATATATGGGGTGGAAATGAGGTCAAATAGTGCCGTTCGGATTTTCTCGGTTTACCTCCAAACATTCTGAAAGACCTACAGGCATTTTCGGACGTTTATGATTTACTATTGATGAAAATAGAAAAGAAAGCAGAAATTTTGACTGCTTTTGAGGGTCACCTTCAAGGATTCGGCGTAGATAAGAAATTCATCATTAATTTTTTTTTTTTTTTTTTTTTTTTTTACAGCTTGTTAAGGCTTTTAAAAATTTTTGGATTGCAAGTCCACTGAACTGTTCCAAAAAATTTGAATACATTGAGTAACCATGCTATTTTTATAAATGATGAATATATATGTATACATACATTGTCGGACCTCGATATAAGGTCACCCCTTGGGACCTCGCGAAAGTGATCTTATAAGCGGGATGACCTTATAACCGATTCATACGCATTTGTCAATTAATAAGCATTATATATATATACAGTATAATTCTTTGTAAAATTTAATACGTACAAAAATATCAGTTTATTAGGTTATATTTTTTTAATTTAGTTGAACCAATTAAAATTAATGCAATCAGAATGAAATTATTTTAAAAAAATTTTAATTCGGAATAAAGTTGTATAAAAATAGTACTCAAGCAAAGTACTGATGTACAACTGACCTTACTTAAAATAATTCACAATACAGGACTGTCGCATTTTGGTTTCATCTTTTGTACAATGTTTTCTAAGTTTTGTAGTTTCTGAAAATGTTCTTCAGCTCCCTTATGGCTCGTAAAAAAATGTCTTATGACATTTAATGCTCTGAGTGCTTCTGCTTGTGTCACCCCTTCACTTTCAGTATCACTGTCGTTATCCTCACTTTCTAATGCATTGGAATCTAAAACTTGTGAAACAATTTCGGAAATCGAAGCTTGAGAAGTGGTAGCAATTTCATCATCAATTCTCACATATTCACTTTCCCTTCTATAGCACAGCCACGATTTCTGAGATCTTGTATGAACACAGGTAAAGGAATATCGTCTTCATCACCTTTTTTCTTAGAATTTGAGGGGATGAAGAGCTTTGTGAAAATCTGTCTCCTCCGTCCGTAGGAGAAATAAAAGATCGTACCCACGGAAAAATTCTTGGAAAGGAATCAGTGTGGCACTGAAATCACAGACAAAAGTGACCTTATATGCGATTGCGGTATTTAAGACCTGACCATATATCCGATAATCCATATCAAAGAATTCCTATTCAGTGAGCAGGGGACTTTAGAAAAGTGACCTTATATGCGGGTGACCTTATATCGAGGTCCGACTGTATATATTTTTATGCCTAACTTTTCCCTTCCTCTTATTGTTCTGAGGCACTGCCATTAAAAGAATAAATGGGACTTTTAGATATTTTATTATGTTTCAAGTAAGTTTTTTTTTTATTTCTAGCCACTACTGAACAATTTATTTACTGAAGTTACCGAGTCCTTTAGATTTTTTTTTTTACTGTTTCTGCCTCTTGATTTCCATAATTATTTAGTTTTATTGCTAATCTCTTTCGATTAAACCAATTAATAATTCTAATAGCTAATCTTTAGTTTAGGAAGTTTGTCTATTACAAACTTCCAAATTAACATGATCAACGTTTTCATAACATCCAGCTCGTTCTGATGTTTGAATTGGGGTCTGATTTTAGTTGGAGAAAAGATACATTTTTTTCTTTCTTTAATTGAAGATAATTAAAATAGCTGTATTTACTCAATTGAACGATTTCAAACCTAAATGTTAGGATTGAAATTTATATTAAGGGCTAATAATCTTGGTTTTAAAAAAATATAAAAGTAATAATAAATAATAATTTTTAAATGCATTGATGTGAAGGTGTAAAACAAAAACAGTAATACTTGTAGTAGTATTTGGAGATTATAGTATAGTGGTTCTATCTTTTTGATTAAAAGTTAAAGTATTATTTGTAAGAGTAATTGGATTTTGGTTTGGAATATCAGTTGATTGAATGATTATTGGCGGAGTGCACCAAACATCAGTTAACTTTGATGACTGCAGTTTGGACGGAGCTAAAATTAGTGGGGGGGTGCTGCTACAGAAAGATTTTAGCCTTTGTTTTAAAATTGTGTGAAAGAAAACAAACATGTATAAAAAGAAATTTATCAAGTTTCTCAATAAATTTTCTTTTTATACATGTTTGTTTCCTTTCACACAATTTTAAAACAAAGGCTAAAATTTTTCTGGAGCAGCACCCCCCCACTAATTTTAGCTCCGTCCAAACTGCAGTCATCAAAGTTAACTGAAGTTTGGTGCACTCCGCCGTATGTCTCTTAAATCTATAGAATGATTTATTATTATTAGTTACAGGTTTATTTTTAGCAATACACTATAAAAGTGATATGATTTATAGAATGATTTATGTCTATTAAACACGCATGGAAAATATTTTAGTTTTCATTATTTTTCGTTTTTAAAACTACTATTTTTAAGGAATATTTTAAAGGATTATCTTTAAGAGAAAAGAATTGTTAGTCTTTTCCCTAGATATTCAAAGCTAAGGAAACTGGAAATCCTTAATGCCGTTTTAATTCGAAATCATTAGCAACGTTTTATCGAGATTATCTACATCTCAGCGAAAAAAAATGTCAGCGAAACTGAGTCGTCATTAAGAACACTAGATTAGATCTAATTATTGAAGAACTAGCTTATTTCAATTTACGTTCCAAAAATAAGAACTATTCTAATTCCGAAAGTTTTTTTTTTTTTGATAGTTTAACTTCAGTTGTCACTTAAAAAAAAGACGAAAAAAAAATTCCGAAGATGTCAGTGCCTTTCGATTATTGGTTTAGCCGTGTTCAACTTAAAATCGTAATTGTCGATGGTTTGTCTGTTCGTCATTTGCTACTATTACTGAGCTGATAATTATAACATTTCGAGGAAGAGATCAAAGGATTATAACGATCAATCACATATTTCATCGATACTGAGGAAGATTAAGGGCTTTAAGCTTAAGTTTTTCCATGAACTTTTCGTAGATGGTGCTGCGACCACGCAGATAGCGTCGCCGTCTAGTGACTGCTTTTGGAAATTTCTTCTTCATTCAACGCTTATAGACTGATAATTTAATAAATACATAATATTTTGAGCACGCCTTTAAATACTACCTTACATAATCCATTAAATTTTGATTCGTGCATTGAAATTCAATTATTTTTTTTATTATTATTCTAGCTGTGTTTTATGTTTTAATAAATTTATGCAAATCGTGTTTGAGCTTAATAACACTAAAGAAAAAATATATGAAAACTTTAATGAAAGGCTTATTTCAGAGGACGAATCGTGTACATTTTTCTGTCGTCTTCCCGAAAAGTTTCCTTAGTTTCAGTACAAACGCCATGACACTAGTTACTGACTGTCTTACTGAACTTACAGAAATAGACCGTAGTGGAGGAAAAAAGGGAAAACTGTAACTAATCTTGTACTAAATAGAGAAAAAATATACGTAAAAGGTAATATATTGTTTTCTAGCACACCTTCCCACCTCCTTGTAACTGAAAGCGAGGATACGCCCGGTAAAATTTTATGAATAGCCAAGGATTTGTGAACGACCTGAACGATATGAGGACATAGATGTAAGTTATTACGACTGGATAACCTTGAGCAAAAAATATGTCCAGTTTTATTAGATGTAGTTTAACTCAAATTCTGTCAGTGATCTTGGGAGGTTTATTTTTTTTCAACATCATTACTTTAAGCGTAATTTTGAATCTCGACTTCATTCACATTCAGTATAAAAATTTAATTGATTGGAATAGAAATCACAAAGGAAGAAACGCCAAATACTTTTAAGTTCAATCCAATTGAAGTTCTTTGTTTTTTTTTTCATATTTGATTTTGACATGAAATTTTGAAGCTTCTGCATGTGAACATGAGATGTATCGGAACTCCCGCAAAACCACACACACACACCACACAAATAGATCTGGAAGTGTGTAATTTATTACAGAACTTTGAACCGTCCAAGTGGGACTTGATCTTGACCTCAATAGAAATATCTACTTGCTGTTCCGAATGATCACATATCGAAAGAACTTAGTACCCATTTTTACTTGCTCAAGAATAATTGCTGTTATTTTTAATTCGCTGACGAAATTGTACATTGTGTCCAAATCTGTTAAATGATAACTGTCTGTTATAAATCAGGTGATTTATATGCTGTACATATTCTACTCTCTTCTACTCTTTGGACATGAGCCTTCATTGGACATCAGAATTCATTGTAACAATGTCGTTCTGTAAAATTGTAAATTGTATTCTTGGTTTTGCACTAAAACACCAAAGATCAGTAGTTTGGTTTCCTTAACTTAATATGTCTAACTCTGAACAACTTAAAAATATATGTAGAACCTAACAAGTAAAAGTTTAGACTACCAAATTTCACTGCTATTCCATGAACATACACTTGATAGATAATTACTCACAGATAAAATTTTCTCCTCAATCACCACTACCTTCTTACTTTTGATAATATGAGAAATTTGGTGGCTGTCAAATCCAAGTGCTTCATTACGGAAGGTCAGATGGGGAATTAATCGTAGTAGCTTTGCTGTTTCCCCACCTCCCCTCTAATTAAAAGTTTTAGAACTTTTGTTCTAATGGTTAGAGAATTCTAAACGAAATTTTTCATTTTGAGAATTTCATTTTTTTAGTCATTTTGGGCTTTGTCCTTGTTTTTTTTGTTTTTTTAATTTCAAAATAACATATTTTTCATGAAAATTGTATGAAATTTACTAATTCTAATTAAACGTTTGTCATTAAAATTACGGAATACTTTTCGAAACAGGTTAAATTTTCGTCGTTATTAAATCAAAAATTAAAAAAAAAATCGATTTAGTTTCGATAAAAAAAAATTGGTATTTTGAAAGATTAGTTTCTAAATATTGGAGTTAAATGTTTCAATGCCTTTTGATAATTTTTTTTCAAACAACAAAAATACGCTGGATTAAAATTCATTTTTACATTGCACAAATAAATAAATAGCAATAATGAAACTGAAGTAACTTATTGTTTTTATAATTAAATATACTTAAAAATCAGATAAGTGTCATTGAAATTTACAAAAAAATAAACTGAATTTAATAAAGTCGCAAATTTTTCTTTGGAATAATTTTTCAAGAATATCAATAAAAACAAAGGAAGATGACAACACTGATGCCGGTATTTAGATTGCACTGAGCTTTATATCGATAATTTGTGTTTAACAACACCCTGAAAAAGGAAATTGAAGTTTTGTAAATAGTCAATTCGGAACATCCAATTGAAAGTGTTTTCATTTTCATAATTCCTTGTTGTATTCATCAACGCTTGCGATGGACAGTTAATTTCTTGTGTTTCTACTGAATGGAAAGAGTTCATTGTTTAGATCAGTGATCTCCAACCTTTTTATCGCCACGGACCGGTCAACGTTTGATAATTTTACCGCGGCCCTGGGATGGGGGGGGGGGGGGGGGGGGGGCGTTGGTTGTTTATATTTTAGATTGTTTTGATTTAATAATTATAATTTAATTATATTTAAACATGCCTTCAAAATGAAATAGAGTTACACCAAAAAATTAATATAAAGTGATTTAACATTTTAACTCACCAGAACGCTAAATCAATGAGAACCCTGAGCTTGGGCGGCCCGGTACCAAATGATCTACGGACCGGTACCGGTCCGCGGACCGGGGGTTGGGGATCACTGGTTTAGGTGAATTCATGTCCATATTTGACTTGAAAAACATGAATCAGATTAATGACATAAAAGATCATATCGGCTGGCAAGAAAAATCCAGCAACCTTAACTACTTTTAATGTCAATACCAAGATTGCTGGAGAGTTAATCAATTGACAGACCATTATGTGACTATAATGGGACGACAGAATATTGCGATGAGGTCGTGATCAGCTGCCCTTTTGATGTCATTGTAGCCAAAAGTGATGTATTCCCAGCAATGCATTTTCAAGCAAAGAGGTCAGTATTACGCATTACGCGCTTATTCCTCAGTCTTTAAGAATATTGTTTTTTAAGTTGGTGATAATATAAACGTGTATGTTATCTGAAGAATGGGATAACTTTTTTTGTCGTCTACTGAATTTGGTTCAGTGAGATTCTAGATGTTGTTACAGACTGGAGAGAAGCAATGCGACCAATTAGAGGGAAAAGGTGAAGGGCAATTGTGGTGGGGATGGAAGGTGATCTGCATGCATGGGATTATCTGACGCTGCGATCGGTTTTGATGGTAATGCAGATGCTTGAACGAAGAGTATGCAGTATGCTGACATGTTTCACGTGCGTCCGCATATAGTTAGTCTGAAACAGATTTGCTTTAAAAAAAAAAAAAAGAAGATATTTAGTAATCTTCCTCACCATCAAAAAAAAATCCAAGATCTCAGGAATGTTAAGGTATAATCCATCAACGGAGAAAATGCTGATTCAAGAATCTCTCGGTACTTGTCCAGAGTGATTTCCAATACGATACTAAGGTATCACGAGCATGAATTACGTCCTGAAATAAGTGTGTGTAGTTCGTCCAAGTAGGTTCATTGCACTATTGTCTTAATTGCTAGAATTAAATGAAGTCGTGTTATAAATCATTTCACAAAATACATTCCATTTCATTATATAGCTTATATTAATATAAAAACTCCCCGTGAAATTCTACTCCAGAGATGCATTTGTACTTTTAAATATTGATCCATCTGTGAAGACAATGTGTGAGAGAGTAATCTACTGTAATGTCTCATTGGTTAATGCTCCAAGTAATAAAGGGCTTACAACAATGAACATTCTAAAAACAATTATTTGTAATGTTATATATCGAAGACCAACTCAGTTATTTCAACACAGTCGTCTGTGATGTTTCCAGAATTTTTATCGCAAGTAATCAGTTGTAATTCCTTAACATAGGTTTGCTTCTTTGCTAGAAATTCGCACCTGTTTACGGAGTCACGGCGATATGTTGACCAAATTCTTAAATATAAAGTTTACTGACGATCACTGCATTATTCTTTGAATTTACTAGAGGTCGTAGTATTTTTTTGGGCACTGATTTAAAAGTGGCTTATAAGTTGGGTTAACAAACACCAGCACTTCTGATATAGGTAGGCTTATATAATTACACAGAACTCTTTATTGTGAAGTTTGATATATAAATTCGAGGTTTATTCTTTTGCGTTATGTAAGATCTATATTCTAAAGTGACCCCTATACAGTAGACTACTAATTCTCAAGTAATCAAGGCTTGACACTCTTAAATAGGAAGTTTAATGTTGATCAAAAAATTGTTATTCCGTAAATTTCTTCTTGTGTGAGTATTTTAATCCATATATAAAGTAGCTCATAAAATGGATCTACAAATCAAAACCTAAAGAGAATTTTTAGACAATACAGCAAATTAAAATTTCGTGGGAGACCGGTCAGTAATATATATTTTTTTTAACATGCCCATAAGATTATCAACAAGACATACAAGAAATAGTAGTTGAAAAACAGTTAAATTCCTTGCTACCGTCCAGAAACGGGATTTTTTTTTTTTTTTTTTTTTTCAAAAAACATTGATATTTTGTATGATTACCCTTCAAAAGCAGTTTCACAAATTAAATAGAAATAATAATAATATACTTGAATTTTATAAATATCGTTTGCCTCATTATTACTCTTTCCATTAACTATCCTATGTGAATATTATTATGGCTTATATCATTGTTAACTAAGAATTATAAATAAATCAAATGAGAAAAGTTTGATCTGAAACGGCTGTTGAATTGTCATGGCTTGATCATCCTTCTTAGCTCAGCACAGAAAGTCAGTTTTAATATATTTTAATCTGTTTGTTATCATGGGAAACATCTTCTTTAGATGAAGACATAAACCATTTACATTAACGGAAACAAGCAGAAGAATGTAACTTTTTTTTTTTTTTTTTATTTCTGGCTAATTTTTTTCTTTCTTTTAATGTATTAAAATAATGAGATTTTTGAAATTCTTGCAGCAGAGATGACTTTTTTTTTTATCTACATGAATTATTCATTCAAAATCTCCATTACAACCAAAAATTTCGTCCCCAGTTATTTGGCGCTTATCCCCACCTTTCCCGACTGACTAAGTATACAAATGGCTATCATTAACAGGGAAAAGGTTGGCGAGAGACCAGAGAACGACTTTTGAAATGGCTTGTCGATTTAGTAGCAAACCACTGATTACATACTCATCTGATCCAAATAAATGACTGGAAAAAATAAATAAAACTGCTCGTTAAATACTAAGTCAAATCAGGTTTTCATTATTATTATTATTATTCTCCTTTGGCCAATAAAACAAACAATTCAATTTTGATGAAGCCTATTGAGAGTGAGTTAACTCATACTGTTGTCTAAATGAAATAAAATTTAAAATAAATTTTGATAATTATTTGCTGTTTTTTTTTGCTTCAAATTTTCTGGGTAAACCTGCCAAATGTAGGCATCAATTCCATCACATAGCAGTAGTATGAATACGATATATGCAGCTCATTATTATACAATGTTATATACTGCAATAAGCTCAAGCCTACGCTGTCTTATAACAGACCAGAATAACGACAAGAATATGTAATGGTTTCCGGAAATTTATTGAAATATCATTTTACAAGACGAATCCATCGATGGATGATGTTTTTTTAAATTCACTTGAAAATAGACCCAATTAAGTTGAGGGTCAGAAACGTCGTGGACTTTTATCCTTTGTAATTGTTTATCCGTGCTTATAATGGTAGGCATTTTTTAAATTTTATTTAATAGCACGTAATTTTTATTAATATGTAATGGTTCGAGTTGAATTTATTTCTAACTTCAAGCGTCCTGACTACAATTGGTTAGAATTGATAAACGCATAAGTTGATAATTTAGTAGATATGATAATGGTTTTAGAAGCAGGGTAAGAAGCCTCTAGATCAGGGGACTCTTTTTTTTTTGCCAAAGAGTCTTTTTTTTTTTTTTTTTTTTTTTTTTGCAAATTTTCAACAAAATTCAATGTGCAAATATGAGTCCTAATCCCATCAGAATTCAGGAAAAAAAAAAAGTGGTTGTCACCAGCCAAGCAAAATAAAAGCAAATTTAACGTTGTCAAGTTTCGAATAATTGCATGTTAGGATCCAAAACTGCGTTCGATCTATATAAAAAAAAATAATACAGTTCTTAGTTAAAAAAAATGAGAATGTCATGAATACAAAAATCGACTACCGAAATGCTTCGGCTGAAATTTGAGAAGAGAGAAAGGAAACATGAAATACTTTGATGATTATGTTCCACGCTGCTTGACTGAATAGAATCAATAATGTAAGCAATCAAGAGAGAGTTGCATCGTTCACAAATAAATCGTTCGAAATATAAAGCATTTCGAGACCCATGTTTAAGTGACATTTATTCGTTGTTTTGCATGATTGAATACAACCTTTAAGTTTGCAGCACATTTCAGGTACACCCTGTATATATATTTACAGTGTAAAAATTAATGTGTGTATCTTCGCATTGTAAGTTAGATTTTAATAATGTACTAGTTGCGACCCGTGAAATATCCACGGAAGTAAAACAAATTCCACATTTTTTAAAAACACAAGATTGAAAAAGATGTTCGAAGCTAATTTTTTTAGAAGTCATGATTTCCACAACAGCCCTTATGTAATTTGAATATCGGCTTATTTGTTAAAATAATATTATAATATTGTTAAAATAAAAAATTGATTTACTACTTTCTTAGTAGCCAGCGCTGCGGTTTCTCATTATGAAACATAATGGCAACATGCTGCCCTAAAAGAATAGGTTCGCCGAAATTGAGGCAATATTAACGGAAGTAAAACAAATGCCACATTTTTGAAATACCCTGAAATTTTTGAAAAACACAAGATTGAAAAAGATGTTCTAAGCTCATTTTTTAAAAGCCATGACTTCCGCAACAGCCCACATATAATTTGAATGACTAAGCCAAATTTTGTTAAAATAAAAGAAAATAAAACATTGATTTACCAGTTTCAACAATAACAATAACGAATGTCCAACAGCCAATACTAATAATCCTGTCTGGGCAACAATGAGGGCACGTGCTTCGTCATTGTCCCTCATTGTCATGAGTATTGAGAGAGCGGCGACACAGCCGAAATTAACTAAAAACCGAGGTTTTACAAACACTCTGATAAATTTTGACGCATGAACTTCATGCATTTCAGTGTAAACTTCATTTATGTGGGAAAGAAAATCTCAATACGCTGATTGTAATTATGTAATCGCGATTCGTCGTGGTGAAGTGTAGAAAAAGTAGAGACGCCATCTTTAAACATGGGCGTGGCGTCATGCCTGACGTGTTCCAACGCTGCACTGTGATTGGTTATTTCAAATTACAATTTTACAAAACTACAAATTTACAAATCTACAAATTTTCAAAGATCGTACAACTTTTGCCTATTAAGAGGACGATTACAGAAAAAACTAATATTGATGATTACGTGATAAAACAGACTTTTATATGTAGCTTAAAAAAGAGTATTATTTTAGAGCTCTTGTTATAATCTACAATGAACTCTTACATTGCATCTTTATTTTAATTTCAAATGTAGGCCTATTGCTAGGATTTCAATGGGCTGCCGAATACGAGATTATTGTAGCCAACTTTGACTGTCTTTTTTACCAAATAATTGCAAATATTTTGAGGTCAGAAATGCGCAATAGTCGTTCATAAAATTCACAACAGTAAATTATATGTTTGCTTGTGTTTAGAACAAAGAGGAAGACGTGCTTTATTTGATAGGTTTGAAAATTGAAAAAAATTAAAAAAATCACACTATATACCCATATTTTTGTCTTCTCTTCCTCTTTTGTAAATTGGCCTTTTTTAAAAAAAAAAATAAATAAAAAAAAGCAATGATAATGGATACAAGTGATATTCGCCATTAAAGGTGACCGAACATCGTAAATTTTGACAGTCTCTCTTCAGTTGTCCTAATACAGAAGATGATGTTTTACAGAGAAGGAAGGAATAAAAAAAAAGGTATCTTTTAGTATTATCTTTCTTTTTTTTTCCTTACCATGTTGCACTTATTATCTGACACATACCTTGACGGGAGATCAGGCATGGTTTACGGGGCATTCTTTAGCTTGAGGGCAAGTTAAAAAAAAATAAAAAGGAAGAGGAAAAAAAAATAATGTCTCAGTAATGTTCATTTCTTGCACCTGGCTTTTAAGTGGCATCGTATGTTTCGGGGCCTCGCACTGACCCTATAGAGGGGGCCACAATACACGAATGCTGTCGACAAGGTGATGATTTAAAGGAACCAGGTCTTAACATTAGAGAAATGCTTAGTTCCTGTTTGGCCTTTTCCTGAAATAAGGAAAAGGGTTACTGTACAAAGGAGTCCATTTTGGCCCATTCGTTTCGGATTTGATTGTAGTTGATACATATATGGTTTTGTTTTTCCCCCGTGAAAGATCTCGACTTTTGTTCCTTTGTATTAAAAGGTCACGTGACGATTGATTTTTAAGGAAGTCATCACAACATGAAAATCAAGCATCAAGTGTTTTTAGTGCCACATAAGAGGGCTTTCGCGCCAATTGTGTCAAGGGAAAATATAATTGAAGATCGCTTGTTCGGAGATAGAAAACCGAGATTTTTCTCAGTCAAAAAAGAATTTGATATTGATTTCTCTTACAACTTTTGGCAACGAATGTCTTCTATAGTTAATCTTTGTCTAAATTACAATGGTGTGGGCTCATTGAATGCACAGGTTTTAGGTATATTGAACATCGTAGGAAAGGATGTAGAAAATGTTTTTTTTTATCTTTTGACAATATAAACTCAGTTTCTCATTCTTCAAATGAACTGTAAATTGTTGGGTTTTTATTTTTAGGAATGGGATTTGTCTAGTCTTTTCCGAAGAAGAACGAAAGAAAATAAGATCATGTGATTCACTCAAAATTTAAGAGAGATCATACAAGCAAAGCAAGCTAAAAACGACATTATTCAAAGTTTTAGAAAGCTTTATAAAGAATTAAATATATATTTAATATATATATTAAATGATAATTGAAATGCAAACAAATGAAGATATTATTCTTTTTCAAATTATTCTCAACACAAAAAAGCAGTTTCATAACTTAGAATCTTTACTGCTTTAGTATTACTTATTTTTTTTATCTTCATTTGATTTCAGCTGTTGAACTTTCTCATCCAGTTTTCCTTCTTTTCATGATAATAAGTTAAAATTGGAAAGGGTCCTTTTCTTGTTACCATAGCGTTGTTAATGACAGTGTATTTGAATTCGTGACGTCATGTATTTTCCCCTACAGGCCTACTATATCGAAGTTATCTTCTGCCCACACATCTCCGCCAACGGACTTTGTGGGGTTCGCTTGAGTTACGATCGCCAACCAGTGGCAATAACATGACGCGTGTTGTGTATACAGACGAAACGGCAATACTTAAATCATGTAGGCAGGGGGAAGTAAATCACAAAGACCACCATCATCATTAGCAACGCGAGCAGAAAATCGTTTCCCAGAACCCCTCCCCCCTTCCCTCTTGTTAGCTTTTGATGGTATTTCCTAAAAAATGTGAAAATGTCATAAAAAAATACCGCAAGTCCAGATAAGATTTTGTACCAGATAATGAACGTATAGAAAAAAACAAACAAACTGCAAATCCCAAGACAGAATAACAGAATCCACTGAAATAGTTTTTTTTGCGTTGTACTTTTGTTCAGTCTCCGCTTGACTGTAATAAAACCATCACTTCTTGAAACCATTTGCTCACCTTTGCACAACAGGAAAAAGAAGTAGGTGCTGTCCTTCTAACTTGAAGCTTAACTCCCACATATGCAGTTTGAGTAAAAGTAAAAAAAGACGTGGGCGGTTGAATAAGTAAATATACATTTAAGAAATCAAGTGATAAATACCCCCACATTGCTTAATATGTATGACCTGATTAAACTGTCTGTTGTGACTGTGACAGCGTTTAATTTACTCCCTCTCTCATTTACTCTTTCTTTTCCCTTTTCTGAATTTCAAGTGTCATTGCTATCCCTCCCCTAATAAATTTTTTTTTTTTTTTTATGTTTCTTTGATAAATAGCTAATTCTATAATTAATGGAAAAGAAATCCCAAAGCATCTTCTTTCCAGAATTAGAAGTGTCCCTTACTCTCGATATGTTTTCAATTGATTAATTTACTAATTAGAACTGTATATAATCTTCTTCCTTTTTTTTTTTTAAATATGTATATATAAAAAAAAAGACTTAATCACTGATTTTGTTAAAACGTTCTGTAATATAGGTAACATATAATTTTTGAGACATTACTTTTTTTTTAATCTAAAAAAATACAAAGTTCCTTTCTGACTTTTTTTTCTTATTCTAAATCTTTAAATGGCTAATAAAACTTACCGTACAGTATTCCGGAAAATCATATCCAAATTCCTTACTTTACGGTTTAGGGTTTCAGCTTAACAAAAGTTGAAGTTAAAAAGTGAATTTAAATTTTTTATCTTTAAAATCGAAAACTTAAGCCTGCAAGTATTTCAGTTGTATTTGAGATTGGCTTTTGTATTTTGCATCTACATCGCTACTTTACATAAATAGGATGCAGTATTCGCATCTGTGAATTCTAATAATAGCAAGTAAGTGCCGTGAATATATACAGTATGTATCATTGTACAGCTTGTCGCGACAAAACGAATTGGGCTGGTAAATAGTCTTAGGTTCGTTTCTTTAAATGTATTTGTTTATCATTTGACATAAATTGTAACATCGGAATGTATCGATTCTTTTTATGAACAGAAAAAAAAAGTAGCATTTTTTAAAAAAATAATTTAGTTTTTCTTTTTCAGCTATTTTAACTATCGTAGCCTAAATTTCTTTTTCTCGATGAGACCTTGACTTAGATAATAATTTTTTCAGACCTTTCAAGTAACACCTATATGGTAAAAGAAGAAATAAATATTATCGTTGTCCCATATTTTTTTTTTTTTTGTTATTTTGTTTAATGATTATGACCTTTGTTTTAGAAAGGTCAATGGCGTCGAGTCAACATTTGAAAGGCAATTCTTACTTTAGTCAAATAAAAGAAGAGGGAAATAAGTGACGAAAATAAATTAAATATTGGGGAGGTAGGGGGGGGGGGGTGTATTTCTTTAAAACAAATTGTTTTCCATTTTAAAATTCAAACTCTGTCAGAACGCTAATCATACAGATACAACAGCTGTGTCAACGTTTCCCAGTCCACGTGTTTTTACCCAAATTAGTTTTATACACGGGCAAGAAAACAAAGAGATTAATTTTGATTCATAATCGATAGATTTCAATCGCTCTAAAGAGATTTGAATACGGTAAAAATTACAGAAGTTTAGCATCAGAAGGTCTTTACTAATCATCATCTCGTTGTTTTTTGGTGACTACTCCTAGCTGATGATCGCCAAAGAGCGTGAAACAGCTGTTCTAGGATGTCACTTAGTAAATACTTCCTCTCACCCATTGATGTTTATTAATATTTGTATGAGCTTTTTTGTTCTTTCTGTGCACTAAAAAAATTCATTGAGGCCGGCGGAATGTCAGCACACGAATTTTTTCATTTTTTTTTTTCTGTGGATGGGGGGGAGGGGTTATTGTTTGTTTAAGCTTTGGAGGTTCCACTGTGATTTCGAGGAGTGGTCTTTACTGATCTTTATTACCCGCTAAACGAGGTCTAATGGTAATTGTCGTTTTTTGTCATTATTGTTGTTTTTTGAATAGTTTTTGAGTGTCCTACTAATCCTTGAGTCAGCAAAGGACATGTTAAGTTACTAATGAAGAAAACATTAATTCAAATGTATTATGCTTTAGCCGATATTGATAGCATTGCTTTCTTTGTTTATACATTTGTCGGATTATGTTTATATAATCCCAGCAGTTTTGCAATAATTACAGAATGCTGTTATTAATTAGAAAAAAAAATGCATGGTACCAACATTAATTGTCAATATTTTCTGCATCGGCGAGTGAAGTTAATTACAAATGTCTGCACTTAAACTTTGTAGAGATTTAAAAGATTACGTGACACCAGTGATATTTTGCAGATTAAACAGATGGTTTTTAAACAAGCGATTCACACACAGTCAATGTCAGTTGAAATGCTGGATGCTTTTCTAACTGTCAGGCTTTCCAATAGCAAATTCAGGTAGTTTAAAGAGTCGTGTTAGATTCATTAGACTGACTAAATATTACCCGTGCGCCGTTAATTTTTCATTGCTTTTGAGTCAGTGAAAACGTTTTAAAAATTATCTTTCAAATGGTAACAATGTCACCGATTCTACTTTCCTCAAGGAAATGGGAATAATAACATCGATGGTTCCTTATGAAGTGCACGTTTCTATTGATGCAGTCTAATGAAAAAAAAAATCACGTTGATACAGTCTTCACATCAAATGCCATAAAGAAAATCTATGAAAGAAAGGACTGCCATAGCAATTGCCAAGATCTTAGCATATCTCTTGTCTGTTCAGTTTAATTAATTTTCTTTGAATTACTCCCTAATTCTATTTAAAACAAGAATAGTAGAATGGCATCACAGAAATGGAAAACTCAAGAAAATCGGCTTTTCAGTTTAATTAATATTGAACCACTAGAACTACTTTAAAAGACGAGTAGTATGCAAACGACCATTCTCTTATAGTCTATCACTTTTATTTCCCAGAAAGATTCTCTAAATAAAAAGAAAGAAGTTGAATAACTGCATTATTAACTAAGAAAGCTGCTTATAAGTTATGTACTTTGTTATATACTTATATACTTAGTTGGTATAGTAAGTTTAAAATCAACGAGTAAACAATATTTTATTATTATTAATATTTACGATATTTCAAAAGACCTTCATACCGTTGTATCTGGGCTTTTTTTTTTTAATAATAATAATATAAATCTTATATTTCATAAAACATATTAGTTAACTCATGGCTCGATATCTTCCTTTAGTTTAAGTAAGCCAAAATAGAAATGATTACAATCAACAAAGCGTAATAAAATATTCAATCCAAGTTACTGAAAAAAATAGTTAAATTATTTTAAAATTGTCTTAAAAACACTAATGACATTAGAATCTCAATGTTAGAAATGTAAAAAAAAAAAAAAACTTAATTTTGCTGCTAAAGCAGTGTGTAACAAAGGGAATTGGTCGCATATTCAAATTAACTGAATCGAACGATTTGTTTAAACATAATTTCAAGTTTAGCTTAAAAGAAATTACTAAAAGAACAAAATCAATTCTTAAGAACATCCCCTTCCCCGCTTGGTTTGAATAAAATCTCTCTCCTCTGTCTCTTCTTTACTCGTGTATTGTAGATGTTTGACGAGTGTCTTGCCTTTGGCAAAGGGAATCTGAGCAATTGGCAGATGGTATATTCTGTGCCTACAGGAAACAGCAGTGGTAGCTGTTGCCCACCTGCCCGTCTCTCATGCAAAAGGATTCCTCATTTCCCCCATCGTATTACTTTGCTTCACAACACACACTTCCATGATTTTTTTACACCCATCACTCAGATTAAACAGCTTTGATGTTGTTAATATTTCCTTAATTCGGAGCTCCTTCTTTAAATCCCTCTGGAACCAGATTAAAAAAAATTACTTTTACTCCTTTTCACTCAGAAGGGGAAAAAAATGTCTTCATGGATACTTAATTAAATATATTTTTATAAAATCAATAGCTGAAATATTTGCATTAATTATAATTTGTAATAAAGTTTCTTTTTAGTTTTTTAGCATTATATCAATCTACGAAAGCTTATAAAAGGCTTCATGCGATTGGCTTTAGATGTATTTATCCTGCTTCTCAAAATAGCTTATTTAAAAAGAATAAATTCAAAGTAGTTTTATTTTCAAGTAGTATTTCTTGTAAATTTGAAATTTTTTAAAAAATTATTAATTTTTGAAGTATTAACAATTTGTTCAGTCACTTACGGATAGACATAAGCCAGAATATTTATTCGATAGAAATGAAATGTCATCTTATTTACAGTTACCAGAGATACGGACATTCAAAGACGCTAAATATCACCTACCTTAGAAAGGTACCTGAAATTCTGTAACAGTTCCATGCATCTTAACTATGTCTTTCTCTCTCACTGATAATTTCGTTCTGTGATCAATATCAAAACATATTCATTGATTCTGTGGGCACGAGGTCTCCAAACGGTTTTTTAGAAACGAAAGAATTAACAAAACAAAAAAAGAAAAGTCTTACAGAAGAGGAAGAAGAAACTAAATTTGAAACTAATCTGAAAGATTAGCTTAAACCGATTGGATAAAATCCAGATCATACTTCTTCTTGCTGGAACAAAAAGCTTTAAATGTTTTTGAAATACTTGATTGAACTTATACACTTGCTGTCTTATTGATGTATATTAGAATCTCTTTTTTTCTGTCTGTCGTATTAATTTTCTAGCTTACTACGGAGCTAGTGAATCACTCAAATTATTGATCTAATTTGAAATGTAAACATTACAAGACAAGAATTCAATGAATCTGTTCAAGGTGCCGTTTTGAGGACTTGAAAATATACGGCAGATATCTATCTGTATTATTAAAAAAAACAGGTTTTTTTATTATGAAAAAAAAAATAGTAGTAATATTGCATGGTCAACTCTGTCCGAACATTAGATTACCTAATCATAAGTAAAACCTCTACATCTATAATTTTGTTTTAGCTTTCGATTTCAAAACCAGTGAAGGCAAGATTTATCAACAATTAAAATTATTTTCAAGATCTAAATGCATAAAAATCATGTTTTATAACTCGCAGACCGGAAGTGGCCTGGGCGCCATTAGAGAGGTTCCACTGCTAGAACCTTCCATACGCAACTTTTGCTGACATACTTCGGACATTTTTCTAGCTTTTTTTTTTTTTTTTAAATAGCTATTTTATTAATATTTTGTTTGTCATTTTCAGTTATTGAAGATAATGAGTTTAATTGAAATGATTCAAGTTATGCAATTGCATTTGAATCACATCACTTCAATATGCGAATGGACATAATCATTATACTGGTATCGATTGATTAATGCAAACGTAGCTGCAAGAGATCTGAATCTTATTTCGAAATCTCAGCGCAGTTCTATAAACGCTGGTCAAACGGAGACTCCACATTTGGTAATAGCACTGCCATTGCGATGCCTACTACCGTATTCCTTTTCACTGCTGTTTTGGAACTGAATTTGGCGAAAATCCAGTGCTTCAAAAGGAAATGGATCGATAGAGAAATACATTTCGTAGTTTAACGACAAATTGAAAAGAAGATATTCTGGAAGCCTAATGCGGAAATGAAATATATATCATGTCCGTCAGTTTTCGGTCGTCGTATTTTTGTGTTCCAAGGACACAAAAATAACAGAAATAAAAAGGAAACGACACTGTTTTTCGATTAATTCTTATTGCTAGATGATTTTACTGCAGGCTTAAATTCAGATGCTTATGTCTAGTTAAGAAACCATTTGCCTGGTCAAGGAAAGCAACTGTGATTTAGCCAACCATAGTCCAATTCAATGAATAAAGAAAAACAGCACATACGAAAATTATATACAAAATTGGAAACTTGAAGGTGCATATCAAGTGAGTACTCTATTTAAATTGATTTTTTTATTATATTAAAAAAATATATGGTTTTTCTTGTGCAGTCTTATAAAGATATAAGAAAATAGGTGTGATGAGACGCAACTTTACAGTCAAGTGGTAAAGTGGACATTAAATATTTTTAATGTCTAAGATATCCTTTTGAATATTTGTTGATAATTACTCATTGACTGATTATTCAAAGTTCTTGGTATTACTATTTTTTTTAACCCATTTTATTCAGAAATAAATTGTTAGTTTCTATTGTTTTTCTTAGATGTGTTATCTTACAATTAATTTGGTAAATGGCTGAAGAATTAAATTTCTTATTTACTTTAAAATAATTAATATAAATTAAGACCCTTAATAAATTTGTTTTAACTTTCCTATTCAGTAATTAACAGATCTAGGCCTTTCGTCCTATGGGTTTTTATTTTAAACAGAAACTTAGGAAATTATTAAAATGAAGTATAGTAATTGCATGCCTTAATTTACCCATACGACAGCAGCGCTAAAACAAGTATATTTTCCAAACACGGTATTTATTTTGTTAAAAAATCTGTTAGAATAAAAAAGAATTTTTGTTTGCATTAGAATTTTTTTTTCTATTTTGCAGAATAATTATTCAACTTTTTTTTTTCACCCAAACTTAATTCTGAAATACGAAGTACGAATAATCAATGTTGTATGTTAATGTTGCAATTCTGTTTTCGAAAACATTTCTTCTGTTTTAAATTCTTTTCGTTAAATAATTAAATAAGTAATAATTGATTGATTTATTTCTTCCTGAGTCCGGGATATTTCAAAGTTGTTATCTGAACCAAAAGGATTCATCCCTGGATTACTGTATGCATTGTACATTTTGAATTACAATTTTGAGACTTTCCAAAATTTTTAACATGGCGACATCGGAGTGCTAAGACGTTGTAGAGTAATTTGAAAACCAAATTGGAAATGGATTCAAAATTTAATGTTTAATAATCAAATAAGTATTTTAAGGCTCCAACAAAGTATGACTTCGTCTGTCTGAGACAGTTAACGATGGCCTTCAGATAAAATTTAAAGAATCCACAATGAAAAGCCAAGCAAAGGTTAACAATTGGCCTTCTATATATTGTGGTAGAGAATTTTGTATAAGAACAGTTCTTGTGTTAGAGCGTTTCTAGCTATCGGTCAAAAATGGCACCAGCTTTCGGACCAATGTTTAACCCAGTGCAGTCGACGGTTGATCACAACTCTCGCAAGCAAATGAACTCGTCGCCTCCTTATTCGTACAGTATGGGGGATGTGTCTGTGTGCCCCAATAATTGATTGATTTTTGACGTAAATTTTACCGATTCGTTAATTTTTTTTTTTCTGAAACTGTTAAGCATCAAGTAATAATACCTTCATCTAGAAATTCAATCATTGCTATTAAATAGAAAAATAACAAAAAAATATTTAGGGATCGATCCATTTTAACAACAGTTCCTTTTATTTTATTGTTATGATTCTCAAAACAGTGGTATCCAGTGGTTGAGACGTCGTAGACCCTTGTGATCAAAGAAATGGGACCAGTAGTACTTCCTGAGGTTTAAGGATTTTTACGCCAGCCTCGTTATCTTCTCGTTACACGATCGGTCTTCTAGTCCTACTTTCCCCGCCCACGAAATCTGACCATTAACAATAAAATACCACTTTCAACTACGCATTACTTATTTTTAATCGGATAAACGTACATGGATAATTTCAACGTTAACCGAGACGCGGACGTACATGGATAATTCCAACATTAACCTCGACGCGGATACGTTTTTGGATAGGGATCAAAGTTCGTGCTTACAACGAAAAAGAAAAAAAAAAAGGGAAGTCATAAAGTGTGTTAAATGTACTAAGAAGATTTATAACTTTCAGTTAAAGAAGAAAGAGAAATCTTTGTTTGCAGTGGAATTGTAATTTAATCTTTTCCGTTGAGAAATATAATTTTTCGAATTGCAAGAGATGTCACTTTAGGTTTATGTTCATCTATGATCGTAATTCAGTTGTGCTTGTCCTCCTGTGTTCTATGCCACAGGGTTTTTGGCTCTTAATCGGACCAGACATCTGTGCTTCTCTAATTGCTTCTTACGTCAGATACACCATTTATGTCAAAACTCCAGACAAAAAAAAAAAAAATCTTAGTTATGTTTTGAAAGACATCACAAACTTTCGGCAATATTAAATCACAATGAGAATTCGAGATAGCAATCGTATTGGAGTGGTTAAACGAGGAGTCTCGTTAAGGATTAAGAAAGAAAAAAAAAGATAAGAAATTTGACAACTCCTAATTAAATGTTTTGAAAACAGATAAATTTTCTTGGGTGTTAATATGGAATTAATTAATTACCGTTGGAACGTGTAATCCTTCATTGCAGGATCTTTCAATTAAGCAAATAAATATTCAGAAAAAAAAATAAGTACAAAAAACTAAGAGAGAAGATCAATAATAAAAAACTTAACCTTTTCTGATATCGACTTAATTGCAATCACACTTTTTCGATGGGTTCGGTGCTTAAGCAGGTGGGAGTCACGTGGTAGAAAGTGCCCTCCTTATAAGGACATCCTTTTGAACTTGGCAGAATAAGGTGTTTTTATTCAAAATTCAACCCCCCCCCCATCACCGTGCAATTATTGTCGACACAAGAATAATAAGATAGAATGGATAAAATTCTGTAATAATTTGATAGAAAATAAGTTGAAACAAATAAAACAAAGATCAAAATAACGCTAATATTTGTTTCTCTCATCGGAAGCACAGTGGTGCTTCAGAAGAAAAAATCAACAATAAAAAACTCACTAATGAAAAATTAGTAAGAAAATTCATGTGCCAGCAGTCCGCCAGCCTTAATGAATCTTTTTGCTTTTTTTTTAAAGCATAAAAATTCAAACTGCGCATTTGAAGTTCGCCAAAGATCGCATTTGATGATCACTGTTCCAGGATGTCACTTGGTAAACAATTTGATTCACCCATGTTGTTTATCTGTTTCTCTCTTTTAAGGATTTTATGAAGTTGTTGATACTAACTTGTGCAGTGATTGTGCAGTATAATTTCCTTATAGATTATATTGCATAATTGTTTTTAAAATGAATGCTGTCAAAATTAACTTGCCCTTCTCTTTGACAAATTAACTTCATATTTTGAGCAATTATAATAATATAAGTTAATTGAAACTTCATAGTGTTTTCGTAAATGATCCCTTAGATTTAAACCTTAAAATTCTTAAAAAGTGACTGAAAATTCAGAAGAATTCACAGCCTACGAAACATTTATGAAAAACTTTTGCGGACTTTTGCGATAATTTTCGTGAAGATGATAATGAAGGCTTTCAGAAAAACTAGCAACCCGGGAAAAGTAGATTCTCGCAATAAACTACCCGATAAAAGTGGATTCTCCCAACCCACGACTGCTTCAGCGAGTGCGTCTATGACATACTTGTATTTTTTCATAGGGATTTAGAATGTAGGGCCCGTGGCCTAATGGATAAGACGTCTAACTTCGGATCAGAAGGTTGCAGGTTCGATTCCCGTGGCGAACTTGGAGAAATTATTTCTATTTTCACAAATCACACAACAATTGCGCCGGACAGACAGACAATAAAAGATTTTATATGATTTAGGCAAAATGTACAAACCTGAATTGTTATAAATTTTGACGATCGCAAATGTTTAAAAATATTACGGTTTAAAAGATAAAATTACGTGCATTTTAAATGAAATAAAAGTGAATTTACTGCCAAAAGAAAGTGAATAATAAAATATAAAATATCTGAGCGAAAAGGCAAATGAAAATTTCCTATCGTTATTTTCTGTCTGAAACAATGTAACATTTGATTGACTGTTTGATTATTGGATCTTCACTAAAGTCCAGTCCACGAAAGAAAAACTTTTATGTCGTAATATGCTTGTAGATTGATAGTTTCCAGGACGTAACAGCGACATTTATTGCTCAAATTCATAGTCTATATTACTAAAATCTTTTATTTCTCTGTCTGTCTGTCTATCCGGCTTAATTTCCTGTGAGAATGGAAAATAGAAATAATTTTTACAATGAAATGTCCGCGACGGAATCGAATCTGCAACCTTCTGATCCTAAGTCAGACGTCTTATCCATTAGGCCAGGAGGATTACAACTCACTTTGTATTGTTTTTTGACTTATGTTTCTTTCCCCTTTCTCCCATCAAGAATGAATGAATTTAACCCTTTTTTTTTAATCTCAAGATTGTTTATTTATTTTCGATCCGTCTATTTATTTGTAATTCGAAAATGACAATTAGAACTATAATTGCCGAAATTTTGCAATATTTAAAATATAATAGTCTTACTTAACCAAATTCTATGATATAGAAAAACAAGCGCGAGTGTACACGGGGCATTCCCCGTGTACACTCGCGCTTGTTTTTCTAGTTGAATCTTATAAACATAACGAAAACATTCTGGTTTTTGTGAATATATTTTTATACAGCATTATTGTTATTACTTAAATAATTATTTAATAATTGGCTTAGCTATGTAATGTTGATGTAGAATTTCCTCATGTTGATTCTTCCGTAGTTTATTCACAGCTCCATATGAAGAATTTGTTTCAAAGATGTTTGTTTCCGTTGAATTCAACCTTTGACTGAAGCTTCGAATGAATGATATCAAGCGTTGGGTATTCATTCTAAAACCGAATTTCACTGATAGTGTGTCTAATAATATTTAAGCCAAAATCGTCCATTTCTACCTCTGGCTTTACACGAATCCGCTTCTTGAAGGGAGCGGTGAACGAATTCCTGCGAAAGACCCTTCGCAGACAATTTTCTTCAGCGTTTAAGTGGACAAATTTGTTGCGGTAGCCATTCTATCCAGCGAATCAGAAATACATATTTCATCACTCTGACTCTTGAAATATTGAAAAAGTTCCAAATTATAGGTTTAGCTGTATAATGTATTCTCTCGCGTACTGACAGTAACTCGACATTGCAGAGACGTCATTTCTACGTTTGACATCATGGTTTCCAGGCGAACGTAAGTGATCAGACTTTGCCAAATAAGGAGATTTTTCTGATTTGAAATCCACTGTAATCACAGTACGATAGTAGATCGTCTTTTTTGATTTTTTTTTTTTTTTTCATTCTGAACATTGTCTTCTTACAACTCCATTACAATGGAAACTACTGAGGGGAAAAAACAGACAAATTCTATGATTAATCTATTTTTGAAATTGTTTATCCCAAACTACAGAAGTCAATAATATGAATTTTTATTCGAAATTGAATAGTGGGTCTTCGGAAACTTGTTGTCTCATTACAAAATATCAACGTAGGAACATACCCTTTATGAATACGATGATGTAAATATGATATTAGTGATTAGAGGAGAGACTCGTGTAGTCACATGACCATCTTCTCATTACTATGTTGGCTAACCTCAGAAGGACATCTTACACATCAGTTCAATCTGAAGTATCATGAAGATTGATCCTGCGACAGACTAGTGAATGGTGGGGGCATAATTTCTTCGTGTGCTTGAACGTTTGTATTGCGGGCACTTTAAACATCCTATGACGCATCATTGGGAAGGTGCTCAAGTAGTGCTACTATTACTGCATCTTGAAGGTTGAAGTGCTGCCGTTGCTGCAGACAGAACAACCTTATATAGGGTCGATTGTGTAAGAGTTCCATAGTAGCCATTTAATTTTTCTCTACCGCCACTCATTAAGGTATATCATTTAAATTAGATTGTGGTGAATTTGTAGGCGATAGAGAAGACAAGTACCATGTGGAGTGAAGAGTTTTATGAAGTACAGTGTTTAAAAACATTCGATGTAGTTTAAATCATTTCTTCGTGTAAAGTTTAAAATTGCTCAGACTATACATTTCTCAAATAGGAAAAAAAAAAAAGAAATTTCCAACGAAACAAACAAAAGCTTGAAAGAAGTTCTAAAATAACTTTTAATTCCTTTAAAATTTCAATTCGAAATTTTTCAAAATATACACTTTTTAGGCCTGTATGGAAATTGTAAAGCATTATGATTATGTAATAAATATTTTACTTTTCTTTTTAAAATAATTTCTTTTCTTGAAGGGTGAAATGTGTCTCATTTTTGAGTCCAATTAATGTTGTCTGATTTGTGTAGAAATTAGTTGTTGATTAAAATTGCTATTAATTTCTATCACTGGTTTCAAATGCTTTTTTCAAAACCTTTCGCCGACGTATTGCCAATTTAAATTCAAAAATTAAAAAATTGATCAAAGTTCAAAACAAGAATTTTTTATAAAAATTTGAGTATTTGGAAGTACTCGTTGTGATTATCAAATGTAGTTACATTTGGATTTCCTACGTAGCAGGTGCGTACTTAGGATTTCATTTCGTGGACGATCAATTTAGAAGGCCTATCACCTACAGTTAAGAAAAATAAAATCAAAACTTTAGGAGATGTGTTAAGATCCCCTCAGCCGACCATCCAACCATCCAACCATAAAAAAATGAAAGAAAATAGGGCCTACAATGTATATTTTGAAATTTCGGGAGGAGCCTCTTACTATACACACACACACACACACACACCAGTGTTACATAGTATAAATTTATTACTTAATCAGATAGCGAATTCCTTATGGTTATGTAAGGGAGGACAAAAATTCATCTTTCCCCCATCAAATTTCAAAATTTAGAACCTATGTAGGAATATTTACATCAAAAAGGTTTTAATGATAGTAAAGTTGGTTGATGGGACTTCATTCTCCTCCTCAGGAATTTCGGTTGACCTTCTTACTTTGGTTTTCCTATGGATGTCATAATTAATTATCCTAAATTGTTTAACTTACTGTTGGCTTTCAAAAAATGTGACAAACGTCTTGTTTCTTGGGCTTTTTTTATCCTCTATGCTTTTTCAGTTTTTGATTCTCAAACTCCCTTTGGTGTACTAGATTTACACATCAGAAAGACACGTTTGTCACAAGGGACAACCTTGGGGGACGGGGGGAAATGGCCAAGGGGATGTTTAGCAAGGATGGCCAATTTCCCTCCTACGATCTTGAGTTATCAAGTAAATGTACGATCAATGAAAATCACGAGAACTTAATATGCGTAAAAATGTTTCCTGGGCGCCCACAAATTTTTTTACCAGGAGGGGAGGAGACAAAAGTTTATGGTAATATATAAAAAAAAAAAAGGATTTAAGAACTGTATTTATATTGTAAAATTACGTAAAATACTTCAATGAAATTCAAGTAAAGCTGTACTAAACTTTATCAATTTTTGTGGCAGTTAGAAAGAATTTATATGAATTATATTGAAACTGGAAATTCCAGGGTGGAGTAAATATGTGCTGGCATCCCTGAAATGTTTACATCTTGGAATAGCTTTCTATAACTTTGGTTTCGACTAGCCAATCTCTTTCTACCTTACATTTTTATCACGAATCCTGAACCGATCAAAAAATAAGGACGTAGTTTTATTGTCCAGTAATAAAAAAATAGTAATGATAATTTTTTTTACTTTATTTTATTTGGTCGATAAGAAGCTTGTTGACCGATACAATAAGAATTGGCCAAAGACTCTGGTCATGATCATAATAACGATCAAGAACTATACGCAATATAGATAGACATTCTAAGAGTGTTGGGCAAGTATTGTAAAATGATAAAACCCTGAATAGCTACAAAACCAATTTACTTACAAAATTAAATTTGCAATCCCTCATTTGTAATCCCTCATTCCGTTTCCGAAAGAAAGATCTAAAGAAAATCAAAAGAAAAAGAAAGGAAAGAAATAAAAGAATTTTTTTCCATCCTAACTCCAACTAATATTCTTAGCATGTTAAAATTCCAACCCCCACTCTCTTATAATTAATAATTCCATTGAAACAGTTTTTGAGATTCAATAATGATTAAATAACTGATTAACTGTTTTCAGTGAATATATATTGTTTTGTTTTGTTTTCCTTTCTACTTGAAGTTCTAATTACAGAATTAGGCTACTTTGTTTTCACAACAAGTAAGTGGTGATGATGGCATTGTCACTTAAGGTTCGAAGTGCGTCCTGTTGTCTCTGACCCTCGGCTTCAACCTATAAAACTGATTGAAGACTTCATCGTGGGTCCCCGCGTGGAGTGGGAGTTCCTGAGGGTCTGAGCCGTGCGCCCTCCCTCTCCTCTTCCAAATGAGGAAGGCGCGGGTTGGGTCCTATTATGTCGCCCTTCCACCTTGTTAGAAATACGGCACAGAATGGGAATTCCTGAAGGCGAGGTCTCAATGCTTCCTACGTATATCTATGAACACGAGAAACACTACCTAGTGAATAAAAGTAGGATTCGATATTTGTATTCTGAAGAGGAAAAAGAGACCGAGAGGAAAACGAAAAAAAAAATTCTGTAAAAGTCTATACAAATGAACTAGTAAAAATCCTACAGAACATTTTATAGTCCCAGGATACATGAGTTAATTTTTAATACATTGGTAAGACTGTAGCCCGTATAAATAGTTGAGAAGATTGTTCGATGAATTACTGATGTGATGGATATTCTATCCTTAGATTATAATTACATAAAAAAAAATATGTATCGCTAGTCATTATCTAAAGAAAATAAATCTTTAGTAGATATAAAAGAGAAAGGACCTTTGCATCTCCCTCTTACAGTACTGATGTATAAAACGCATTATTACGATAAGGTAACGGATGCAACGTTTAAAAATCTTATCGCTTCTGCAGTCATCTAACAGTACCAGTTTTACAGGCACGTTTTATACATATCTCGTAGATCTGCATTATAATATAAAGTTATAAATACATTAATTAATATTACCATTGTATAGAACTACAAGACATAGCTGTAATTATCTTTTTTCAAATTATATTGAAGGATTTTTTTTTTAAAGAAGAAACCTTATGTACATTAAAAAACTTAAAAACTGAAATTAACTTGATTCGTAAAACTTGATCAATTCTTTATATAGAACTTTGACTATCCCTCACCCTGAAGAGGCGAGATTCCCTTCGTTCAGTCGGAAACTGAAACATTTGAAAGGATCATTTGTGTGAATTGGAGAAGCCAAATTCTATCTCACAACATTCATTGCTTTTGAGAATATTGAGTTACAAATCGCGAACAAAATAAGCATCGACTTTTTAATAAAGGTTATTATCTTTCTTCGGTGACTGTATTTTTAAAAACCTCGCTACAGCAAGTTATTTCGTTGGGCTAAATTATGTACATATGTATTTGTAAGAAGTAATATTTGGAAAATCGAGAAATCTGAATATTTTAGCATAAATTTTAATTTATGTTCTACTTCAATTATCTTACTACAAATACTGATTTATTTGCTCTTTTAGTTTGAGTATCTCATTATTTATAAAGAAAAAAAAGTTATTGCAGTAGTATTCACGAATAATGCTTTTAAGATTCATTATTATTTTTTAATGACTCTTTAATTTAATCTCTCCAATAAAAATAATCTAATTAAGAATAATTAAGATTCAGCCTTATTTAGTACATTAAATTGTTAGTTCTTTGAAATGCAAATTTGTACATATTTCGGAAACCATATTGTTCGAATTTATAATAATTCAAAATTTTAAAAAATTCTGAAATTATTTGTAATAAGAAACTGTTTTATGCAACCACTAGCAAAAACATCCGTGTTTCGCGCGGGTTACAAACAAAGAGTTGTCCTGATGTGGATGACGAAGAAATTGTAATGGTGTGAGCACTTTGAAATATTTCCAGTTGATAAAAATAGTTACAAATTGTGTTATAGACCTGCTACCGTCGTTTCGCTAAAAGCTTTTATTTCTTCAAAAACAGCAAAGTACGTAAAGTAAACTAAAAACTGAAACTTTCACGTCAAATTTCATGTTTCCAACTCAAGCGGTTTCAGAGATACGCATACCTTGCGGGAAAATCCCCCCCCCCTCGTTTCTACCCTAAAGGATCCGAATATCGGAAGTTCGTCGAAACCGTATACTTCAGATTTTGTCAAAGAACACTAAACTGAAATTTCGTGGTGCAAATCAAGCGTTTTCGTAGATACGCATATCCTTGAAGAAAGTTATGTCTCCCCCGTTTCCATCCCTTAGGATACGAATATCAAAAATTCTCCGAATACATATATTTTAGATTTTGACAAAGAACACTTACATCAAATTTCGTGTTTCCAACTAAAGTGGTTTCAAAGATGTGTACCACGCTTGCCTATTTACACCCCTTAGTTAAAGATTCAGGTTTTCATGGTTCATGCAGTATTCTAGGATGCATGTTTGGTAAAGATCCGTTGAGAAATGGCGACGTTGTTTCAAAGCAACAAACAAACACTCGCGCTTATTGTATAGATTTGTTTCTACGACGCGCCAATGAAAGAAACTTTTTTTTTTTCTTTTCCATTTACCTTATTCATAACGAAGGATTGATCTCGAAAATGAAGCCTAAATCAGTTTTAGATTTCGTGGGGTAAAACTACTTTTCATTTTTAAATAATCTTACGCATTAGTAAATTGCAATATTTGGGAGACTTAGTTTTTATTCTTATTATCATTACAGAAAGAAAAAAGTATTTCTAATGTGTTTCAATCGGAATATTTAGCTTCTTTTTTTTTTTAAAAAAAGCCATTCTCAATAACTTGCTTTAACCCACATTTGGCCTGGGTTCAAAGGCGTTTTAAGTGAAACATTAGAAAAGAAAAAAAACAAAACGGAATAAACAAAGAAAAACAGTTTTCGAGTTCATGAACTCATGACACACCAATATTATTTTATGAGGAAGTATGGTTTCACAAGAATTTCAAAATTGCGAAGCAGCCTTAATTTTATTCCCCATGCATTATTAAATAGGAAAGCATTTTCTAAGAAAAACTATTTATACTCTGTTTTATTTAAAAGAGTATAAATAGTATTTAGAAATTGCGTGATTTTGTGAAGTTAAACATACAGATTTTGTAAATCATCTTATGTTAAGAAGGTCCATTAAAAAAAAAAAAAAAGAATTAAAAATTACTTTACACTTATAAAACAATCAAAATTTTAATAATTTTAATTATTTTTTTTTTTTTTTGAATGTGAAGTCAGATCGTCTCCAAATCTATTTTGTTCTGTCGTCGAACAACAGATGGCGAGATGTGTCAACCAACCATTGCCGCTTTTCAAACCATCGCCAAACCACGTCTTACGAGAGCCACGCTTCCGCTTGGTCGGACACCTTTCTTGGCTTGCGTTTCCCATTATACTAATATTCCGTGTAAACGCGAATCATCATTTTTTTTTTCTTGGTGTTTTGAGGTTTGCGTCTCTTTTCCTTCTATTTGGTAAACAGTGGGAGGTTGCTCTCTTTTCTCTGCCGCCGCCAATTGATCGTGATTGGCAGGAAAAGAGCTCTTTGCGGCCACGGGTTGCTTGAGAAAGTCTGACACTAATAGATAGTTCAGTTGCCTCAAATTACACGTTTCCCCAATGTTTGAAACGGTTTGATCTAACTGCAGATAGTTCCCCAAATCATTATCTCCTTAACTTTTTTTTTTTCCCCTTCCTCTTTTTTTCAGTTTCCTTTCTTCCTCTTATATATATATATATATATATTTATTCCTTTTTATTCACTTTTTTTTTATTTGAAGACCGCCCCCCTTTATTCGTAGAATTTGGGGGATCGGAGTTATCTTTCCAATTAAAGCGTTTCATTGAGTTCATTGGAGGACTTGTATCTCATTATCTTCCCTCTGCCTTCTGTAGTTTAAAGAATAACGTTACGATTTCTTTAGTGTGAATTGAAAGCCCTAGGATTTCCTTTTAATTATAAAAGCTCTGAAAATATAAATCATAGTGATTTTAAAATCTTTTCAGATTAACAATGTATAATGTATTGTTAGAGTGTGAGAAGTTATATTTTGTGTTCGGTTTATTCAGCAATGACCAAATTGAAGGACAGTCAACCTGTCTTTTTTTTTTTTTTTTTTTTTTTCCCTGGATTGAATTAACAATTTACGCCGAATCATCAATTGTAATTCGTCCCCCAGATTTTCCGAAGCCCATTATTAGATGGCTAAAAATGAGAATCCCCAAAATAAACTAATAATGAAATAGTGCTAATTAAAATTCATTGTAGTGATCTAATAGAAAGAAATCATTCAAAAACGTAATTGTTAGACACCTAACAATGTATATGAGACTGTCTATTCGGCTTATGTCTCAAGATATCAAGATTAATAAAAGAAAGTGAATTATAAGTAAGTTTGAATTAAGAAATTTAGATTTTTTTTTATATATTCACAGCGGCAAAAATCTGGATCTCCTATCTGATGAGGAGTTCCCAGTGCGAGTTAATCAAGCTACAAAAAACTTCCAATCAAGCCACAAAAGCGTTAATTTGAGTATTGAATAAAAATTGTTTTATGTATATGTTATGAATATGTATTATTGTATAGCTTACATTTTTCTTAGTTAGTTTTTATAATCTATGTTTTTACCAATTTGATAAATAAAACTAAATTTAGTAACTTGTGTAACATAATTTCATTTAATATATATATATATTTTTAAACAAATTCGATTTATAGGACTTTGAACATTCCCTTCCTCCAAAACTCCCGTTAAATGTATTTTTAAATGAAATAATATTTGTGAAGTTTACATTTTTTGTTAATAATTAAAAAAATTTCTATTAAATCACAGTCAGTGAAGTACTGATAAAATAAACCAAAATAAAAAATAATTATTTATCAAACATTTTTGGATAATATATCATGATTAAATAACTAAGCAAACATTAAATACAAATGTGCAATTATAATACTCACGCTTAATTTGAAAAATTTTAATTTCTATATATAAAAGTTTGAAATTTAGTCACGAGTTAATATATTAAGTTTAAAAAAAAAAAAAAAACGCATTTAAAAGTATTCCATTTTTTTTTAATCTTTTTTTTAATAATAATGTTCCTTTTTATATGTTATGTAAAAGATGGTTAATCGGATATTTGATTACTTAGTAATCAAATCCTTAAAAATCCCAAGATGAAATATTTATTTGAATCAACATTAGGGAAAAATTGGCAAAATAATCCAAAGTAAAATTTTAATCTTCATTGCAACATGTTTCTTACATTACATTTGCATACATTTTCAAAGCCAAGCATAACATTCAAAAATAACAGAAATAATAACAAATCTAAACGATGGATAATGCACTACAATATTTCCCTGATCATTGTAGGAAGAGAATATACGTCTGATCGTCGAATATACGTCTGATCGTTGTAGGAAGAGATTAAACATAAGCCATTCTTTAGAAGCTACAAACTAGCAATAAATTACTAATAGAAATACTTTATACGATAATAATTATTATCGCTAGTGTGTATTTTATTTTGTTGTTCAATCACTAAAGAATTCTGATAATGTAACTAAATGATACTTTAAAGTGAATACGAAAAAAATATCTAGAAAACCCGTTAACTTAGCTAAACATTTGGAATTTAGACGATAATTGACTGCATCGAAGTTTCATTCTAAGCAAATTATTACTGGGGTTTCATTCAGTTAGTTATGTTCCTGAAGTTATTTCATTACTTTAGTTGCATCTTTTTTTTTAACTTTCATTTAATATTTGTTCACAGTGTTAATCCTGTTTTATCCTGTTGTGTAAATCCAGAACTATTGGATAATTAAGTTTGGTAAAAGTTTTGTAAGTTAGGGAAGAAAAACACAGTAGCTCGTTCGAAAACATAAACTTTCTTTTTCAGCCGTATGGGTTTTTGTTATTTATGTTCATTGTTACGGGATCTTGACTGTATAAAAGCATACAGTTAAAAGTAATGTTTCTTTTTTTTTTTGCAGAACATTGTTTTACTCAAACGGCTGACAATTTCATGATATTGTCTGCCCTGGATAAAAGAGGAACTTGTGTGTAGCTCGAAGAGGCCTACACTTTATATTTATATATTCGACCGAAATGTCTTTTTAAAGTCTGTGTTTCCGTTGGCCGAATGTGTTTTTTGAGTTATTCTCCATAGACCGTGGGCGGACCCTGTTAGTTCCTAGGGGATCATAATGAGCGTGTTTGTTCCTCCACAGACATAAATAAATCTTTAGCAAAACGAACCCAAAGGCGCTGTCCTGGGGCTCGATGCAAATCTGGGGCGTTTCAAGTCGTTCGGCACAAACGATAATCTCTCGCATTCCACGTAAATGGATCGTCGTCGAAAGAGGGGTGGCGGCGAAATGCACCCCTGAGCACAGAATAGAGAAGGTAGTCCTACCTCCATTAGGTAGGACCCTCAAGGGGGCCCCCCTGCGGCGAGCGCCAGGGTCGGAAGGAACCAAAGGAGCACGGAAGCAGTTTCACCCACTTGACTGGAGATGATCCTCATGGGTTTAAACTCGCTATTCAAGATCCCAAGTTCAACCACTATCTGATGCTCTGCCTTCCTTGTTCAGAGATGTTGAAAGAATATTCTACTGTCGTTCAATTCATGGATACGAAGCCTACATTTACACCTTGAAATGAAAGAAAGTAAAAATCGCTTGATAAAGCAATGAAATAATAAATTTTCATTCGGCAAACCTGAATAAGAATTCTTCACAGAAAGTTATCTGTTCCTGTGGTGTAAGCAAGAGTTGTTTTGGACTAATAATCCTCCTCTGTATTCAATTTAATTGGTTTTAGCCTATTTTCCTAGGAAAATCAGGCTCATCAAATCTTTCAGTCTCGCTTAACAACTTTCGAACCGCTTGATGAATCTTCCTGAAATTTGGTATGCATAGTAATGGACGTGGAACTTTTATATTTTAATTTTTTGATAATTTTCCTTATCAAAACAAAAAAAAAAGGCGGAAGATACTATATAAAAATACTATTGTAAAGCATTTAGAATCGAAAGAATAGATTTCTATCGATGTTTTAAATAAAGGCTATTAATCCTCTTAATATCTGCGCAAACTTTAATATGATTAAAGTTAATTAGATTCAGACCTTACTTTAATTTTCCAGAAAAATAAATTAATAAAAAATTAACATTTTTAAAAAATTTTTTATGTTAACAGAATACATTAATCATCTTATCTTATATATTATAATCAGAGGATTATGGAGCATTTATTACGCAGAAAAGAGCTTGAGGGCCATAACTGTACAAGGGCGGCGCCCGTGTGCGGTACACACATCGCAACCTGCATCGCGAAGCCTCTGATCTTCGAAAAGGTGACAAAAGTTCCCGTAGAAAAACATTGAAAGCGAAACAATAAAAATATATTGAAGATCTACTAAGTAGATATTAATGCGTTCAATAATATCTGCATACTTCGATATTGATTAAATGTTAAATAATATTGATTTTTTTTTTTCAAGAATTCGGAGCGTAAAGGGACATTTTTGCCATGTACATGCCCATGGATTTTATAACATGTTATTTTTATAAAAAAAAAATCTGGAAAGGAAATCAGAGTGAATACGAGTATTGCTGAACTAACTCTGATCTCCCTCGAACAGCTTTTCATATAAAAACATGTCATTCATTAGTCTACTGTTTTCTGATTACTGATAAAAAATAACATTGAAATTCAAAAAAGCTAATTAAAATTAATCTGAAAATAAAACAAATATTACATTATGGTTAAGTGATGTAAATCTTAACTAACTTTGTGCTTAAGTTATTCTGAGTTATTATAAGATCGTTGTCGTATTGCCGTGAAGCTCTTATAGCCAATATTCCCATGTAAAGCTATCTTCGTCATTAGTTATTCATCGTCGGTGGTCGCCAACAGCATTGGCTTCGAACCTAGGACCTTTACTGAGAAAAAGCTGGTTGTAGTGTGACACTAATCGAGGTACATCCATCAGATGAGAGATAAGCGTTGAAAGCATTCCTCGCGTGCCGTCCTTCCAGGTTACGTCAGCCATCTTTTATTACCCGCAACAAGTGACGCCATTTAGCTCCCAGACAATATTTTGATCGAAGTAGATTGAGAAGACCTGAATGAATCACAGGACTTAAGCCTCAAGAGCGACTTGAATTTTCAAATCAGCGCAACGCGAGCATCTTGAGTCAAAATATAAGACAAGAACATATTTTTTTTTTCAGAATAAATGTTCGTGAGCATTTAAACAACTCCTCTTTGTATACTGACTTATCACGTGAAAATATATCAGTGAAAACTTCTTCGATTCCTCAAAACAAATACTTAAATTTTTTTAAGAATATTGTAACATATTAATCTTCAAAAGCGCATTAACAACTGAATTAAAAAAAAAGTAAATCTTTATCACGAAGTTATAATACATTAAAAAAAGTAAAAAGAAATGTGAGCAAATGCTTACTAAGTGGTATTAATGTTTGACGTTGTTTGACTAGCATTTGAATGCTGTAAAAAGCGGACTCTCGAAATGGAGATTTGAAAGAACATTTATAGGCCTAGTTGCCTCTGAGGACACCAAATAAATTCATAATAGAAACAAGAAAAGAAATTCGAAATTTACTTTTTTATTGTGAATTTATTTTTCGCTGTTTTAGTTCAAGAAGGAAGCACAGTTACTTAGAAAACTACGATTTCGAGAAAAAAAGATCATTAAAGCCTTTGATTGACAAAATAGTTCAAGATCTTCATATGAACTACAAATCGTTGTCTTTAAGAAATTGTGGTAGAAATGCAATAAAGTCAGAAAGAACTGAAAACAGCTGAAAAGGAAGTTCCTGTGATAAGAGTATAGAGAATAAAATGAAACAGGTAAACAAGACATGTATAACTGAAGTTATACAAGCAAATAAAAGCTGGACTCTGTTATAGGCGATTCTTCGACTCTTTGCTCCAGATTTCGAGAAGTATTGCGGAGACAAAAAACATCTTCGAAAAATAAAATGTTTACCAACTCTCGAGGAATGTCGCGAGATTTCCAAAGGCGTCTGAGTGAATACAGTGGGAATTTATTAAAAAAACTCACACATAGCTGCAAAGAACTTTGGGAAAGTCTACTTAAAGTATATTTAAAGGGATTTTGTTTTGAAGTAGTGTGAATTGTAAGATTATCCTTGTACATTGATGTAAGCTGTTTAACAGGCGTTTAATTGTGGCTTAGTGAACAAGGTATAGAAATTGTACAAGTAATCTCTTAAAAGTAATTCGGTAAGGCTTTGCTGTGATGATGAAGCAATTAGTAAAGAAATGAAGGAAATATCATAGATTCCGCAAATCATTGGGTAGTTATTGTGGATGACGAAATTAAAATCTCACGAACAACGAGATTTAACTGTTTTTTATTTGTATTGTAAAAGGTTGAATGAAGAAGATTGAGAATGAGATTGCTTTTCAACGATATTCAGCTTGAGTGGAGCGAAAGTTGTTTTATTAGCAGTCTACGCACGGAAGGACGAGCCCACGGGGGTCAGAGGTCATCCACTCCGGCTAAGATGCATTGGAGGCAAGCAGCGACGTCTATAAGCGTTTGCTCTTTATGTATCGAAGTCATCAGAGTCGAAATGGCCACAGAAATTATGACTTCCTTAATGGCTTCGTTTAGTTTCGTTCTGATGGATGGATTGAAAGGCGCACAATTCTCATTCAAGACGAAGGGCAACAAGTTGTCCTGGAAGGCGACTGATTACAGCGCATTAGCAATCTGCAAAGCAAATAAGATACCACGATTGGAACGTTATAGCAGCGTTTAAAACGCTTTGTCGTAAATTTCCTTTTACTGCTATTCCACTTTGGCCATCAATAAATAATACCGTAAATACAAGATTTCCTTATACATTTCTTTAATGATTTTTACAAACGATTGTAAAGAAACGTGTTTTTTTTTTTTTTTTTTTTT
>JAFIDM010003189.1:39267513-39281250 GCA_023159025.1 Thereuonema tuberculata | reverse complement strand
TCTTGTAGGTTGAAGAGTGGTTTTCCGCAAAGGAACCCGAAAGGCTCCTGGAATTTTAAGTATTTTTAAATGCTCTTGTCTTATGTGTTGTTATTTTAAATCTAAATTACTTAAATTCACACACGTAAAAATCCTTTTAATTGGATAAATTCCATATTTTTTTTTAGAACTTAGGATTGCTTTGAAAATATTCATCTTTCTTTTAATAAATCTTTTAATCAGTTTTAAAATGATTCTAGAACAAAATGTTGGAGGCCTAGAGTTATAATCGAATAACGGTCATCAAGATCATCATCACCTCCATCAGTTAGAGTAAAAAGATGGATGGAAATTTAAAAATGTTTACAGCCACCAAGCTTGATAGAGCGGATGTGTAGTTGTTAGTCTTAATTTGTAGGAATTCTTTTTTTTTTTTGTAGGAAATCAATCTTCAATTTGAGTCAAGTTGAGTAACTTTAGTCTGAATTTGAAGAAGACTTCATTATTGAGTTGAAGCTACGATATTAAAACAAACCAAAAGCAAACAAAACAACATGATGTATTTATTCTCTACAATTAATTGAAGTCTTTTAAACAATTGTTAACAGAACTTTTAATGAAAAATGCTTCAAAAGTCCTAATGGAAGATGACGGGAATGGAATCTTAATCATTCATTTCTTAATCCCAGTCTGGATTCATTTCTTTGCCTTAGATAGATGGATAAATTTAAAGACTTGTTGAGATGTAGTTAGCTGTTCTTCGTCCAGGTGACTTGAACCTATTACATGCTGATGCGGAAAATAATAGCTTGACATAAGATAGTGCTTCCTGTCTTTCCTTAAATTAATTAGCGGTTGCCTCTTATTCTTTGCAAATCGAAGCCAAATACTTACCATGCGTTTTAATTGGGCATTGTCAATATTTCCCTTGTCTCCCATTATTGATTTAATTATAGTAACATCCCGATTTTAATTTTTTAATTTTAGTAATTATTTTATCCATTTTAACTCATACTGTTCATCTTTGAATTATTCGTTTGAGTTATTCATTTTTGATAACTAAATATTCAAAATGGTAATGTCGTGGATGATCGAAGGATTTCAGGAACTAAAAATTTACTTGGTACTTTATAATAGACGTACCAGTGGCTTCGTGGTATTGGAGGAGTTGGTTCAATCCATGACGGAGGTCCTTGATTTTTCAGGTTGAGCTCAACGGTTCACCAGCTCTCTGTAAAGTGAAGAACGGATATATTTGCTAAGGATTAAAAGTGGGCGGACGTTGGACTGACAATCTAGCTAGACCCGATTGTAATTTATAAATGTTTAATTTAGGGTTTTGAATTTATTTTGCTTCTTAATTCTGCGTAATCCATAAGTTTTTGTGTTATCAACTCCAGTGGGAAATACTGCCTTAAAAACAAAAGAAACAAAAAACAGTTTATTTATTTATTATACAGGGTAGTCCTGAACCGGTTGGTCAAACTTGAAGGCCCGACATAGCAAAATAACAAAAAAAAAGTCCATATGAACAATGGTGCGGAAATGCTTTATTCAGCTTTTACAGAATGATTAATACGTGCATAGGTTATGGTTTAGCCACTGTTCCACAGATGAGGTGTTCGAAATCGCCTCCACGAATAGCGATACATGTCTCAACCGTCGTCATATGGATTGCCGGATACTTTCAAACCAGGGTACCCTGAATCGTTGTATACCCATCCACAATGTGGTCAGGCAATGTTTTTACATTGGGAAAGCGTACACTAGTATTTTCAGATAGCTACAGAGAAAATCGCCCAGTGGATTTAGGTCGGCGGAGCGTGAAAGCCAAGCTTTTGGTACTCAGTTAAGATGTCGAGCAGTGTCGCTGAAATGGAACCCTGTCATGAGTGAACAACCCTGTAATAGTTGACGACGGATGGAACATTCTCCAGCAATACAGGTAAGTCGGTTTCAAGGAAATGCTTGATTCGTCATCGTTCAGATTAGGTATAGGAGTAGGGAAGAAATGTTGGTCTAATATGATAATAAATGCTAGTTCAATGAGAACTGCTGTTGAAGCTTGCCTGGATGGTATTGTGTGGATTTGCATCGGCCCAGTGATGACGGTTTTAGAAGTTCATAATGGTATCCCGCCTGAAGCATCTTCTGTGTAAAGAAGACACTGAAAAACATAGGTGCAATACAGTGCTCAGATACCATTCGCAAATCTGATACGTGAAGAGAAATGTCTCAGACATGTTTAATAGATGTTCCTGGATCGTCTGCGACCAAATCGAACACGCGCTCTTCTGCACTGTCGTCCTCCCCTATTAATGGTAACAGCTCTAAACGGTAACAGCTGCAAGACGACGATGAATGGCAGCGAATATCCTTAGCTGGTAATCGTCGCTGCGGATAGGCTTCCTGGCTAACTTTCCTGAGCCTCTCTGATGTTCCCATTTATTTTTTCCAGTACAATGGATGTCTGCCACTTCCGCGATAGAGTACCAGTTCATGGTGAAGTCGGTAGTACTTTTTGTTGCAGCCTACATATGTTTGTTAAACGTAACTCGAATAACAACTATTGAGATAACCTTCCACATCCCAGACGTGGAATGGCGTGATCCAGGACACTGTATAACGTTCACACATCTAACAGCTAACCCGTGGTATGTTTGAGGGCATCGGGTAATCCTCAGGACGCAGTGTGAGGCATTTGTTGCTGTTGGTGGAGGCCATTTCGAACACCTCACCTAACAGCGGCTATACCGTAGCCTATGTACGTGTTAATCATTCTATAACATCTGAATAAAGTATTTCCGTACCATTTCATATGGACTTTTTTCGTTATTTTGCTACGTTGCATCGGGCCTTCAAGTTTGGCCAACCATTTCAGGACCATTCTGTTTATTTTGAGCCTGAATCTTAATGGTTATCACTACTTTATATCAGTACATCAAGGCTACCACAATACAAATTTCGTTAATTCGTTTCTTGTAATTTTACTCAGAGAACAACTACTCTTTTTTTTAAAAAAAAGCTTTTTCTTTTAAGACAACAGATCCCGCAAACTTATCAAATAAAATAAAGATTTTCATGTTTTCTGACTGATTTCAATGCAAATACTAATTCTTTACTGTATTTTAAGCGAATTACTTGAAGAATATTTTTTTCTTCCTTCATTGATAAGTTCTTTTATTTCACTTACAGAAGGGTTCATAAAGTGTATTTAGGCTACTGTCATTATAAATCCCATTGTCCTGTTGATTTGATATATCCATCATATTGATCGTTCCATATTACCCACATCGAAATCGATGTGATTTCGGTTAGAAGAAATTCTGCAAAGAAATTAAGTTGGGCTGAAACCCTTCAAAGAAGTCTTCTCTTTTACTTATTTACAAATTACTTACATTTACTTTTTTAAATGATGATTGAAAAAAATAGCAATTCCTAAATCTTAGGCCGATGAATTCCACCTTTAAAAGAAGCATTGAAAATGGCTAATTTATTCTTATCGGACATCTTTCAAAAATTATAACTTTATAATGTATTCTAATAATATTTTCTTTTCTTAATACAATATTTCAATCCTATACAATTTTGGATCTTCCTCAGGTTAATCGAGAATTGATTTTATTCAAATCCAAAAACCTTCATATTAAACGTTGCCGTTAATAACAGTACAGAATACAAACAATATATAATAGAAAATAGCAAGTAATGTATCGTGAGAATATGTTGTTGTTGTGGACTATTTTTTTAAACAAACTTATAGTGGAATTTTTTATTTCGATTCCTTTGTCTCTGTTAATGTATGGGAAATAATTGATGACTAAAGCTTCCACTAGAAATCTGATTTTTTTATCTCTTATTATGTATAAAATTTTGACTATTGGGTTCTGATTATTAATTATTGATTCTGTTTAAATCTCTAAGAATACAACAAGGTGTTCAAATCCATAAATCATTCGGGACATATGTCAAGCAAATGGGATTAATATAATCCGAAAAATTGGAAAGAAAATAGTATCTACAATATATAAGGACAATTATAAAGGTGACATGAAGACTAGGGATGTTGTTCACAGCTTAATATGCAAAGACTGCAACGGAACCTATTTTGGAAGATCTCTTTGAATGGGTCGAACATTGTATTAAACAGTTATTTATTTTCTGTTATTTATTATTCATATTCTGTATTGTTATTCATATTCTGTAACGTTAAATATGAAGGTTTGGACTTGAATAAAACCCGATCTCCATTAATCTGATGAAGATCCAACATTGTATTGGATTGAAATATTGTATAAGAAAAGACAGTGTTATTAGATTATAATGTTAAGCGTTGAAAATGTTTAAAAGACATATCAGTCCTGAAAAAAATACTGTTATCTATCGGTAATTATATGTTGTATTTTTTTAATTACTTTTGCCAAAGTATGGTGGGATCAATTTGATCAGTGTTGATAATATTGCACAGAAATGACGCTGGAAATTAAAAATTACCAGAGATTAAGGCATAATATTTGGTCACTCTTAACACCCAAATGGATTTGTATTTCATAAAATTATCTCGGCTGTGTCTGAAACCAAATTCATCTACGACAACAATGTGCGAGTGATTGTCCATGTTGTCATAGATGAATATCTTGCGACTCTGAAGACATTAAAACTATATTTTGAAGATCTGAACCGTGAGCCGATGTTGAAACATTTCCCTCTAAATTTCTGGAGTGTCTGCCTTAAAACTTCTACCATATGTGGTTCTGAGACTTTGTGAAAATCCTTCAGAAAATCTGCAAGACTGATTCGGGGAATGTAATTTCACCAGATTTTCACAACATTGTTTACTGTAATCAAAAAAAAAAAAAATATTGATCAAAATTAAGCAAGTCAGTGGGGATTTAAATACCATAGAACTTAACATTCAAATATCAATTAAGATATCTCTGCTTACAGGCTCTCCAAAATAGAAACGTCGTTTTTTTTTTTTGTTGTTGTTTTTTTTTTTTTACTGTCCCACATACATCGTTATAGATAAAATTTAATCCGAATTAAATCTTATAGCCTAACTGAATTGGATATCTTTAACTGCATCCTTCACTGCAGTAGTGAAACCATTTATAAGGAAAATATATGTACTTGGGATATTGCGAATGCTGTACAGGCTCTTGAAGTTTTATAAAGTTTGGAAAGAGCAAAATACGAAAGATCAGTTAACTTAATTGTTATCAAAATGGATCTCTCACTGTCAGAAATAACGTTCCTACGCGATGGAAAATATTCTCTTGTTAAAATAATATCGGAAAGAATTATTGAAAATCAGTTATTTAAAAGTGATTCTTGAAAATTCAACGACGTATTGCTTCGATTCAGTTTTGAGAGATTCATTACAGAGAATAATGAATGGGATTGTTCATGGGTTTGATTAAGAACAAGCAATGATAGACAAAATTGCTGTTTTACAGTTAGGATGTACTTTCTAAAATTGGAGTAAATCTCAAAAAATTATTAACTCTTTCAAGGTTCTATGACGGTAAATACAGACACTGAGTTACAGAATATTCGGTATTAATTACTTTGTAAGTTCATTGTAACATAAAATTTCGATTGAAATTCGTATCAGATTCTTACAAGTACAGTTCTGTAACCTGAAAGATTTTGGATGGACTCTGAAAGGATGCTAAAATTTCGACGTGGAGGAAGTAAAGTTGGCATGGGATGTGTTGTAACAGTCAGTCAGCTAATGAAGCGTAGCCACAGATCTTATATGTATTAAACAGGTTCACAATTTAATTCTTACACCAAGCTAATTCTTTACTCGTCGTCGTGATTCACACGGAGGTTAATTTGGCATTGACAAGTAGCTTAATTGCTTTCGTTTTTCGCGCTATTTTTCTTTGTAAGAATAGAATTCAGCAGACTTTTTTATAGTCATTGTATAATCAAAAAAATCTGGTAAATCCCTAAAAACGTAAATTTTTCGAGAAAGTTAATATGTTATCAACGATGGACGATGCAGCTACAAGTAAATATGTGCACTTGTCTGTATTATTTTAAAATACATTACTTAACTATGCTGAAGTCTTTAGACAAGGAAGGAATTGAGAAGGAAATATTGGTGGACAAGTACGAAAATAAACGAATTATTGTTGTAATGCAATAGATGCAAATGTTATACAGCTCGTGTAAAAATAGTTTAGCAAAACTATCATTATCGTCATTGAGTTATTGTCCACAAAATACAGTTAGCTAATAACAGCTTTAAATACGATTAGAATAAATTTGTGTTTGCAACAAATTCTCATTTTGCAACAATTTTTTTTATCACATTTTTCTCTCACAATAGAATATGCAAAGTTATTGCTAAATTATTGTTTTGTAAATAAATCTTTTTTTTGGGAATTATTATTTTAATGATTTCATTATTAATGTTTATTATCCAAAACAAAAAAAAATAGGAGTAATATAATTAATTAATCATCAATGCATTCCTTTTTAATCGCCCACTTGTTTGTTCTTAAAAACAACAAATCGAGTCGATGTTCTCTCATCTGCTTACCTGGAACTTAATTGACTTCAGTTTTGAATCAACTTAAAGGGACCTAAGATTGTGGAAAATGTATTTTGGTTTCAACTCTTTTTGTTTTTTTGCAGTTTTGGGAAAGCCATCAATTTTCAGATATTTTTGCTGAGAATTCAATTTCCTTCAAAGCATTCTTGATAAATGAAAGTAAAATAATTAAGGTCTTTAATAGGAAAATTTCGTGAAAGATTTATTTAAAATAATCTATTTTCAAAAAAAAAATTATAAATATTTAATAAAATAAATAAATGTTTCATTGTTTTGGATAATAACATGCTTTATAAAATCTTTTGTTAAAGACCTGAGCTTCTTTTTCTTCTTTATTGTTATTGTTCTCAACAAGGCAGGTCTGCTAAAAATAACACTGAGCTCTGATGTCGAACAATAAGAATGTATTGACATTTGAAACATTTTACTTATTAAAAAAAAAGCTGATTGTTTAAGCCGAATAGACAGTAGATGCTTGTGTCTCATTAAATACACGAAATGATCGATTACCAGTCAACGACGATTGATAAAAACAAGCCAGGCACCAATTTGCTTGTGATAAATTTAAGGAGTCCCACCTGAGGGAAGCTCGCTTTAGTCTAATGACCACGATATTGTTGCTGTTGATGAATGCTGTCAGATGGAGCAAGTTGTCTCACAGAATCCTCTCTAATGATGTTTAATCACTGAACTTTGAATGAAAACCTGTTCAAGTTGCGCTCTTACCTCAAGGGCATGAGTAGCAGATGGTCAAACAAAGTGTTAGCAATGAGGAGGAGGTCTAGTTACAGCACGACAAACAATGGCACAGGTCTTACCGTCCCACGAACCTCTCTTTGGCTAAAAAGAAATGGCGCAATTTTAAAACCATCCTTAATAGACATTAGAATGGCAACCTACTGCGAATAATGTTAATAGTATTTTAATTATAAATAAATATTCAAATTTTTATGGATAATTAAAAATTACAAACAGTAGATCTCTAGGTGTTTTAGTAGACTTCTCTTTTTCTTTTTTGTCCTGAGGACAATTTGTAAATCCTGTTTCAGCAAAGCCAACCGTTACTATTACGATTATTTGAGAACATGGGGATGATTTCTTCCCGCCCCCATTATGGACATGCCAGTCATTTTCAAGAGCAGATGCTTGATATTCTATTCCAGTGTTCCAAGTTATTTAAGAAGAAAACCGAAGAGACCACTCAAAGTCATGGTAGACCTAATTCTAAAAAGTGTTGATGTGCAATGTGACAGAAAAAAAAAAGCAGAGAGATTCTGGAAGAACTTGAAACCTACTTTCCTTAATCTCTTGTTTTATTTTTTTTCTCTCTCTCTTAAATAAAATAGCACAAACGAAAACTGTCGTTTATTACTTTTTTTAATTGTAATATCTGCTGAATAAAAAAACAGTAGAGATTTAATCATTTTCCGAAAATCTTAAATGAAACAAGCGAAGTCGTCTGAATCCAGTTACTTTTAGTTATATTCTAAAACTCGCGCAGACATTTAAAAGGATTGACAAGCGAATTAATATTCTTTGTTGAAGACTTCAATAGAATCTACATTGCTCCAGTTCTAATGCGGAATGTTTGTGATCTTCTTGAGCTGATTTCTCACTATGGATCCACAAGGAAAAGTCTTTTAATAAAGGTTAGATCGTCGTTTTATCCATAAATGCTCATGCCAAGTTACAAGATTCGTTCTGTGGTACAGAAGTTATTAGGGAGAACACAAACACACATTGAATGATTTGATGATTCTCACCTTCGTAGGAAAGCAGGCTAAAAAAAAAGTAAATAAAATAAGACTAAAATTGTACCACAGTTAAAAAGAACTAAATATTTGATTGAGTAGAAATATGAATATTATAAATGCTTTAGATTCTTGTAGCTTCTCTTAAAACTTTTTTTTTCAAACTTTATTAGACTCTTAATTAGAAGAAAACAGATATTGCTTTAATACGCCTTGTGTGTGTGTTCCGTCAAGAATTGAAGTAACGGAATGAGAATCATTTTGTCTGGTTAATAATCCTGTTTCACCTTATTTATACTTCATTGACAGGTGCTAGTAAACAGACTATTTCCTATGTGGCCTACAAGGAAAAAAAAAAAAAGAAATGGTGTGAAGCCAAAAATATTTATCTAATGAAATCATTTTTAATCCTGAAATCGTTAACCAATGGACGTTATTTTACTGCTGTTTCATTGTTCATATTATTTCTTGATAATAGGAAACATATTAGTGATTATTTTAGTGTTATTTATTCTTTTTCTTTTTTTCCTAATATTTTGGACTAAATATTTCGCCTTTTTCCTAATAAGATATTTACTAAATAACTACTAAATGTTAGAAAAAATAATTCAATAAATTTCTTATATTTTTAAATTTGAAGAATTATATACTGTATATTCATTGACTAGAGATTACAACATATTATATAAATAACGTAATTATCATTTCTGGGACGTTTCCTAGACTTGGATTTTTATTAATCAACAAATGCTCTAGTATTAGTAATAATAAAATAGTATTAGTAATAGTGTTACTAGTGTAGAAATAACACTGAATATAACAAGGTAATTAATACTTTTAGATAGTATCAAAAGCAAAGCGGCCCCATAATGTGTACAATTTTATAAACAAAATTTTTTGTTTTAGAGACCGTTCTTTACGCAAGCGTGAAGCTTCTCGCTTTGCATCAGCATCTCGTTTTTCCGCATGTCGAGACATTTTTTCAATTTCAATCACAACAGTCGCAACAATTGCGTCTTTTTCATGCGCAACAATCACATTTATAATGCAGCTCTATAACAATCACAATAAACGCAACAATTGCGCCTTTTGCACTCGCAACAATCACATTTATAATACTAAGGAAATTAAAACAATATCAATGATAGTTTCATTGTGACAGGCAAGCTGTAACAGGGGAAGCTAAAACATGCCTTGGGGGGTCAGGGAGTGGTTGTACAGGTCTGATTTTTTTTTACGTGGTCACCTACTTTATGATGCTGAGCACAATGGTAAAGGTTTCATTCTAATACCTCTAATCGTTTGGCCACTACAGAGTGTGACATCCGGAAGGCATAAAAACCACTTTTGACCCCCACTTGGTCAGGGAGTGGTCCTAGAGGTCTGATTTTTTTGAAGTGGACATCTACTTTTTGATGCTGAACACAATGGTGAAGGTTTCATTCTAATATCTCTAACCGTTTGGCCACTACAGAGTGTGACAGATAGTGACACCTAGTAGACATAAAACCAAGAGCGGTCACCTATGTTTTACAGGCAAGCTGTAACATAGGGGCCGCTAAAAGCCACATTCTTATTGAATTTTTCAAGATTTTTAGCTAAAACATGGATCTGTTCTATTGCCAGAGAACGCTTCGCTGATTGTCGAATATTTATTAGATTATTTGCATCTTAATAACTAACAAAATAAAACAAAAGCTTTTTTCTAATAAACAAAATAATAACATTGGAAAATGACTGTAAGGCCCAACACAAGAATAAACAAAACAAATGCCTTTTCTGATTCATCTTAATGAGGGGAACTAAGGAACAGCTGTTTCACCATGCAACTGGATCGTCAGCCCTAGCCCGTCCCCTCGATAAAAACAAATCAGAAAGGCAGACCTAAGGTGAAGTCATAAGCCTCTTCTTTTAGCTTTGCTGTGGCCGTGTCTTTTGTCCTTTTTGTTATTTATTGTGGTTCGTCTGCTAGTTGCAGGGAACTTTTCCGATATTGCCTCTCGGCTTTTCGGGAATTAATTTTATTGCCTTTTTGCCTTTGGGAGGTCATAGCCTGGTTAAGGTTTATGACTTCACCTTAGGTCTGCCTTTCTGATTTGTTTTTATCGAGGGGACGAGCTAGGGCTGACGATCCAGTTGCATGGTGAAACAGCTGTTCCCTAGTTCCCCTCATTCAGATGAATCAGAAAAGGCATTTGTTTTGTTTATTCTTGTGTTGGACCTTACAGTCATTTTCCAATAGATTTGACAACACGTAAAACCCTCTTATTTTAGCTTAAAATAATAACAGTTTTCAATAAATACCATGCCAATTGTTATTATAGTTAGTACTGAATGGGCAGAATTCAATAAATAACACGCCTTTTTCCCTGTGAAGAAATAAATAATTGTTCTAACAGACAGTGGATTAACAGTGGATTATTTACATGTATCATTTAGATTTTCAGATTATTAAATATGTAGGTAAACAATTGTTAATCTTTGTTTTGGTTTTTAAAATTGTAGTGATTTTTGATCTCATACTTCTTATCAAGAATCTGTCAAGGTTATTAAGGCACTCGTACTTGACATTGAATTTCGGATTTCTAGAATATATTTCAACAGGAATGTAAAATTTCTAGGATAAATTTATATTGAGTGACAGCGAATAAAGTTTTAACGTAACAATGTTTAGTCTAGATTATGCCGAGAAATGATCACAGTATCGAAATCATTCGAAATTTTGCATGTAACAGACAAAATATGATATTCTAAACTTAATGTGATAGCTTTCTAGTTTAGAGTTGATCATATAGGATTTTATATTCTAATAATTTTTTATTCTATCTCCCCCTCCTTTTTTTGTTTCTTTCTGAAACTTCGAAGAAAGTTTCACTGAACATTTTCGGAACATTGTAGGATGCATCTGATTATTTACGTTATCATTGATCTCGAAATATCTATATATCTATATGTAAATAATCATTTCTAATTTATTTCCTATAAGTCAAATTTTTTAAAATACATATTTTTTTTTTTATTTAATTTTTCCTTTTGTTACTACTTTTATTAAAGTTTTACTATGATGATGAACATATGTGAAGAGTATCAAATATAATGTCAATTTCAATAACTTTTAAATTGTCAGAAGATTCAAACTCCTTGATAAAGAATTGTCAATTTCTAATCAGGTTTTGAAATTTCAAATGAATTGCGTTTATTTCATCTGTCTTTTATAGCAGTCAAAAAAAGATTGTCGAAGTCTTTATTTAATCTTGAAATTTCAAATAAAACCAGATTGAAGTGTTTAATAACAGAATTTTAGCATATATGAAATGCATAAAACTGCACAAGTTATTTCAACACTGTTAAATGACCAACATTTAACATTCATTGATTTCGTTTCGCTTGTTTTCCTCAATTCTTTATTACAATTCAGTTAAACTCGTATATTATAAATTCCGTTCTGTTGGGCAGTACTTTTGAATTTCTTTTAGCTGAATTCCTAATCTCTTTGTATCTTTTTCCTCTGATTGCTAAATGGAAGCGTCTTCCAAAAGAAAACATCCATCGACAACCAAGAAGCAGATCAGCTGCTGTGGGGTTTCATTTGCTTTTCCTTTTTATCGGTTCGGTTGTTACCAAAAGAAAAACGATTTTCCATTGAAATAAGCCAGAGATGGACGAAGCTATTCAGATGCAGTAGCTATTGATGGAATGATGGTGAACTCGTGTGATGGAAAGGAGGATTAGCTCTGCTAATCCGAAGATAATCGTTCGGCCTCTTGTAAGAAAACAAGACGGCAGGCGCCACAGAGAACAGTCCTGATGGATGACTAAACCCTGAGTAGAAAATACCGCTATTGGAAAATAGGTTGAGAATTTTTTAATGCAATGGCTTCTTTTCACAGAATTGGAAATATTTTCTCACCTGATATTTGAATTTCTACGACAAATACAAACGTTGCTAGTAGACGGTAATAAACGTATAATAAAGTCGAAAGTTCGGTAACTCCAAAGAACAAAATTTTATAATAAAATCAAAGAAATGAGTGTTTTCTTAGTGAGGGTTAGAATAGTTTGGTTCACGCTCTTTGACGATTACAGATATATATTCAGGTACTCCTCACTTTACGACCTATCTGCTTAACGGCCACTCGCACTTACGACCTCCGCCCTTGAAGGTACAACTTCTATTCCATCGTCGTCATCTCCCTTACCTGGACCCTCTACAGCTCCAGATAATCAAATAAACAAATGATAATATGTACATATGCAAGCCTTTTTATGAATAAATTTGAAGTTTGTTGCATAATTTTTATAATTTTGTAATTTTGCAACGATCATATATTCCCGGCGCAAGCTCCCCTCGCTTATCGACCAATTCGCTTAACGACGTAGTCGTCGGAATGGAACTCGATCGTCAAGTGAGGAGTACTAGTATATTAAATGTTCATTAAATATTGAAATTTTTTAAAAATATACTGCCTTATTACATTTTTTTGTACGAATTTGAAATTAAACCCTATTAAATAACTAAAAACCCTTAGTTATTTATTATTTAAAAATTGGGTCTTAATTATAATTTTTTTTTTTTTGAAGTTCCATAATCTGTCAAAGACATTCAGAAAGTCAAAGTTGTTTCTTAGTAACTGCTTTACCTAAAACTTTCCTATAATGTTTCTGTAAGCTTTTGTTGCAGCACCGAATTTATCGTGTTAAGATGCTGGAGTTGAGCAACGAAGCCTACGTCTTCGTATTGTTACCGAAACAATGCAGCAGAGGATGTAAGCCACTGGATGTAAAGTTTGTTGTTGTGAGTCTTGGTTCCATTGTGTCTTGTTAATCCTGGTCGATCATCACAGCGGACGTAAACGAGTCGCTGAGATGGAAAGGTCGTGGGAACACTGACGCCCTCTGGTCTGCAAGCGTTTATCCTATTGCTCCACCTATCATCATCCTGAGACGTTTCAGCAAAAACGATTGTTTAGATAATTACTGGGCTTACACAATATTATCAGAAAATCGTAACCAATCCAAAGTGTAATATAAAAGATTAAGTCTGTTCACAGATCGGACAATTAATTACGAGGTTTCGGAAAGTGTTAAAGTTTCATTATTTTTAAGTAAAATTTACGCCACTGCTGTTGTAAGTCGTTGATTAACGGTTTTTGCTAAGACTGAAGTTTCTATACGTTTCATTTGTGCGAGATTCCGTTAACTCTGTTGTTTCTGCGATAAGTTTATGCCTTCGAAAATTACTGCAAATCAGTATAATTCAAAATAGTTTAAAAAAGAAGAGGAAGAAAAAGAAGAAAAAAAAAACCAAAACTCCTGATGTAGAAGGATCAGTTGGATAGAACTTCATGTTGTTAAGGAGATTCTGAAATTAGATGTTATTTAGGTAAAATATAAGATTACATAAATAATAAGATCTAAATGTAATCCAGTTTTTTTTTTTTTTTT
>JAFIDM010003189.1:39256287-39267503 GCA_023159025.1 Thereuonema tuberculata | reverse complement strand
AAAAAAAAAAAAATAGAAGCTCTCCATAGATTTGGGAGATCCCATTATAATAAAAATAGACTAATCAATGAATTTCTCGCGACGGACGGACGGACAGACAGCGGGGATATAAGGCTTTCTCCTGCTATGAGCTATCCTCTGTATAGAAGCCTAAAAGAAACTATCAAGAATTAATCAGCTAACTTTCCAACTGGTAAACGTAAAGACAATAAAGTTCCCTTCGCAACGCAGCAATTTATTTGACTCTCCGCCTTCCAAAATACGATTTGTGCATTTTAGACTTAGTTTGGATAATTTAAGCAGTTTTTCAAGTTATTTCCTGTGGAGAATATATCGGTCATCGTGTATGGTTTAAGAAAAAATGTTGGAAAACGTTGTAGGGAAAACGATTTAAAAAAACTTGCTTCCAGCGCACGTGAAATCACCGGAGCACCAAAAACGGGATGCGAATAACAGAACCAGAGATAGATGAACGATATCGTCCCGTCGCGCCAGTCACGAAGCCGCTAATTTACAGCTAATTTCGGGATTTGTTACATCATAATTTCACCCCTCTCTCTATGTCGATCGTCTACGCATGTCATTTCCCGCAGTCTGAAAAACATTTGAAGAAGACGTGAATTTAAAGTCATCATTAATGTTCTAAGAGAAAAAAGCTCTGTCAGCTGAAACGAAATTCATTTTTTTTCTTCATGCTATTTTAAAAAACTTTCATTTATATATTACATAGCTTACAATTAATCCTTCCGGAGTATTAATGTTAGAATCATGGTTAAGGTCCCTTTCTAAATGCTGTTTTGATTCAGAAACAACCTTTTTGCTTCTATTAATGTTCTAAAATCTTTTTTAACTTAAACTCTTTATTTTACTTATTTATTTTACTTTATTTTATTGATATCCCATTTTTTTTAAATCCGAAATCTCAAAGACAAAGAAAATTTTCTAGAAAAAAGTGATAAAAAAGTATTCTGATTAAGAATACGAGAGGTCAAAACCAGAACAGAAACGAAAGTATAGCAGTTAATGATAGATTTGTAAACTTGGCTAAAGATTTGGTAAATTTAAATTCAAACAAAGCGTTGGAAGAATTCACGAGTTAAACTTGTGAATAAATTTAACATGAACAGAGGATATGGTTAAATGTTAAATTGTGTTTTTTAAGTAGTGATGATGTTTTATTTACTGTGGTCGGTTATATATTTGTTAAGTTAATGTTCATTTTTTCATGTCCTGTGTAGATTATTTTATTTATTTGTAGCTTGAGAAAGGAAAGACCGGATTTTCTTTCTGAAAGTTTGCGTTTATTAAAGGTATTTGAATATTTTAAATATGTTTAAGGGGTGGAGTAATGTTTATTTATTAATATGAACGTTAAAAGAGAAGATATAAGGAGGAAGTATGGACTAGAAGTTTAGAAAAATCTATTTACTTAACTGAGAACGCTGCAAATTTTAATTGATTAAAAAAATAAAGTAAATACATGTGTGTAATATTTCACTTCTTGCAAAATAAGTCTCAATATAGATATCAGTATATGCCTACGTGAAATTTCAGGCATTGTAGGTAATTGACTATTAAAACATGGGCTTAATCATACAGTCAGTAACCTCTGCCCCGTTGATAACGGTATTGAACATTTTTAAATCGTAAATGTAATGCATAATTTCTGCCAAGTTAAATGTCGTTGCTTAAATTATAAACAGGTTAAAATAATTTTTAAAAACACGATACTCGAAAAAATTTTGTTATCAAAATTAAACTTGTATTTTTTTTAATTAATAATTGTCTTTTTTTCCTTGCAGTATCGTCACGCCCCTTTCTTGAAATTTTCTCACGTCCCATAATTTGGAAAGCTCTGCATTAGACACATTAAATTGAAATCATCATCATGATTTTAATCTATAATCATTCAGATGTTTGATTATATTTTTTGTCTTTTTACAGCAAGAACTTTTTTTCCTAGATTTTTTAAAAAAAAATACATAATTATTATTTAAAAGTAAAATCATTCAAATCCTTTTCTTTCGCTTGCCCTTAAGTCGAAGGAATTATTCAATTTTTCTAATGGGTATTTATCAGACAGACAGTTTCCTACAATTGAGGGTGGGCATCAATTTCTTAGAAGTATTCCTTGTTTGTTGACAACTTGATGGACTGCCATTTTCAGACAAGTCATAGACTTTTTCTCGGCGTCGCCACACCCAGCTTATTAACCAAAATCACCCCTCTTCATTCAAATCTATTGGTTTGGGGCCAGAAAGTTTCTATAGAGAAAAATCTTTGAGGAGGCGTGGATTAATTTTGGAATATCAATGGGAAATCCACCCATGATTTGCACCTTGTCTTAAATCGCATCTCCCAAGAAAAGGGCTTTATCCTGTACAGGAATGTACTTTACCAAATTTTAAAAGAATTGATTTTTTTTTCAGTCAAAGACATGTTTATATTATAGGTTTATATACAAAAAAAATTCTTAATTGTGATTTTAACCGTGAGTTTTAATATGTAATTAAACTTATAAAAGTAAATTCTGTTTAATCAATTATAGAACAAAATAACTAAAACTCGAAAAAATGTAATAAATTGTACAAAGACGCAAAACACAACACACACACACACACACGTGTGTAAATCTAATGAATCAATAAAATAAATTCAAAATAATTTAAGAACATTTTCTTTAGACTAAACTGGAAAAATTTTAACCATTGCTTGTTACTCCGATTAATCCTAACATAAAACACTAAGAAAAGAAGAAAATATTGAATGGAAAGCATTTAATATTCAAATATCTATTGAAAGAAAGAAAAATTTTTTTCAGAAAACTTAGTCTACTTCCCTTAATTTGTTTATTTTAAAAAAGTTATTCAAATGATGCAATCGAAAAAAAAATATTCGTTAATTTTGAATTGCAATGTCTGTAATACATCTGTAGAAAATTTTCATTAAAAAAGTAAATAAATAAATCCTCATTTGTTTACGGGTTGCCTAAGTCTAATTAATTTTATTCATTTCAAAGCGAGCGCATACATTAAGTGGATTAGTAAGCGGTTAACTTGTGTTGAAAAAACTGCCTATTTTCCGGACGGCAACGTGTTGTTTCTGTTGTTGTTAGTGCGTGTAACTGCTATTTCATTATTCTTGAAAAGAAAAAAAAAGTAATGCCGATAGGTATATTGTGTTTTTGGTTTTTTTTTTTTCTTTCCGAAAGAAATATCTTTTTACAAATAAATAATTAATTGCATTTATATTCATCTTACGTTGACGGCTACTTCTGTGATACAATATCTTATTAAACTACAATTTGCATTGTTAAAAATCCATGATTTTCCTTTCTAATGACTTTTCGCCAATTTTCGGCGATTATTCGACAAGAACCCAAGAGGGTTTTTAAAATATAAAAAGTTAGATGATCTCTTGATGGTAAATATTCATTTTAACTACTCAAAAACTATTAGTTGAACACCCATAGTGCATCACTTTATGAACATGACTTTCCTAAGCTAAAAATCTGACTGAAAATTCGGATTAGAGATTGAAATATAAATTCAAGTATCAGATGAAAACAATTCCAATTAAATTCATTAATAAAAAAACCCAGGTTTACTATCAGTAATCCAGTATCACTGAGATCTAATTTTGTGAAGGAGTTCTGCCTTTCCGGGATTATTAATGGTATGCTTTACCAAAAAAAATAATTAAAAAACATTAAAAAATACTTGTAAGTCACGCGAGAATTTTTTAACACATCTGAACAATAAGGAAAAGTAAAGAGAAACAAGTTAGGGAAAGCGATTAGAAAACCAATCACAATGCTTCGCAACGTCTTCTGATAAGAAAATATCATTGATGTTGCTTTAAATTCCTTATTATTATAAATGTGATTGTTGCGAATGCAAAAGGCGCAATTGTTGTGATTGTTATGATTGCTGTGCTTAATGATAATTTAATGAGATTTTAATGATACTTGCCTACGTGACAGACAAAACGAGAATATAAGTCTGCTGATCTTATCAGAAGACCAAAATATAACATTAAGTGAGAAGCAAATGAAAATTTCCATGCACTAGCATAGAAACTAAATAGTTTCAACAGTGTTGAGCGTTTGTATCTCGTGATGTTCTCACTAAAAGACAAGATAGGACAACTAATGGTGACCCGAGTTCTAAGTTACTGTACCACCACCGGTTCCTATCAAATACTGATTTACTTGTTTCTATTAGCTCCGAAAATTTGGATTGAGTTAACTTTAAAAAATAGAGAATTTCGAATATTTTCAGTCGTTCTACAATTTCGATACAACAATAAATATCGTAAATACTGCTTAAGATACTTATTCGAAGTTAATTTGATAATATACGTAGTTTTAACTAGCATTTTTATGAGTTGAACGTGGATTTATTTAAAACTTTTACATTCTATTCTCCCGAAACTTGACAAGTTTTCTATATTGTCTTCATAGTTTAACGTTAAGATTTACAAGTAATCTCAAAAGCTGTAGATCCTATCGTAGATAGAGTTTTCACAAGGACACCTAATCCAATGTTTGAATACATGAGTAGGACACTACTCCGTCGTTAACTTACTAATCATTTGTAAAGAAAGTTAACTAGTTAACAACCAACTTGCAAAGGTCATGCTAACAATCTATCGAGGCGGAAACACAAATATTTTTCATGAGTTTCGACAAAATTCTGTTTACACATACGGAACTGAGATATTTAACTAACTCACATGTGTTTGACTGAGAAACTGTCTAGAATATATCAAGAAAATTAAAGGAAAAAAAAAAAAGCTTTCTCTAAATTGAGTTTCTTATTTTGGGGATTTATAATTGTAGTTCTTTTTTACAAATAAAACATAATATTTGTAAAATGTTTTTACTTTTTGTTTAAAATTTTAAAAAAAAGTAATTTTTTTTCCTGCAAAACTTGCATTATTCTTCGATTATTGTTAAAGTTAGGAATTCTATTTTTATTAAAAAAAAAAGTAAATGTTTCTTGAATAAATACGAAAAATTTTGCAAAAGAAATAATGAGTAATTACTGATGGAATCCTATTTTATTCATTGTCATGGTTTAGATTGAATGAGTGGGTTTTGAAATTGCTGACTTTCTTTTAAATTGCTCGTTTTACAACTTGAAATTTCCTGGAACCTGTTCTCTGGATGGTTGACAGCAAATTTTAGCAATCAAATTAGATAGTTCTAAAGAAATATAAGACGCTGATTTGTCTTAATGGGTAATTTACGAGGGAAGAACATAAAAGTAATTTATGACTGAATTATCGAAATTGTGTAATAAACTACAATAACAAGTTAAATTTGGATAGTTTAAATTAAGATGTAAATTAAAGCTTTGAAAGTAAAAGTGGTTTGTCGGGTTTTTTGTTAAAGGTTTTAGTGTAAAAATTGTCTGTCTTTCCCTGCAAATAATGTCTAAATTTTATGCCTTAGAAGAAATTGTTTGAAGTTTTCTCTGCTCTTTCAGTATCCAATGAGTTGGTGATTAAATTGTATCGTAAAATATAAGCTATAACTGTATTTATGTTTTAGCAATTATTGGATAATCGTACAGATAAATAACAGGGTAATCTTATTGTTGAAAAACTACACCATATGTAGGTTTTTTGTTTTGTTTTTTAAATTAATTATTAGTTAGATACACACAAAATTATAAGTTAAATCTATTATTCCCAAGAAGACAAACATGATCCGTTTCAATTTGTTTATTTATTTACTTATTTTTACTCAGATAAAATTCTTTATTAAAGATTTAAGATAATTACAATTTTTAATTTTGATGAAAAAAAGAAAATTATATCAACCTTTAGTAGCAAAACTTTTTTTAAAAAATGTGTTCAAATTAGGAGTAGAAAAGGGATTATTAACTTGCCCTTTGTCAACGAAATAATTTATATTCCTTAATATAATTTTTTCGGAAATAAAAGCCAAAGATTTTGGCCGAAAATTAAAAAAACAAACCCTCTCAGATTTGATTTATTATTCTCATTGGTTTCACTTCTATCGTGAACGAAATAGAATAACATCCATCCTAAGGCTACATGGAGAAATTAATGATGTGCCGTAAAGAATAAACTTGTTTTGCCTTTTTCCGAGAGTTTGGGTCGTTCGAACACCAAACCTTAACTCAAAGTCTAAAATAACGGAGCAAGTATTCAAGCTGTTGTTTCACTTGTTTAATTTCCTAATTGCAGCATTAAGTAAAGTGTATCCCAGAAAGACAAACAGGAAAACTCACCAAAATAAATATTATTTATATATTTTTAATAAAAATAATACGAAACAGCATACAAAAAGTTTTTTAAAAGAGATTTATAAACATTAAAAGTACTTAAGAGCCTTTCGAGTTCCTCCGCGGAACTAAGGCTAAGTGTTTTTAAAGTTTTTATAAATCTCTTTTAAAAACTTTTTGTGTGCTGTTTCCTATTATTTTTTTTATTTAAGTTATATTCGCACACGCAAAAGTATTTTAAATTTATATATTCTAGAAATGTTTTGCAAGTTTACTGGACAAAAATTAGTCACTGATGCAATTTTTCACCTGAAATCGTGTCATTTGACTTTTTATTTGACTTATTATTTTTCTACGTATGGAAAGTCACTGGATATAATTGATATTAATTCTATCCCACTTCTCCAAAACTAGTAATAATTGTCTATATATTACAATATTCGAGATAGTCCCACGATTATTTAAATCCGATGAACAAGAGGACTAGTCTAAATGTTATCTTCGCTTACTAATCACAAACGATTGTAGCCTTGTGCAACTTATGTTTGGATATTGTGAGTGCGTTGCATGAAAGGGCAGTATTTGCTCATCTGTATTCTTAATATCCTAATCTATACTCACAAGTAGGTCAGTTAGATCTTTCCAAACACCACCAAGTGCATTTTTTTTCATTGGTTTGTTTGACATTTTGATTGATGTGGGTATAAGATTTCGTAGTCCAGATATACATTCTTAGGCTTTAAGTACGTGAATACAGGGCGAAATGCAACTCAGCAGATCTGATAAGGTTTTCTAGTCATCTACAGTCCAATTTTTATAGTCATTGGCACCATGGAAGTGTGCTTTATGTATAACTGAAATCTTGTGTCTTTTCCTATTACGCATATCCATGGACTACAGTTTCTATTTAAGTATTCTTTCCAAAAGAGCTTGTTGTGATCCTTAATTAACTTCTTAAACAATTTACGTCTTGTTTGAAAATGGCTTACAATCATAAAACGCTGTAAGCGTCGGCAAAAACTATCAGTGATTTTGGCAGTAGTTACATCAATAATTGGCTTTAGAATTACTTGTACACCATTTTGGATACCAACAACTTCAGCTATTGTATAACATTCCTTTACCTTATCAAATTTATTCTTCGGAGTCGTGATTCACAGTAGGAACGAAGTGCACTGACATAACGCTGGAATACAGCAGTCACATGTAGAGTAGAAGACTACAAGTTCACTCTCACTGACTTTAGTTATTAAAGTTAAAGTTGCTATCTGCATGGATGTTCTTTGTCCAGGATCACATTTTCTGTAACTGCTTCATCTAAATATACAGGTACACACTGAAAAAAAGGAAGCATAAAAAAAGCTCTTTTGCAAATCGTTGTTGTGATATGGCTTGCGTTGTATGATATGTACACTTTTATACTTACATGGTCGGAAGTCAAATATCCCTTTGGAAAACTACAGACCTCAGTTATTTCCAAAAAGAAGGCATGGTTGGGGATGAGTGTTGAACATAACATTATCGAACTTGTAAGAGACGCTTGAAAACAACATTTTCTCCATCTTCATGACTTGCAGATTTGACAGAAATTTTACAGGAGGAATGGTTCCGAATGCCATTGTCTTATATTCGAGACCTACATGTATCCATTCCACGTCGAATTGCTGCTATTCAGAATATCACCGTCTTCAGAATTAAACTTATTATTTGATGTTTGATATTTGTAAAACACAACAGTTTAAAAAAGATAGTGAACAACAATAACAACAACAAAAATGAAAGGTGTTTAATAATTTACACCTTATTTTCAAAAGAAGTATTTTCATATTTTATTTAAATTATTTAAATGTTTTAAGTAGGAAAAAAAAAAGTATTTCAAATTCAAATTGTTTATTATTTTTCAAAAGACAGTATTCGCTACATTCGTTAGTGAAAATGATGCTTGTGGTTATTTGTTCTTTTTCATAGAGAAAAGTTATTTCTTAATTCCAAAAACAGACTTTGAAAATCTTGCACCGAAGAAAAGAGATTTTATAAATGATCGAAGGTCTATTCAGCCTTTGATTCAACAAAAATTTAATATTATCACCTTTTTGAGCATTATTGGAAAGAAGAAATGGCTAAAACAATTATCTCTATCCGTCAAGAATATTCGAATAAACAGAGTTTAAGACAGTATCAAGAGTTAAATTTAAAAAGATAAACATATCATTAGTTTCGATCCACCATTTCGGGGATCTTCTTCGGACGCAGTGAAACGAAAGAATGTGCCGCCTTTTAAAGGAATTGTTGAGTCAAACAAAGCAATGATATTAGGGCGAATACATTTAATACAGCTAAGAATCAGGATTGTTCCATTTTACACGAAAATATACGGAGTTGTTGTCGAAAGAGACTGTAGAGAGTAAGCATATGCGGATCTTTATAAGGGCCTCTCAATAAAATAACAATAGATTCTCTAAATTTCCTAAGGTAATCATCGTCTTCGGTTACGAAGATTACTAGTGTCAAGATTTTGTCCTATAGCTTTAAAATGAGACGCCGTGTTATAAATAAAGTTACCCTTAGAAACGCTAATATGCCCTCTCACACTTATTTACAATGGTCTTTTCGTTTAACCTACATAAAAACAATCTTGATTTAAGACATTTTATCCCGTAGATGCTTTTGTTCCTATAAATATGAACCTTCCGTATGCCTGGCTGCTTTTCATTAATAAACTGAACGAGTGTGTTGGATTCCCGAAATGGTGGATCGAAATTAGTACTGCGTTTTTATTTTATTGTCTTTTTTTAAATTGTAGTGCGTTTCTTTTAATTTAACTCTTGGTAATTTTATATTTCCGTCACACGATAAATTTAAGTTTTTTACAGTTTAAAACAATTAAAGAAATAAAAAGCCCTCATTATTAGAAATCTATTGTATATTATTTTTTAACTGATTAAATTTTTGTATTAATTACTTGGCTTTTTCTGTTTATAAGTCGTAAAACAATGAAAAGGAGATAATCGTAAAGGAAAAAAGTTTAACGTTCGGTTAAGTTGTTAAGAAAAAGGGAAATTTCCCAACATGCACCGAAGACAACAACAAATTAACGTCATGTCAACGACGTGGAGTCTGGGACTGCTGTTTCATCATTATTATGAATCATCAGTAGGCATGAATTTGACAAGCTCAGTAGGCATGAATTTGTTGTTTTCTTTGGTGAATGTTTGTAAATTGGAATTGTTAAATTTTGTCTATATAATTCGTGAAGTTATACTTTTTTATAATGCAATCTATGCTCAAGTTTTTAACATTTTAAGAAAAGCGAAAGAACTAGATAACGGTGGCAATTTCATCTATTATCTCATCATATGTCTACAACCTTCACTTTTTCGGTTAAAAAAAAACTTTAGAAAATAAAAAATATTTTTTCTAATCTTAATGTCGTCGCTAAAATTAAAACTGGTATCATTTACTATTATCACTGAAAAAAAATTGAATTATTCAACATTCAAATTCGAATATTTAAAAAAAATGCCTTTTATTTGCTATAAATTTGCATTTGCCGGTCACTTTCATAAAATTCGATATGCTGAAATTACATTAAAATTAATAAATTCTTACGTTAAGTTTGTCTAAATCGGTAATCTTAGTGAAATCAGAACGATTTGCATTAAGTGCACACCAGTATTTAAACATTAGCAACATATAGTAAGTGTTATCTAACACTGCTTATTTGAGAACAAAATGATTTCATTGTGCAAATTTGTGTCTAGGTTGATTTCTTATTTAAATATTTAAAATTTCACCATTGTTGTTTTTAAACACAACTGTATGTATCCTAGAACGAATCATTTATTGTAATAACTTGTCTCATGATTCTTCATATCTTATTTCTGTATTGGGAACTTTTTTTTCTTTTTTGACTTTATGCTGTTAATATATAAATTTTTAATAAAGCTTATTACTGAATATAATTTATTCAAGAGATACCCTTTTTATTTCGAAAATGTAGAGGTAGGCACTTTTTGATGTATGATGAGCAGTTGAGATTAACAATTTTGAATGGATAATAATGAAACCATCATATTACATAATTCAGTATCTATTTTAGGCGTGGTTACAATCTTGGAGATGGAAGTAGACGTTCACAGAATCAAGAAAATACAATAAATTGCCTCTTAAAACCAAAGTCTCTTAGTAAATGCTCCTTAAATCGCTGGCCTACTCCTGTCATTTGAAACTAACAAGCATTTCTTCTTATTAGGGTTGCTCTGATAAAAAGCTTAACTGCCATCATTACATGGTTATTTTTCTTTACTCAGTGAGATGTCAGAATACATGACATGGAGAAGGACGAAGCCACATGATTGGCTTGAATATCTGTCAGATTTGGGCAGTTTACGAAAACTCTAATTGCTGTAATCAGAATTTCGATTGCGAACGTCAGTAACTAGTTAAATAAGTTGATGGCTGACATGTGGACTGGGAGTTTCCTTCAGATAAACTGTGTCCTTGCCACAGGCACAGGTGAAATAGGAAGTAATTAATTAATTAAACTGACAATAAAATACTCTTCAGTTGGGGCATTTCGTTTATGGTGTTCGGGGCATTATGAGTTAACTAATGACGCTTTTATTTTTGATTCTAGTTTGTAGCAATTCTTCCGCAAGGCTTAATTGTTCTTCTGGAAAACTGTTTATATCTCTCACATCGATGAAACGTACAATCATTTATTACTAGTAACCCAGTATATTATTAACTATCTTAGGAAGTTGATACTTTCCATTGTTTTCTTTCTTTTCTTTTTTGTTTCTTTGTAAAGAAAGTAAGACTTATTAAATCACCCTGTCTGTGTGTATGTTATGTTATTGCATGTGCTTATGAATCGCTGGATGGAACCTCTTAAAACATGGTGTGCACATTTAAGAACAAGAGATGATAATCTATCTTATTGAATTTTTTTTTTTGGGGGGG
>JAFIDM010003189.1:39234350-39246287 GCA_023159025.1 Thereuonema tuberculata | reverse complement strand
GACAGACACACAGACAGAGAAATAAAAGATTTTAGTAATATAGATTGATCTTTTCATTATGTAAAGGAGAAGAACTAAAATAGTTTTCCCCTTTTTATTTTATTTTCACCTGATGAAGAATATTCGAGAAGATGTTCGAAATATCGTACATGGGTTTTGAAGTTATGGATTTTTGAGACTGTTTATGGAATTTATCGATAATTAAGTATTTTTTGAAAATCAATGTAAGTATTTGTACCCTAGGCTTTCAAGACATGATCATATTACTTGAACGAATTAAAGTATAATTGGCAAAGTTGGAAGAAGGAACATCTAACAAAAGTTGTTACCTATTCAGTCATTACAATATTCTCTGTAACTAAATTCAACATCGAAGTATTCAATGAGTCTTTACTCCCTCCCAAGTTCTGGAATTGTATCAGTAACGAACGATTAATTGTTATTATGGCATATTTGGCGAGTAATAACGCGATCATCTGGCTGAATATTAATTGCATTCGCAAGCGCCCATTTCTGTAAAACCGTAGAGGTTATTTCCAGAGCTCAGAAACACTTTTTCAAAATTCCACATCTATCTATTTGTTAAGGTAATAGTGAATGAAGTAGCCTGTTGATTTTTAAGGCTTTTTTTATTATTATTATTTCTAACTATGAAATAATTATGCGCTCTTCAGTGAAATTAAAATTAGAGTGTAATCTGTCATTGCTTGAATCGCAGTATATGAAGAGTAGACTATTGAAAGTTTTTTTGCAGTTATTATTCCGGTGAAGGTTTTCATTCCGTCCAATGTTGCTGATCTTAAATAATGTGATCTTCAAATTTAGAATAATTAGAGAAATAAGAGAAATCATATTACCATTATAAAAATTAAAAACAAACAAACAATCACACGCCAAAAAAAAACTTTCATAATAAGCCTCATTTCTCATCAAGTCTTACATGTTGTTAGTCTTGCATCTGTCTATAGTTAGTCATACTAAGTCATTGAGATTCCTGTAATGATCAATTTACCCCGATTAGTTGTAGTAAATCAACGTGTCAAAAGTAGTCCAATGAAATTATTTAATTTTCAGGGAACAAAACTGACAATAAGTGAATTAAACATGGTTATTTTGAAAAAAGTAAAGTGGTACATTTTTATTTTTATTTTTTAAGTAAATCAAAGCTGAATAATAACATCGGTGTTCACTCCTCGACAGTTTCTCAAGGACAACCAAAAGCTTTACGGAATGGCTGTCAATACTGGGAGAATTCGCCATTTGGAAAGTTAAGTTTCATAAAAACAAGTCTGGAAACCTTTGAGCAATAATTAAATAATTCGAATGTCTACAAAAACTTCGGGAACAAACACCTCAAGAAAGCATTAACAGCATAAATAATGAACCGTAAAGAAAACAATGAAGGCTCGTCTCGTAGTACCCAGGGGAGGGTTGTTAGGGGTTAGATCCCCCCCCCCCTCCAAAATGCATCCGAAATTGGAAGAAATCTAGGATTTTGAACCTGTTTTATTTCGTTCATTGGTTTGGATGTAACCTCCCCACCCCAATCCGGGAAAGTATATGTCGTTTCTTTTTTTTTTGATTGAACGACTGCAACCATCATAATAACCATTGCCATTCCCAAATCTTGGATACTCCTATCACTGACTCCTATGTATTCAAATCAAAGGCTAAGTGAAAAGTCAGGTAAATGGCCTCGAACTCCAGGCAAACACAGGCTAGCTTCGGTAAGAAACTGAAGGAGACTATTGAGATATATGATATATGATTCCTTTAATCAGGAATCGCAGAAAAATCCATGATCCTTATCGGTATAATGAGATATCAGCTTCGAAAAAATCGTAACTGAAGTAACTAGAAATAAATAATTTTCTTTTAAACAATTTCCATTTCAAAGTTACAACATTTGATGAAAAAAAATGGAATTCGTTTTTGAGAAAAGGAATAGAAAAGTAACAATAGTAGAAAATTCTCCATAATTTTAAATAAAAATATTTTTTTAAAAGGTAAAAAGAAAATAGAAACATTTAAAAAAAAAAATACCTTATTCCAAACTTGGCCTGAATTTTATTTGTATTTTATAAATTTTAAATAAAAATAAAATGTTAAATTATAAGATACATTTTAAGAAAATAAAACATTTAAAAACATTGTAATTCAATGGTTGGTTTAATATTCTTTGTTTCTTCCACAATTTTAAATAAATATAAAATGAAAACTTTTTTAAAAATTATAGCTTAATGCTGTTCTTGGCATGATATTTTTTAAATATTTTAAAACATTTAGATTTTTTTTTAAAAAATATGAATTTCTCTTGAAAAAAAAATTTTCCTAAAAAAAAAAAAAAAGTATTTCATTTTACTGAAGCGAAACCGAATACTAACGAACAATCGTCTTTTATGTGTTGACATAAAAGACAATGCACAATGTGACATAAGGTATAGCTACAGTCTGCCCACAGATTGCCTCTGCTACTCAGGAGAGGTTTAGTAGTAACTGAAAAACTTAAAAATGAATTACTAATCACTTAGAGCGTATTTAAATGTAGTTAACAGGTTAATGAAAATCCAAAATTCATCTTCCTTATAAATATAAATAATTCATAATAACCTCTTCTTCCTTAACCACATCATTTATTGAAATGATTTTATTGAAATTAAGGAGGATCCAACTTATAAATTACATTCAAAGACTAAGTTGATACTCATTTTTTTCCATTTCTGGATTATTATAAAGTTTTATCAGTATAAAGAAATATGCAAAGAAATGTTAAGGACACCAACTTTCGAACCAAGACTCAAGACACATAAAGAAAATTATCCTTTGAGACCAGTTATTAATTCTTTTGGATCTCCAGTTCAAAACATAAGTAAATTTGTAAACAAAATTTTGCAAGGTTTTCCATTAGATGTACCGGAAGTAGTTATTAAAAATACTAAGAGTCTAATTGATAATATAATTAAATACAAAGAAGGAGAAAAACATAAGTTTAAATTATTCTCAATGGACGTAGTAGCAATGTACACCAATGTACCTGTAAAGGAGGCATTAAAGGTAATAGAAATGAAATGTGAGAAACATCAAGAAATGTTAAAAAATTACAATTTGGATAAGGAAGTTTTTATGGACATGTTAGTATTGATATGTGATAATAAGTATTTTAAATTTGGGGATAAATTATACGCACAAAAGAAAGGTTTCCCAATGGGGTGCCCAATTTCAATAGGAGTAATTTGCAATATTTATTTAAATTGGATTGAAAACAAGTCAATCAAGATGGACAAACGCTAAGTTTCAATATTTTAGATACGTAGATGATATTTTGATTCTGTGGGAGGGTACTGATCGGCAATTTAAACTTTTTTTCAATTTTGTAAATTCTGTAGAACATAATTTAAAATTCACTTATCAGGAAGAAAAAGATGGGAAGTTACCTTTCCTAGACACATTATTAATCAATAGTAATAATACAATCAGTTATGAATATTACCAAAAGCCTTACCAAAGTAAGCATATGTTAAATTTTGAGTCAAATCATAGGGTATCGACTAAGAAAGAGATAGTTTTCAATAATTTAAAAAGGATAACTACTTACACTGAGGAAAAAAGTTTGTGGAAAGGGAAAATTAATAGTCTGAAGGAAAAATTGGAAATGAATGGCTATCCAAGAGGTTTTGTTAAATCATGTATTGATAGATTTTTTCGCACAAGGAAAATCAAGAAAGTAGAGCATTTAAGCAGTAATAAAATCACAAATTACAAATTAATTAGGCTTCCTATTGGTTTTGAAATTGATAGGTATGTAAAAAATGTTTTGGAAGAAAACAAAATTAAAATAGTATTTTATAAGGGAAACTTATTATTCAAAAAAAGAAGGCAGGAAAAAATCAACAGATTGCACAAAATGGGAGTAATTTATACATTGAAATGTAGAGACTGTGGGGGGTTATATATAGGAAGTTCTGGAAGATCATTTAAGGAACGGTTAACGGAGCATACTAATGCTTGTAGAGACAATCATCCAGAGCTGTCAGATTAGGCATTTCACTCAATAAATTTGGCACATAATCCGGATCCTATTATTGATATTATATATGTATCCCAAGATGAATCAGAAAGGTTCATTTTGGAATCGGGTTTTATCAATCTGACAGATTGTATTAACAAAATTAAAGCACTTAAAATGAATCCAATTTCATTCAGTTTTTTTGAAAAAATTATAAAGAATAATAAAATTTTGAAACAAAAATTGGAATTGAAATAAATTGTTTTCTATATGAATTTAGTAAAGGTTATTGATTTTTGGGATTGTTTTAAGATGAATTTATTTTGTTATATGTAGTATAAATTTATTTTGTTGTTAAAGAAAGTCTGTGTTTGCTATATGTTGTATAAATGTATTTTGTTGTTAAGGAAAGGCTGTGATTGTTAAGGAAAGGCTGTGATTGTTAAATGTTTTAAGATGAATTTATTTTGTTATATGTAGTATGAATTTATTTTGTTGTTAAAGAAAGTCTGTGTTTGCTATGTGTTGTATAAATGTATTTTGTTGTTAAGGAAAGGCTGTGATTGTTATTCAAGAAAGTTTGTACCATGATTGTTTATGATTAGAATTCTGTTTTTTTAAATGTTAGAGAAAATGTTAGTTTCTCTACATTTTTCTGTAGTCTCCGTGAAGAAGATTCCTGCTAAAGGAATTGAAATATTGAGAATTAAATGATGTGGTTAAGGAAGAAGAGGTTATTATGAATTATTTATACATAATAGAAAAGAATACGTGCTGAATAAATTCTTTGAAAAGTGTCAAAAAGCCCAGCACAGAATAAAAAAAAGCCCAGCACAGGGCAGGTCTGATGAGCTAGTAGAATAGCGAAACAGCTGTTACCTGTTCCTCCCCGGTAAATGAATCAGAAAAAGGCAATTTATTTGTTGTTTATTCTGTGCTGGGCTTTTTGACACTTTTCAAAGAATTATTTATAGTTAACAGGTTGTTGTATTATTCAGTAAACAGCCATTAAAATTTAAGTTAAATTACAGGAAATTTTGCTTATATTTTAAAAAAAGGAGTTTCGAGAAGTTAGCTTTAAAATACTTTCATTAGTAGCCTGTTTAATGTTAAGTATGGAGTGTGATGGAGATTCAGCCATCCAATTAAAAGTCAGTGTGTGGCTTTAAAATTTCAGTGCTTAAGCAAAGGTTTATGACATTTTGACTTTAGTATCAACCTGCGATAAAAATCAGAACCTCTGCTTATGAGGAGAAGCGATTTTATAACTTTTTAAAAATCAGATAGATCTTTTACAGGCCTTTTTTTTTATTTAGTTACTTTCTAATGCATGTACCAACAATCAATCTAATAGAAATAACTCCTATATCTCGCATATTTACAGTTACGTTTATTCGAAGTTAATCATTTTCTTCAATAAGGTTTTTTTTTCCTAAATTATTTTAGGATAACTGGAAAACTTTGAATAGATAGTAGCAATCCAGAAATCAGATTTATGGATCACTTGAACGTATTTACTGATGGCATTGTTATTTTTTCCTCGGCTTCCATTGAAAAATATGCAAATTTCCCATAAAGATATGACTTCTCCACATCTTTATTCTGCAGTTAATCACGGAATTTATTAACTTTTCTTGTTGGTTCTCCTTCTGTAAATCCGGTTGCTCGAGTACATTCCAAACCATGACGTCAAGCTCAGAAGCTGTCATCGTGTATCATCACAGATATCACGAAGTTTTTTTTTTCTTCCATGGTTTTTTGTCTCAATGTCCGCGAGGGGTGGTGGATTGACTGCCAGGTGGTGATGGGCTATGCGTCGATCTCAGTGCTACCTGCGTTGAGATGCTGCAGTGTCAGCATCTAAAAATAGAGTGTTGAATATTCTAACAGAATTCCGACAGCCTTCTTTTTTTTTTTTTTGTAAGGGAGACGAGTGTTTGCGGGGAGCATTTTTCGTTAGAATATATTTACCAAACAACCGTTAATTACGCACATAATTCTTGACAGGCAGCTCTTATTTGTATCTCCTCCTCCTCCTAGCGTTACCCTTCGTAAACGACTGACACGACACGTATAATTCATCTCGGCCAGCAGTTTTCTTCAACCGTCATGACACTAAGTCACCGTTAAAAAGAATAAAACACAGTTTAATCGACAGAACTTTGAGATACATTAAAAGGCTTTTGCGTGCCCTTCAAATACATAGTATACCTAACTTCGTTGTAATGTAAACTTCTTAGTATCTTTCCCACCCATTCTATTTTGTATTGCCTTTATATCTAAAACTAAATTAAAAAAAAAATCAGATATAACATAACTTAAGTTTGGTTGCCTGCTTTTAGATACCACAGCAGTGATAAAAGTGTTTTGTGGGAGCAGTGGACGCACTTGTTAACGGCGCTCCGAATTAAGAGAAATAAAGAACTGATTCCGCATAAAGCCAATACCATTCTTTCATCCGCCTCTGCGTCAAAGATAATGTCTTAAATAGAAAAGTAATACGTTATCATCTTTATCTCAATGTTAAGTTATGTCCACAGAACTACAAGAAAAAAAAAGTTTTTTCAACTGAAGAATGTAATTGACAAAAAAATATAAATTAGGAGAGTTTACATCTGCTCATGTGATAACATATAGTTGAGGAAATGTTGTGTTTTTTGCCATTTAACCATTCCTTAGCAGATTAATTCTTTGAAATGTTTATTATTAGTCAATACCAGCATTGTAAACATTTCACTGAACTTATTTCCTTGCGATTCTGAAATGAGTTTTTTTATCTCGATGTTAAATAATGAAGTCTACAATTGATACAACAAAGCATTCAAACTATCTTTAGTTCCGTCAGCAATAATCAGTTTTCAAGTTTTTTTTTTTAAAACGTTTCTGAATGAAACCGTTCTTCTATTATTTTCTAAGAATCTCTTTCTCCTAACCATTTTTTTAATCATAACAATCAAATCGTTGTTTCAAAACATTCCCTAGTAAAAATTGATAAACGTAGCAAAAAAGTCGCTGCTCCATAAGCATTTAATTTGCTCTCTACAAAGGAAGCAAACATGTGATAACTTATTTCGTACAGAAATACTGTCATCAGTCCATTGTCCTTTTGATGTGATGTGATGCCGGTACGCACCGAAGTGCGAGCTTCGTATCCGAAGCCTCCGTGTTCCAGGGAGCGCTAGTGTTCCCAAGATGGCGAACCCCTAGCAGACTCCCTAGAATTTCAAGGGAAAGATACTGGGATGGTTTCCCGTGGTCTTCTCCAGGACGCCATTAAGGAATGACGTCAGACCGAAGAGAAGTGAAAAAGAGGCTGGACAACACAGGAAAGGACATTGAAAGAGCCATGCCACTGCCGGGATTCGAACCCAGGTACTGGCGCACTGGCCGCCACGGCAGACCGCCGCCGAGACCGCACGGCCACGCCAGCACGGCATTGTCCTTTTAACTAAACGATAAAATTACCTATGTATATATTGCAATATAAATATATGTAATATATGAATTTTCTTTATATTTTTCCTTCTCAAAATACACTTCTCATTCCTAGCAGTCATTTCCTTCTCATGCCTAGAAAAAGTGTCGTGCTGTAGTCGGCCTTAGTACTAGAATATCAACAACCTCGTAAGAATATCAACATTCCCTGAATGTCGTAATAGGCGAAAATTTGACATTGGTATGACTATTTCTCAATTCATAATTCAGTTTCTTGTAAAGATTGAAGTGACGTCAGAATCGCTTAACACATTTTTTTGTAGCGAAGAATACAGCTTCGGCGTTCTTGTTTCATCCTGAATTTCGAAGATTATTGTTGATTTGAAAACATTAAATATTTTAAGAGATAGAAACTGCAACTGTTCAAATTATTAGATTTGTTTATTTTCGATCACACAGCAAGAGAACATGTGATTGGTTAATGTTTTTAAGGGTCTCATTTCAATATGGCAGCCTCCAGTGCTTGGCACTCGTCTTCCTATAAATATTTCAAAAGTAATTGTAAAGGTCAATCCGATACATAGCAGTGCGAAACCAATAATTTCAAATGTTTATTCAAAGTCAAGTGAATTGGAGCAGCACATGACTGTTAATGAAAAACAACACTTTTGACAGGAATATCGGTGATTTATTCCATTAAGAAAGAATTTCAAAAGGAGGGAATTTTACTCACACCAGGCAAGACAAGAGGCCTCGGAAAGCATTCACATCACATTCTGAAAAAATTTATGATTCATTTCTGTGTACTGTAATCATAGATAAGATGCATAAAATGTTTTTTCAAAATGAAATATCAACCATAGGAAATCGACTGAAAGAAATTACTGACGATCCGGAATTGCCAAGTATTTCCCCAGTACCCGATAGTATTGTTTGATTTTGGTATCAGAAGCGGCTAAAATTCACGCTTGTGTGACAGTGAAAATATAATCACTTGGCGCCACAAATATTTGTTATTGTTTATTTGAAGAGACATTTTGAAAGTGGCAGCTGAAATTTGGAGGAGTTTTGTAGCACACACATCAAATTGAGACGAATTTTGGAATCTGAACTGCTTGATAGACCGTGAAGAACAGCAATAGTCATTAATCTAAACTAGGATTCTTCTGATAGTATGAGCAACAGGAACCCATCAGTTGAATGTGAACTTTTCACAGCGAACTCTTGATTAATAAAGCTAAAACAAATCAAAAACGAAAACAAAACTTAACATACCTTTTAGGATAAGTAAAAAACAAAAGTTCTTAATTCCACAGTTGAGAAATAGGCAACACTTGGCCAAATTATCAGAAATTGTCCCGGTAACCAAATTTTGTTTTTGTGTAAATTAGTAGCCAGAATTTTGGAAGAAATTAGTTGAAAAACTAATCCCATTTCTTTACATTCTTGTTTACGATTCTACGATACTTTTTAAATATCCCGCCAAATGAACGAATGACGTCACAAACGAACGTTCTCTGGTAACTTCGTAGAATGGTCGCAATTCTTACAAATCTTCTAAAAGAAATCGCAAAATAAAAAAAACAAAATCAATTTTTCTATCAAACATGATTGTACGATGTTAATGTAAGGTGTTAAGTAATCTCTTTTTTTAAAAAAAAAAAAAAAAAAAAAAAAAAAAAAAAACCTCCTATTATTAATTTAAAACCTTCTAATGACCTGATTCGACTTGAATTCCACACTATCACCCTCCTCATTTAAAAACTTATCTTAGATAAATATTCATTATAATCACTTCTCAGAATATGTTTTATCTTTCGAACACTATTATATGAATATTCTTTGATAAATACACCATTGATGTTAAAAGTGAGAAATTAATAAATAATTATTAAATTTGACTAGATTAAAAACATTTGGAATCTTCTCCACTAATTACCGAAAAAAAAAAGGTAATCATTTATCTTTATGACAGTTGTTTTGGAATTTAAAGCCTCCAGCCTGATCGGAATCCGCGATTCTGGCATGCGGAAGAATATTTTAGACTTGTGAGGTTGTTGACGTGAAAGAAATTACGTAAAAATATATTAAAGTTTGTCGAGCGACCAATTGTTCTGTTTCATCACAAGTTTTGCAGCGAAATCTCATTACAGAGAAGATTTAATTAGCTAAGCTTATTATTTCTGACCTTTGAAAATATCTAAGCAACATAAAATATATTACTTAGATAGCCCTAGGTTGAGTGTATTACAGTGAAGAAATTTTAATAGTAACGGTTTTGTATGTAAAAATGCCATTGCAAGTGTACGATTTTAATCCGAGATGTCAGTGGACCTTATCATTTATTTGTTGATTTTTATGGAATTTATCTTATTATCTTGCAAAATGATTGGAACTGTTGTTATAAGTAACAAACGATTTACAAATGTTTCTGAAAAAGTATAATAGCAGGTATAAAAATGATCCTGCTATAATCCAAAATTTTAATTTAATTTTGAGGTAAAGGCTTTTTGAAACATGTTGCAATTCTGTTTATCAATGGCAATGTTATTCCGCATTCTTAGAACTTAAGAAAGATTAGAGTTGAGATAAATACTTATTTATTTGTTTGTTTGTTATGAAATTTTAGGAAAGTTTACAATATTGATAGCATTTAAAGTATTAGTAGCAGCAGTAGTAATTTACCAATTAATTTAAAGTGTGAGTTCATTTCTTTTCATTTCGTGGATGAGAGAACTTTCCCAGAAAGTAATAACCAACTTCATTCAATCACTTAAAAAGTATTTCCAATTTAAGTGTTGAAACTTCAGAAATTTTTCTTTCAGATTTTTTTTTTGTTTGTTCATTTTTCCCGAAAAGAAAGATAACTTAATTTTTTTTGGAGGGCGCGTGGCAAGGTTAGGAAAATTTACTTTACAGAAATACACTGGCCAGCGCTTAATAAAGAGATATGTTCTTCCAAATCCCCCGATTTAATAATGGACATTTAACTTGCACCATCTTTTGCATTTTAAGCATTCCCTAAAGAATCTTTGAACCAATTGCGAATGACATTAAGATAATACAACAATCCGGGCCTTCATCTCTAAATGTTACCGAAAATGCATAGAAATATTAATAAATCTCAGTGATTTTTTTTTCTAAACTTTCATGAAAAACTTAATAGCACGTTTTTGAATTTGGCTAAATGTCTAAAAAGGGTGTTTTGTGTAACACAAGAGAGACGCGTGCTGGTTAGTGTTCAAAGATATTCAAAATATTTCAAAACTTCTTTGGAATGTCATCTTCGTCCATTGAAATTCAATAAATTATTCTTCTTTTCTCCTTTTTTTTATACAAATATCATCAGAATAACCTGTAAATCTTTTTCTGAAATTCATTGGTCTCATATATTTACAGTCAGTTTTCTTTGACAGTTCTTTTAATAACTTGAAATTTCTGTTAATGAAGACATCTATCATAGAAGATAGAAATGATATCCGCTTCACAATATACCAAAAAAAAAAATTGGTTAATTTTTATTTCATTCTATACTTTTTAAACTTAAAATTATCAATTTAAGATTTTCATTCGTTGGAAATTCTGAAAAATCTTCAGATAAGCTAGTTTTCAAAATTAAAACTGTCTTCTATTGTTGTTTCTCAATTTCGGACAACTGTTGTTGAATCACATTTTTTTTTTGTTTCCCTCACGAATTTTTGTTTTCATTCTTTCATTCTCAATGCAAAACATGCGAGTCCTGAGTCATCCTGAGATTAAACCACATTCACGCTTTTCATGACATTACGTAATTCGTCATTCTATTATTTCAATTTTTTTTTTAATTCTCTCGCAATGCTTTGTATTCTCCATGTGATCCTTATTTCCATGACGTCCGTCGGTAAGTGTCCCACCGCGATCTTATTATCTATCGGGGATGGAAGCGAGACGGGACGGGCCACAGTCCAGAGCACCACCGTATCGCCAGCATCCCCTGCCGCGTCAATAATCACCACGCAACGCACAGCTGAGAGCCCGTGGGCGGACAGGCCCGGCTCAAAACACCTGTTCGCCGCCAGCCAAAGCAGCACCATACGCCTACTACGAATGCTCCAACTTAATCATTATGTTTACTCTGGATTCAGATGATGAGGTCCAATAAAAACCAAGCTGCTCACTGTAATTTACGTGCGTCAATTTATGAAGTCAACGAGTAAAATTAGATTTCGGGCGAAAACGCTCCTGTTGTACCCTTTCACATCTAGAGGCTACATCATCGCTATATTTAGATTTTTTTTTCTTATTAAAATTAATGTGGCATTAAAACTCAAGAGAGTTAGCAAACAAAGTATTTCAATGGATTTTTATTATTACTATTTTGAAATCAAATTTAGGTCAATAACAAGTGCGTTATTATACATTCTTTATCAATACCGGTCCTTTAAAAATAAATTACTAGCTGTATGTCAATACTATAATATATATATATATATATATATATATATATATATATATAT
>JAFIDM010003189.1:39188984-39207274 GCA_023159025.1 Thereuonema tuberculata | reverse complement strand
TAAACCAAAATTCCATAATAATGATGTAATACCTAACCATAATAATGAGGTAGTCTTTCCCATTGTTTTCCTATTGTATTTTAATAATATTGTAACATTTTGGATGTATTACACTTGGCTTTCTGCATATATTATACCTTTGTAAGCCATATCATTGTTATGTATTCCATGTATTAGAGAAGGAGTTTTTTAAACGTCCGAAGAAGCAAATTTGAATAAAATTTGCGAAATATCACGAGTAAGGATTTTTGAAAGTTAACGTGTAGTTATGGAGATTTTATATAACCATAGATTTTTGTTTTACTTTATATTTCATTGTTTAAATATATGATAATGACATTTAAAAATAGAAAATACGCTTTGCTATTTTACATCATGTGATGGTAATCCACAAAATTGTCGTCAATATTTCGAATACTAATTTAGAAATTTATCATCCAGAATAAATAAAAAGAATTGAATCCTATCCCCGTAAGTAAAAATTTAGAACTAAAATAATAATCAAGAAATAGATAAAAAACGACGGCACAAAGGTAAAGGAAGGAATTTGCACCCTGTGCTGTCACCAGGAAGAGACTGGGACGGACCGTTTCGTCCTTTTTAGGACTCGTCATCATTTTGAAATTATATTGTCAATATCTGCGATAACGGAAACCCACAAGTTCACATAAATGATTAACAAATTAACTCCTTTTGTTTGTTTTTCTTGTTTTGTTTTTTTTAAATATTTTTCGAATAACTTGATATTAAAATAATTTTTAACGATTTATTGCGATATTGTACTGGTTATATTAACAATTGTACCTTGGATAATACTAAACAAAATAAGAAATTCAATCCAAGAATACTAATTTAATATTTGATAATAACTTTATAAGAATAAATAATGGATTTAAAAATTAACAGCGAAATCGTAACCACTAAATCAATTAATTTGAAAATTTTACTTTTTAGATTGTCTTTAGCTTAGATATATAAATCTCAAGGGACAGTTATGTCTACAACTACAAATGCCAAATATGTACAAAATATATATTTTCTTTACGTACATAGAATATTGGTTGCGACAAAGAAAATAATCATAATTATTTAATTAATTTAATTAATTAAATAATTATTTAATTAAAAAATTAACTATCTAAACTAACAAAATACATGTAGATTTTAAATAAACTATTTAAGTAAAAAATGGAATAAATACCCAAAAGAGAGCCAGGGTTATTAGGAAGATTTTAAAGAACATTTTTATTAATTCTTACAAAAAATCAATGTAGACTAAAAGATGAGTATAAAAATGATTCTCGCAAATGTCGTCGCAGTTTTTTTTTCTTGGGTATTAATGGAAATGTACATTTTAAATTTTACTTGTATTGTGACATCCAGGCACGCAACAATTATATACCATGATGCTGAAAGATTGAAAGCTACTATTACCACTACGTTAAATTTATGAAGCAATGCCAAACAAACGCAATGAATCATGGGAAGCGATTACAGCGCTCTGCCTTTCCAATGGTCGCTTGCGATTTAAAAATGACACGCAGCAAAACGAAAGTATACAAAATTAATTATCAGGAACAAATCAGTTCATCTAAGCGATTCCATTTAATAAAGCGATTTAAGAGCTTTATTCTATAGATGTTCGGCAGACTTTGACGGATGCCAATAAACTGCGCTAACACAATCATAAGTTCTTCACAATGTTCTGTGACAAAATGATTCGTGAAACTTCCTACATATGCTGTTTCAAACTTAATAATGCTCATTGGATATCCTGATCACATTTTAGAAAGACCGATTTAAAGAAAAAGAAAAAAAAAATCGTCATCCCTTTCTCTCTCACCCTGTTAAAAATTCGAAAGCCAAAATTCACAACTGCCCTCTCACCCCTAAATCCCTCATTTATCTTTCGGCAAACGGAAACTCCTTATTCATTGATCTGATTGTATCAGAGTATACCTGGTTACAGCAGAGGAAAAAGTTTTACTTCCTTGGAGTAGTAGAATGAAACAGGACATGAGACATATGGGCGCTATGTGAAAGTTTGAAGATTTAAACAAAAGGAATAACAATAAATATCCACGGAATATCGTTTAGTAATCGCGAACTATTTGCACGGCTAATTGTTTAACATCGTACGTGAAATATCGTCTGGTGAGAGCTCGATGCGTTGTGAATTTTTGTAACTGAAGTCATTGCTATGAACGAATAATATTAACACTTGAATAATTAACGTTGTTTATGTCGGTTTCGCCGCTCAGTTGTTGCAAGTAGGTCATCCTACAACTCTCTGACTTCAATTGTTAGAATGAAAAGAGTCATTTTATTAGTCCAGGATCATTTGTAGGAAAAAACAGGTTCCATATGCAGTTTGGTGATAGAAAGGTGTGAATGGCGTCATTCGTTTGATATGATTGTATAGATTAACAAGATCGATGATGTGTTGCGTACAGCCGTGATGACGTCATCAAAATGGCCGCCGCGCTGTTTCTAATGAATTGCGCTACCTAAGGACCTATTGAACATATTTCAATTTGTAATAGGTAATTGGAAAGCTCAGAAGATTTGCTACAAATCATTTCATAATCATTACCTTTGAATTCCCAACGGTGTGTAACCTATTGTACATAAAGCTTTTGATTCGGGTGATCGGAGGGGGTTCCAAGCAAATAACAAACTTCAACGTTGGGTTTGCGTGAATAATGAATAGGACTTGTTTGATGGAGAATTTCATGAGCTTTTTAGCGAACTATTGCAATTTGGAATAGGTTTAATAGGTTCCGAGAAACAGCGATTCGTTTGTATCAGTGCACCCAACATTTTCAATTATTGATAGGAACCCAACTGAACTCCCACGTAAATAAAAGTTCAATGGGTTTTTTTTTTGTTATTATTTTACAAGGTTAAGCTTAAACCATTTTCTTATAATATTAACAAGCTAAGAATCATTTATGTGGTAATTTGTATATTTTCTTTAAAGAAACTTTAGCTTGAAATGTCGTGATTTCCTAATGTAGGCAACAACGTATTTCCTATGTTAGGAAATCATGACATTTCAAGCTAAAGTTTCTTTTAAGAAAATACAAAAATTACCAGATAAATGATTCTTAGTTAGTTAATATTGTAATGAAAGAAAATGGTTTAAGATTAACCTCGTAAAATAATAACAAAAAAGACGTGGAAGTTCAGTTGGGTTAAAAATTTAAGTAAAGGGAACGAAAATATTGTAACATTGAAAAATATTTTCAATTAGTATTTGATAGGCGGTACTAACCCATGATAAATGGTATGACATGTCAAGACATGTCTGGTATCTCCATGAATATAATGAATACTTTATTATTTTATTGCAATTAAATTATTTAACATTAATCACAATTATCAGTATTACCCATCAATCCAACGAACAATTCAAGTGCCTGACTAATCAAGAATACAAAATTAGTCATTAGAAATCGTCAATATCATCTTCACTACACTTCAGTTCCCTATTTGAAAACATATTTTCGCAGAGACTATCATCACCACCGAACTCGCACATCTTGGCACATGGAAATTTAAAGACAAGTATTTGCATGGTGATGAGCATCGACTCTTTACACGAGCGTTTGATCAGCTGAAGGATAGATACAGGTTCACACATAAACGAAGTGAGTTTTCCTGTGACTTGGACCCTTAAAAGCAGCAGCACTATCAGGTTTCTTTGCCCTACCAGGATGTGATTAGCCTGGAAGTCTGGTAGGAAAGGGTTAGTTGTCTTACTGGAAGGCATTAGACTTAGCTACGGAAGATATTCTTCTCACTCTGAAAGCGCTTAGTACGGATGAGTCAGTTTCTGATATAGTGAATGAACTCGAGGCATTTATTTGCCGAGTTTACCAATTAAAAATCAACATAATCAGACTTGCGTGGGTGGATGTTTTCAAATAACAGACAATTGGGGAAAACTTGCCATCTAGTCGAAGTGCTTCTATACCAGCAGTTAAGAGAACAAATTATCAGGCATTGGTGTGGTCACACGACAATAAGCCCCAATGAAAACTTCCTTCGCTTGTTCTGACTCCATACCCTCAGTCATCCTCCAATTTCTGGTGGCCTTTCTCAAAGTAGTCCTCATTGGTACCCCAGCGTTTGTATCAGTCGTCGAAGACGTGCTGGGAGCCATTGCTTGACAGGTCCTTCAGAATCGCCAATGCCTGTGAAGATTGAAAACGCCTTCCACGAAGTTTTTTTCTATTAAAAAAGATTAAGGCCAACACCACAAATTAAAAAGTTTTAAAAAGTTATATTAACGCCTTTAAAAGAATAAATTACGTTTCGATTGAGCCGTTTACCAATTGGTAAAATTTTTAATTTGTATGTTGGCCTTAATCTTTTTTAATAGATTATCAATTTTACACACGTAAAATCTCAGTTACAAAGTTTTTGTTGTTGTTTTAATTGAGAAAACAGGAAGAAATCACAAAGGGTCACGTCTGCGCTGTAGGGAGAATGAGAAACACACTTCATATTGATTTTGGTGAGATACTCCATATTATGTAAATCTCGAGTTATTTATATGTCTGGTTGTTGTTTTATGCTAGGCGAACACGTAGCAATCTGCGGCAATATTGTGGGACAATATTGTTCATTTTTATTGCTGACAACCGTTGTCAGTTCAGATCACGCGCGAACACGTAGTTTTGTCGAAACGAATATTGTCCTGACAATTGATGGTTACGGCGCTTCTCACTAGAGAGAGCTAAAGAGAGAGCGTGTTTTCGTACAGAATTGCTATAGTATTAAACGCCGTTCCTCTTTAGAAATCAATTACGATTCTTTCATTATCAATTGACAAAATGTTGTTGTTGGAATTATCTGTTTTGGGCCGACCCATTTTGCTGATTTTAAGCCTTGTTTCTCAAAGAAAATGGCCGGCGTGAGTGACTGTTATTTCCGATGTTCAAAGTCCCGCCCCCTTCGACGTCAGCATTGTCACGTGATTCGCTATTGTTCCAGCAATACGTTGCGACAACTGAAATTGTTCCTTTTTTTCCGACAATCTCAATTGTCTTGAAATGGGCAATCTTGTACAATATTGTTCATTTTTATTGCTGCAAACGGTTGTCAGCAATGAAAAGGGGCAATATTGTCCCACAATATTGCCTCATATTGCTACGTGTTCGCCTACCCTTACATAATCATTTTTTCTGCATCATATCAGGCGAATGGATAAAATAGGTAAGTTACTAGTTCTGGAAGAGTCTAACCACTTTCTTACTACATTTGTAATCCGTGGATAATTCTTTTGCTAGGAAAAGCAATTTCTTAAAACTTAATTTTTGACGTACAATGTCAAGAAAAATGAAATCATTACTTTTTTACTTACATTATTACTTACCGTACTTTACACTACATTATTACTTACAGAAAAAATTCTGAAAATTCAGTTACTGTTTTACTGAATAGAATCAATAATATTAAATATGTATTTTACACAACGATAACAATCTTTTTCTTTTTTTCTCATCAAATGAAAAAAAACAAAACACGAAAGAAATAAGTAAAATGTAAAAATCGCGTCCTGCAAACTTAAAGAACAAAAAAATATTAATTAATGTAATGAATTTTTAATTTGGATACGACTGAACATAATATACTGGTATTATTTTTTTTTCACACAAAAGTTAATCCGAAAATGGAAGGAATGAATTGAAAACAATATCTCAAAGTATTGATGTTAGTTTATAGTTGATAAGATGTGGTACTGATAAAAAAAAGTACAGATAACTGCTTAAAAAGACAACGTAATAATATGGAAGTCAGTAAAACCATATATGGAAAATTACATTATGCATCCCATTAAAAAAAAACAATAGTTTCGACTTTTTTTTTTCCTTGTCACGTTTGTGATTATGAGCGTGTTTTGTAAACTGAAGTTTCAAGAATAGGTAAATAGGTTTAAAGGTTTTTAGGTTTTCAATTCAGGGCTGTAAAACAAAAGTGAAGAATGCAAATTTCTAGATAAGCTTTTCTTGCTTTAACTTTACTATTAAATGTTTTAAAAATCTGTTTGACAAATTAGAGTTGCTTAGAAACATAACCCTTTAACTACGTGTTCAACTCCAACTTTACATATGACAAAATTTTCTTAATTATTAGATTAATCACAGCAAGTTCTTTATTTATCTTCAGTGAAAGAGCGCAAGTTGAATTGTGAATTCTAAGTTATTTAAAGTGATAACATTATATTAAGATGCTATTGTTTTGTTAATCAACATTAAATGTTCTCTTAAAACTAATTTAAATGACTCTTCAAAACTAATTTTTTTAATCTAGTTTTTTTTTTTAATTAATTTTTATCCTTATGGGATTTTTTTTGGTCTGAGTCATCATGTTACTTTAATTCAAAAGTTATTTATTTATTTATTTATTTATTGACTTATTTATTTATGGCAGGTCAGTTTATCTACTTCCATTCAAAGATGATCAGAAACAAAATGGAAATTCAATCGACATCAGGAGATTATTTAGAAGAATCTTTGGATTATGAACTAAACCAGGATGAGAGTAATGGGAAACAGATTATTTACTTCAGTTCCAGTCAAAACTGTTATTTCGTTACATAATTATATACAAACTAGCTGTGCCCCGCGGTTTCACCCGCGTTAAGTTATGATTATACATATCTAATTACATTAGATAAAAACATCCACAAAAATTAGTTCGCTGAAGCACAACTGTTGCATAAGGAGCCGACCACATGACTGAGCCGTATGACATGGAACCTCGCTCGCTGACCTGGTCATTCACAGTTCGGCCCTTCTCGGTAATGTTCGGTTCTCGTCGTGCGGCCAACCCGCCCCCGACCCAGCGCGCCGTCGCCGCTGGTTGTCATTTATGTTTACTGCTCCGCTCCTATTGGTCGTAGCGTGATGTTATATAGCCTATAACCTTCCTCAATAAACGGGCTATCTAACGCAAAAAGAATTTTTCAAATAGGACTGATAGTTCCTGAGATTAGTGCGTTCAAACATACAAACTCTTCAGCTTTATAATAGTAGTATAGACTAGGAAATACACTCATGGACAAAAAAATTAGCGCACCAAGAAGGAGTCGTCAAAATTAAACGAAAATTTACATACGCAATGACTACTTTGATATAAGTAAATGATAAGAAAATCAAAGAAAAAGGATAATTTATTTCAGAGAAAAAGGCAAAAGAACGGAGGAGTTAATACTCCGTTGGACCCCCTCTAGCGCGAATGCACGATGCGATACGATCGGGCATTGAGTCATACAAGTTCTGTATGATGTCTTGAGACATTTCGTTCCATATTTGCTGTAACCTTGCCTCTAGTTCGTTCAAACTCGCGGGATGCCCAACTCGTCGTCCCAAATGATCCCAGATATGTTCGATTGGAGACAAATCTGGGGATCGGGCAGGCCAAGGAAGGGTAGTAACAGTGCGGAGACAGTCTTGTGACACCCTTGCCGTATGAGGCCGAGCATTGTCTTGTTGAAAAATGGCTCCTGGGAGCCGTTGCATGAGTGGCAACACATGTGGTTGCAGGATTTCATGAACATACCGCTGGGCTGTCATGGTGCCACGGAACAATACTAGGGGTGACCGTGTATTGTAGGCAATGGCACCCCATACCATCACACCAGCTGTGGGAGCGGTGTGTCGCTGTACAGCAAAGGCAGGATTGAAGCGTTCACCATGGGCTCTCCACACACGAACACGATTGTCATCACTGCCGAGATTGAATCTGGATTCGTCGCTAAAGACGACCTGGTTCCATTCCGCTGCAGTCCAGTTTCCTCGTGCGCGGCAAAACTCCAAACGGAGGCGTCGATTGGTGGGCGTCAAGGGTAGCACACGTAATGGGCGCCGCGATACCAACTGTCCTTCAGCCAGGCGCCTTCGTATGGTTCGAGAAGACACAGCGGCCCCTAGTGAAGGTGCTACCTGTGCCTGGATGGCGGCCGATGAAGCAGTTGGCTGTATGCGTGCATTTCTGACTATGTGGCGGTCTTCTCGACGACTGGTCTGTAGAGGGCGTCCTGAGCCTGGTCTTCGTGTACATGACATCTCTCGGATCCACTGGTCCCAATATCTCCTCACAACACAATCAGAGCGGCCTAATTGACGAGCTATTCGCCTAGCTGACCACCCAGCTTCCGTCATCCCGACGATTCTCCCTCTCTCAAACTGCGACAACTGCGTATACTGTCTTCGAACACGGCGTAATGGCATGTCTACCTCAGCTCTTCCTTTGTAAATGATTCAGCACACTCAAACAAGCTTTGGTTACCTGTTTTATACTCCACAGAGTACGATGTTCAACGCCCTCTACCGGCTACACGTAATGCGCAATCACGCTGCATTTCTAATCATTTGCATATCTCCCCGACATGTACCTTCATTGCAAGTTTCGTTACGATCCCGCAATTATTTCTTGGTGCGCTAATTTTTTTGTCCATGAGTATATAATCTGGATTTGCTGAAGCCGAAGAGGAAATCTTAACAATAATTTTTCCCATTTCATTTGTTTTTGTAAAAGTGTTGAATGGTTTTACTTCTATCGTGGAATCTTGAAATGAAGTGATATCCACGGAAGTTTATAATGTGCTCTAAAGAAGCAGAATATATACAGAGCCGGACAGTGACGTGAAATTTGGAAAATGCCAATGCAAAATTCAAATCACTGTTTCTATGAAGATACGGTTAAATTTATTTCCATGTCTTCAGCGGCATAAGCGGCTAAAGCAGTAATTAAAATTTAGAAAACAAAAATGCAATAGTCGAAGCACCAGATTTGAATTTTGCCAGTTCGATATATAAAGATACATGCCTTTGTCTTCCTTATGTATATTAGATCGTAATTCCTGTCTCAAAGAACAGGTATAATTTAAATGCATTCCTCATAATATTAAAAGTGTACAAATGGCTTAGAGTCGCAGCCTATCGGAGTTGTATCACGGAAAGACAGACAAACTTTCTACAATACTCATCAAAGTAAGTAAATCACAGTTTGGACTCCAACCTGAAGAAAGGGGCGGTTGACAATTAATACATTATGAGAGATTCAATAAATAATAAAAAGAAAGTAAATAGAAATTTAAATTTGTGAGAATTATTTCAGAAGTTAATAAATTCCTTCAAGCATTATAAAATTTTAAAAAAAGTAAAAAAAAAAAAATCCAGTAAATTTCAAATCAAATGGAAATTAATCCAACAGTTTAAAAGCATTTCTTATTGATTATTGTGTGTAAATGTCTTAAAACAGTTTTAAGTTTGGATAATTCCAAATTCTGCTTATGATAAAACAAGAGGGAAAGGAGGGGGCGAGGGGATAGAAGGAGTGTTTTCATTGTTTTTAGATCGAGTACAAAAATATCAAATCACAACTACGACTCAAAAGAAATTCTAGCCCTACTTATAATCTGAATTGAAACCCTTTACTTTGATCATTCGGTCAAAATAATGAAGTATTATAACTTATTTTAATTGGAGGTTTTATTTCAGTGGTTCTTTGACTCCTTACCAAATATCTTTGTAAGATATTAATTGTTTCCTAATATACTAGCAAACCTGGGATCACGTGATCTTTGATTCTGAGATAATTTTCTCAGAACCACCTACGACCGCGACCGCTCTCTCTTACAACCCGCGAGCGCATCTCGGGACATCTGGTTCACCCCATGTAGATAAAAATAAAAATGTAGTCATCCTCAATATTGTACCCAACATTTGCCACTTATTTGTATTTCTGTGTCTTATAGTTTCGGAGGTGATAGGATCAGAAAAAAATAGATAGATAAGATGTCTTAAAAGTATAAAAAGGATTTCAAAATTTTTTAATCTCATCATAAATTCAAGGGTGAAAAAAAAATTTCTGGTTTGTTTGTTTCTTAATTATGCATCATACAATTGAATCCAAAAGTTTAAAACATGTAACATTGATAACACATAAATATAATTTACAGTATATTTCTGCTTGATTTTTGTTTGAACAAAACAAAAAAAAAGCTGATGTTTCGCAACAGCCATGCAGAGCATTTACACAAGATTAAGAACCACTGCTCTATTCCTTCCTTGTGTGAAACCACAAACGGCTAATTGTCAGTTTCGACCTAAAACACGGCAAGGTGCGACACATTGTTGTGAGCGCAGCATCAAGTTGGTAATTGAGGCGCGCACTGCTCGTGTGCGAGTGTCATATTATGTACGAGGAAGACACATGTGAGACCACCGTCGTAAGCGAAGAGGATGATTCAGGCGTACCGCGTGAACCTAGCGATGCTAATATATAGCAGCTAGCCTCGAATGCTAATCACTCTCAATGTCCACCTGTACACAGCTCTTGCTTAAAGGTTACGCTCCTACTGCCAATTACACAGGATCTCTGGGCCTAAGCTTCTCTGGGCGAGACCAAAGTCAATTTCTTAATTTCATTCTTGGAAATTCTTTGAGTTGTAAACACATAAATTAAAGAACAAAGCTGTGAATATTAAACACTCTCATATTTAACCTTCAACTCTTTGACCTTCACCATCGAAAAAATTGGAAATCAAACGCAAAGCCTAAAAAAAGAGTGTTACAAATCAAAATGATATTAAAGGCATTTAAGAACAAAACAAAAAAAAACATTTATTAGATTAACTTTTAAAATGTATATATTTGATTCAATATCTTTGTTCCTAGAAATGTTTCTGATTTTCCTACGGTGATAAAAACTTCCCAGCACGGCCTTTTTTTTTTTTTATTGGCGCAATCGAAAGTAATTTATAAATATACTAGAACATCATTACGTACAAAATATCTTCTTTAATACTCATAAACAATATTTCGTTTCTTTGAATAAGAAACTTCTTCAGGTTTTAGTTGAGGAAAAGAAAAGATTTCTCTTTCCTCTAATACTTCATAATTCGTTATGAATACAAACTTTTAAAAAATATACAATAATACTAATAACATATTAATTGACATCGTGCTTAGTGAACACACAACTTTGTTGAAATTGCTTAATTAACAATACTTTGTTCACCAAATTCTTCAACAATCCTTCTTCGTTTCATCTTTTGATATAATATGGATATAAAAACCACTTCTACACTCTTCCATTAGTATTTTAAAATTTGCTGCATATATTTTAAATAAATAAATATTTTAAAATACCAATGGAAGAGTGTGGAAGTGGTTTTAATACTTCGTTCAATGTTCCTGTCGAAAAAATTGCCTATAATCTGTTTTATTTTTAGCTAAAAGAAAAAGTTCAAAAATTCTCACAGATTTCATGAGAAAAGAAAATAAAGAATGAAATGAAACAGAAGTATTGAGAATTTCTCACAAAATATAATTTTCTCTTATTCATTAATTTTTTTTTTTAATTTTGAATTATTTTATAAAATAAATACTAAGAAAATTCCGTTCCTTTAGCTTCTTGTTGTATCTTCTACATCTAAATTTGCAGCAAAATAAACCATAAGGAAAATTGCAGTATGTTAGCATGTAGATAACTGTTGGCAGTATGTTCTAAACTGAAGCATACAGTTTTTCTATCAAACGACATTAATCTTTAAAAAGGAAGAAATTACATTGAAACAATCTGAGGAAAACAAACAGTAATAATTTTTTTTTGTTTATCTTATACTAAGACTGATGTAGAACTATCGTGCTTTCCAACTGTTATAATATGTTTATCAAATGACTACCTTGTTATAAACAAAACGACAGTTTTCATCGAATGGAATAACCGACAACAGACGTTACCTGGAAATATCTTTATAAATTAGTAATATTTTTCGAAGACTTTAAAAATGGCAAGGCAATAAAACACAACACCAGGGTGGTTAGAAAACCGAACAGCAGTGTTATGAAGTTCTGTGACTACTATTTGAAATTGTGTGGCCGTTAGAATTCAATTTTCACAGCGATTTTTTTATTTTAGCATTTGCTTCTATTTCATATGTTTTACATATTAATCTTCTCTATATACTCAAGCATTATCATGCTTTTCTCTCTTCATTTTATTTTTCTCGGTTTAATAATAAATGAATCTCTTGAAAAAAAGTTTGGTATTTTTATAAAATTAGTTTAAATTATATAGTTTATTTTGTTTCATTTTTTTCTTCAATTCTGCATTTTTTTAAAAATATGTTTAATTTTTCTTAATTTTTTTGCTTAAGTCTAATAATGAAAAAGTACATATTCTACGTATTCTAGCACTTTCTGGCTACCATTCTGATTTCTGAATATTTATTATTTAATTAATGTACAACCAGTTAAAATGTTAATATTTGAACCGATTGTGTGTGCTTAAGAGTCGAGTATTATTACAGTATCGTAGCTGGGTGGTTTCCGAGCCTCTGCAGACACAGTGTCACCATATTGTGAGTGTGTTTTAGTATGCTCAGAGCAATGAAAACGACAATGTGAGAGACGAAGATTAATTCTCCAAACAACCTTAAGGTCAGTGGCAATGAGGTGACAAGACAGATGGACTCAAGGTGTATATGTACAAGGATAATTCTAACATATAAACAACGACACCTTGCGACATCTTATTTCTTATTAAAAAAAAAAAAAAGCATTTTTCAACAACTTATTTTATTGCTGCTTGAATATCTCTAAGATAATGAAGTTTAATACAAAGAAAGGACCCGATTTAAAAAAGCTCCAGATGTCATTAATTTCTTATTGCAAGTGGAAATAATAAAATGCGGATTTCGAAAGGAAAGATTTCGGTAGGAGTGTTTTAAAGTTTCAAATGAAATAAATAATAAATTGCTTTTTTAGGGACTCATCAATCGATCCACCCTCCTTCGATGATAAATCCACAAAAAAAAAGTTTTTTTCCCTTTTTTTCCAAAAGGACGAAACGTCCGTTCCCGATTCCCTCTGATGATAAACTCAAAGGCGTGAGTGTTTATTTATTTATCTACAGTTTTTGGTTTTTATTTCAACTTGAAATCTACTTTTCGTAATCTATTATCTCCCCTCTCTTTTTTTTAACTTTAGTTTTTAAAGTAGGGAACTCAAAGGAAACTATTTATTTTTAAATTATATCTGGCTAATTCAAGTAGACTACTGAAATAAAGTAATTCAATCCCCAAATACTTAATTATCTAAATTGGATTATCTAAATCCAATTATTTTTTATCAGCATTAAAGCAGGCAGATAGTAAGAGGATTAGTGGTTAAGATACCGATAAGAAATCCCTAGTTTTGATTCAGATGCGTTTCGGTGGCAATTTGGTTCTCTTTCAGTGCGAATTTAGAGACTTATACAGTAAAAAATCTTCAAATGTACACCTTACATTGATCTTAAATGTGCAATGCAAGTGTAAGAAGATCCAGGTACAGGTTTTCAGATTAATACACATACAGCTGACTGGTTCTCTTAAGTCTCTGTATCCTAGGAAAGTAAACTAAAAATTGAAAATAAAATAAAAAATATAATGGTGTGCTCTATTTTTTCCCCCACTGTTGTTATTGCAAGAGTTAAGTTTTGAATTAAGGGTGTTGATGGATAATGTCATCAATAAATGACATGTAAAGACGCTAATTAGCTTAAGGTAAATTCACTAAAGTTACTTAGTATAGTAAATCCGTACAAAAAAATTAAATTGATTTTAATCATTAAGGAACCTTCACTAAAATTATGGAACCACTTCTGAAATTTCGGTCTCGATTTGTAAAGAAAGGAGCGGAAATTTTTAAGGTCTTTGAAACACTTTTTCTGGAAACAAACCAACTATGTTGAAATGCCGAGTTAATGAAATCTCGCGAGGAACAAGCTAAAATTAATGTTAAATGAAAAAGAAATCAAGGATGACTTAATAAATTGGGGAATGCTCATAAACATGTAGCCTACCGTATTTTAATGAGTAATAATAAAACACTGAGTGTAATTACAATGTTTACATTTATGTCAACATTTTAACATGTATATAATAAAGTGTAGTATTTTCATATTACACGTTTCACGAAGGCGGAAAGGTATTTGAAAATGGTAGAGCTACGTCGTGACTGATGCGGATAGAGAATAGTCGGAGAAAGATACCGTTAAAATGACATTGGCCTTTTTAAACTGTATTCATTATTTAATTATTCATCGTCTTCTGAGGCTCAGAATTCATTTAGGAAAATGAAAGCCTCTCTTTATTCATCCAAGGTAATCACTACATTTATGTACATGGACTTATTTCTGCAAAATGATTATAAGGAGTATGACAAAGAAAATTAGATTTTCCATTTAAAAATAATGAAAATAATGGGAAAGTCTTAAGTTTTGATATCTTTGGATAGATCCAATTATATGTAGGTTGCTATTTGAAAATTTCAATTTTCTTACATTTCGTAGCAGAGAAGAAGGAATGCGCCATAGATCTAGGAAAGGGCCGATTTAATTTTGTCTGCAGGATAAAACAAAAATTAAAATAATTTAAGAAATTTATTTTCTTACATTGACCAATAACGAGGCTCTCGAATACGAGAAATTAAAACGGGAATTAATTTTGAGTCATGTAAAACTAATTTATACCAATAACATTATTAGACAATTATTTCGAACGAATACTGCCATCTTTTACAAATATGAACAACATAGGTTTAATGATTTCAGAAAAACAGATGCCCAATCATCAAAATTTAGTGAGATGAGCAATTAAAATGAACTCTTAACTATGAAATTTAATACAGATCAATGCAAGGACAAAGTATTTTTGCTCATAAATAGCGCTGCAAGCATCGATATCTAATCACAGTTGGACAGTAAAAGCAATGTCCTAGGAATGAAGTTTGATGTAGATCAGTAGAAATTGTTATTTATGTAGATTCAGCATTGTTATTTAAGATGCTGAATTTTTATCCCGTTTTTAACAGTAGCCATTAACGTCGACAGACATCAAACTGTAAAAGAAGAGCACATGATAAAAGTAAATATGAAATTTGATGTATTTTTCTTTGAACTAATTAAAATTAAAAGGCCTATTTTGGTTCATAAACAATATCAAAATCTAATCAAATGTTTACAATTAAAAGTTAAAATCTGAAATTTTATGCAGATTATTTAAGGACACAGCATTTTAGTCTTATGGTTAAGTGGTTAATCAAGACAAAAACACTAAACTCTCAAATATAAAACTTCATCAGTGATTTATTTATGCTTCAGGGCGAGTCCATTGAAACGGGGTTACAATCGTTTGCTAATTAAGTTTATATTTTTGAAAACAATTTAAGTTTATACTACGGAATAATATCGAATAAGTGACTATTTTCTATCAACTTTACTATGTTAAAAGGAGAATATCTCACACTTAATTTAAAATTGTAAAATACTGTTAAGTACCCATAAGGGGCGTTACAAATTTCGGAAGGTACGATATTAAACCAGGTAAAATCTGCGAAATCTTTGGTCGCAATTACGTGTTTCTTTGTATATCATGACTTTATTCATTTAGGCAGATGTAAACATAAAAATGAAACGATAATGTACATTTATATAATTTTAATGATATTTTTTTTATCCAAATATAATGGGCGTTACACCCTGATGTAATGCCCGTTACAAGTGCAAACGATGAACAAAATAAAAGACACAATCATACTACCAAAACTAACGTTCAACTTAGAAACTATCTTCGGAATTGGTATAAAAGCTTACAAATAATAAAAATTAAGTTTTTTGATGCCTGATATCGATGGCAGATTCTTATCTTTACTTGACTTTTTTTTAAATATAGCCAATGGTATAAGCCTTGCATCGTTCCAACATCACTGCTTTCAGTGTCCATCTCAACTTGATCTTCAAGTGATTGAGGTTCAACGAAATGAAAAACTTCAACTGTAAATTTGTTGGATGCAGCATTTTTACTGCAAGGACACTATTTTCATCTAGTGCTTCGAAATAATGTTGAGTCCGAATGCAGGGAATAGCGCAAAATGTTTCCCATTTTCCATCTAAGAATTCTTTAAACATTCTTCTGTGACAGCCGGTTTGCGACCTCTGCATTAGCACTGAGTTTCAAGCTCGGTTCCAATATATCAGTTACGCTTTTCTGTACTACTGCATTCTTTTCCTTAGGACTCTGCGGTAAACTATTCTTTAACTTCCTCACAGCTTTTCCAAATGCCTGAATAGCTTTATAAAGCTACGCGAACACCATGCAACTTTAGTCATCCGACTTCGAGTCCGCCAACTCTTGTCAGCCCCGCACACCATGCAACTCGCAAATGAGTCGGCCGTAATAATAGGAATCTCATAATGCAATGCGTTTCCCCCAATCGATGTGGAAAATCCGAAAAAAAATCGATGTTTTGAAATCAATCTGATAAATTCTGCCGCATAAAATAACTGCATTTCAGTATAAACTTTATTTATGCATGAAAGAAACTCGCAATACTCTGATATTCATTGTTTACGCGCTTGTCTTCGAATCGAATCGGCGAACATCATTTTGGATGCCATTTTTTCCATGGGCGTGACGTCACGACTGACGTGTTCCAACTCTGCCTTGTGATTGGGTAATTCTGACCGACTTCCAAGCAACTTTCCGAGTTGCTGGTGTAGGAACAACTCGAATGACTAAAGAACGATTAAAGTTGGTGCCAAGTTGCTGAAAAACGGGCTCAAGACTGTGTCTATCAACTCGTGAGATCAAAATCGGCCGACTAAGTTGGTGGAAAGTTGCATGGTGTTCGCGGGGCTTAAGATGACGAAAACAGTAAAAGTTTCGATAAGCGTTCTTTTTGTTTCTGACGGTGTGCCCTTTCAAATGTATGTTTACTATCTCGAACTTCTTTGTTTAATTTCGTAGTCTCTTCTTAACAATTCTTCTTTTCTTGTCTTTTTCCCTTTCCTTGGCTAAGTGTTCTTCGTATTGAACCACTTTCCTTTTTTTTTTTTTTTTTTTAATTTGTCCCGATGCCACTGCATGCGGACAGAAGGAGGCGCCATATTTACAATGTTAAGTTTCATTAATGTAATAGTAGTAAATAAAACGAAATGACCACTATTTAACAGTTGAATCGACAACAACGTACTTCGAATATAAATTTAACATGTGCCATGTGTTGCTCACTGACAGAACTTGAAATGACTGGTAGTCAGTGCTGCCAACTGACAAAACTGCATTACTTACTGTTGTCACATATCAAGTAATATTTCAATAACATATACCGACAAAAAGGTTTGTTTCTTCTTGTTTCTAAGCATTTAGGCTTTCATTAATCAAGAAGTGTACTTTTTTCGCAAAAGAAAAATAAATTAAAAAAATAAGTGTATAATTCTTCAGCGTTTTGACCCTTATGAACATCTAACATAGATCTAAAATATCAAAATCCAATTCAGATTTAAATAAGAAGACTAAACTCTTAAACGTCAATTTAGTGTAGATCGGTGAGTTTTCCTGCTCATACAGTTCTCAATATCACACATCAATGCGTAAAACAATCCACACTCGAAAAATAGTTTAAATTTGTTTTAGCGAACGAATAATGTGCATTTCCTATTTAAATCGGATTTTTATTTGAGTTACTGTCCTATTTTTCTGTTATAATTCTGTGAGATTAATTCTAGAAAAAAATACAGTAAACTCCCGATTATCCGCGGAATTTCGGGATATATTTCGGGACATATTTATTTTATTGTTACGGGAAGGCTCTCCCGTAATTTAGTATAACCTGCCGGCCTAAGCTCCGTCCACAAGGTCGTTCTTTATTGTCTTCACTTACTTTGTTAGCCTCTTTTATTGTTTACCTTATTCTAGATTTAATTTTTTTTTTAATTTTGTAATTTATCGTATAGTAAAAAAAAAATGGAAACAGGAGAGGTCCGCGGATAATCGGGAATTTACTATATTTTATTTTTGCATGTTGTCTGCATGATGATATATTAAACTTTCTCATTACCATCGTACGGAGAAATAACTTCAAAGAAGTAAATGCAAGTTTTCTATTTATAGTAAAAACGTTGATGTATTTTGTTTTTTGATAGAAATCAGGCAGGAAAAAAAAAAAGCATTTGAGTGAATCTTTGCTAATAATTAGAGTAAAGCCACTCCTACAAATTAAAATGACACTACTACTAATTCAGTGGCTTATGCATTGCATTTTTTGGTTTGATCAATTCAGTACTGATCGAAAATACTAAGAATATAGAACAATTGTTCAAAGTTTGTAATTAAAGTACGATTAAGTCTGGTTATTTGCTTTTATGGACAAAGAAACAATAATAACAAGCTTAAAAAAATACTGACGTTTTGGAAAGTGAAAAATGTGTAATTATTAAGAAATGAAAAA
>JAFIDM010003189.1:39120758-39139345 GCA_023159025.1 Thereuonema tuberculata | reverse complement strand
GTGTCGACAATCGGAACTAAATTGTTGTTCTGCCCAGTAGCGCCACACCGTAACGACAATCAGAACTAAATTTTTGTTCTGCACAGTAGCGTTTACCGTGTCGGCAATTGGAACTAACTTGTTGTTCTGTACAGTAGCGCCACGCCACAGAGCGTCAACAATTAGAACTAAATTGTTGTTCTGCACAGTAGCGCCACACTGTGTCGACAATCGGAACTAAATTGTTGTTCTGTGTGTTGGAGATACATGAGGTCATCGAGAGCCACATTCTGGATTTTCAAATGTATAAAGAGCCACACCATAGTCACATTCCATAGTATTAAATACACAAATTCAAATTTAATTACATTTCTACACATCGTAATGCTACATAAAGTTTAAAAAATACATATAGAAGAAAATAAAAAATGAAAAAGAAAACAAATATTAAATTTTGGACTAATAATTTAATATTTTTTTTTAATTCTGTATTTTTATCAAGATATATTGGGAGCCGCCCTTAACCCAACGAAGAGCCGCTTTTGGCCACGTGTGGCATATGCGAACAGAGCGTATTTTGGGCTTTGAGTGTATATACTGGGAAATCGGGGTGGGTGATGACTGTGGTCGTAGGTTGGAAGTGGAAGGGGTAGACGTTGCATTGGAGTGCTCAGGCGTGGTAGGCAGCGGGATACTGTCTGACAGTGACTTTATACCTGTATTTACTTTCTAATATATATCTTCTGCAACTGTTAGGTACGAAATATCGTCCAACTATTTATATTAACTTTTATGTTTAATTTTCTGTTAAATAACTTTTTACAACATATTTTTAGAATGTAGAAGGAAAGGAATACATCATTATGGGCCTATATATTTTTGTTTTCATACTCTGAGTAAGTAAATTCTAACGAATAGACAAGAGTTGTAAATTATCAGTAACTTAGCTTAAAACTAAACATAAACATCAGTATAGTTTACTAGTGATATATACAGACAGGAGGGTCAGGAGGAAGGGCGGCAAATCTGGCATAACCCATTGGCGGCAAAAGTGTAAATCCGCCACTGCTTGGTGTAATACACAGACATGGCAAAGCCCCTAGCTTCACTTGTATTCATTCTGAAAAGTAGTTCTTAGCACAACAAGGCATACATATATATATATCCTTATATATTATTTCTCAAAGGTGTTTTTGTGTCGGAACGGCATATTTCCCTTAAGACTTCATCAAAATCAATGATTGAAACGTCATTTTGAAGATTACGTTCCCCGCTAATGAAGAAAAATAAACAAATTGGTTAAAATTAATGTTTTCGTTAAAAACCTTTATTTTAAAAACCTTTTTATAAAAACGTAGACACGCTTTAACAGAAGCGACTTATTTATCGAAAGCGTAACAAAATTTCAAATAATGCTGTAGCTTCTTAACTTCTAATACATCCTTTTTGGAATAAAAATGCACTTTAAAAAGATATTTCATCGTTTATTTAATAAGAACAGATAAAAAAAAAAAATAGATTTATATTTTAATAAAAATAAACGAGTTATTACAATAAAAACATAAAAATTTGTCAACTTCTCATATATTATTTCTCAAAGGTGTATTTTTTTTATATCTCACTTAATACTTCATCAAAATCAATGATTGAGATATTTTGAAGATTACGTTCACCGCTAATGAAGAAAAATAAACAAACTTTAAATTTCTGTTTTTGTTAAAAAACATTATTTTAAAAAACCTTTTTATAAAAATATAGAAGGTGTCATCTATTGACAATCTGTTCATTTATTTATTTCCATATTACCATTCGGCGACTGATCAAGATACCATGCGAATTATTCGCATGGTTCAACCTTTTTATAAAAATGAAGAAGGCGCCATCTATTGACAATGGGTTTTAACTAACATGCACGACAGCTGTTGGATTTGTTATTATTTCTCAAAAGTGGTTTTTTGGTGCGAATTATTCGCACTGGTCAACTAGTATATATATATAATATTTGCCGGACAGCTTTCTGAAATTTAAAAACCAAATTAATTTCAAAAAGCTGTTTCTGTGTAAGTATTAAGATTCGAATGTACATACACGTCATCAGCGGCACCTGGTGTTGAATTTTGAAACTAAGCTAAAACTAATTTTGAAACTAAGCTTTGTGCTTGTTGATATGCAGCACAACAAATTCGATATTAAAGCAATCTAATATTATTTTACAAATTTTTTTAAATAAATTACATGAAATTATTAAAAGTAAAATTAATCCGGATTTTTATTGGCTCATTAATAACCATGATGAAGTTATTAATTATGTGAATAATAACAAAATTTCTAATATTATTACTGCAGACTTTGAAAATTTATTTACAAATATACCATTGGATTCATTATTACAGCAAATCAAATTTTTAATTTCAGAATTTAATATTACTAATCTATTTAAAATTCCTATTAAAACATTTATTAATTTTCTTCAATTTAATTTATACAATAATTATATTGAATTTAATAATGAAATATATTCCCAAATTAAAGATATTGGAATGGGTGTAAACTACAGTAGCATTCTTGCTAACTTATTTCTATTGGCCTTTGAATATCAATTTTGTATTGAATTCCCTTTCCAATTTAAAATTTTTAGATATATAGACGATTTAATTATTTTTAATGCTAATTTTAATATTAATTATATAGAAGATAAAATTTATAATAATATTATTAACTTACAGCAAACCAATATTCATGCTGAATTTGTGGATTTTTTGGATTTGAGAATATATTTCAATCAACAAATGCCTCATATACAATTATTTAACAAAACATTTTTGTTTCCTTTTAAAATAAACAGATTTCACAAATTTACAAGTAATGTTAGTTTTAATTTATTTCAAAATATCTTTTTACAAGTGTTAAGAAGATATCTTACCATTAACTCTAAAATAGATGATTTTTTGAATAATTTGAATTATCTTATTAATGAATTTAAAAATAATAATTTTCCTAACAAAATTTTAAATACTTATATTATTCGATTTCAAAAGAAATTTAAATTTCAAATCTACAAAAAATATAAAATTAAATATATTCATTATTTTATTTAATCATTAATCTTCTAAACAGGACTTGTTATATTTTGATCATTCAAGTTATCTCATGACAACTTAGAATTAAATCCTCTATTTGAGGAAGTTTTAAGTTTGAATTGATAACTGTCATCTTTTGCTCTTAATATTTTGTAGTATGTTTTAAGAAATTTTCTGTGTATGTATGGGAAATGGATAATTTTTCTATGTATGTATGTAAAATGAATAAAATTTTTTATGTATGTATGTAAAATGAATAATTTTTTTTGTATGCATGTAAAATGAATAATTTTTTTATGTGTATAAAATAAATAATTTTTATATGTGTATAAAATAAATATTTTTTATATGTATATATATGTGAGAGATTTTTATACATATAGCCAAAAAAAGCATATAATTTAAAAGATAATTTAAAAAAATTAAATAAATTTAAAAAACCTAAAAAAATATTAAAAAAGAGAGCAATTTTCTTATAATAAAGCGCTGTTATGTTATTTCTAAAAAATTTTTTTAGCTTAGTTTCAAAATTCAACACCAGGTGCCGCTGATGACGTGTATGTACATTCGAATCTTAATACTTACACAGAAACAGCTTTTTGAAATTAATTTGGTTTTTAAATTTCAGAAAGCTGTCCGGCAAATTTTATATGTTTAGTAATGTAAGTTAATTTTATTCTTATATTCTTTACATTCTGAATTTTAAATTGCAAATCATTGAATGAAATATTTGCATCACGAAACTTGAAAAGATGGCGATTCAAGTTTTGTCATTTGGATTTATATATATATATATAGACAATTGTTATCTACAGAGAGCTCTCTGGAAAGACAAACTATTAGGTACCTGTTCCTGTCCTTCAAACTTGAAAGCTTACATAAAAAGCCACGAGAAAGAATTTTATGAAAAGAAAAACACAGTACTGTAAACAAAATTTTGCAAGAAGATATAAACCTTTAAAAATACCTTCAACATAAGATGGTGTCACGATAACATTTGCAAGATATTCTCCCAGTCTCAAATCATATCACGTGATACTGCCCCGCTATAAATAGGGAATAATAAAATTTCTCAAAAATGAAGGGACAGTACAGCTGTACCATAAGGTCACTTGAAGAATGCAAAGTAGTTTTAGGTGGACAACATTTTTGGCTGGCTGATCAGAGGTCAAGGTTTTCTGAGATTGGCTTCCTCTCCAAATGGAGGACTGATGAAGGGACCTCACTTGACCCGTCACTGAGAATCCGGTCATCAGATATTTTCTTACTTCGACCTCTTTTCAGAATCCACCAAAACATGGACTCACTAAGCCATACCCCACTGACACGATGAGATCCGTGGCCACTGCTCAAGTACCGAACATCCAGAACTTCAAGTACCGGACATCAGTACTGGAGAAAGGTGTAGCTCACTTCAATGGATTCAAATTAGCATACCTGCCCTTAGCTCTAACTGCTGATTCAATAACAAAGAAGCCACCATCTCCATCTGGGTCTCCTTCATCAAGAAGTTCAATGACACGTTTGTCGCACCCCATCACATCGCCACAGATGTAAGCGAACACACTCCACTAGTGTACAACTACCATAAGTCCTGCGAAGTCATACATACAGGATGCGATAGGATGGATCCCAACATGACCGATCCTCTTCTGAAAGGTGTAGTCACCAACGTACATACTGTGTTTCTGCATGTCATCTGTCAGTGGATTCATCACCGAATGCTGCCGATACAGACCCAACAAAAGCAGCACATCATCCCATGTCAGCACTACTGCTGGGAATCTCACTCACACCAGCTACCACCAAGTCATCAACCCAGCCCCTCCCCATCACCTAACTGAGAATACCGTAGCCACTACAGCAACTCGCCACAACCTAGCCCTTCTGGACACCGGGACATAGTCAGCATAATCCCAGAGGCTTCTCCAATCTCTACAACCAGAAACCTCGCAACAGCAAACAGACAGCCCCTCCAGGAGCAGGGAATTCGGCACTCAGTTCCATTTCCTCATTGCACACACGATGCCATCATCAACAAGCAGATCCCACGGCTTAACTGATGAACATATGAGGGAGGTTTGTTATGTCAATACTGGCGACAGCCAACCCCTAAATCTCCCCTAAAGAGCGCATGGCCATTCAAGAGGAAACCCACAACATGCCAAGAAAAGATATAATACTACCATCTCAAAGTCCATGGAGCTCACTTGTCTTACTAGTCTGAAAAAAAGAAGGATCCTGGTGCTTCTGCATTGTCTACCATCACCTCAACGCAATTACAAAGAAAGATATTTATCCCTTGATTTTCTAAAAACCAGTACTAGTAACTACCAATGACACCTCAGGATCAAGAGAAAACGGCTGCCTATATGAATTTAATGTGATGCCATACAATCTTTGCAATGTTGAGCACCTGAGGGATAACATTGTCATCTAGGGTCGCACGTTTGAGAAACATCAGCAGTACCTCACCTCCACTAACTGCTCCTTTGCCACCCAAGACACCAACAAAACAGATCCAGTTCCCACCTTCATGGCTCGTCTAATCACCACCACCAACTTCTTCTAGACAGAAGAAGAGAAGGTTGCCTTAAAACAGCACCTGTGCTGGGACACTTCCAAGAGAAACTATACCACAACCCATATACAAGTCCTATCTCTACACCACTCATTCACCACATCACCTTGATATTATAACTGAACACTTGGACACTATGGTTCAGATTTAAATGAAAGATATCCATTTTCTGAACTATAAACAATTTTCTACTGGCAAATCATAAAGTAAACGGTAATGCATTCAAGGAAAACCATGCAATCATCTCATAATGAAAACAATTAGTGTATGACCGTTATAGGTAACAATAACTACTTAATTGACAGTAACAATGGTATTGTACACTAGTATGGTTGTTGCATGAGCTTTACATATCAAGGCTTCGAAGTGGAAAAATGAAATGAGAAGACGAACATCTAAAATAGTGAAGATAATGTAATGCAGGAATCTGTATCATGAATACAGGATAAGTCTGATTCACTGCATATATCCAATGGACATGAATGCTTATGATTAATGACAAATTAATCATATTTGCGTATGCTTTCTTTCAGCAAAGATAGGAAATGATTTATGTGCTTCGACTAAACAGGGATTCGAAGGACGCCATATTAAAAAGTGCAATACGATGTTCCACAGATCATCCAAGATATAAGGATCCAGTGAATATTTCGATAAACGAAGTTTGAGAAATATCAATTTTGAAGAATGCAAGTGTAGATTCTTTCTATAATATAACATAGGACATTATCTACAATGCAAACACAGAAGTTATCGTTAGTAATAGCTGTTAGAAGATTTGAGAACACCGATAACAAGTAATAGAAAGTCCAGTTGTTAGTGATCAATGTTTAATGACTTTTTGATCAAATAAATAAACATTTTCGCTATTCAATAGTAAACACAAGGTGATATTAAAAGCCATTAATGTACAAGAACTGTATTTAAGAAAAGTGAACTGATGATATTCAATTTACTTTGTAAATAAAGTACGCCAATTTCAAGAAGAAAAATATATGTAATCCTCAAGTATAATTTATCTTATAGAATTAAAAGAATAAGATTACATTAGAGTATCCATTTGCATTTATTAATCTGTTGTTATTCCTATGTCAACTATGCTGTAATGATTTGGGAAAGGGTATAAAAAAAAAAGTATATATCCCACCACAGACACACACTCAGACATGCGCTCTATCTGCAGCATCTCCCCTGCTATGAGGATCTGGGCAGTTCACTACAATCCCCATTTATATTGCGATGGCTGCCAGCGTAGGAAATCTCTGATTCCGACACAGCCAGAACAGCATCGACCCCCTTGTCCTCTCCTGCTAGCCAACAACAACAGTTGGATTAAGGTCTATCACTTTCTCCTGCTTTGCCATCACACAGATCCTGCCGAATGCAACAGCCACTGAAGTGTATTGATACAAAGTCGGAAAACCTTCCCGGATTGGTCAGTTAAACTTCACTGTCATTGGCTTCAGGGTTTTTTTATTACTTTGACTTGTTTTGGGGATCCACCAACCGCGGAAATTTCTGCTATTTCCTGCCCACACATCATTGGTGCCGAAAACCCACGGATAACCCTGATCCTCACTAGATGATCAGATCTAAGCTGTCGATCTGGCCGGCAACAAGAATTTCCCCCGCCTTACGATACCGTGAACCCACCCAGTTCTCCAGGACACCAGATGATAGCAAATTGGCGTACTTGTCCTTAGCCCAACGGACACAGTCCACCGCTGGTTCGATAACGAAGAGGCCACCATCTCCACCTGGGCCTCCTTCGTGACGAAATTCAGCAACACATTTGTGGCACCACAGAGATTGAGCGGACTCTCTCCACCTGTGCACATCTATCCCAAAAGTCCTGCGAGTCGTATATCAGCTCTGCAGTAAGATAGATCCTCACATGATCGACAGCCAGCGACCCCATCACCTCCTGAAAGGTTTAGCCACTGTCGTACACAGTATTGTTGGATCTCGGCATGTCATCCGTCCGTAAAATGGTTGCAGAATGCCGGCGATTACAGCAATGAACTCGCTGCATCACATCAGATCCTTTCCTAGACCACCGGCCAACCATAGCAACCCTTGGCCCACAATCCCTAACTGCGAGCCCCACTGATCATCTCCGAAACCAGATCCTCACAACCCTCGTGACCAAGGGACAGAGCAAACAACAGCCCTGGAACAATCAATATGCCAACGAGTGGTGTACACAGGATGACCAGCCCTTCTGCTTCCGCTGCAACCGGACAGGCCACGTTCAGCGCTATTGTCGGGAACTTTCCTCGCAACCACGGGCATCCCGACCAACCAGCTCTCGCTGTCTCAGTTCCTCCCCATCATGTAACTGGTGGGTTAACAGATGAACATCTCTGTAGAATAGTTAACACTAACCTTCCACCACGGGAAGCCCACGCTCTGCACTATATAAGATCAAAGCACCATGCATCACATTGATACGGGTGACAGCCACCCTGTGGTCTCTGGCAAGATGCACTCTCCGACTGCAGGAGCACCATCATCTACAAGACTGGCCGCAAACATCTTGACGCAGATTTGTCATGCCTCCTGCAGGACAAAACCACCCACAACACATGTGATAATAAAACAACTGGACATGGCCATTGAACAAAACAAGGACCCGAACCTCCGCAGAATCGTTGACGAAGTCGGAGCATCTGCTTCAAAGAGAGCTTCGACCCCACATTGCTGAGTCTTGCCACGAGGACCTCACCTGCAGCCACCTCGGTATCCACAAAACTATTACTGGCGAGGACAGTATAAGACAATCCGCCATTGTGTTTTACAATGAAAAGAAAAGTGCAGAAAATCGCAGACTCAGCCACTTCCCCTATCAGAGCAATCCTTTAGCCACATCGGCATTGACCTCCTTCACCCTCTCCCAAACAACAATAATTGTTGGATTGTGGTGGCAGTCGACCACTTCTCTTGCTTCGCCATTACACAGGCACTGCCAAACACAACACCCACCATATACAATCCCCACCCTCAAGAGTATATTGGACACCCTGCTGCCCTGAAATGCTGCTTAGCTGACGCAAACAACTGGCTACCTCATTCTCGTCTTCAGCCTAACCCACACTGTTGATGAGGCCCCTCCCTACACCATTGTCCACCGACTGTCCCTTGTAACCTACGAGTGCTCCCTGCGATGGAGGTAGCCCACATTACCAGGATGAAGCATTACCAACACAAGAGATGAGCTTAGGCCAATCGAGAATCAATGAACAATGGTAGAACCAGATGACGATGCCATCTTTGCCTCTGCCCAACTAGACCACCAGCACAGAATGCACCCCCTTCACTGTTATTGGCTAAATCGAAAGGGCAAGACCTCAAGCGATTAGCTCCCTCTCCCAATGATTAACCGAAGAAAGATCTCTGAGCTGGCACGACCTGTGCATTCAGAATCTGACCCTTCAGGGGTTTTTGGGATCCACCAACTGTATACATTATGCTGAAAGATTGACTTTAGTCTGCTATTTTCTGACCACACATCAATACATTGTCCTGCAATGGCTGCCATCACACAGCCAATGAAGTCTCCTGTTGCTGCATTCATTGTGAACTTCTTCAGCACACTCCACCACTCCAATAGGGATCAAATCATCCACAGTTGTTACCAGCTGTCCCAACATTACCAGGATGAAGCACTTACGCTGCACATCAGCTATGATGCAAAGTCGAAAACCTTTCCGGATTGGTCAGGTAAACTCCACTGTCTCGCTCTTCCAATGGCGGACCGAAGAGGGACCTCCGGCCTTTTTATTACTTTGATCCCTTTTCTGTATCCACACTCTTTTTCACCTAGAATAGTAGAACAATATGAAGGTTAGTTGTACAAAACATTATTGTAAGGAATGCATTTATATTTACAGTTATTTTATTAAAGATACAATATCATGAGAAACTTAAAAAGGATCAGTTATCCATTCAATAAGGGATGTGGACCATTAGCATGTCCAAAGCACTGATTTTTAACAAGACAGTTGGAGACTCTACAGAATTATGTAGGTCTTTGGGTCATGAAAGGTAAGGCTCCCAGTGTTTTATAATTAGCAGGACACCCGAGGAGAATTCAGTGACCTCTATCGGATACTTCTGTTAAATTCTGCAATTAATAAAGAAGCTTGTGGAATCGTATAACTGAGGAAAAACAAAAGGTTTCTCCCTCAAGGCTTGGATCCTGTGATTGTCAGGTTTAAGCCACAGGAAACTAATGCTCAAATATCTCGAGGGTTAGCCCCACAATCCATATTTATATTTTGAAGTACTCTATGTGTTCTTTCATCCCACAAAATGGCATTGATTTTAGAGAGATATAGGATGTGACCTCTCCTTGTATCTTCATTGTCTCATATGTTGGGGCTGCCTTGTTAATTAGTAACATTAAACTAAAACAATCTAAGGATCTACTGATGGAATCAAATTTATTAACCATCTATTGTGAAGATGTAAGCATAATGCAGGCTTAGACTAATGGAGTGATTAAATTCCTCAAAATGGGATTGGACCACAACAGTGTATTTTCAGAGCATTAATTATTAGTCTTTTGTTCTGATTGCCATGCATACCAAGACAATTAATGCTCTGAAAATACAGCGTGTTCTCATCCATTCGTCTAAACCTGTGCAGCCCTTGAGATCTCCCGGCCACCATTTCTGACTAGTCCATTGAAAGCAAGAGAATATATAGAATATTATTTTGAGAAGGATCAAGTTAGGGAACTGATTTTTAACAAAAAAAAAAAAAATCTAGTCTTCAAGATTTGGGATTTTGGTCCTCCCCTACAGCTAAGGTTGAGAGGGTTTGCTTAGCAATCGAATATTAATAAAATTATCTATAACAGAGTATAAGTTACATGAAAGGCCAACGAGACATAGCTCAATGGTCTAGGCACTGACCTCTCAATGAGTTGACAGCTTGGAATGGGATTCAAATCCTGGTGCTGGCTTACATGATCGACTCTCTTCTTCTGTGTATGTTCTTTCACTGGTGCACTGCCTCATATATATGCTGTTTTCTGTGCAAAAAAATGTCATTCTGCAGTTATTCTGCAAAAATAAATTATAATTACTTACAGTCTTGTTATTATGAATTATAAACTAACAAAATGCCTGCTTATTAACCACATTAAATAAAATTAAATTGGAATAGAGCTAATGTGAAAGTGTCCGGCCACTTTATTAGGTACATCCCTGCTGTGCGCATAAATGCTGTGTCTCAACAACTCTTCAAGCCAGTGGGGGATGTTTTCCTGATACATGTTGGGTCCATTGATATTTTTGGAGGCAGGTCAGGATGCTAGAGCATATTTAAACACCATAGCTGACTAGATGCAACTATACACGTTAACAGTTTATCCTCATGCAGATAGCTACTTCCAGTAGGATAATGCACCGTTGCACAAAGCCCGCAACACTATGAGATGGTTTGAGGAACATGGCAATGACTTTTCCCTGCTTCAGACCCCGGAGCTCAGCCCGATTAAAAATTTTGGGGATGAGCTGGAAAGGGCTGTTCCCTCCAGACCTACACCTCCATCAAACCTTCAGGAACTGCGTGACACACTCATGTCTGCATGGTACACAATACCTCAACAACGTTTTCAGCATCTTGTGAATTCAGGCTGTTTTGAGAGCTAAAGGAGGCCCAACACGCTACTAGGTAGGTGTATCTAATAAAGTGTCCAAACAGTATATATATATATATATATATTATATATATATATATATATATATATATAATCATCGGAATTGCAGTGATGTCTCAAAAGCAAAAAACAACAATGATTATTCACAATAACCTCAGTACAGAGACCTCACTGTTTATTGGAGACCGTTTCTTGCTGACGATCGCCAATAAGCATTAAACAGCTGTTATAGGATGCAACTTAGTAAACACTTGGTCTCACCCATTGTTGTGTATATATATTCCATTTACTCTGCTATTCCATTTTTTTTTTAGGCTCAAAACAATATCTAATCTTGATGGCAATAATAATATGGTCAAAGGAATCTCCTAATACTTTTTGCAAATACATTAGCAATGATATGCAATTATTTGTATATACTACAAACAAACAAAAAAATTCTATTAACATTAATGAGGACAGATTAGCAGATCTATAATTCAGACTTAAGTCTTATTAATTCTTTTGGAATGTGCTTAAATAAAAATTACAAATGACTTCTGAAATTGTTTTTTTTTTATCTGTTTTGGGAAACTTAAGAGAATTACTTGGCTGCAGGTTTACCACATATATCTATCATAAACTTCTTTTCTTTTTTACTTCACATAATTACATAAAGATGGCATTTTGAAGATAATTTCAAGTAAACTCAGAATTACAAGATCCTGTATAATCAAATAGTAATCATACTTGATTCACAAATTTTGCCATATAAATGTCATCTTCACAGATGTCTGTAATTTTTGGGTTCATCACCATTCTTGACTTGATTCAAGACAATGGCTTGTCTTGAATATTATCAATAAACGATGAAGATTGGAGAAAGCTTTGTTTCTTTATAACACCAGAACAAAAATTGGTGGATACCAGTGGCGGCTTGTAGCTAAAATTAGTGGGGGTGCTGCTCCAGAAATTTTTAGCCTTTGTTTTAAAATTGTGTAAAAGAAAACAGATATATATATAGAAAGAAAATTTATTCAAAAACTTGATAAAATCCTAAAAGAACAAAATCAAACATTTTTTATTTACTTTAACCGAAATTGTTACAGTTCAAGCTTTATCTATTCATTTAAAAATGAAATCCATTCTTCTTGTTTTAATTTGTGCGAAAAGAAAAAAAAAAAAAGATAAAAAAAAACTAACTTCCACTAGCATGCAGGAAAGACAGTGCGTCGCGCCGTTGCAGCCTCGCATGCAGCTTCCTATGAGCATAGGCGCACAACAGTCAAACACCACGCCACTGGAACTATGAAGCGCACTGTTCGATACAAAGATTTTTTGTATCTTTTTCATAAACTAGGGGATGGCTACTGACATTAAGGATTATATATTGTACAAGTATAAAGAAAGAATTAAAGAAAAAAAGGACTCATTATATTAAATGTTATCGATAATATCAAGTGGAAATAGGGGTGCTGCAGTTCCACAGTGCCTACACACAAGCCGCCACTAATGGATACACAATTAAGGATGATTATTCCATAAACTCATAAGATCCATCAGGTCTAAAAATTCAGCTGTTTCTGGCAAAATATTGATGCAATGTCGGCGGACCTGGCAGAGAGCTCCAAAAGAGATGACCCAGATGCCAGTGTCGAAGGCCTTCCCAGATTGGCCAATTAAGCTGCACTGTGATTGGCCGAATCGGAAGGGCGTTCGACCATCTGATTAGCTCTCCTCTCCCGATGGCGAACCGAAGAGGAAGCTCCGTCAGCTAACCTGGATTTCAGAATCCGATCTTTATGGCTTTGACCAGTGTTTGAAATTCTATAGTATTGTATATATAGTGTAAATAGATTGTAAATAAATGTGTGTACATTATGCAGAATCCTTGATGTCAGTCTCTCTCATTTTGACAACACATCAATATATACTAGTAGAAGAGAAACTGTCAGAACAAACTTTTTAAATTATTATTAATTATAATTAAATTTAGTGAATAAAGTGAAGAAAGAAAAGGAAATTGCCTTTCTGATTCGATTACGGGAAGGAATTGGGAACGGCCGTTTCATCCTGCTACGACTCATCAGCCCAATCCCCGCCTTCTCTTAACAGAATCAGAAAGGCAAGATCTTGTTAGTGAAAGCCACCGCCAACCTGGCAGTGGACCCACAAACAACAAAAGGCAAGAAAAACACATTGCTGCATCTCTTGACGCCAGCAAAAACCTTTCTCCTACGAGAGTAGGCTGAAAGGAATTAAATGAGAATAGAGGATACTTTTTATGCAAGTGCTGAATTTCCTTTTCTTTATTCACTGATTTTTACAGCACGTGAAATTTCTTTTCTTTTTTACTTTATAATTAAATTTAGTTTATAATAAATTATAAACTAAACCAAATTACACTGTCTATTAGCAGATGAATCAAGTCTAAGTATGATCTCAAGTTACTAAAAAATTGGCCACTTCTCTGAAATTGATAGCCACACAGGAAAAAAATTCATTTGAAATTATTGAAAATATATTTCTTATTATACTTGACTTTATTCATTTCTCTGGTGCATTCTGTACATTGTAGACTTTGGCTATTTAATCAAATTTCTACATGAACTAATAGATTAGATTAATTGAAAGTGGGTGTCATGACTGCCGAGCACATCGACCTTAAAGATCTTTGGTACTATCCCACGGAAAGAAGGACAGGCGGAGAGAAAGACTGAGAAAGGATGGTGTGAGAAATGCAGGGGAAACGGGAGAACTCCGGGAAAACATGCCCAGCATGGATCGCCACCAAATGAAACCCACATGAGAACCAAATCCGGGACTCAAAGGTGAGAGGCCAGTGTCTGAGGACATCGCCAACCGCGTGGCCACATGAACTAATAAAAAGGTAAAAATAAAACTGTGGTATGCAACATTTGCAGATTATATTCTGGCCAAAAACTTTGTCAATTTCTGAGGTTCCAAGTGCGTTAAGTGTGACTTTTGCAAAATGACTGAAAGGTGTTTGGATCTTGAGTAACTGATCAGCAAAACTTAAATGGGATAATTTAGCTGAAGAAATTACTTCAAATAAGTTGTTTAACGTGCGCAGATAATTTCAATGAGTTTAGCACGCCGACGCACTGATTTAAAAATAAAAATAAGTACAATTAAAAACGTGGAACCACTAGTTTCGATCCATAGAAAGATCTTCTTCAAGTTACTCACAATTAAATCGCATCTGGGTTATAAAGCCTTGGAGCGAATTGCGTCGAAGATGTGTCACATGGTTCGAGGTGTTAGCTCTTCCATGATTCGTCAAAAAGGGGTGGGAGGGATTGAGGAAAAAAAAAGCTTTGGAAGGTGAAATCTATTGCATTATTAATCTTATTTTTTACGTATTTGATATTTCTCTATGTTCCTAACGGATAGTGTATCGTTGTAGCAGGTTGGATCGTTTAAAATGAAAAAAGTCTCCTTACACTTTCTAAGAAAGCTATTTTTTTCCTTGCAAATGATTTTAGTGTCTTTAAAGTTAATGAAGTGGTTATGTTTTTTGGAATGTGTGACCGTATTGTAATTTAGGTTATTGTTTTTTAAAGCGTATTCATGCTGATAAATGCGATCAGACAACCTTTGCATTGTTTCTCCGAATAACATTCACGTCATCAGCAGCATCTGGTGTTAAATTTTGAAACTAGACTAAAATTTAGAAATATTAAAACGCATTATAAAAAGAAAATTTGCTCTTTTTTATTGTAAATATTCTTTTTTAAGTTTTTATTTTTTATCTTTTTTTAATTTCTTTTTATATAATACTTTTTTGCTTTTTTTATATTGTTTTTTATACTTATTTTATATACATAGAAATAAAAATAAAAATAAATAAAATAATAAAAATAAAAATTAAATATAAAAATTAAAAATAAAAAGATGACAGTTATCATATCAAACACAAAACTTCCTTAAATAAAAGGATTTAATTTTGAATTGTCATTAGATAACTTAAATGATTAACGTCTAACAAGTCCTGTTTTGAAGAAAAAATGATTAAATAAAATTATGAATATATTTAATTTTATATTTTTTGTAAATTTGAAAATTTAAATTTTTTCTGAAATTGTGTAATATAAGTATTTAAAATTTTTTTTGGAAAATTATTATTTGTAAATTCATTGATAAGATAATTCAAATTAATTAAAAAATCTTCTAATTTGGAATTAATAGTAAGGTATCTTTTTAATTCTTGTATGAAGATGTTTTTAAATAAATTAAAACTAACATTACTTGTGAATTTGTGAAACCTGTTTATTTTGAAAGAGAATAAAAATGTTTTGTTAAATAGTTGTATATAAGGAATCTGTTGATGATAATATATTCTCAAATCTAAAAAATCTACAAATTCAGTATTAATATTAGTTTGTTGTAATTTGATAATATTGTCATAAATTTTTTCTTCTATATAATCAATTTTAAAATTAGTATTAAAAATAATCAAATCATCTATATATCTATAAATTTGAAATTGGAAAGGGGAATTAATACAAAATTGATATTCATAGGCTAATAAAAATAAATTAGCAAGAATGCTACTATAATTTACTCCCATTCCAATACCTTTAATTTGGGAATATATTTCATCATCAAATTCAATATAATTATTATATAAATTAAATTGAAGAAAATTAAGAAATGTTTTGATAGGAATATTAAATAGACTAGTTATATTGAATTCTGAAATTAAAAATTTTATTTTTTGTAGTAAAGAATCTAAAGGTATATTTGTAAATAAATTTTCAAAATCTGCTGTAATTTTATATTAAAAATTTTGTTATTATTTACATATTTAATAACATCATCATGGTTATTAATAAGCCAATAAAAATCAGTATTAATTTTATTTTTAATAATTTCATGTAATTTGTTAAGAAAAATTTGCAAAATAATATTTGATTGCTTTAATACAGAATTAGTTGTGCTACAAATCATTCTAAATTTGCCTATTTTGTGCATTTTTGGATTTAGAAATAAATAATTTAAATTTCTGTTGATTTTAATTTTTTTATATTTAAGTGTTTTAAATTGCGATTGAAATTTAGAAAAACTTTTATCTAAATTGTTTAAAATAAATTCTTTAGTTTTATTAATTTTTAAAAAAACAAATTGATCATTTAATAATTCTTTAATTTTGTTAAAATAATTTTTTTTTTCAAATGATAGCTAAATTGTTGTGTGCTTTATCAATAGTTGTGAAAATGTAATTTTCATGATAAATGGAAATGGTTTTTTTGATTTTGAATAAATTAAATTTATGATTTGTAGAACTAGTAACTCTGTCATATGAAGTATGTTGAATATTATTAATTTTAGATATTAGATTATGTTTCCATTCTATAAAATTTTCATAACATATATTGTATTTAAAACTAATCTCTAGTATAAAATTATTTATATCTTTTGTAAATATATTAATTAATTGTTTATATGTTTTATTTGTATGTAGTCTATAATTAATACCTAAATTTAAAAAAAAATTTAAATTTATATTTTCAATAAAATTTATATTGCCTGTAACAATATGTGAATTCCATTTAAAATTGTCATTATATAATTTACATTTACAATTAGAATTTAGATTAGAACTAATATTAGTTTTATAGTTACAAATATATTTACGAATTGGTATGTTATATTTAAAAATAGGCATTAAGTAAATATCTATAGGAAATTTGGATCTAATATATGAATTAAGTATATTACTAATATTAATTTTGTCAAAAATTGTAGATGAATAATGAAATAATATTAATTCTTTAGTTTTTTTATCTGTATTATAATTTATTTTATTTAATTTTAAACGAAACTTAACAATATCTAAGATTAAATGGAGTAAATGTGTATTTTTAATGTTTTTAAAGTCAAAATGTTTTAATAAATATTTTAATTTGGATTTATTTAAAAGAAATAAAAAATTTTTACAAAAGAAATCCTATCCATATCAGAATTTTCAAAATTATTTTCCAAAATATTAAAAAATTTATCAAAATCAATTATATTATTAAAATTAAATTGAGGAAATTTAGAATATGCTTTAGTATGTTGTAAATTTAAATTACCTTTTTTAATATTAAACCAATTATATACGCAAATATTGTCAATATTATTCAAAACATTAATTTGAAAATAATTTTCGTTTAAGCCATATGGATAAATAGTATGATATTTTAGCATATAATGAACCTCCTTAATTAATCTTATATTATCATCTTCAATAATGTCTAAAATATGAATAATCACAGAGTCCTGAAAATTGTGTTTTTGGAAATGTTTGATTTCAATGGAGCTACTATAATTATTTTTTACGAATGATCTATGATTATTTATACGAAGATGTAAAGCTGTTTTTGTTTGGCCAATATACTTCATATTTCAAACTTTACAAATTAAAATATATATCACAAAAGGTAATTTACATAATGGGATGTTGGATTCGAAATCTTCACTGACGGGACAAGTCTTTCATCTTTTATCATTTCATTTCATGGAATTAGTTTAAGTTTGTGTTTTAATTAAAATAAAAGAGAGCAATTTTCTTAATAATGAGTTTAAGTATATAAATTAAAAATAAATAAATATAAATACCTTGTAATGAGAAGTAATCGGTTATATAAACTTCACAATTAGGCTAATATCTAATGGCCAAACTCAAATGATGCATATTTTCGAGTTTAGCGATGCAAAGATTTCAATTAATCATTTGCAATTTAGTAATTTAGAGCGTATATTTCTAAATTTTAGTCTAGTTTCAAACTTTAACACCAGATGCTGCTGATGACGTGAATGTTATTCGAACTTTTGCATTCATAGAAACGGTTTTTTGAAATTTGTATTGGAATTTTAAATTTCAGAAAACTGTCCAGCTTAACTATATATATATATATATATATATATATATATATATATAGGGTGCTTATTCTTGGTAGAAGTAGTATTTTTACAATGTAAATTAGACAAATGGCCAGTGGTTACTAACAGTAGACTAAGACATAGGTATCTGCCAAACTATAGATCCAAACATGCTTGAGCTTGGAGCAACAGAAACAAAATAAATATTTTTTTGTTTTCATTAAATACACTACACAAAGACAAGTAAATAACTTACAAATCCATTATGACATCACACTACATAATTTTCCAAATCAACAATACACTTCATGATCTCAAGAACTCTACACTCCAAAATTAATTAAAAATAACAAAAGAAATCCTCCATATCAAATAACTTCTAAATTCAGTGCCTTCAAACTTATCAGCATTTTCA
>JAFIDM010003189.1:39077728-39115758 GCA_023159025.1 Thereuonema tuberculata | reverse complement strand
GTTGGGATCTTCATTCATAAGTTCAATTTGGGTATGACAATGAAAGATATCTCTCCTTGTATTGCAACGAGCAATAAAACATTCCAAAACAAAATTCTCACCTAATCCTACACCACAGTCTATTTATATTAAAAAAAAAAAAAAAAAAAAAAATTGGTCACCCCAATTCCACTATAACGACAATTTCATCTGCAAATACATTTTGGTCAAAGCAAAAAATAAATCTGTTTTAAAATTTATAAACTTCAGTCTATAGTCATTATTAAACCAACTGCCCATTCCAACACTGTTATCTATCTCTTAGTTTTTCAGATCACTCTGTGTGCAATGCACTTCTATAACACACTTTCTATGTGTTTAAAAAATAATTTTAATTTCCTGTGAAAATAGAAATAATTTCTATGAAACGTTTGTTATGGTATATATTGAACCTTCAACCTTCTGATCCGAAGTCTTATCCATTAGACCACGGGGACTAGATTCAAATTATTGTTAAATATCTCTTTATCACTCCCCCTCTGTGTGACACACAATGAGAGAAGGGCCAGAGAAAAAAAAATAACTCATTAATTTTAGCCTACTAGATTAAAATTAAAATTTTAATGTTCATTTTTTTTAGTCTACTACAATCGAGGCTAGAAGAGCATTAGATGCAGAAGCACGAACTGAGAAGTCGTTAGAGACATTTCTCTACATGAATGAAGACATTACAAATGACTGGCAAATACTCTATCTCAACTAAAGGGGGTCACATTGTTATCACGTTAACAATGACAGGGCATAGATACTAGTAGCTTCATGTTATTCATTATCCCTGATGATGTGTTTGAAAAGGATACTGAAATCAGTTTCCTTGTTTGCATTCAATACATGCAATTTATCCTTTATTTCCTTCACAATGCCATCTATTCAAATACACTCAAATGATTCACAGAAGTGTTTGGTTTTTTTCCCCCTAATCTGTTTATGATTTCTCTTAATGAAAAAAATTTTCATAATAAAATTGAGATTTACTTACATCTAAAATGCAGATACCAGCTTTGCTGAGGTAAATGATACCTAAATTATAAAATTTTTAAAAGTTAGTCTCTTTTGTTTGTCTAATAAGCTTTCTAAACAAAAGAGGAAAATTATGTTTTAAGGAGAAAGAAGGGATGGATTCTAAAAAATTAAGACTATTATATTGCAAGACATTATCTAAATGCTTGAATTGCAAGAAACTGAATTATTAAGCAATATGGACAAATCTCTACAGAAAAAAAGAAATAATAAAAACTGTTAAAAGGTTTGAACTTAAATATCAACAGGTGGACTTTATTTATGTATAAATGTATCTTCTTTTCATAATTAAAAAAATGAAAAGTTTACTTGTCTGAGAAATATAGCTTTTACATCTCAAGTGTTTTATTAATTATTAATTCTATCTAAAGTATCTTTGATTTATACAGATCACAATTTATACAGAAGCCATTTTATATTGTGATCTGTATAAATCAAAGATACAGATCACAATATAAAATGGCTTCTCTCAGTTCAGTTACGCTATCTTTAACTAGAGATCTTGGTGCTATGACATTCAGCAAATTGTAATGCAAGTTATTAATATATCATATTGCTAGTATTTCACATTTAACATATTCTTGTTAAAATATTAAGCTACAAAAAAAATCTACCAAATATTAAAATAAAAAAATAAGTAATTGCAAAATTCCCTGATAATTCCCTGATTTTATCCAGAATAACAAAATTCCCTGATAATTCCCTGATTCTGTAGACACCCTGTAATAACTCTACCAGATTAAGCATCTTTATTTAAAGTGGTTAAAAAAAAAATAGCTATTCCATTTGGTTCAAAACAGTAATTTATTCTTAATAAACATAACATATTTTTACAGAAAAAAGCTAATCTAATCTTTAATGGGTTAAAGTAGCATTCTATTTGAGTATTACTTAATATCACAGCTTAATAAATTGTCTTTGAATGCATTGGAGAGGATCAGAGGCAGTTTTAGGTAGTGCTTAGGCAAGAGTAGATTTGTGGAGGCCTTCCTCGAGCCCTAGGCAAAAGCCAGATTGCCTATGCTTTTTTTAAAACTTAGGATGAACAAGTATCTTAAGATAGGGCAAAAAAATTCACGAGTAGTTGATTCTTTTATAGATTAAGTTTTCTTTAATAATGCTGCAAACAAATAAACAAAAAGTGAAAAGTTGACAACATAAAGTTTTAAGGTGGTGTGAGGAAGGGAAGATGTTTTATTGCTGTAAGGAAGGGAAATTTATCAACCAAACTTAATTGTGAAGCTTCAATATTAGTTAAGAGATTATTTTTAATAAGTCGTTTCTAAACTATTTTCCTTTAATTACACTGGATTAACTGAATTTGAAAGGTTTCAAAATAGACAGTCCAGTGAATGTGGCATTTTGTATATTTAAAAATCATATACTGTGGCTGGAAATTATGCTGACAGACTGAACTACTAACATTCCTTCTGCCAGATTGTAGTCTGAAATCAAGAAAAGTGAGACAAAGACCACATCAACTTATTCCAAAAACAACATTGCAAAGGAACTGCAGTTCATGGATATTTAGAACAGAATAGCTCCGTCCAATTGCAGTGCCAATGACTATCGACATCTGACTCTAAATGACTGGAAAATTATTGTCTTAGTCAAAATAAGCCTGTTTATTCCTACAATGCAAGATAAAAGAATGCATCTTAAAAATAATTAAACTACTCGTACAAGATGGGCTCAAAATTTTGCGAATGACTATGGAAATATGAGGGGCATGAAATAACTGAAGTATGGTATAACAGAACAGTTGAATTACAAATGGCTATCGATGCATTAGAATTGATGTCAATTATATTCAAGCACTGAAGTCCACATAAAGCTGTTCAAAAACATAAAAAGTTACATGGTTTTACAAAAAAGATAGCAAAGATAACGAAAGTTGTCCAGAGATAACAAAAGTTTTATTTTAAGCTTAAAAAGACACTTAAAATTCATTAACTTACCTTTACTTTTAAATGAAATATACTGATAGCAATGCTTCTCATAATGAGAAATTTTATTTGACTTTTCACTTATAATTATAATAATTATTATTATTTAGTAAATAGTTTCTCTTATGGTTTTATTTTATGCATCTGAAAAATTATTTTGTATTAAATTCCTATGAAATCTCATAAAAGCAAATGAAATATAATCAACAGCTCAACCTTATGTAAAAATTTTAGTGCTAGATACATCAAGTTACAAATAAAAGACATGACCTGTGGATATAAGAACTTTGTATCAGTCATATTTCTGCAAAAAAAAAAAAAAAAAGTCAGAAATGCTTCCCAAATGTCAAAGAAAAAGACATCCAAAGGTGATTTAAATTTAACCAAAATTTCAACATTGATACAAAATTTACTATCTGTCTCTAATAATTAGCTAACAATCTATTATCTAGTGAAACAGTCTTGAAACAAAGCTTTTTTGCTGTTTTTTTTAAAAAAACAAAAAACAAACATATGTTTTGAAGTAGATGGCAGTTCAACAATATTTTCTTTAAATCCCTTTAGTTGATAGCAATTTCTGGGAGGATTCAGGTTTTCTTGCAGAAAAATATTGTAGGGCGAATAATAAATAAATAAATAAATAAAAAGGGTAATTTATTGAAAAAATATAGATAAAAAGCTTACTAAGTTTCTAATAAGCAGTAATGAATTCAACTTTCTACTTTAGCATACAGTAGAGATGAATAGTGTCATTTGTACAAGTTTATCTACCCTTAGCATTCTGAACATCAGCAATTCAATGTGGAGTAGATGTGTACAGGTCTTGCACATAAGATAACGCTATTTTATACTATTCCTCCTGTAAAATCTGTCAAGTCTACAAATGATGGAGTTGGAGGAAATTGTATACTCGCATGCTGTTAAAGAAGTTTCCATAGAGGTTCAATAATGTTAAGATCCAATTCTTGAGGATATCACAGTAGTTGCTTTACTGTACACTCTTCAAACCAACTTATGATGCATTTTGCAGCTTGGATGGGATTATTATCTGCCTGGAATTAGGAACAAGCACCAGGGAATTTGTCTGAACCATTGTAAGCTCGTGGGCCTGAAGAATCTTCAGATGCATTGCAGCTGTTACACAACCCTATAGAATGATTAAAGATCCTGGAGAGAGAGAGAGATGATATAACAGCCACAAAATCAGACACCTTCATGCTTTACATTTAGAACCAAGCAGTCAGGATGGTATGCGTCCATTAGACATCTCCACACACATTTAATCCCCCTGGGGTGGGGAACCAAATGAAGGATGATTTGTTGGCCCAAATGACATGATTAAATATCTGAGAAGCAACCAATATTTACCTATGCATTAATTTTTATATTTTCTATGCAGAATTTGTATTATTACTAGACAGTCCCTTTTTGACATCATTTTCCATCCACAATTTCCAACTTTAGAGGAAATGAATTTATCTGTTCGACAGGTGGCCACAAAATTAACGCAATACTTATAAGTTTAGCTGTTCTAATCACAGAAATTTCTGCTAGATGCATCACTAACCTTGCCCTTTTGGAAATTATTGAAGTTGATATTTTTCATTATTATGACACACCAAGAATCTTATCTGCAATTGTAGCACTGTTCAAGCTGATTTCCTACCTATCCTTACATATATCACACAGCTAACAATGAAGATTTTCATAAACATATCTTTTGTTCTAGCTGGACTAGGGCAAGTGGTGACAGAGTTTCAGTGTGAATTTAGTCCTATGTCGACAGTGAGAGTGGTTATGAAGTTCTTTTTGTAAATTTAGTCCTAGGTGGGCTAATGCAAGTAATTATTGAGTTCATGTGAATTTAGTTCTAGGTGGACAGCGTGAGCAGTTATTGCATATTGTTTTGTGAATAATTCCATTATTCTGTCTCTTACCATTAATTAATTAAAAAAAAAGTTAAAAAAATGGAAAGTAACTAATATATAGTTTCAATTCATTTAAAAATAATGAAATGGAGTTAAATTGAAGAATGATTAAAATATTAACCAACTGCAGTAAAAGGAACTATGACACAAATAAACATTAAATATTAAAACGGCAAGAAGCTTACCAGCAAGCAATAAACTTTATAAATGGGGCTAATATATCATGTTGGTATTTTCAATGCTACACATTTCCTGGCTGCAACTGGTACTTACTGCCCTACAAGAATTTAAAAGGGACCATGTAGATGATAAAAGCAATTTGTCATAAGCATCAAAAGTAAATGAAACAACTTAGCAGTTTAATAATGACTTGACATACAGCATAGGGCGAGGAGTATTAAGATTCACATTTCAAAAGGATATAATTGAGAACGGCTGATCTGCAGAACGACTTCATATTTGACGAGGATGTCTATGGCAATGGAATTTTATTTGGTGCAAGAATAAATGGCAGTTCTGAAAATGGTTGCAAGGGTAATACATTGTGCTGCAATACACATGGTATATGTAACACGGGCATTCTGATATTGTGTTCTATTTTATCAGCTATGTGCTTGATCACTTGCTCAACCACAGAAGTAGAGTGTTATTCGAAATGTTGTGGATATGTCGTGTAATGCTGGTCTTAAGGTCTATTAAGTTGGCTATGTATCCATGATAAGACAGCATCTTTAAGATTCCCCACAGCCAAAAGTAGCAGGGGTTCAGATCCTGCAAATATGCTGGCCACATTATATGAAAATGGTAACTGATGATTCTGTCTTCGGTAAACTAAGCCTGAAGCAACTGCTTGAAAGGGGATAGTTACATGAGGTGCTGTACCTGCAGGAAAATTATTAAATTCAGACACTGACACTGACCATGAACAGTACAAACGATAACAAAACTTGCAGGACTAAGCTCTTCGAAAAAAAAAAAAGAAAGGTCCAATGATGAAAGCTACTCTAAAACCACACCAATCGATAACCTTTGGAAAATGAAGTGGAATCTGGCGCACGACATGTTGATTTGCAGTTGTCCAAATTCTGCAGTTGTAAGTATTCAGATCATCATGCAGCTGTAAGCGAGCTTCGTCAGTTTCACAAAATTTTCCATGGCCAGTTGTCGTCCAGTTCAGTCTGACCAAGAAGCTGCAGGACAAATGTTTCATGTGCAGCACTGTTAGGGTTAAGTAACTGATGAAAATTGGAGATCTTGTAAGCGCAGAATCTGTCTTACAACTTAGTGAACTGTGCCTACTGGTTTGTCTGACGAATGTGCAACATTTGATGTGCTGCTATTTCCCAAGACTTTTTTGCCATCTTTCTTCAATGTAATGCTATGGCTGTCTTCATGCAATGCACTCTCTGCTGTACAACAGGCTTCCATCGCCCGCCAGGATTGACCTCTAAGGAATCGGTCTCTTCCAGATCATTTTCTGTACACCTTTTGCAGTTATAAGTCCCTGCAGTTTTCTGCTCCCTTTCATGTCTTAAACTTTCTGTACTTTCAAAACACAGTGTTATTTTGGTAACAGCTTCATGAGTAGATTCTTCAGTAACAGTGACATTATGCAGTGAAATGATGCATTTCTGAGCTGCCTGCTTTTATAGCAGCTTCTTTTAAAACACGTGTCATTGGGGGTACTGATCATTTGCATTATCCTCTACAGTATTGCAATGGCATGTATTCCCTAACAACCACTTTCAGAACTGATGTTTATTTTTGTACCAAACAAAATTCCATCACTGCAGACATTCTCGTGTCAAATAAAAGTCATTCCACTGATTAGTTCCCCAGTTCCAGCCTTTCGAAATCAGGACTTTAATTATGAACACCCTTGTATGATATTTTGAGATTTAATTTTAAACTAAACTTATTTCTCTCATACCTGAAAAATGATAAAAAAAGAGCTTAGATGATTCAAAAAAAAAATTTAGGACCTTCCAATTTATCAAGAGATTTTACCAAAACTTGTCTTGCATGTCTGTTGCAGTCACTAATGTTTGTGAGCCCCAGGCAATTATACTTTGCTGGACCCTTATTAGAATATGTTCTGAATTATAACTTTCTAAAATCCTGAATTTTAAATTTATTTTTATACAGTGTGAGGCCTCAAAAGTGTAAGGTCTGGGCAAAGTGCTCTGCTTGTCCCACCCTAAGAACAACCCTGAATCTATGTATCATTAAATACATCAGGCTTATAATTAAAAGCTTTTCAAGCACTTTATGTTTACTAACAGATATTCTCAAACCTAGGATTTTCCATTGATTTTAAAGTCTGCAATCTACAAATTTATTATCAGATAAAATTCCATATTTATGATCTAATTCGGTGGAACAATCTGCATAAGCGAGTCAATGTAGAAATAATCCTTTGTGTTGAACGAAAAATTAAATCTCTGATCAAAGTATATATTGGTAACAGAAGAATTTAAGTGCAAATCAAAAACTCTTTTAATTGGCTGAAATGATCTCCTCTTATTTGCATTGAGAAAAAAAATATTCAATGCCAATTATGTTTGTATTCTACCAATTTTACTGAAAAAAAAAATACTTAAATCTGTTATTAAAAATAATTATAATTATTTGTTGGAAAAGAACAATTGTGGACTGAAAATAAAAACCGGGGTAAGTGCCAAAATCTAAGTTCTGAGAAAAAGAGCAAAAACCTTTGTGAAAACTAATACTGGCTACAGTGAAAGTCTAACAATTGGCTAAAGTTTGGAGTACTTGCAGACCGAATATCATATAGCCGGGTTTTTACCGCACTGGCCTAGACACACAGACCATATTTCAGCAATAAAATGGAAATAGATTGTTTTGGCACTTACCCCAGTTTTTATTTTCAGTTCACAATTGTTTTGTAAATAATAAATTAAGCCATCAACTTGTATGCATTTAAAAAAAAAAAAAAGAAGACAAAAATCTGATTTTCAGGTATAAAACATATTCCCATTCAACTTTCAGATAATATATTTATGCAATACTGGGAATATACTGCACAGTATCTGATCGACTTCCAAAATTTCTGAGACATTATTTTTTATTTTTAATGAACGGGCAGGCATATGAAGAGGCAGAATTAGTAGCTGAAGATGAGAGGCTCCATCTAAACAGCCAATGTTATTCAAAACAAATTATTAAGACAAACACACTAAATCCGCTAATTGAAAAAGGGAATAAGATATAGAAAAACACCACTAAGGGACAAGTAACCAAAAAGTTATTCCCTACTTTCTCTCTCACATTATCCACACCAGCTATTAATTTCTGTATATAATCTGTCAATTTCTTACCAGTCATGGCAACTTCTATACATACCTAGCAAAGTATTATCTATCGACACAACATTTTTTGTAGATGTAATAACAAAATAGAGACAGTTGAACATTTATTATAGCACAATTTGAGTTTAATAGATGTAAATTAATCTTACATTTGATTTGTCTTACCATGACATTGCATGGCCTTGCAAAGAACACCAGTTGATGCACAAACCTACATTTTTGAATTTTCTAAAACTTTATAAATTCAGTTTAAAAAAGTCTTTTACGTGTGTTAAAATTTTTTTTATAAAGTTCTTGAATGGAGCCAACTCACAAGTCTAAATGAAAATTAAGTTAAAAGTTTAAAAAAACAAATATTTACAATTAAAACAAACTAATTTCGGCCACGTTAATGGGTCATCATCAGTGAATGGAATAAAATCGACAACCTCAGTCTCTTATATAGGAAAATGTTCAGTAAAACGTCCAATGAGAAGCTTGGTCCGGATGAACCAATTGTCAACAGGATGCAAATGATGAAATTTGAATCCTTGGCGAAGGCTGCGATCCTGCCGGCAATCAAAGACAGCTGCCTGGTGGCGATCGAAGGAACTACAGTAGCACATGGGTTTGTTTACAAACATCCATCACTGTTTGCAAACAGAGCAGGCCTTGAGGGAAAGCTTTTTTTCATTACAAAACTGTTTGCAATTGGAAATCCTTAGGTTTCTTACGGAATCCATATTGATATATGTTCATAACGGAAACACAGTCATTGATACATTTTTCAGATGTAGCGATCAATATGGACTCTTTGCATTTGCGCTTATAATGCGAGGTTTCATTTGCTAGAATCTTTGGATGACACGTGTCGAAAGTATGATTAGTCACTTCCATATGCTGCACCGTATTATAGGCCCTATTTTTGTTCCTGAGGGTCCTTGCATGTTCCGCCAAGCGGAGGTCCAATGCCCGGCGAGTTTCTCCAATATAGAAATGGTCACAACCAAAACATTGAATTGAGTAAACAACCCCTTTTTTTTTGTTTTTTTTTCGGTTTCACCTGTTCATGTGTTGAGAAAACTGTTAGTGGTACTTCGACTAGCTGCTGTAAATTTATAAATTCAGTAATGTATATTAAAGATTAATTCACCTTTTCAATTTTAATTAAGCACGAAAAAAAACTTTATTTTATTTTTTTATTACTAAGATAACTTATAAACTGAAGTGCCAAACAAGTGAATATAAGCAACCCTCAAAAATCCCACTCGCAAATTCGCAATTTGCGAGTAGAAAAAATTACCTCGCAAATCGGTTTTTCCTAAATTCAAAACCTTGGCTGCTGTGCCAATTCAAATTCACCGGGATTTGAATCCCACGAGGGGTATTTCATGATGGAAGTTTTCTATACCCTTCACCAATCACCATTCGTCAACTGCCAATCACAACCCCAGTTCTATTTTTAGTTCGGCCAAATTTTATACACTTACCAATCGGGCTGCTAGTATAGGTATATCGTATATATATATATATATGAAATTTTGCACCCACCACCTTTAATTAGCTAGCGAGTTGGTTTAGGCACAAATTTTCGATAAGTCTGTACTGAAGCATATACACTCATTAACAAAAAAAAACGACGCACCTAGAAGGAGTTGTCCGATGGAGACAAAAATTGGTGGAGAGGAAGATTATGTACAGAATAGAAAATGATTAAAATTTCAGACAAATTGAATGATTTATTTCAGAGTTACAGAGTTACAAAGTAACGAGCTCAATAAGGTGTTGACCCACCTCTACCCTGAATGCAAGCTGCCACACGACGTGGCATAGAGTAATAAAGCTCCCTGATGGTCTCCTGCGGTATTTCTTGCCAAATTTGCTCCAATTGTCGGGCTAGGTCATCCACATTCCCAGGTGGATGCAGTCGCCTTCCCATCATATTCCAGACATGCTCGATTGGAGAGAGATCTGGGGATCTGGCTGGCCAAGGAAGTGTTTCACAAGCTGCAAGACAGGTCATAGCAGCACGTGCCGTATGTGGTCTGGCATTATCTTGCTGAAAAATAAGGCCAGGGTACTGCAAAAGGAGTAGCAAACAGGTCTCAGAATGTTGTCGACGTACCGCTGTGCTGTAAGTGTGCCGCTAATGACGACCAAAGGATTCCGGCTATCAAGGGAAATGGCACCCCAGACCATAACTCCTGGTTGAGGGCCTGTGTGGCGTGCAATAGTGAAAGCAGGATCGGCACGCTGCCCTGGGCGTCTCCAGACACGTCTGCGACGATCGTCAGGACACAGTTGGAAGCGGGATTCGTCGCTAAACACTATACGTCTCAGTCAACATCATTCCAACCGGATCGAGCCAAGCACCACTGTAATCTGGCCCGATGGTGTGCAGACGTGAGTGGCAGATGGCGTAGCGGTCGGTACGAGCGTAGATGTCGCTCTCTGAGTCGTCTGTGAATGGTCATGGTGGACACTCGTGTGCGGGTCGCACGTCTGATGGTTGATAACGATGATTCAGGCGCTGTGACAGCTGATCTGACAATCACTCTATCCTCCCGCTCTTCTGTGGCCCTAGGTCGACCGCTACCTTCATGACGCTGAAATCTGCCATTGTCCAACCATTCCTGCCAGCATCTTCTAATCACCACATCACATCGACCCATATGAGGAGCAATTCTCCGATTTGCCCAACCTGCCTCTTTCAATCCAATGATACGACCTCTTTCAAACTCTGACAGTTGCAGGTAATGAGCTCGAATCCTGCGGCGAGGCATTTTTTCAGTCGTTGAAAGGTATCCTAACTCACAATGCAACAGAAATTTTGACCATCAGATTGAGAATCACTTCTTATATACACCTGCTGAGTGCGCAGTTCCGATGCGCTGTAGCTCTCGCTATTCATTCATTGGACACCAAAGTTTAATCATTTGCATGGGCGGTCCCAATGTCTTTGCATACGAAATTTCATTACAATCGGACAACTCCTTCTAGGTGTGTCGTTTTTTTTGGTAATGAGTGTATTTAAGGTCAAACCTAAAATTATATGGGCACACTAACATAGTATGGATAATCAAGAATCCTATCCTAGAAATGGGTAAGGACGTAATGATTACTAAATACTCTTTTGATAACCATTTGAATCTAATGTTGAATGGGAACATGGAGATTCAACAGAACCATTCAGTTCACAAGATATTGTCTGGTTTACAGACGGTTCTAAGACCGACAAATGGCACTAAAGCTGAAATTCGTGGGAAAAATTCAAAATATGATAAGGTTCTCTTTAGGATTTTACACCACAGTATTACAAACGGAAGTTTTTGCAATAGGTGCCTGTTTTTTCGAGAACATTAATACAGGCTAAATTGACAGAAATATTTATATATCTGATAGTCAAGCTGCACTTATTAGCACTTGCTAATATTAAATCCAATCCAAGTTAGTCTGGGAATGCCTGCAGAATCTATTACATCTGGCAAAACACAACAGGGTTAAACTGCTATGGGTGCCAGGTCATAAGGGAATTGCTGAAAAAAAAAAAAAAAAGAGCAGACATCCTGGCAAGGAGAGACTGGACCTGAACCTGTTCTCAGAATTACAAAAAATTCTGCACGCAAGATGATATTTGAGTGGACTAAAATAGAACACCAAATATACTGAGAAAACATTGCAGGATTAAACACAGTAAACAAATGATGGAAGATATAAATCCAACAATAAATACCGATATATTGCAACTCAATAGATGGCAAATACGTGTGGTAGCAGAACTACTAACAGGACACTGTCACCTAAGAAAATAGATGTAATCATGTTATAGGTATCTTTAAAGAAAATCCAATATGTAGACTATGAAATGAATCTTGGTGTGTGTAGCTCTAACCTCTAAACGATATAATTTACTAGGGCAGTTTAACCCAGGGGAAAGACTACTACAGAATAATCTAGTGAATGTGTTATTAAACCTGGTATAAGGATCCAATATATTCACCTAGAAAAGAGGAATGTAGTTAATATAATAAGCCAAAAGGCTGCAGTGTTAAGGGATGTAAGAAACCTACTCCTACATATCCTTTTTATATCTATCTATCTATCTATCTATCTATCTATAAATTTAAGGGCGACCCATAATAATAAAGAATTTTAAAATAATAAAAAAGGAAGTACATTAACATAATGAAAAATATAAAAAAGTTAGGAAAATAACACGCGGACATTGAGAAAAAAGGATTAAGAGAAAAAAATACAAAAAAAAACAAGTAGGTATACGGATTCGACCGACAACTTTCAATATACGAGTCCGAGACCTTAAGATTCAAAAGCAACTGTTCCATGTGTGCTCAATGGAATACAAATCCGGTGAGCATGGGGGCCAAGGGAGTTACTGGAAGTACATCGTGCGTTCACTGAACCAGTTCTGTGTCACTCGCGCACAATGCAGGGTTGCGTTATCCTCCTGGAACACACCATCCTCTCCGGACAACATAAAGGGAGTACAAATGTCTGTAATAAGATCCAACAGAACACACCCCACATCATTACAGAGCCACTACCAGCTTGCACAACATCTTGACGGATTAGACCGTCTGCTCAAAACACCTGAAATTAGTGTTCCACTGTCCATTGACGATATTCAGTGGCCCATGCACATTACCATATGCTGGATGTCAACAACAGTATCCATGTTGGTCAACATTTACCAAACCCCATGGAACACAGTGTGCGTTGTATGGCGTATTGACTGATGGATTGAGAGGACCCAGCGTTGAATTGGGATGTTCCCTTGTGCTGGGAGGTTATCAGCAGTCCCATTCTTGCAATGCTCGAAGGCGTCCACAGTGTTGTTGTTCCGCTCATGTCTGTACTGAATTCATGTGTTCCTGATATACTCTTCATGCTGTGGTTCTCAAAAATTCAAGAGCATTGGCCACCTGGTACATGGCATGTTCTTTTGGCCCCTACAATCTGCCCACAACAATTGTAATGATGATAAAACCTGAGCCATCCCATACCTATCACAAATACAGTGCCTCTCAATGGGCACAACACTTGATCTCATACGTAACTCATGCGTCATGAGGCTGCAGCCATTTATAGAGGGGACACAAGCCGGAAACATCCCGCTTACCGCTGTCTCTTAATATTTTGGCACTTCAGTTTATATTTAAATATTGCATTGTATTAAGCGTTATACTCAACTGAATAAATGGTGCAATCTGAATAAATTCTATTCTGTTATTTATTTATTCTTTTCATATTGTTGAATTAAATTTAGTGCATTTTTTTGGAATTCTGACAATTTTCCAATTGAATGGCTTAGTGAAATAAAAAAAAAGTCCAGAAATTTAACTTTGCAAAACTAAAAATTAAAGATTCAATTAATACATTGTAAAGATGATTGAAAGTTTAATTATTATGAAAAAAAAAAAAAAAGTAATGAAAATTTTAAGAAAAACAACCATTTTCTGCAAGTTCTTTTAAAAAGCATTTTTGCATGAAACTTCAGTCTATTAAACTTCATAATATAGAGTGAGCAACTTAAAACCGGTCCATCTCAGTTAGTCTGTGCTGCCAGCTACTGGTTATAGTGGTAGTGCTACTATCAATTGTTTCTGGCCCTTTGCTCACAGCCACTCAGTTGACAAAGAAATGAAAACAAAAACTCCTTTAATACTCCCTTTTATTTGTGGAAGTTGACATATGCTTACTCTTACATAAGATGTTGGAAGTGAACTCCCCATGCAATACTACAACTACAACCAATAGGAGGCAGTGACAGACCAGCTGAGACATGCCGGTTTTAAGTTGCTCGCCCTGTATAAATATTTATTTTATTTACTCAATTATCAACAAATCATGTTTTTACATCAAGTCACATACAGGTTTCTGAAAAGTAGTACATGGAAGGAAATTTATTGTTGTTTAGGGAATAGGAATCATCGAAAGTTTACTTCTCGAGATTGATTTATAGTTCCCATCTGAACAATTTCCATTTGTGTCAACAGTCAGCCTTCATACATCAGTTCTTGTCAGCATATAAAAGTTATTGAGAAAACTTGGATGTTTTCTTTGAAGCATTTTGAATCCAAAGCATTAATGAGTATTGAAAGACAGTTGTGCTTTTATTCATTTTACTCATTTGGTCTGAAATAACGTTATTTCTTTAATATTTGATCTTAAAAGTTGTAATCTACAAATAAAATTACTTCACGTGTACCCTCTTCTCTTCAGAGTTGCATTACATGAATACTCTGCAATTATCACATCCATGTATATTACAATAAAGCACATGTACTGAGAATAAAAATCCATATAAATTTTGAAGAGACTGAATTAGTTAAAGAGTGCACGCCTACTTATATATATATTTTTTGAACCAATCGTTGATTTGATATTTCCCTCAATATTTCTGAGTCAGTTTTAATTTTGTTGTTTCATGTAAAGTTTCTGAGAAAAAAGGTCTATAAATAAGTAACGTTTAGCATGGAATGCTTTCTTGGGAAATTTATATTACTAAGATTTTTCTTTTTACTGATAACTTCGGTAATACAGTACAGCTACAGTAATCATAGCTTTTAACTTATGAGACCTCAGAGAGTAATAATGCCCAACTCCACTTCTCTTTATATCTTTTTTTTTTTTTTCCATCTTCAAAATCTCTTGATAGAGCATTTCACTATGCTCACTATTCACAGATTCAAGATGTTTTGGTAAAAAAGTTAAGATTTAAATCCATGAAATTCAGTTCATCATTACAGTTACTGTTTGCTCTCAATATTTCTTCTGCTAGATCAAAAATAAATTAAATACTGCACTAGTCTCATTCTTGCCTAAATTATCTTAATCTCATATTGTTAATGCTTTATATCAGGATATGGGCTGTTTGCAGCCAAGAGTGTTTTTCTATCGAATGCTATCTAAAAAACAGCAGAAATTAAAAATGAAATGTAATATTTCCTATCACTGTTCAGCAAGCAGCAATATCTCAGGCTAAATAATCATATATATATGCATTTGTTCGAGTTATATACTCATAGACAAAAAAATTAGCGCACCAAGAAATAATTGCGGGATCATAACGAAACTTGCAGTGAAGGTACATGTCGGGGAGATATGTAAATGATTAGAAATGCAGCGTGATTGCGCATTACGTATAGACGGTAGAGGGCGTTGAACATCGTACTCTGTGGAGTATAAAACAGGTAACCAAAGCTTGTTTGAGTGTGCTGAATCATTTACAAAGGAAGAGCTGAGGTAGACATGCCATTACGCCGTGTTCGAAGACAGTATACGCAGTTGTCGCAGTTTGAGAGAGGGAGAATCGTCGAGATGATGGAAGCTGGGTGGTCAGCTAGGCGAGTAGCTCGTCAATTAGGCCGCTCTGACTGTGTTGTGAGGAGGTGATGGGACCAGTGGACCCGAGAGATGTCATGTACACGAAGACCAGGCTCAGGACGCCCTCGACAGACCAGTCGTCGAGAAGACCGCCACATAGTCAGAAATGCACGCGTACAGCCAACTGCTTCATCGGCCGCCATCCAGGCACAGGTAGCACCTTCACTAGGGGCCGCTGTGTCTTCTCGAACCATACGAAAGCGCCTGGCTGAAGGATAGTTGGTATCGCGGCGCCCATTACGTGTGCTGCCCTTGACGCCCACCCATCGACGCCTCCGTTTGGAGTTTTGCCGCGCACGAGGAAACTGGACTGCAGCGGAATGGAACCAGGTCGTCTTTAGCGACGAATCCAGATTCAATCTCGGCAGTGATGACAATCTGTTCGTGTGTGGAGAGCCCGTGGTGAACGCTTCAATCCTGCCTTTGCTGTACAGCGACACACCGCTCCCACAGCTTGTGTGATGGTATGGGGTGCCATTGCCTACAATACACGTTCACCCCTAGTATTGTTCCGTGGCACCATGACAGCCCAGCGGTATGTTTCATGAAATCCTGCAACCACATGTGTTGCCACTCATGCAACGGCTCCCAGGAGTCATTTTTCAACAAGACTATGCTCGGCCTCATACGGCAAGGGTGTCACAAGACTGTCTCCGCACTGTTACTACCCTTCCTTGGCCTGCCCGATCCCCAGATTTGTCTCCAATCGAGAATATCTGGGATCATTTGGGACGACGAGTTGGGCATCCCACGAGTTTGAACGAACTAGAGGCAAGGTTACAACAAATATGGAACGAAATGTCTCAAGACATCATACAGAACTTGTATGACTCAATGCCTGATCGTATCGCATCGTGCATTCGCGCTAGAGGGGGTCCAACGGAGTATTAACTCCTCCGTTCTTTTGTCTTTTTCTCTGAAATAAATTATCCTTTTTCTTTAATTTTCTAATCATTTACTTATATCAAAGTAGTCATTATGTATGTAAATTTTCGTTTCATTTTGACGACTCCTTCTTGGTGCGCTAATTTTTTTGTCCATGAGTGTATATATGCATTCTCTAACAAAACAAAAAAAAATCTATGCCTCTTTAAAAGGAGTCAGTTTTTTACAACTGCTGTAGATATACTGGGTGATGGACAAATAAAATGATTCTTATCATAACAAAGGAACACTATTTTAGAATAGTTGCATTACAAACTTTGCAAATCATTACAGAATAAATCCTACCTTTTCAGTAATGCATGCAGATATCCATTAAAGAATGGAGATTTTTCATCATGTCCAAAGGAAAATTTTCAGTCAATTTGAAACTGCTCTTTTGAAGCTCCATGATTTTGCAATGTAAATAAGATCTAGCACCTAATTGACATCCAAGAAAGCTTTATACACATTCACTTGACAAATCAGGTGACCTGGAAAAGGTGTTAATATCACAGTCCTGAGAATTAGACAGGCATTATTCTACTGCAAAATAGCCTCTAGGAAGCATGATGTAAGTAATATGATGGGTTCCAATAACTCATCAGCATACTGACATAATGTTAATGTCCTAGCAATCACTATCAAGAGAAGATTACATGCTACAGGAAACGCACAGCAACATCATGACATCATTTGCTTTGCACCAACATCTGCTCTGCCTTCCCACTTCAAATAAAGCAATTATCCAACTCGAGAAACGTGGGAGTCATCATTGAATATGGCACAATGTCATTCAGAAGTTGTTCACAATGCTCAGACAAAACCATGTTCCAGATGAGAGGATAGTATGGGCTGATAAAGATGACAGTGTCTCTCAGAGGAAAGCAATGTTTATACAACTTTTTTTTCTTAAATCTATACAACTTGATTATCATGTGGTAAAAATTTCAGTGATATGTTAATTATACACAGAGCTAAGATTTTTTTTCCTTAAATACTGCACTCCTTACATGGAGATCGAAAACAGTATTTACATGTAATTTTTCAAAAGTTAACCATTTTTTATCTCAGAAAGTGTGTGGCCTAAGGAGGAAACATTTTACATGGTTAAACTTAGTGGTAGTAACAAGTAAAAAAATGTTTCATGAAAATCTGAGGTGGTGGATGTCATTTTGATATTTTTTTGGTTGAACTGACATGGAATGACCCAAAGGTCTTCAAGACATCTTGTGCATTTTCTGAAGTAACCAGTCAACAACCCAGCCAAAATGTTCACTCAAAGGTTTCTGAAAGCCTTCCACAAGTCTTGTGATGACTTTAGGTCCCTCTAGTAGAAACTTTAAATCTTTTGCAATACTGGCCAATATACACTTAAGTAGTTCATGGGTTGTCTAATTGTTTGAAAATTAAAATGTATAAAAAAAAAATAGTTATTATAATGTGTAATTATTTTTATAGGACTAATATAAAATTTCTCTTCTATTCCAGGACATTTTATTTTATTTCTCCCAAAAATAAACCTAAGCTGAAAGGCTCTAGCCTAATAGAAAACTTCTAAGTCACAACAGAATCTGTGTTACAAATGGAAACACAAAAGTTAAATTTTGATGCAAAGGCCTAAATTTTCTTAATTTCATAATCCTGAGATTTTCTGTGACCAGAACAAAAGACCAAGAGGAGACAAATATAAACCATGAAAATCAAGTGAAATGTAACATTGAATTGTAACTTTGGCATTTGAGATTCTGAATGAAACAGTAAGATCCAAAGATTGCTTATCAACTATATTTCAAGAGCTATGATGTGAAAACTAAATTTCAGATTTATGAACTTAGTACTTATGAACTTGAAAATAATTCGCAATCAGGTTAAATTTTTTCCCTCAAGTACTCTATTTACCATGGTTCATTTATATTACACTGATGTCCTTAAATTAAGGGACATACCCAATACCATCCCCACACAAAAAATAAAAATGGTAGAACCCTCACTGTCTGAATAAATAAAGTTCAGAAATGCCACCTGTGTAGTGGCAGTGCGGGTCACGATACAGGACGAATTGTGCGACAGTTTAGGTCACTGATCGTACAGTACAATATGTCAATTGTTATCCATAGCCCATCGTGTCCAATTGGACTTGCAAACTAGAGGCAGAGTAATAGGACGTCTTGAGGCAGGCCTGGCATAAGTCGAAGTATCTCATATACTAAACGTGTCAGCCAGCTTCATCTCTCGCTTACGGAGACGTTTCCAGAAGGATAGAAATATTGCCGACACTATAGTAGAGGACAGACGAACCCCTGAAGCACAACATGGCATGCACCTTGCCAAGGAGCTGGCAGCAGCAACATAGACCACTGTATCCAGATAAACAGTGTTAATGCATGAACTATGTCAGGAGACCCATGAGGTGCATCCCGGAGGGGATTCTTGTTGTGGTGCACTGAACACGCACCATGGAGTCCTGGTACAGTCTAAGACTGATTCACGACGGATCCGCATCCGGAGCAAAAAACTAGGGCCAATCTTGCCAACATCGTTGAATCAGTACGGGGGATGGTGGTGTGATGGTGTGGCCAGGCATTAAGCTGGGCTCTCGTTCACCATTGTATATCTTCAACAGAGAATCCATAACTGCCCAGTTGTACCGGGACAATGTCCTTCACCAACATGTACGACTTTTCAGAGGTGCTGCTTGTCTACAGTTTGTGTTCATGGACAACAATACTCGTTATCATTGGGCTTATCTGGTGGACAAGTACCTCCAACATGAGAACAGCCATCGTTTGGAATGGCCTGCACATTCCCCAGACCTAAATCCAATCGAACATACATGGGATGCTCTTGAAAGACCTGTAGCTGGTCGCATTTTATTACCACGAATGCTACTGTAGTTGAAGGCAGCAATGGGTGACAAGTGGGATAGAATCCCCCACAGTTTGTTTGATACTCTGGTGTGCAGTATGCCAGCTACTTGCATAGCTGCGCAGGGACCACACAGCCTTCTAATGCTCTTTATGCCTTCCACTAACACCTGGATAGTACTCCAGATGCTTCTATCTCACTGATGTTTCGGACATTTTTATTTCTTCTGTTAAGAGGCAGTACTGCCACCTTTCTTTTCTTGTGTGGGGATGGTATTGGGAAGACCTTCTGCACTCCCTACCAAGTTTGATCACGACCGGACGACCAGAACAGTTCATTTTGCAAGGACCCTTAATTTAAGGACATCAGTGTAATTTAGAAAGTTATTGCAAAGTGTGCAAGTGCTGCAATAACAAAGTCAATTTCATTCATATCATGAGATTAATAATGCTAACTGGGGATTGTAATAAACTGTCAAAACATAATTTACAGTACCGGTATTCATCAATTTTAGAAATAGAGATTTTTTTTTTTCCTATATTATTAAGAATTTAGACTTTCATTCATGACTCTGCTAATAACGTTAGCTTACAGATTAAAATAAGGTGCAAGTTCCATAGCTTTACGAACAGTTAATATTTTTTTGTATCTTCTTTAGATTTAGTTGGATTCATTTATTTAATTATTGTTGGATTATCTATGCAATAATTTGCATGAAAACATTTTATTAATAAATTATTAACTTAAAAAAAATACAAACACTGTCATCATGTATCCCTTGCTGTTACATAATTGTGTAAGATAGAGTAATTGCTAATTCCTTGTGCAGTTGCATTTGTAATATCTTGAAATTGCATAAGGACTTTATAACTATCCTATTTTGTACAATTTCTCCAACTGCTACTTGGCTGCCATGTCAAGTGAGGGTAGAGGAGATAGTCATAAACTAGGTTCTTGTACAATAACAAATCGGAACATCTACATCAGTAATTAAACATATCAATCTCAGACTCAAAACAGAACAGGCATGTCATTTTATAGATGCTTTTATATATTTTTATTATAGAGCTATAGACATTTTGTCAAGTCACATTAAGCAGAAGAATCAAAATTCATTATTTAATTCAATTAAATTTCACTGTTCTGCATTCCCAACACAAGATTGTCTCTAAGGATAAATGTACCTTAAAATCTTAAGTTCAACAATAACTCAAAAGCCATCACCGACAGCTTGTAAATTATTGCTTACTTCAATGATATTTACAAAAATATATAGGTTAAATCATTTTATATATCTTGCAAAACCACCTTATTTGTAATGTTTTGGTTCACTTACAAGTCCAACTGTTTTTCTCATTATTTTTCCACTTGTTTTCTGGAACTCAGATTTGTTTTTGTGTCTGTTTTATGTCTTAAATTCTGTAGATGCATTTTAAAGAAATGTATAAACTATTACAAAAATTTGTGAATTTATTATCCCTCTTCCTTCGTCATGATATTAAAGGTCTAATACCCTTCTCTTTATTGGTTTTATTTATGTAGTTCCTGATAGAAGATAACTACAGTGGAGCCCCGCTATTCGTACACAATCCGTTCCAGGAGGCAGTTCGAATGGCGATTTGTACGAATAGCGAATCATTTTTTCACATAAGATATAATGTAAATTGCATTAATCCGTTGCAGAACCCAGAGATTATTGCTTATTTAAACCTTTGTAATAATACTTTAAGCGTAAAATACATAAAAACTACGAAAACAATAAATATATAGGCCTCTATTATTATGTCTCTCTTTTTCAGTATAGACGATATGGTTGATTTCGCCATGCCATACTGAGTTGCCAGGTCAGAGACATGAGTTCCACTTTTAAACTTCGCAACGATTTTTTTTTTTTCAATTCAATTGTCGTTCTCACTGCTTTCCTTTTAGGCTTAGTTGATTCAGTAATCTTTTTTAGACTCATGGCTGCACTATTTTCAATAAAAATAACAAAAAATAATAATAAAATATCACAAAGTTTCATGAAGCTTGCGTGGATGATGCGTAGCGTACGGAAGCTAGCACGAGACTGAACTGAAGCGACCGCATGGGGCGGCCAGTAACAAGGTCGCGCTGTCCGAATCGCGAGCAAGCGTACGAATGGCGAGTTCAATTTTACTTGAAAAAGTTGGACGAATAACGAGTTGTACGAATAGCGAGGTGGACGAATGGCGGGGTTCCACTGTACATATATTTTTGTATCCAAACAACAATTAAATCTCATATTTATTAACTGACTTTAAAAAATATGATTCATTTAAAACAATTCAACTAAACTTTTCTTTCTCATATGCGTAATATTGATCAGAAAAGCAAAAAAAAAAACCCATCTTCGGTAATGCTAAAATTCAGTTCCTGCTAGACTTACATTTTATGCTTCTCTGTTTGAAAACTCTGTCAGAACTTACTCCAATAACTGCACTATAATAATTGGTTGATGGAACGAATATGCTCTGAAGTTTGTAGTAAATATTAAATATTCAGACAATTTGCTAAATTGATTGTTCAAAGACATTGCTACTTGCCATTTTCTAACCTACATCAGGTAATAACGTAAAATAGAAGACAAATTATAAATATCCCCTTTATATCCAATTCACCATATAGAGTTTTTATTAATATTATTAAACTTCTTTAATTCCACAAAATCTTCGTTACTTTCACAATACAGTAAAACCCCGTTATTACGCTCCCGCTTATAGCACTATCCCGTTCTTTACGCTCCTTTCATGCGGTCCCTGGAATTTTCTATATAACTCTGTATACGTTTACCCTCTTATAACGCTTCAAATCCCGCTTGTAGCGCTTTTTTATATCGGAAATTTTGTATCGAGAAGAAATGTAACACTGTAACGAATCTTTTCTTTCCCTGGTAGGAGGGAATCTTTGAACTCTTTGAAGTGCGGGTCTGCGATACAGTAAGTTAGTGCAAAATGTTGAAGCGGAAATCCCTTTCTATAAGTGAAAAATTGCAAATTCTTCGTAAGTACGACGAGAATTCTACACTAAATCAGAAGGTTTTCGCAGAATCTAAGAATTCCCTGATCCAGTCTGAGAACAATAATAAAAAATAAGAATGGAATTATCAATTCAGCGAAGGATGGTTGCAAACGTAAAAAAGTAGTGTGGAAAATGTGAAGATGCCAAGGAAATTCTAATTGAATGGATTCATCAGTCCCGTGATGCATCAGTGCCATTAAGTGACCCAATCATTCAAGAAAAGGCGCGTGAAATAGCGGGCAGTGCACTAAAACTGCTCCGAAAATATATTTGTATTGCTCCTAGTGGAATATCAATTGATGTTAATAGTTTCTTGAACCGCATTCAAAATGTCATAATTTATAACAGTAGCATACACACACGGCAAACCACAATCAAAGATTTTTTTAATAGGAAATAAGCTCACATTTGCACTATATCTATTTCAGAATCAAGTATCTTTCCTGTAAAATGGTGTCTAAATGTTTCCGCATCATATAAATCATTCCCCGTTTATAGCGCTATCCCGCTTATTACGCTTGTAGGTCACGGTCCCTTGACGAGCGTAATAACGGGGTTTTACTGTATTTCGGAGGCCTAATCGGCCCTCCTTTCTCAAGCTTTACATCATAAATGGGAAAAGAAAACCATCCTTTCTTCTTCCCAATCAACTAAAAGAACTAAAGTTTTTTGTAAGTTGTTTTAGTTGATTGGGAAGAAGAGACAATGGATTTTCTTTTCCCATTTATGATGTAAAGCTTGAGAAAGGAGGGCTGATTAGGCCTCCGAAATATTGTGTAAGTAACGAAGATTTTGTGGAATTAAAGAAGTTTAATAATATTACTTTATTCCTGAGGAATTTGTTTAGTTTTTATTAATATTTATTTTAAAGTGCTTAAGTGAGGCTTAATTTTTTATGTAAAATAATCAACTCATGTAGCCTCCATATCTTTCTTAATCATAGAAATTAAAACCATCTCAATCAATGACCTGGATTGTTAATATTAAACTCTTAAGTTATCCTTATTTATTTAAGAAAATCTTAAAGAATTATGAATTATGTTTATTTTCACAATAAAATATGTAAAAGAATCACTATGATACTGAAAAACAACTGAACACAATTTTATATTTTTAAAAATTTGAACAATTTCTTTAAAGACCAATCAAAATTCTTAAAATTAATAAAATTTTCCTGTATATATAAAAAAAATTGAGTTAAAAATGCTAGAAGAATAAAAACAGTCTATAATGAAGTGATAGATTAATTAATTAATTAATTAATTCAAATCCACTAAGTGGTTTATCTGGGAGTGTTACTCTGAACATTTTAAACAATGCTCAAATTCAAACCCTGTTTTATTTTAGATCTTGCTGCCACTTTCTGTAACATCATTTAAGTAAATTAATTTTATATAGGTTATCAAACCAATTTAACATGTTACTATAATGATTGTCCATTTTTTGAGTGTGTGTTGAATATCAGTAAAAAATTTCATAGAAATAACTGTTGATGATAAGGGCAAACAAGTCTTACGATAAACTCTTCTGAATGGTCTTTCCAAGAAAGGGGCTGTTCAAGTACCTATGTAAGCACGTTTTTAATGCATGCCCCCCCCCCCCTTGTGCTTAAGTAAGTTTAGCCAAATCATTAACAGTAATTACCACTGAATAATAAAACAGTCAAAATTATATAAGAAAGTTTTAACGCATGCATGTTTGTCTATCTTACATTAGCATTGCTCTGATCCCCTCCTCTCGTCAGCTAAAATAAGCAAAGCTTGAATCCCATCTCTCCACTTGAATGCTTATAAAAGGTAATACTTGAATGGTCCCAAATTTGTATCCTAGGAAGTTTATAGCTTTGAACAGGAAGATCTGCTAGCCAATCAGGAATGTCCTGTGCTGAAAATCTTATAATTCTAACTCATAAAACTAATAACTGATCACTATCACTTTGTTCTGATTAAATATTTATTTATTTTGATAAAAAAAAAAAAAAAAATGAAGTTGGTCTTGTTTTTTTTGTTTTTTTCTTTTTTAATTATTAAAATACTGAATTGCATTACAGCATTAATTCTAATTTAAAATTTGGACATACATTGAAATTTATTAATGAAGATTGTGGGAGTCAATTCTACAGTACATTGATCTTGAATTTATATTAGCATTGTCTGAAACTTCATTCTGACAATAACTTCATTCACATTTTGTCACTTTCTATTTTGCTAATTCTGCTGAGACCCATCTTATTATTATTCTCAAAAGATTAAGGGCAGAAAACTCCAATAATTCTGTCTGACAGATCAAAACAAGAATTAGCCTAAATCATAAGACAAATTTTTGGATCAGATGAGAAACTTTTATTATTATTAATATTATTATTTAATTAATTATTCTCTTAGTATTTAAAGTAACATGTATTAGAATAATCAGTACTTAATTTACTCCATTTCTGATACCTCAGCTGAGTTTATTTATCACTTTCATTGGTCTTAAATGAAATTGGCTCATTGAAAGATAGTCAAGTGCCAAATTCAGTTTTCATGAAAATTCTGCAGATTCAGGCTTTTACGTCTTGATTCCATCTTCATCTGAAGAAAGAACCACTAATGGATTACAAAGAACTATGTGGTAGGAAGGGAGTTGGAATTGTTTCTTTTTTCTTCCAGAATCCAACAGAAAAATGGAGGTTTTGTAGAGTTATTTTGCCCAGGAGAGAGGTAGTATTTGTAAGTGGTAACTTTTATAAAAGCAAATTTTTGTAATTGAATCATTGTCTGCAAGAGTCAGTAGAATGGAAAGGCTTTACTGTATAACAAAGAGGACTGAACTGCTTTGAACCTGGATTCATTGGAAAATTTAGAAATAATGAGTAAATGAGGAATGGGAAAAGCAATAGAGGTCCATCTCACCATATATGCCACAACCAACTTATACAATTAGAAAGTTGGCAGTGATACTATGATAGAAACTATCGATTCATTATTTCCTGCTTCTGCTGCCACTATTATAAATTGCAAGATAAATTTACTTACTTTACAAAATTGGGGAAAGAAATCACAGATTTGATAATATTTAAAAGGTTAACATTATTTTTGAAAATAGCCAATCTAAGAAATTATTCGTTAATATGCCCTATTTTTATCTTTCAAAATCAATAAATAAAGACTGCTTTCCAAAAAATAACTATACACCTTATTTTAGTCATACAAGGTGCACGTCCCACACAAACTATTAAAAATAATCTCTAGATAGTATTTGAAAACAACATCTGGGCCATTCCATGTCAAATCAACGAAGCCTTCAAAATTCATCATCAATTTGAATGATTTTCAAATGCAATGATTCAAAAAATATATTGAAAAAATATCAATGGTGTGAGAAATTCATTCAAATCAGTGAACACGAATATCTAACATGTACTTTCCATTTTGTGATTTGACATGGAATCTCCCATCTTCCTCCTTCCACCAAAATCAAGACTTAGTAAACCTCTTCAGGCCCACGATTAAATATCCTCTAATATTGACCTTGACGTCGGAAATCCATTAAGCAACGCATTTATACTAAATAGTAAATCTTGGCCAAACAATGTTTTATTTCATTTCTTTAAATTTTAATATGCCAATCCATTTCTATTTCAACCAAACAAAGCATTCCTCAACATCTTTGTCTTTTCGAAACGGAAAATAAAATACTAAATTCAGCAAATATTTAACTTTCAACGAGTTTTTTTCTGTCGTAAGACAAACATGTTCATACTAGATGGCTGCTGTTCACCGAATCCATTGGTTGATACTTTCGCAAGACTTACTACAACTACTGTTTCTGTGAGTTTAAAAGTTATGAAATTCAACACAATTCCAAATGCATAGTTTACTAATTTTTCATTACTTACCACATTGCTGTCTTTCTTTTAGCAGTAACTAACATCTTGATCCTAAAAACGAGATCTTCTGGACGCCATTTTATGTTAGGGTTATAAACGACATGAATCAACTTCATTTATTCTGGCGTTTTCGTTTCTTTTTTAATCTGCTTTTCCGTAGCTTTTCATCCTTAAATGTCTTTCGAGATTACGTAAAAGCTTATGACTTTTGATGCCTTCATTTTTATATTAATAACTCGTTATTAACTTTCGCTTGTGGGCTAATCACCTGCCTCCTTGTTAGCCGGGTACTAAAGGCGCATGCGTAATTTTCCTTACGTAACGATATGGAGTAAAATTAATCCTGATATTTGCTGAATTTCACCTAACTTACAACGCTCTATATATTTGCTTTCATAATTATAATTTAAAAGAATTATATTAATAATAAATAAAACATTTAATTTGTAAACTTAGAGGAATCCACATAAGAAAAATTATCTAAATAGGTTTTTATGATTCCGTATTATTTTCTATTAATAGTAATAATAACCAAAAAAGTTTTATTGATAATTTTGTCAAGTTTGTTTATCAAACTACTGAAGTATAAGTCACAATCAGTGGAATTTCCTTTCCTGTTCCGTTTTCATCTCACAATCGCCAAGAATAAACAGTGCCACCATTAATCGTGAAGCTGAATAACTTAATAAGAGTTACTTTTATTTATTTATAAATCTTATGATACCATGTGCTAGTGATCCATGTTGATTTCATGATACTTACTGTACTAATCATTACCATCAGAGTTAGTAAATAAAACCAAAGTCCTAATTTCAGGTGGGATATTTTTGTTTTTTTTTTGCTGCGAATCAAAATAGCTTCTGATTTTCTTTCACCTCGTCGAATTAAGAGAGAGAAAAGTGCGAGGTTGAGGTGATGCATAAGTTCTTTAGGTAAAAGTCACTACGATTTCATTATTTATAATGAACTCTACAATAAGAAACATTACATTTACGTATAGATTTATCAAGTTAATACAAAGTAGTGGAGACAAATGAGGTATTATTATTATTATATTATTATTATTATTATTATTTACACAATTATACTTCACCATTCATGCTCACACACATACCACACAAACCCCTAAATATGTTGAATATTATTTTGAGATGTTCCCGTAATGTAGACTTGCAGCTGGCTTTGTAATTTGCAGTAGCAAAATGTCTTTAGTTTATATAGTTCCTGCAAATTCACAATTCCATTTGCAGAGTTCGTTATATTGTTTTTTGTTTTTTTTTCCTTCAGTTCATTTAGTAAATTAAAAGTTAATGTGATTCTGTATTGCTTTTTATAATCAGATATCTTTTATAAGTTCTTTTATACTTGAGTCTCATTTTTCAATCAGAAAACACTGAGTGATAAATATTAAAAGGGAAGATATTGCTCCTATGACAGTCACTGTTGCCAACTTAGCCTTTTTGGGACTGGAATTAACATTATTTATCCATCACATTTTGCCTTAAAAATCCTATGGTTTGTTTTTGTTTCAGCCATTTCTGCTTAAAATAAAACTGATGTAAGAGATTAGATAGGGTATTACTTTTCATCTACATAACAGGCTGATTTTCTGCTTCTAGTAAATTCTACTAGTATAAGATCATTGCTTCATTATCAGTTTTACATTTCGAATGAATACAATGAAATTTTACAACCGATAAAAAATTCCAATCTTTTGTCATTCTGATCTTTTGTTGTTCATGCATCTTCAGCCCCTTGCTATTTCTTAAAGTTGGCAACACTGGTGACAGTTCCAGCAAAAGAAGATGGCAGTTCAGTCGACGAAGCTGCTACTTGCATGTATGAACATCTACAACACGTACACATGTCTTACATTCTACGTAGCAACACCAGTGGAATTTACAGTCGCATCGTTCCTTGATGGTGGCCTTTTCGGTGTTGTAACCTCGGCCACAGCACATGAGGCTACAGCCGTCCATGCCAGGGGATGTCCTGTTGCAGTTTCGGCTTTTAGTGCCCAGTGATCCAGTCGTCTTGTTGTGGACGCAGTAGTCGGGAGAGTCCTCCACGTAGACCAGGTCTTCAGCCGTCGGAACATTGAACTTGGGATTGGCCACTTGCAGTTTGCCGCGTCGGTTGATGCGCACTTCAGTAGCTCCATCGTATTTATCCTTGAGGAGGTCGCCAATTTCTCGGAACGCAGCCAATTGCTGCCAGCAGGTGATCAGACTGCATGATCCAGAAACACCATGGCATTTACATGTTACCTTGGTCTTTCGAATAACAGCCTGAAAAAGAAAAAAAAAAAAAGAGAGAAGCAATTAAATTAACATTTGAGCTACAATAATTTAAAAATATGTATATATACATTGAAATAATGTATTTAATAAATATAATAAACTTTTATACAAAAGAATCATTTTTATATGCATATCCAAAAACAAAAAAACTAATTAATAAATACAGGATTAATAAATGAAAACGAACGACTCCACATAAATAAATAAAATCACGCCTATGAGTTTGTCAACAGAGGGAATCTGGAACGGCCGTTTCGTCCTTATTGAGGACTCATCAGTCCGATCCATCCTTTTTCTTTCTTATTGTGAAGTCGTTGGTTTCCATTTATTAATAAATTTTCTGCACCTTAAATTGTGTTCTTGTGATTTTTATGCCTTTGGTTTGATTATTTTTTATAAAAGGAATGCCTTTTGAATCCTAACGATCGTTGGGCTAGAGGTTGTTCTGATGCACTTTTGCACTTATTTTTAATTGTTGTTTTTTGTTCGGGAGTCACTGTAGGGAGCGAGGGTGACTTCCATTTGTGTTTCACACCTTTCTGGGTTTGTCATCGGGCAGGGTGGATCAGGCTGATGAACCCCAATAAGGACGAAACAGTCGTTCCCGATTCCCTCTGTTGACAAATTCAAAGGCGTGATTTTGTTTATTTATGTGTAGTCATTGGTTTTCATTTATTAACAAATTTCCTGCACGTTAAATTTTGTTCTTGTAAATAAAGGATTATTTCCCCTTTGCATTGCCAGACCCTGAGGATGAGGATAAACTTAGTACAATTGACTCCTTATCCATTCCTGCTTTAGCCATCTCTCTTTATCGGTTTTTCCAGAGGGTGAAATATACGTGGGTAGATCAGTTTACAACCGCTAGAGATCAAATTTAAGAGTTCGCCATAATGCCGGCGGTTGCTGAATTATACGATAGAGAACTGTAGTGCTCAGTGCCGCCTGATCTTTCTCACGTGTGTCATTGGAGGTGCGCGCTGTCATTTCAAATGGCGATTCGCTTGAATAATAGGTCTCCTATTGAAGTTTGCACAGTTATAGACTTTCTTTGCGCAACAACATCAGGAAAAAACGTTCTGCTCTTCTGAACAACAAGTGTGATCCTCCTTCATGACGACACATTGCACGGAACACACAGAACTTGCTGCACGGTTTCCACTAGTGCATTTTGGAACATTCGCCATACAGTTTGACTCGTGATTTTTTATCTGTTCCCTGCCTTAAATGATCACATGTCAGATGGACGCTTCAAATGCAATTGAGAAAGCCTAACGTGATGCAAAAAGTGGTTACAACAGGAAGACCCTGACTTTTATGTGACTGGGATGGACAAACCGATCAAACGTTGTGACAAATGCCTCAATCGTCAAGGTGACTCTAAAGAAAAATAGTCTTCATCTCATTTTCTTTCATTAAAGGTTTACTTTCCGTACACAAGCTTTGTGAACTTTTTTTTCTGATGGACCTACGTACTACATACACATTTCTTTTTATTCTAGGTCACTAATGTTGCTTCCTTCAGAGCCGGCGCTAGGAGGGTGCGGGGCCTCGGGCAAGATGAATTTTGAGGGGGAAAAAAAAAAAAAAAAACCCCTGTAAACCCACCTGTTCAACCAAAAAAATTTTAAAAAAAAGGTTTTTTAAACAAGCTTCAAAAAGGAGGTCCATAAACCTCTTTCTTCTAACCAGGCGCGGGGCCTTGGGCGGTCGCCCCGTTCGCCACCCTCCAGCGCCGGCCCTGCTTCCTTAAATTATTCGGAGTCTTATTTTTCTGCTTTATGTACATAATAGGTTGGATTTATATATATACAATTAATATCTTAAATTATGTTCCTTTATTTCATAATAAAAAAGATTATTAATACATGAATAAATATCTTTTATTCACTTTACAATATACAGGAAAATAATTCCTATGCTGTAAGTAAAGGTTTCTTCGAAGCTCTGGCTAGGTTTTTTTAATTTCTTCATCTTAGTAAAAATATTCAGTTACATGAAATAAAAAAAGGTTTTAAATATTAATTCATACTGAACCTGAAATACACACTTTACTAAAACATAATATGCATCACAATATTTATAGCAGTCCAGATCGATGAGGTTCTGACTCTTTCTCATTTGTGAAACAAAATATGCTATCATGAGAATGGTATACATACTCTTCCTTGACTAGTTTAATGTCAACATTACTGACTAGTAACATCTTATTTATATACAACGTAATATTCTAAAATAAAAAATTAAAATTTTGGATTTGTTGATTTTCTTGAAATTTAAGTGTTCTTCTTTATATACTCTATTAAAAGTGTATATCGAGTAGCAAATATACTCATCTACTGATGGCACCAAATAATTTCATTTTTGGATGCAAATAGATCAATTGCGTAATGATATTCCTGATATTAATGAACTAGAGGGGTACCGTCGCTTCGCTCCGGAACCCTTGCATGTATAGCATTAAAAAAAAAAAAAAAAAAAAAAAAAACTATATTTATTTAGCAAATTACTATGGAGATCGGAGAATACACGACTTCCCAGCTCGTTGTGGGCTTCTCCGTTTAATTCAGTTGTATTGCGCGTTGGCACTCACACGGGAGAGGGAGGGGGGAGTTGCCGCAAAAACACTTCATTTTTGCATGTAATTTCCAAACGCAGAAACGTTTGTTAATGACTGATATACCGTTCAATAGAACTTTCAAATACCAACATTTTCTCAATATATTGTTCTTTTCCAACTTTTGTACTTTTCGTTTAAATTGAGAAAAAGTCAAAATTTGACCCTTTAAAAGGCGCCATCTTGGAACCAAAAGCTTTTTTTCGAAAGGTTTTTGTAGCATTTTGTTTGTCTTAATAAGATCTACATTTTATCCATTTACATGACCAATCTATCTCTTATAGTTTGGTCACAAAATTGGAAAAACGTAAAGTCTTATGACAATGACAGACAGAATAACGCTTTTATATAATAGAATGTTTAAGAAAGAATTATTTCTATGTTGTTTCCTTTAGTGGCGTATTAAATGTGGATTAAAGGATTAATATTCATAGGGCAGAGGAATTAACAATTTGTAAGTTTACCAATAGACGGAACAACTGGATCAAGGTTATCTCATTACGGAATGTTACATTTTTAACAGCAAATTTTTAACCAGTTTTTGTTAGTTGAAACAAAATTTTATTTAGCAATAGATGCGAAATTCTTCCCGGTCTTAAGAACGTGCGCAGGATATTATTGACGTTTAAGTTCATTTTTTTTTTCAATATTCATTATTTTGATCAGCTTTGATTTTTAAAATAAATTTTCAAGAACCTCTTAATAACTTAGTGGAAGAAAAAAAAATAGCAGTAAACCTAAAAGTCTGAAATAGACTAGAGACTAGACATTTGACTATGGAAGTCGAAAACATGTATCTTTATTTCCAAAGCTTTCATATATTAATATTTCAGATGAAAAGAAAGTGCAAAGATCTGAAGACTGTTGTCGAATACGTTTGCAAATCATTATCTTTAATTATAAAAAAAAGTGTCTCAGTTCGTGTAAATCGTTGTTAGATGCTTACCAATGGTCCACATAAATCTTAAACCGACTATAATAAAATAGTTATGTGTCTATAGGAGACGGCACTGAAAATTCTTTATTCTAGCAAAAGTACCTAGCTAAATTCCTCATTTTTTTTTGTGTGAAATCATACAGATATATATTAGTTTAGCTACTAATTTAGGCTTTTTGATAGTAACTGCATTTATACTTATTCTCTAAATTAAATCCAACTTAAAATATCACAGCAAAATTTATTATCCACATAAAAAAAAATCATAGTCTAAATAAGAAGCATTCAATTTTTTTTTTTTAATCTGAGTTTTACAGATTATTTATGTTATAAATATCAAAAAAGAAAGAAATAAACAAAATATTTATTATGGACTAACTGATTTCTACGGTGTTGCCCAGGAAACGATGCAATTTCCATAATTCAAATATTATTTCAATTCGTGTTGGACTGTATCCTTAAGCATTCGCTTTTTGTAATGTAATAGTTATTAGTCAATAAAAAAACCGATTCGATTGGTTTATTAATAGAACGACTCATTGACTTCAGCAACATATCTCTGAATATACGTATTATATGATCGCATAAGGCCTTCTATTAGAAACTTGATGGAACTTATCTGCTAAGCACTGCATTCTTCTATCGGTTGTGTGGTCGTACTTTCTTCCTGAACATGTATTGGTACATAGGAATCCGAGCAATCAATAATGAATTGCAAAGGGAAATTCTTATCAGCTTTGGTCGAATTTTAAGCCAATATCAAAGCAAAAGTACTATTGGGCTTGAAGACGTCAAATAGTGGGGAATATTTAATGGTGTTTGTTGAGTAGGTAATGGACGACAAAGAAGTGTCCGGAAAAGCTCAGAAAATTCCTCCTTTCCTGTCTTTTTTCGACGCCGCCCAACACCTACACACAAGCCTTTAATCGGATTGAAGGCTTTCTGATACATTAGGACTCTGTTGAATAAATGATAACTGTCAAATGTATATGTCATCAACACGTGACAAAATAGCGGCCACCGTCTTGTCACATGGTGGAACTTATTTCTTTGAACTTTAATCCCTATTACAACCCTTTCAGACCATGGATACTGTTCTATCTGCTTCTCTTTCTAGATATTTCTAGATAAGTTATTTTTTTATTTGAAATATTAACTTTGTTTTCCTTCATTCCGTAATATTACAAAGGCTTCATAAATTAGGAGAACATAAAAATCAACTTATACATATTTACATCCTTATCAATGTGTATATATAGGTATATAAATGTATATATCATTATATCATTAAGTCTATATCACTTAAAAATCTTGTATCTTTTCTTAATTTCCAGTTCAATATGCAAGATTCCGTAATTGCAGGACCTAGCATTGTGCTGTTACCGTTTTTCATTGTATCACATTTTAGACGTTGTTATATTTCTTTATATTTTTATTTATTTATATTCTTTTATTTGGTTTAAGGCTTGGCATTTATAGGCCCTTCTAATGCATTAGTTGATGAAATTACGATGTTAGTAGCCTTACCTTTAGACCCAAATTCCCGTACCAGGTCTAAGCTGTAGAACTTTTGAATATAATGAACTTTAAATATAAAAACAAAATGCTTTGTTAGAATAAATATAATTTAAAATAAAAAGCTACCATAATAAGACTTGAGCCCTACTAGGACTTGGAGTGGATTAACCAATTAATCGGCTGCTTAGGGATCCCAAATTGTTCACTTCAGTACTACAGGACCTTTAAATGTCCTTATTTTAGCCCAGATTCCTCGACAATTATATCAAGTTAAAAGGGTCTTATCAGTGAAGGTGTTGATCTGTGGCTCGTTCACATTCAATAATCCTTTTGTTATAATTAGCTTATCGGTTATGTAAATTGTGAGGGCGAGGTTTCATTTGAAGGAGGAATCTGTTGTAAGTTATTTGCTTGTTAGCTAATTATACAGCTTCGTGGTTTTCAGGTTCTCATTTTTATTTCTTTCTAAATCACTGTTTTGTAATGATTTTATCCAGATCTCCTAAAAGAAATCAAACATAGCTCAAATGATCGGGCTAAATCTTAGATTTTGCATATTGTTTTAAGCAATTATTATCAGAAAGATGACTTTAATCCATTCTAAATTTCATTAAGTCTAATTGCGTTTCAGAAGTATCTAGTTTTCAATCAATTGCATGCTACTACACACAAGCTCTAATCATCCTTTTGAATGAAATTTTCACCATTGTCATATAGCTCTACGGAATTACTAATTTTGGCGATACTATAAATGCATTTTCAATATAAAAAAAAGCTGTACAGATGAAAAAGGAAGATATAAATTTAGTCGACTTATAAATAAGCATTAACACTCTTTCCCGCTTCTTTTTAATAAAACTAGTTTCATTTTTGACCGTCAGATGGCGCCACTTTGCAAAGAAATAAATGAAAAACAAGTGAATGTAATTTTGTGCTAAAGCATAAATTTAAGAGCGGCCCATAATAATAAAAATTTAAAAATGATAATAAAAAAAGGAAGTAATTTAACGTAAGGAAAAATAAAAAAAAAAAAAAAGTAGGAAGAAAATAAAGAAAACTATAGGAAAGTAAGTAAGAAAAAAAACTCACACGGACATTGAGAATAAAAGATTAAGAGAGGAAAAAAAAAATACATTATTCTGGATCAGCGGCTATCGTGTTAAGTATTCGATTTTTTCTTTCGGGTGTTGCAACACTTTCGGGCCTTCCACTGTTTGCTTATATTTGGCTTAAAGGAGAATGGGCAGATCTGCGGCACCACTGTATAGCAATAAGATATATACGTAAGGAAAGGTCTCCATCAATAGAACATTTTTTATTATTACGACTTGTCTCAATTATTAGTCCGTTCGGAGTTATATAAGTCTAGATATGACGTTTGAGTCATTGATTGTGGTGAATGTGAGTGGCAGGGAAGCAAAACACCTACAGGCGGGAGGGTATTTGGCTGTAGGTCGTTGGCTTCCCTGCCACCTATATTCACCACAATCAATCAATCACTGTTAATAAGTATTATACGTAATTAATAATTAATATTATCATTTATTTCAAGTAAATAATAATTATTTACAAGTAATAAATGAAAATAATATTTACTGTTACTGAAAATAAGTATTAAATGATAATAAATTAATACATCCGGGAAGTAAGATGTCAACGAGATAAGTCATATCTAGACGTATATAACTCCGAACGGACTAATAATTGAGACGAGTCGTAATAATAACATATGTTATATGTAAGGAGATCTTCTTATACGTATATCTCTTATCACTATACGGGGGAGGGAGGCAATTTCCCATACAGTTTGCCCATTCTCCTTTGCCCCTTTCTCTGAATCGTCGATCTGTAGCAGCAAAAGTTGAGTGTTGCGGTGTGCGCCTACCTGCGAAATGTTCTTGGTATAGCTGATGTGCTCTTATATATATATTTCAATGAGACAGTCCGTACATCAAGTACATGTCTGCCACTTAAGAAAACGAATACTAACTCGTACTGCTAGTCGTTTTATAGACAACTAGCTGGCAAAACTCCGAACGGCGGTCCCAACATTATTATTAATGAAACATTGTGTGAAGTGTAAGGACATTGTTATTGTTGTTATTAATGAAACATTGTGTATTGTTGCTTAAAAATCACTTGCGATGATAACGTGCCATGGCTGGTAGACCGCAAGCACCAAGAGTAATAACGCTTTAGTCATAAGTCGCACATATTCGGACAATACATATTTTTTTTGTAAATATGTTGAGCGAAAACTATATGATTTGATGTGTAATAACTCTGGCTGTGTGTTATCCTTCACAGTCATACTATTATCTGTCATTAAAAAGGTTTATATAATTTGGGACCGCCGTTCGGAGGTTTTCATAATTTGGGACCGCCGTTCGGAGTTTTGCCAACTAGTTATATACATACGAAAAAAAAAACAAACGAAAGGAATGTTTTTTTTTGAGTTTTTAATAACACATTTTAAGCAGATTCACAATAACCTTTGATGAAAACTTGTTACAATGACTACCTTTCACCATCCATCGCGAGCGTGGTTGCTGGCTATATGTTGAAACCAACAAAACAATTATACAGCACATTGTTCACCCTCCGCGATATCAAAATAATAATCCCTATGTTCACTGTGAATGATATATTTCCGACCCAATGTTTATTAGACATTTTTTATTGATTTGTATTTGTAGATCCTGTCACTAATGGCTGCTTTACACGCTCTCGAAAAATTGCCTCTAACACGCTCGAAAATATGCCGTTTGCCAGTTGCAGGTTGGCTGAAAAGCGATCGCTTTACACGTGTGAGCGGCAAATCGCTCTCGTTTTACTCTCGTTTCCTCGAGACTAACGATACTTGCCGGCGAAGCAACAAAAAAGTTGATTTCGCAGCTTAGTTTTTCTATTAATTCTCATCTCATTTCACAGCAGAGATAAAGAAAAAAGAAAAAAAAGATCCCGGGGGAAGAGAATGTGCTGAATGAAGCCTTGGATTGAAATCACGAGCAAAGAATTTCCAGAATTCAGTGTGAAGTTAACACTCTCATAGTTTTTAAATAAATGTTCTCGCCGCCAAGAGCGCTGATGTCGACTTGCTTTTAATCTTTGGCTGAATTTAGAAATTGTTTTATTTAAGCAATAGGCATGAGTTTTGGGCAAGTGGTAGATTTTCGAATCACTTGCCAGTGTTAGGCAAGTTTTCAGGAGCATGTAAAGCAGCCAGTACGTTTGTCAGTACCTTTAAAAAAAACGCACCGTATATTTTAACTTTCTAATCTTGTGAATACATACAAAATTGAGATCAGAATTGTAAATGACGAAAAAAAATAACTTAATAACTAAAAAAAATACGTCTGCAAAATTTCTTTTACTCTGATCAGACATCCCGAGTAAATTTTAATTTATTTTTGTTTATAAGATACAAATCAAATAAATCAGAGGTTTTTATAATCAAAAAAAGGAAGAAATGGGGCAGGAGAGAAGAGTTCGGTCGAAATTAAATACAATGATAAGAGATTAAGAATAGATTTATATAAAGAATAAATAGAAGGCGTTTAACACAAACAGAAGATAAAACAGAAAAAAATACGATGCAATACAGCAGGTGCTTCAAGTAAATATGGCTGGTAGCAGCAGTTGCGATTCAGGACACTTTAGTAGCAGTAATGGAATCGTGGAAGAACTTCTTACTATTGCAATCTCACAATATTTAAATAAAAACAAGAAACAGATTCTGAAGAAAAAAACTTCAAAAACCTAAGGGGTATTGCACGAATTAGATAAACGAAACGAAACCGAAACCGAAAACGAAACAATTTCACGGCATCTTTTCATTGTTGTGCTTTACAATTAATGCAAATTATCGCTTACAACTTTTGAAGCATTCACTTGATTTTGATGCGTTTTCTGAATTTTGTTGAGAGTTACATTGTGCTTAAAGGTATAAATCATTTCTATATTCCCTAGGCAACAAGGATAAGATGATTTGCGCCAACAAACACCTACGCGGACATTTTTGGCGATATTTCTTGAAATATATACTATTATTATTTTCTTACTTATGTTTATTAGTTTTATAAGTTTATTATTTTTGGCTTAATGTAATTGCATACATTCTTAGGTAATTATTACTTGTATGAAATAATAATAATAATAATAATAATAATAATAATAATTATGCTCATCACACAGGATACACACAGTCACTACACCACGCATTCACCAGACGTCATCCATCAGGTTGAGCTTAGCGATGAGTAGAGGATCAGCGACATTCTATAGCAGTTAACAATCTTGTTCCCTTATCTACAC
>JAFIDM010003189.1:39027596-39077718 GCA_023159025.1 Thereuonema tuberculata | reverse complement strand
CACCAGCGACCTTAGAGAAGACATATCCAGGCTCGCACAGTACTGTGCAGGAAACAAAACAAAGAAACTTATGACCCAGGTTAGGAAGATATTCAAGCACAAACACTCAACCCTCACTCTGAAACCATTATAGCTAGGTTCAGGAACATATTGACACACTAAAACAAAAACTGAGTACAGTTGCAAAAAGATTACAAAGATACAAACAGTACACTCTTCGCAAATAATTGAACAACACTTTTCAAGTCAATGAGAAAAAATTCTACAGATTCCTTACATCTCCCTCTACTACATCCAACATAAACGTCCCCACCAGCGAAGCATTACATGAATACTGGTCGTGTCTGTGGTCCAATCCCATCCCTCACGTTGACAAAGCACCATGAATCACAGAGGAACTTCTACCCTACATGCCCTTCCATGATTACTTTCGCAGACATACAGACAGCGCTAAAACATGCACACAACTGGAAGACTTCTGGTGCAAACGGTGTCCAGAACATCTGGATCAAGAGGTTCACGTCCCTGCTCTTTCACTCAATGACATAATACAACTCCTAGAACATATGTCTCTTTTCCTCACGAAGGGTATCGTATACCTAAGCGCACCCTGCAAACTACCGACCAATCACTTGTCTCCACACTTTACAAACTTCTCACCTCCTTCCTTGCAGAGAAAATCTACACACATACACGCACATCGACACACATAACATTCCTTCTGAATAACGGAAGGGTTGTTGTAGGAATTCCCCAGGGTTGTAAGGAGCAACTCCTTATTGACTCAGTAATCTTGCGGCAGGCGTGTGCGAAGAATAGAAACTTACATATCGCGCACATCGACTACAAGAAGGCATTTGATTCGGTCAGTCATTCCCTGACTTCTACACACTCTTCATCTCTCAAAATGCACCCCAAAATCACTGCATTCTTGGATGCTACGATGAAGAGTTGGAACACTGTGTACCTCCAACATCTCGACAACTACCCTCCCTATCGCCTATACGTAGAGGTATTTTCGAGGAAGACTTCTTGAGTGCTCTTTGGTTCTGCCACGCCTTGAATCCTTTGAGCCACATGCTAGACAATACAAAACACGGCTATAGGCTTACCTCAGGCACTCTGACACCATACAAAATCTACATGGTTACTTACTCTACATGGTTGACATTAAACTCTACATCACAACCAACACACAACTTATTAATCTACTACAAGCCACCACACAGTTCACTAAAGACATTGGAACTCCTCCTGTCCATCAATGGTCTGGTGCCTTACACATTGCACCACAGTCTCAGCACACTAGGACTTCACAAAAACACTTGCGCACAACTCCAGAACGCTGTGATACTCAACACAACATGAATAGTTAGGAAATTTATGGAAACAACCACAAATCCCTAATATCGCTTTGGTCTTTGACCCTCCATGTAGTCTTTGCTGGGGAAACCCAAGAATTGAAACATTTACATAATAATAATAATATCTATCTATCTATCTATCTATCTATCAGCGTTCTGATTTATATTTCTCTGGAATTGTTATGAATCGAAATCACCTTACAGAAATATTGAAGTTGATTTTAGCTGCATATGATGTACGTTGCTGTTTTGTCTTCTTTGCGGTTAAAAAGTCACTTTTAATAATTACTTTTCTGTTGTTTAGTATCAATAAATAAAGTTTTACTTAAAGAATTATACTCGGAATTTTTTTTTTTTTCGAATACAAATGGAAGATTTCTTATTTACACTGAAATCGTGTCTCAAGAAGTTCAAGAATTTTCTTTCCAAATATAACCCGTTTTGTAGGTAATTAAATGTATAATCTACGGGAAAACAAAAACTGAACAAAGTCATGTTTTACATGTATTTTCTCTGTAGTTTAATAGTAGGACGAAACGTATTTCCTATCGTCCTCAATGTATTGCATGAGCCACCTGAATATTATATACCAAAATCGATTGGGATCTTTCATATAAGAATCCAAAACTTTCATATAAAATTTCACGCATAAAGATCAAATGGATTTTGTTACCTATGAAGGATTAAAAAATTGTGATTATTAACACTTTTAAGTTTGATTCAGTAATTTGTTCGTTTCTCGTCATATAACTTTATGCTCTACCAAGTTGTTCATCTTCATTGTATTTTTTAATTATTAAAAATTACGAATTATTTAATTAATATTATCAATACTTAACCCATACTTATCACTGAAAATTAACTTGTGAGGCGTAAAATGTTCAAAGTATATTTAACAATCACAGAGAAATGGCCTCGTGATTTAGGCGGAGGCCTCCCACGAGGTAGATGTATCGGAACCTGGGTTCGAACCCCAGCAGCGGCATGGATGTTTCCTTTCCTGTGTTTGTCAGCCTCTTCTTCACTTTCTCTTTGGATCTGAAGTCGTTTCCATAACGGCTTCATGAAGAAGGCAACAAACAGAAAACTACTTTCATATATTTCCCAAGAAAATTCTATGCAGACTTCCATAGAATGCACTTGAAGAAGAAGATCACAGAAGAATTGAATCATTCCAGTACATTCTGAAGTAGATTAATAGTTTCATTATACGAGTATGTTTTTTGTAAACATATGCGGAAGTTTTTAATTAATTTTTGTTCATTTTTAAATTCTTTACGTATTTAATTGACTCTTTTCTTTTACAATGGAAAAATATAAAAAATATCATTTCAATTATATTTTAAGGATATCTTATCTCGAAATAAATGCGATATTGATAAAACAGCTAAGAATGCAAGTAATTCAGTTGGAGTTTTTTACTGATTAAAAAATGATAAAAATTTTACTATTCACAATTTGTTTCTCTGAAATAATTCTTTCTGCGTTGTCCTCTTGTATAACTGTTCTGAAGCTTCTTAGCGCAAGGCTTGCAAAGAAATAAGGAAATGGAAAGAAGCTGGCGATTGTTTACGTAGAAGGGTTGTTGGTTCCATGATTCTCACACGTTACTGAATCGTTTCCAAAAGGCCACTACATTTTTGCGGTGTTTCATAGCAGTACTGTAAATGTCTTCGTCAGTTTTACCTACTTCAAATAAACTACTGTGATAATAAGGCAGATTTAAGTGCTGTAAAAGTTTAAAACCTACAAAAAAACGCAAAATTAAAATGAAATTAAAAGTAAAATCAAATTCTACTTCAAATTACACAAAAAATAATACTTCACTTCACTTCAAAAACTCATACCCGATATTTCGTCCTAATTTAACATTACGGACTTACTCATGGTTTTAAATACAAATGAAAAGAAGAAAAATGATTCTAAATTTAACAAAATTAAATATTCAACAACTGAAAAACATCAAAACGGAAAGATAATATCATTGATCGTACATATCAATTTATTTCGTTTTTATTGTTATTATTATTTAACATTATTTTATTTTTAACAAAGGTTTGATGTTATTATTATTATTTAACTTTATTTGTTTTTTAACAAAGGTTTGAGTTTGTTTACACAGTTTTGATGTTTTTCAGTTGTTGAATATTTAATTTTGTTAAATTTAGAATCATTTTTCTTCTTTTCATTTGTATTTAAAACCATGAGTAAGTCCGAATGTTAAATTAGGACGAAATATCGGGTATGAGTTTTTGAAGTGAAGTAAAGTATTATTTCTTGTGTAATTTGAAGTTATGATACAGGAGTATTTGAATTAAATTCTACTTATTTATATTCTCAGAAATTAATTTTTGCTTTTTATTAACTTCAATTTTTCCTCTCCACTCTTAAGCCCTGCGAACACCATCCGATTTTGCACCAACTTAGTCGGCCAACTTTCAGTTTTCGAGTCGCTAGAGACGACTTTGAGCAGGTTTTTCAGCGACTTGCCAGCGATTTTAGTTGTTGCTGCACAACCAACTCGAGTTGGCCAACTCGGAAAAGTTGGTCGGAATTACCAATCACAGGGCAGCTTTGGAACACGTCAGTCATGATGTCTCGCCCATGGAAAGAATGGCGTCTAAAACGATGTTCGCTGATTCGATTCGAAGACAAGCTCGTACACCATGAATATCAGAGTATTGCGAGTTTCTTTCATGCATATATAAAGTTTATACTGAAATGTAGTAATTGTATGCGGCAGAATTTATCAGAGAGGTTTCAAAACCTCGATTTTTTTCGGATTTTCCACAGCTGCTGGGGGAAACGCATAGCATTATGGGATTGCCGCTATCGCGGCCGACTTCATTTGCGAGTTGAATGGTGTTCGCGGCTGACAAAATTGCACCAACTCGAAGTTGGCCAACTAAGTTGGGGCAAAATCGGATGATGTTCGCGAAGCTTTACGTTTATCTTATGATCATCAAAAAAGATAACAATTACGAGCTAATCTACAAGCGGGATTATCTCCATCTACTTTCGATCTAAGCCATTCTTTTTAGAAAAAAGGAATTTATTATGTGAGAAAAAAGAAAAGCAACGCAGACAATACCTATAAACACCACAAGAACCAATAAGACAATGTATTTATAACCGACCACAGAATGCTCTGCGTATATAGAATGCAAGAATACTATGAAAAATAAATAAAATTAAAGTCTTAAACCTAGTACTTAATGTTCATACATATTAAGCATAAATTCCTAGGAAATTTGAAATATTCAGGTTTAGAAATTATTTCAATCCAACTCAACAAGTCTCTAAAATCACCATAATTTTGCTTTTTCGCCAGAGGTAAATTTAAGGAAGACAAAATTGTCCATTCCATGAAAAAAGGAGAGAAAGTGGTAGGTGACAATTTAGTTGGTGGGAAATCTGCCTAAAGACTCAAAACAGACAGAGTCATCTAGTGACAGATTTTGTAAGCTCTATCCAGTTTTTCGGATAATGCATATCTGTTTTCTCACTTAAAATGAAAGGAAACCGGACAATAGCCAATGTTTAATAATTTTTTAAGACAGAATTAAAACATTCTCATCACATTAGATGGTAAAGGTCGTACAGCAATGCAATTGGCATTCGGGCACAGAATAGGGTTAAAACAATTGGAAAGTACTAGACCATCTTATTGAGAGCTAGGGCTTTGTTTCTCGTGGTAGCAATGGCAGCCTCATTGTGATTTTACGAATTACGACGCTTTAAATGCTGCTGTGTCTGGTTTGTTTATTTTCCTTCCCCACTTTATTCTGTCATATATCTCCTGATTATTATGTAAATGCATTCATTTATTTATTGTTTTCCTATCTCCCCTTTGTTCCTATTTATTTTTGGCTCTTCTTGTGCATTTTTTTTCCAACCCCGAACAGAGTAATTTACTTTTAAATGCTTAAGTTAAAGAACAAAGCTTTTGAGTTTTCTTGAATACACGGCAATACTATACAAGCAATTCTCCATTGACGGTGTAAATTAGCGTGTTTACATTCACAGGCTGTTATCTTCTCTTCCACTGGTTTTGACACGGAAACACTGTCGTTGATGAACAATGGCTCCAACTAAATACTATCAGCGCTGCATGAAATGATTGCACTGATACCCACTCTTTTATCACTTGTCCCATCTTTATGGTCCGTTACGCAAATAGCCTCTGACAACAAAAGCACGGCTCTGGTTATCAAAATGCTCATTTTTATCTCTCATAAATTGAGATAAAAATCATGGATACACAGTAGACCCCGCGTTTATGACCCTCGCCTTTTCCGACCGTTGTACATATACTCCCCTCCGACGACGAAATCACTTATACGACGCATTACGACCGAGATTAGTCTATTAATAATATTGAATTAATGCATCTCATTTCTATTCCCATCTGATTTTCTTCAAACGTCTGATCAAATTGCTAAGGAATTTTACAGAAAATTTACTAAATAACTTTGTGATTTTTTTCTTTTTGGCCTGTTAGAATTTTAACATATACATTACTTTTCAGTGTTGCTTTTATATTTATTTAAGTTATTTGTAATTTATATTGTGAGTAATTTTAAATGCATATATTTGGATTTTAATTATTTATTTAGTTTAATTGTAACTACAGTTCAGTTCATGAAAGAAGAGCTATTGATGACGTAATTTCCTTATAGATTGATGTTTCCAGGACGTAACAGCTCCATCTATTGCTATAATCCGTAACTGAATCTTAGAAACATTACGAAAACATTTTGGTTGTTGTACTGTCTACAGTTACGAATGCATAATAATAATTAACATTGAAATAATTAAAAAAATTCCACACTATTCCCCTTGCTTGGCTATGCAAAGTTTGTCCTTTCTTGGTCACGTTTATGCGATCACAAAACAACGCCATCTTGGACTGACTGCTCGGAGGTCAAGTTGATGACATCATGACTGATAACGTTTGTTCCAGACAAAATCGATCGCTATATAATGACCATATATGGCAAACCCTTCTTTTTTGAAAACTACTATAGCAGTCGCACGTTGGGGGAAAAGTGGATTCTCCCAACGTGCGACTGCTTTCTCAAAACTACCCGATAAAAGTGGATTCTCCCAACCCACGACTGCTTTTAGAACCAGCGAGTGCGTCTACGACATAATTTTTTTTTTTTTTTTAAGAGATTAGAATATACTCAGCCCATGGCCTAATGGATAAGACGTCTAACTTCGGATCAGAAGGTTGCAGGTTCGTAGCGAACCTGTAGAAATTATTTCTATTTTCACAAATCACAACAATTGCGCCGGACAGACAGACAGACAAATAAAAGATTTCAGTAATATAGATTTTTCCATCTTATCATTAAAAAGTGTTCCTGAAACAAAACTTTTTTATATATCCTAAATAAGGAGCCTGCGAAAATAGATAATTGACAATTGGCTTAATAACAACAAGAAATACAGTCGTTAACTAATGTTCCTTTAAATTGCGCTCTGAATTGCAGGTCGCTATCATTTCTGATCAGGAAAAAATCGTGTTTCTGCCTTACTTATTTAAGATCTCAATTATTTCTTTAAATGAAATATTTTCTTTTAAATCTAAACTTAACTTTTAGGATTTAGATTGAAAAACTTATATAAAATTTATACAGCTGGTGACTTGATCTTAATTCAATACTTATTATATATCTAATAATTCTACTATTTTTCGTCCACTGTCCTTGGTAAATGAGCTTTCGTAAAGTCAGTCTGTAAATGTGTACAACTCTAACACCGCTAGATCTGCTTGAAACTTGACGTGCACATTCACTGACAAAAGACGATCTATTTTTTTAACTTTTGTTTTTGTTAATTTTCAATAAATCAACAATAAAGAAAATAAATTAGGAAAGTAGTCTCTAATATGTTTCAAGAACTTTTTGACATTATTTTCATTCCGTTGTGATTCACGAATTGCTAATAAGAAATATACTGAAAATATGTTAATAAATAGTACTTTAAATAAGCCACCGCACATAAATTATATATAAAAAATAAAACTATTTAAAAACAAATTTTACAACTAGTTTCGAGGAGCTAAAGTTACTCCTCTTCATCAGGCGGTTAAGAACAAAATCATAAAAATCTTAATATTTAAACTACTGAATTTAAAGACGCAAGGTTAAAACTGCAATTGCCTGCAGGACGAAGTACAGAACAAGAATAGATGGAGGAAGAAGAAGAAATTCTAAATATAGTGGTATAAAATAGTTTCATTTTTCTTCTCTTTCTGATAATACTAAAAAAAATACACAGCAGCTACTGCAAGATCTATGAGGTACTTTGTTTTTTTATTTAATCAACTTATATAATTGGCTAAGTTCGTCTGTCTGTCCGTAACTCGATATAATTAAGCTATTAATATAGATCCAAGGTTCTCAATAGTACCATTGAATCAAGGATACTCAAATAGGATGAAATATTAGTTCATTTTGTCATTCCATGTTGTTTTCATGAAATTTTATCCTTGGAAACTGACCTAGACAACTGAAAACATACGTTCAAAACCAAATAATTTTGTTACCACTGCATCCATTTTAATGAAATTTGGCATACTTACTCATACTTACTTGTTTACGCTGATTTTGAAACTCAAAACCATTTTTGCCGTAGAAGCTTCGTTCTCAAGTTAGCACAGTATTTAGATTACATTTACTTGATATTTGATAGTTGATAATAAAATGATTTTTCAGATTTTTTTTATGCCTGGCGTCCGACAGGCTTTGCTGCTAGTTTAATCAATAAAAGAATGACTATATTCAGATTAATCTTTGAGATTTTAATACTTTGACAAAATAAAAGTATATTTAAGTTCCTTTTAAGTAAAACAGAGAAGTTATGTAATTGTGCTTGTAATCAGATCATTTCTATTATCTGTTTTATTTATAGGTCTACACTAGAAGTTGATTTTCTTCTAAAAAACGACCATATTGCTTATATATATATATTTACGTATAAAATAAAATAACCTTTTTAGAAGTAGGTCTTTTCCATAGAAGGTTCTCACTTGAGTGCAATCAACACCATCTATGAAGACTTCAAATTCCGAAGATGTGTAACTGTGTAAAACTCAATGCAAAGGTTCTGAAAAGGTGTGAATGGTCCCAAATTCCCTGTCTATTCAAAGTCCTCTCTGGGAAACTGGAAGGACAAGTTTTTGCCAGAAAAGAGACAGAATCGTCGGTTGTAACTGCTAAACGATCCGATGTCGGTTTTGTTGGTGTCCTTTTATCTGCAGACGGAAGGTGGGAAGGTGAAAGGATGCGAAATGAAAAGAGGGAAACAAGAGAACCGAAAGGGGAATGGAAACCAAAAACCTCTTGGCTCTCGATACAGCTATTTCCATTCACAGAATAACAATTAAACCATACATTACACGAAATGACAAAACTTGAGCTACATTGTTGAAATCTTTAAGAAACTGTTTCTTTAGGAAATATAAGAAGGGAAAGGTCTACGTACTTTTACGATAAGTATCTTGAGAGTTCCTGGTTCGTATTCGTTATCTAAGGACAGTTTAGCGTTGTTATTGTGTTTTGCTACATCTAAAGATCATAGAAAACATTATTTTTCTAATGTTTTCTATGACCATATTTATTTCCGAAAATTACTGAACGAAAATTAGTAACAATTAATTTCAAGGTTAGGTTTTTTTCATCGAAACAATAAATAATAAAATAAATAAAAATATAATAAATCTTAGAAAAGATACTGATAAGCGAATTCGGCGGATAATCCGAAATAGGACGAAAATCAACACAAAAATGCTTTTAACATATTTTATTTTAATTAAAAAATGGCAATACAATCAGTTATAGTACATATATTATAAATAAATATTTTATTTAAATTATTTATTTATTTTTAAATTTTATTATTACGGGAAGGCTCTCCCATAACTTAGTGTAACCTGCCGGCCTAAGCTCCGCCCACAAGGTCGTTCTTTAAATTGTTTGTCTATAATTGTCTTCACTTACTTTGTTAGCCTCTTTTATTGTTTACCTTATTCTAGATTTTTAAAAAAATTGATTCCGTAATTTATTGTACAGAAAAAAATGGAACAGGAGAGGTCCGCGGATAATCGGGAGTTTACTGTATAGTTAAAATTTAAACTAACTATTCTTGGCGATCTTGTCTGTAGACTTAACCTTGATGCAGTGTTATAATAAAGATTTTGATAAAAATTGATATTTTATTTCCTAACCCTGACGAGAAATGCGAATTATAATTGCGTTATACTTTTAACGTCGGAACAATACTTGAATCGTACATGTAAATACGAGGAGTCTTCAATAAGTTCATGCAAAATAATAGAAAGAATACATTTACTCAAAAAATTTTATTCATAGCTTTTCGACATAATACCCATCGACATCTATACATCGCTGCATCCGTTTGAACCAACTACAGAAGCACCCAGCCCAGTCCGCAGCAGACACCTCACCTATTTCATGTAGATATGCCTCCAGAGCCTCTTTGGCACTTTCAAAACGTCGTCCCCGTAACTTTGATTTCACCTTTAGGAAGAGAAAGAAGTCCAGGGGGGCTAAATCGGGAGAATAGGGCGGGTGCCCCAGTTCCTTGATTTTGTTTTCCGCCAGAATTTGCTTGGTTAACCTCGCAGTGTGTGCAGGACAACTGTCATGATGCAGTAGCAGGCCTCTGCACCCGGTCCTTGGACGAACCTGGGCGATAGTTTCCAGCACACAGGGTAGGCAAACATCCGTGTACCACTTTGCCGTGACAGATTTCTGTGTTACCAGTGATACTGTGCACACGTGACCGCTTCAACGGATGAACGTTGCACCCATCATTTGTTTCACACTTCGTTCGCGCTTGAACTTCAATGGCGGATGTGCCCCTTTTTGCTGCCTTACGGACGACTGTTGTTTCGTGAGTGGGTCGTAGTGATAGACCCAAGACTCATCACCTGTTAGTATCTCACTCACCGCATTCGAAGCACCTTTGCTGAAACGCCGCAACATTTTCCGTGACCACTCCACACGATTGGATCTCTGTTCAGCAGTCAATTGATGGGGTACCCAACGACTGGATACGCGGCTGAATCCCAAATGCTGATGGAAGACAGCCGAAACACTTCCCGATGAAATTTTCAATGCATGGCACAAATGTTCAATGCTGACATGGGGGTATGACGCAACAGCTTTCAGCACTGCGATGATCGATTTCGGTGTTACAGCACTCGCAGGTCGACCTTCTCTAGGTGCATCTTTAAAGGCTTGCACTCCGCACCGGAAATGTCCATACCACTTATAAATTGTACGGATGGAAGGTGCATTATCCCCAAACAAATGCTCCAAAGATGAGCGATTGCGGAATATCTTCTACGTAGCTTTCCTGACTCAATGGAACAGCGCGTGCTTAATTGCATTTGAAGCCACGTGCGCGAAGTGTATTATTCTAGTAATTAGACTTTGGCGCTTCTGATAGGCTAAATTTTTTTTGATTTTTCACATTAATTTATATACACTGCACGGACTTATTGAACAGCCCTCGTATGTACATTTATATATGTTTCTACATCTAGGTATGTAGTATATATTTTTTGTTTGTTTGTTTGTTTACTTGGTAAATTTTTGAGAAAAAATATTTTTCCCTTCAATTTCTTCTCTCTTGGTTAATTACAAAAAGGGAATTTATTATCTCTTCATAAATTACCCAACCTTTACTTGCTTATCTAATTCTTAACTGTCATTCCATTTCCAATAAAAAAAAAAACAAACCCCAACATAATTAAATGTAGTTTAATTTAAAATAATACAAGTGACAGAATAAGCAATTATATTTATCATTTATATTTAATTTATTAATAATATAATATATATAAATGTCATTTAATTTATAAATAACAATACTAATATATAAATATACTAATATATAAATGTAATTAGCTGAAGGTAAGCCATGTTTGAGTTTAGTGATAATTATCCTTAAGAACATAAATAAAAACTTGTGAGAATGAAAGTCTTTATACATATTTAGGTATTTTTGTACTTATCGTATTATAATTCTTATTTCAATGTGTTTCTTTATTATTATTATTATTAAAAAAGAAATTAAATAAACTAAGAATGATAAAATTAAATTAGGAAAAGTTTAGGGGTTAGAAGAGTTTACTAGAACAAATTTTAGTAGAAGGAGATGAATTTGTACTTTCCGAGAAATGCTTTGTATTCAGGAAAACGAGTATATTGTAGTGAATTGTATATCCCTTTAACAGGCGAACCATGGAAAGATATGCTTTTATTTGGTGTAAATTAAGCAATGGTTAGTTAACTAATAAACTATTTACTGAATATTTGATAACCATCTTGTAATGATTGTTGAATTACGATTTTCTGATAGAATTATCTTTCTTTTAAAGGTACATAAGAAGGTTCTTATAAAATACCAAGAAACAAACAAAAATGGGAAAAAAAAGAACGATTAAAAATGATAATTGAATAATTTGAAGTAACTCAGTTTGTTCCATTGAAATTGAGAATTAATAGTTTCCTTACTCTCCGATTGAGTCTCGTTCAGTATCAATGCTTCAATTGCAAAGCAATTATCCAATTTTAATATTATTTACTTTACACTTGTTCTTTTTTAGCTTGCATCATAAAAAATACTCTTAACTTTAAACCTTAAGAAATTAAGATATGTGTCAATCAATATTTTATTATTGAATTTGCTTGAGAACCTTCTCTTAAGTTCAATGTTGATGTAAACTTCTAATAACGTTGATGATTCACTTCTGGAATGTTCCAATCTACTGAACTCTCTCATAAAATAATCTCTTATTTCCATTTCATTAAAATAAACAGATGTTAAAAAGCTATTTATTCATATTAAGAGGAGCGCCAATGATGTAGTTAGATAAATGGTTTGTATCCAATGGTGGTCATTCAATTATTCCATTGCTATCAGTTCTAGGCTGTGATGGCTAATTTCCGAAGATGTGTCCAAATCAATGGCAATGGTTAATTCTCGCCTCTAGCGATGAAACCCACCCCTCTTTGACACTTCCCCCATTTTCCCTTAATGCCAGTTGAGCAACCGCCGGATATGATGAATCACTTCTATAAATCATGCCCTAGCAATCCGTCACAGGTCGGCTGTCTATAGATCTCTTCCCCCCATTTTCAACCCACTCCCCTACTCATCTCGGCAACCCCCCTTTCTCCTACCCTTCGCCCTCTGATGCTGCCGTAGCAAATCCATTAGATCCAACTTCTGTGGTCAACTACCGCTACCCGTCGAGGAAGCCAACAACATTTCCGACGGTTTTATCCGTAATTTCCGACATAATCTCCGTAAATTTCCGGTAGGAAGTTCTAGAAGCTAAAACTCTTCGCTGCATAAAAGGACAACGAAAAAACTAGTCCATGTTTAGATCTTTTTTTAAATATAAATCTATTTTAAATACATATATGTTCTCAATATAAATATTTCATTTATACATTAGTTCTAACGATTTAGACCCTAATCTGATATAGAACCCGAGTATCTGCTTTTACTGATGTGATACCCATACGATGGAAGGTCGAACTGCGCTTTCTAATCAAACGTTTTCTAATCAAGGGGTTTTCAATTTGTACTCGCTAATACCTTGGTGCTCTTCAAATGTTATGCATGTACAATACGAAAAATGAACATACCTGAGAATGGAAAAACATCAATGCATCTCTCGACATTGCTAAAATACAGATATATCTAGAATTTTAAGTTTTTATTTATGAATTTTACAAGTGAGAGTTCAAACTTAGCAACAATATTAAGTTGAGAACCCCTGCTCTAAATCTATAACATTATTCTAAGAATCTACAAGAATCGTTTCCAAAGCGATTTGATTTTTGTGATTCTTTAATTGGGCAAAAAAGAATAAATCAATTACTTCCTCTTCTTTTTTGCTGTTGCTCCTGCGCACTTCTTGTTTAATCAGGCAAATAGGAAAAGAACTCACGCAAAGCTTTAAAAGATTAACTTCAGGTCAAACAAATCAGATTTTCTTAATTAAACTGCAGTAATTAAGGTTATGTGATGAGGGAAGGGGAAAATTTGGAAAGGAGCAGAGAGGGTAAATTTTTCCATATTTCCCATACAAGACATTTCATCTATAGTCAGATTCTTCTATTTTTAAATGATACGGTATTGAAAGCAAGCATTGAAAGCAAAGCTATTACGAAAATTTTCTTGGAACACAAAAAACCAAGTTAAATGAGATCAAATCCTGTATTAATTTCCATCATTTTAACATATAATTATTTCAGCACAGAATGATTGAAAGTTCAATCCGGTACTTGGAATCAGAAACTTCTATGGTGAGCAGACATTTCCCATTCACAGCCATTTAATAAGCAGTTCTCGTTCTAATATCCGTTCTTCACTTTAGGAATGGACTATCCATAGGTGATGACGTACTTTACAGCAGGTAAAAGTGATACTGAAAATTATGGTTTTCTGGCAAATAAATAAAGCGGTTCAGGAATGAATGAATGATCAGAATCCGCGCTCCCCAAATAAATGACAAAGTCTTGAGTCATTTACAGCTTCCAATCTGCATTTGCATTGTTTCAAACCATTTATCAGCAGTCATTCGATATATTTGCAAAAAGATCATTGATTTTCAAACAGAAGTCTTTAAAAATCTTATTACAGTTAAGGGAGAGAATCTGTATAACAATGTGAAGAGTATTTGCATAAGTATTTTGCTTTCACAAAAGAATCCTGGATAGACAGTGGGAATTCTGTTCCGATCCATTTACAATAAAGGGGGAGGAGACACAAGTCTCTGTTATGGCGTGAAGTCGTAAATTGTGCCGTGGAGGAACCCCCACATGTAAAATACAACAAACAGGCCGCCCGTACAGTCCTAATCAGACGAAATTAATATCTCTCGGCCACATGCCTAGGGTTTATTGATGGCCTCCACTCCGACTGCCAACTAATGGCCACGAATTAATTGAAATCCCCCGTGAGACGCAAGAGGAACTCCAACACAGTCATGTTTCTGTTTTTGTAGGTGATTAAACAGCCGCGATTTCCTTTACCTTAATCCTTCACATCGACACCTTCAAACTTGCTAAGTCACGAACAATCAGCAGAGAAAACGCTTAAGCAATTTCTTTCTTCAGGAGCTGAAATAATTACCCTTACCAGAATTCAAACGAAATGAAAAGTGAAGTAAAAGTATTCACTTTCAAATCTCGTTTGACGGAAGAATTAATTATTCATTTCTGAATACAATGTCCGAAATTCGAGGATTTAATGAAAAGAACTCAAAAGCCTCCTATTTCTCTGCTATCTTACAGCATTTTCTGTTGGGATTAGAAACTTCTTTGATCTTTGTTAAGATGGACTGTCTCGGTTGTCTGAAACGAAGTCTAGCTAATAGCGTCACAACTCATGACAACTGAACAATGTATGGCTCGCGAGCCACTCGAGGCCTCTCATCCTTCCACAGACGATCAGCAGAAGCTAAACAGTTAAGATACAATATTAATAATGGGTGAGGCCAAGTTGTATACAAAATGACATCCTAGTTTGCGGGCTTCACATTGGTTCCGAAGTTAAGATACAACTTCTCAAAAATTTCCTTTCCATTGTTAAATAAAGTAAATAAAAATTTTACTTATGGTATGTAATTCGTAATCCTGACCTATCAAAGGAATAAAATTCTTACTCAAAATTTCAATAAAATTATCTGTACCGTATAGTTCGTTTCAGATGTCAGATGATGCAAGCTTTCTTTCCGGTAGGTCAAGTAACAATGTGGATTTTCACTATAGCTGTTATGTTTGCGCCGACCTAATAGAAATAAAGCATATGTCAACGAATGTCACTGTTGGCCATCTAACGCTGGTCTACAGAAATGGACGTTTCTGTTCTACATTATGAACCATGGACTTATGGACTACACTCCATTAGCTGCAAGGATCTAGTATACAAGCGTAAGAATTAAATGATCATAGACAGTGGCAAATACGTGAAAGAAAGGAAATGTCAAAGGCCAACCACGGGATCCGAACCCAGATTTTAGGTATATCATTATCAAGTCCGTACCGTTCAAGTCGACTATGCTTGAACGGCTGAACTGAATTATAAGCTGACTTTATAATACTGAATTCACTAAACCTGATTTCGATTCCAAGTACAAAAAATGTTGATCCAGAAAATAAAATTAGGTTGGATTAGTTGCATGTAACACCCAATTAAACTGCACAAATTACTTCAAATTGAAAGTATTTAATTTGAGCCTTTATTTCGTTCCATAAAGCGATTTTAAAACTGCACTCAGTAACATAAGTTAACTGGAATTAATAAAAAAAGAAAAACTTCAACAAAAAAAGAAGAAACAAAGATGAACATTTTCTTGTGATCTGTAAGGGCTTCGTCAAGATTATTAGAAAAAAAAAATACTTCTTCTGTTGTAACGTTCGTACTCAGAACTATTAAATATTATTAAGTATTATTATTATTATTATTAAATATTATTAGAATACTATTAAATATTAAATTTAAACAATTTACTGAGTAAGGTGATGGTTAAAATTCTATGTGTATTTTATTACTTTGTATAAGCTCCATTCTTTTATTACTTCACCAATGAAATTTGCACACGTTAAATACATTTACTACATAAATAAATGTGTCATAAAGAAATTTCGTCTTTTGTATTCCTTCACAATAATTCCCGTTTGATGCAGGATTCTTAATTGGTGGCTATTTTATTATAGAAATTGAAACACTGCCTTCTTTAGAAGGTGAATTTCGCTTCGCGGTCTCTGGATTTGTAAATCCAATAACTTGCAACATTTTGGCTCAAATGGCCAACGGAAAAGGTCGCGCTGCTGTTCCAGAAACCTTGGTTGGCAATTTCTTTAAACAAGAAAGTCCTTTGGCTTCTATTTCTTGTACGAGAGATTGAAAGCAACGGATAGTGATGGGGAGCCATAATCAACGTTCCTCTTCTAATGAGGTAACTTTCAAAATTGCTTTTGTCAACTTCACAGTGGCTGCGTCAGCTATTTGACGAAGCATAAAAGTTCATAGTTTCACATCTTTTGAATTGCGTTTTTTTTTTTTACTGCATTTCTCTTTTAATAAACTGTCCTTTTTTTTTTCCCTTCTTTTTTTGAAGTAAATCAACGTAATAGCAAAAGCATTAATACGAAGAAGTTAATGAAGTCATTTAAAAAAAAATGGAAATGATTTAATTTCATTTAGAATTTAAGAAAAAAAAATCAAAATAATGAATTTGGAAAGACTACATTAAATACGGATTTTTTCAGTTTAGAAATTAAAAATTAGAAATTTGGAAAGTAAAAACTATCCGTATTAAAAATATACTTCTTTAACAATACAAACTGCATAACTAAGAAAGAAAACTGCATTCCGAAATATTTGATTGCCCTTCAGAATTTCAAGTTACTGTGATTTCAAATGCTTATTTATATGTGGATTAGTTACATAAAAATAGACAACAAGCTCTCCTTTAAACTGACTTAATAACTTTTCTTTTTATTATATATATAAATTACCATACTTGCCTGCTTATAACATGTACCGATTTTTAGGGTCATTTTTTGAGAAAAAATATTGAAAAAGAAAAAAAAAATTAAATTCGTCGTAAAAGAGGCATTCATTTTTGAGACAATTTTTTAGGAAAACAAAGTGCATCCTAAACGCCAGCAAATACGGTATTTTTTTATTATTATTTTATTAAAAAAAAATGTCAATATATAATCAATTTACAATATCCGTTATATGACTTAATACGAAAAAAAAATTACATCCAATTATTAAATAAATTTTCACACGTTAAATTTTTATTTATTATCCCTTTGTAACGTTTTAATATTTAAAGAAAACTAAAAACTATATTTCTGAAAGTGTTTTAAAGCTAAAAAAAGTCAAAATTAAAATCTTAAAGTTAGTTCAGTGGAAAACGAAACTAGCCTTATTAATCATCAATTTTATATTACAAAGATAATAACAACTTTACAATTTTTTTAAGTGCAAAATAAAATAATATTGTTTAATTCAAGCTTTTACTTTGAGAAAGAACAACTTAATTTAGAAGGATAGGATTTATTTTCACCTCTACGTAAGCTCGTGTATCTACATCTATACCTACTGTAAATATATGGTGGGCTCAAACAATAAAACCTAAAAGTCCAATAGCTAATATGGCATAGATTATTCCTAAGGCTCCAAACGGTTCCTTTTTTCCTGATTGTTGACTAATGATATGAGAGACTATTCCAAATCCAGGTAAAATGAGAATGTATACTTCTGGGTGTCCAAAAAATCAAAATAAATGTAGCAGGGCCCCACAAGGGGGGGGGGGGGGGGGCGGTGGGCCCCTCAGCACCGGGGCCCGGGCTTGTCGTTTTTGGGTTTCTTTTTTTTTTTTTTTGGTTATTGATTTGGAGATTCCCCCCTTTTTTTTTATTTTGTTCTTAACATGCGGGGATGGGGGAAAGGCCCGGAATTTGATGTGGGGCCTGCCTCTAAGAGAAAGGTTTATCACACTAGTTTGGTCAGTTTGGGAATTAATCCGTAAATCCATAAGCATTTCTAAGTTATAAATAAATTATATATAATTAACCTATGAAATTAATTAATCACAGTTTATCGATAATAAAGGAAATACAAAAATGAGAAACATGGAATTTAATTTTAATGAGTTATTTTTGTGGCCGAATTTCGAACATCCTCATGGAAAGTTACCAGAACTTGGTAAATATTTGGTTTACAAACCAAGGTTCTTTCCAACAAAAAATCATTAGGAAGATAAACCTGAGTTAAAACTTCATTTTCAAAAGTAAATAGTCTTGATTATCGTGATCAAAAGGGCGATGGGTTTAACTTTCTTCAACTTACAACAGTACTCAAGAGGCATTTTTGTTTAAAAACTTTCATTCAGGGATGTCACAAATTTCAATTGCAAAACTTTTTTGAAGACCAAAAAAAATTAAGAAATGACTAAAAACTTAGTCTTGACTTATAAATATCTATTATTTTCGTTCGTTCTAAGGTAACATTAGAAAAGATTTCTTAATCATTTCTTAAACTATCTTTATGTGTAGCTAATTTTTTGTATTTGGAAAATTCAAATTGAAAGAAAGTTAATATTTCTCTGATGTGGATGCCACCCCATTTACATCTTCAGCTGAATGAGACTGAATCTCATACAGAAAAACAAGAATCGTTACTAATGTTGTTCTCTTTGCATTGCGTCGTTGTCTAGCGATAAGTTGGACTTTGTCTCTGGAATTTTTCTTCGAATTAGATGAGGTCACTGCAGTTCAAATCGACAGTGTAAGTTAAACTGGATATATAGATTTAGTTCTTAATGCTCTAAGGGAGATGTGTGTATGAGAACGGGAGAATGAGATGTAGTTTTAAAGAACTGAGAATTTATTTATTTATGTATTATTATTACTTTTTTTTTACAACGTTAAATTTCCATTGTGATCAATTTGAGTTCATTTTTTTCACTTATTTTTCCACAGGACAAAATAAAGTTAAAAATGATAATATTACTGCTAGGAAAGTGATCAATGAAAATAACATCGCTTGCTAAATAACGGTCGGCTCAGATGTATTTCTTCATTTGAGTATCACACTAATCTTAAACTTGGATTATTCTCAATCCGCTAATGCTCCAATAGAAAGGATGAAAAAAAAAATCAGCAAATTCCTAAAAAGATCTTCGCAGTCTACTTCCTTATTGTCCTCCAAATGAAAGTTGGCGGACGGAAGTTTGAACTGCGCAGCCCTTCCGGTAGCTGATCAATTATGTTTTCCTGTCACAATGGACGACGTAGTCTGTTTTCACTGAGAAAGACATGTTGATAACGCCAAATTAAAACTTCTCTCGACTATTTAGCGTTATTTTAATACCAGTTGCTAATAATAAGTATTTATATAAATAAATGCCGCGCTGGTTTGGTCGAGCGGTCTCAGGCGTCGGTCTGTCGTGAGATCAATGTGCCAGCGCCCGGGTTCAAATCCCGGTAGCGAGCATGGATGTTTCAAAAATTTCCTTTCCTGTGTTGTAGCCTCTTCTTCACTTTCTCTTCGGTCTGACGTCATTCCTTAATGGCGTCCTGGGGAAGGCCATGGGAAACCACCCCAGTATCTTTCCCTTGTAATTCTAGGGAGTCTGCTAGGGGTTCGCCGTCTTGGGAACACTAGCGCTCCCTGGAGCACGGATGCTTCGGCAACGAAGCTCGCACTTCGGTGCGAACCGACCACACACACATATAAATAAATAAATATATATTATTTAGAAATACAATGCTCTTTTGCAAAGTAACAAGCGATTACCGTAATGGCGGCGTCCTGTCATAAAATCAGACGGAAGTGCCTGACCAGACTAATCGATGATACATGCGCAGATCTCACAAAAACAGGGCGGCCATCTCTCATTTGGAGGACAATAAAATGTTGCATTATTTTTAAAAAAATGAAAGCAAGAGGAGAGAACGTCTCCCTATTCGTAAATTATCTTAATCGTCAAATACAATCGTCTTCTAACTTTTCATTCGCTGGAAAACTGACGAAATCCCCAATTTCTTACGTGGTTAAACAGCCTGAATCAAAGGAAGCGCATATAATATAGATCCGCATGTGCTTCCCCGATTACAATCGAACGTTGGACGCCAACAGAACTTAATTGTTTTCATCAATGTTTTGACTTCAATTTTCAGAGCAGATTTCATCTGTGGGAGCCCTAGGAAGAAATTGTAATTACAAAAGATCGTCTCTTGCCCAAAAACACTCACGACAAGTTTCAGGAAGAAGTTAAATTGTCTGATTCAAAAGTTTTAGGAGGACATACTTACATCGATCTTATGAGCATAACTTTTCTAGGAATAAAAAGATGTATTTTTTTTTTATGAATAGTTTATCTCTTTTGTAATTAATAACAAAAATAATAATTTGCTATTATTATAATTTTCTTTTAAATAAACATGTAAAAATTATAAGAAATAAATAATTATTAATTTAAAAACACGTATTTAAGATGTAGTAATTCTAGTACAATGATTTATCTGTTTCCTGTAAAATCAACACAACCAAATCGAATCGAATGAAACAATTCGCCGAAGCTTATCGAACATTATTCGATAAAACCTGCATTTTATGAATTGTCAGAACATTTAACTAAACATTTATTTTAAAAATACTATACTATTAATATCATATCAATAGTATATTATTACTGTACTATTATTATATTGTTGAATCTGATATAAATATGTTATTTTTATCATTATATTTTAATTGAAATTAAAGTCAGTTTTATAGGTTATTGTCAATATTTTAGGTATTTAACAAATCAAACAGTCGCAGCTGCATGGTCTCTTAATAAGGGCAGTTACAACTAATAAACGCTTTGAATCGTTAGACTGGGTGTAAAATCGTCTGAGTTTATCAAAAAACTGAGATTAATAATTCTTTGAAGTCTATTGACCAGTAGATGAGTGAGACTGACGAGTGATAGAAGCTGGATCTATAACTTAGCTATCCTCTTTTTATCTTTGTAATTGTTCAGCGAAGTTTTGAGAAATATAAGTAGTACGATAGTTTTATTGTGTTTCGGAGAAATATTCATGATATATTATTATTGTAGTTCCACATTCCTACAGTTTCAAAAGCTTTTTAGATCTTAAATGACAATACTAAATGCCTCTCAAAACGATGTGATGTTTTCAATGCAGGACTCATCTACTTTTCTACATAGACTAATCGGACAGATTTTGTTTGATGGAAACGACAATATTTAAGATAATAAAGCAACACAGAGAGGAAAGTAAGTGTGGTTTTAAATTGGTTGTAATACTGAATTGGGCAAAACCGAGATGAAAGAAAAAGTGAACAGAAACAATCGGATTAAAGCGATAGTTATTCAGAAAGCCAAGTAAACACTTTTCATAACTGTAAAACTCTGTTTATGAATATGATTCTGAACACAGGTGAAAAAGTCCTCTTAGACTTCAAAGTGAAAATGTGTGATAAATTAATTCGTGACCTTGAACATTGTATATTTATCAATGAGCAAAAGCCAATATTAGTGAGACACTGGATGAAGTGATTAAAAAGATCTCCAGCCGTTATGTGGTTCCTATTTCTCTAGAATCGTATTCCTGGTCCACTGCCGATTCGATAATAACAATATTGGCTTGATACATTCGTTGACTGCATATATCTTAATAATAATAATAATATTTTTAAAAAGCAAAAATTGCGGTTCTTACCCTTCTTCCTGCTTCATTATTGTGAAGGTTCATGAGTGACCGTCCCTGGATCTTTGAGCCTCGGGGATAACTTTTTTCTCGTTCCCGGACGTCGACGAAGCCTTCGGTGAAACGATAGCCGTACTCGATGTTGTCGCCGCATCCTCCCCAGATCCAATCGCGATGCAGGTCTTTGGGTCGACCCGCATTACTGCAGCCGCAGCTCGACAGAGTCCCGTCGCGACAAGCACGACTTACGGCGTGAACCACCCCTGCTGCTGCTACGGCATGGGTGAAAGCTGCCTCTCGGCTCGCTAAAAAAAATGAGAGATAGGAACTGTTAAGTTCATAATAACAATAAATAAATGACTCTAAAATTCACAAAAAAAAAGCTGTACAGCATGAATAACAAACTTATTTATGTGAACATGATAAAAAACAGTAACAACATTATTTTCGCTTGTTTTAATTATACCTGAAGGAGAGAATATAGAGAACAGTAAAAGAATGTAAATTTCAAACTACCACAGAGAAAACGACGTAGGCTTTGGTTAATGGGACGAACATTCATCAATAAGGACCTCCAAAGTCATGAATCATCAGCAAATGTTGAACAATTTACTACAATATATACAGTGTCCTGTTAGAAATTAAAGGTATCAGGACCACATTCTAAATCACAGCCACACCGAATGGTTTCACTTTATTCTACTTTTTCGAACAAAAAAAAAAAAACAGTTGCAAAAAGACACTGAATCATGCAGCAGTAAAAATTGATGACTGCGAATCGTTGTAAATGTCACGAAGTTTTTGTTTTATTCTATGTACCGCATGAGGGAATGTTTATCGTGATCTGGCAGCACCAAAGATAACAACCTGACAAAACTTCGCTTCAGATTTTTAACAAACAATTTTTTTTAAAAAAAAGACAGTGGACGCCCTGTTAAGAATTACTCTTGTATTTCCGGTTTCGAACTTTTATTGCTTTGCGAACCTTTTCCGTAGTCATACAACCAAAAAAAACTCACTGCAATTATTTTGGTTTGGGCGACTGGATGCGACTGCTTCAGGTTGACAGGTACCTTGAAAAACGCCAGGAAGAAAAACTTCTGATTTGAACAGATGTTTGATGGAAAGATACGTTAAAGAGTTCTTTGAGGAAATTTTTGATATATCCTCAAACTTATACTTTGTAATTTTAATACATTACAAATTCGATGCCAATAAAAATTTGAGGGAATTTTGACCTTAAGCTTGGGAACTCGCAAATCCAGATTATGACTGAATGAATAAACTACCATAAAATAAAATCACTATTTAATATTTAAAAACAAAATTCTTCTGGTGGATCAGATGAAATGATTGTTCTCAGAAAAAAAAACAAACATATGGGTATCAAGTTAACGCCACTCCAAGTAGCCTAACAATGTTGTCTTTTTTTCCCCCACAAATCGTTCATCTTATTTAGAAAAGACGCTGTTACGTATAAAATACTTTCTGTAAATCCCCCCCCTGAAGTAATTTTCCATTTGGTTTAAAATTTAGAAAACTTAAAGATACCCTATTATTTCAGAATATCTTAAGGACAGAACCGTTTGTACTAAACCGTCACAACTCTACTACTCATTCTTTACGAAGCCTGTGGTCCAGATTTAAAACGTAAGATTGAACCTAAACAACAAATTGAAGTGAAACTAAATAAATTTCAGATGTGTAACACATTTGAAAAAGTTTAACGATAATGAGGTTAATTATAAGAAATTAAAAACATAAGAAGAGATTATATGTACAAAGTACAGAAAGTCCAAAGTGTATTCCAAAGAATGTAAATTATGAGCTTTTGTGAATGAAATAATAATAATAATAATAATAATGCCATTGCTCATTGAGGTCTAACAGTTACTGACTTTTCGTTTTCTCATTAATTTATGTCTAGCTATACTTGAATTCGAAGAATTCTGACCCTCAGGGATTTTCTGAACCTATTTTTTCCTCGTAAATTTGTTTCGTAAAGGAAAGAAATAAGAACGACAAAACTAAATAAAAAAAATAATGAATATTAAACAAAGAGAAAATATTAGAATAGTATTCTTGGAGGCATCAAATTGTTTTTCTAAATATCCATTTCAGTTTATAAAAGAAAACAAATATCTAACTGAATCATGAGCAGCTTAAATGAAGAGCTCTAAGCAGAACAAAACATACAAGATGAATCCTATGAAATTTGAATCAAAACAAATAACATTATCCTTCTACACTCTTATCTACAGAATATAATTAATGTTACATGTGGAATATTAACCTCTGAAACCAGAACGCCAGTTTTAAACCTATCTAAATTTAGTTAGTAAATTATTGTACTTCAAACTTCACAATTATTTGTTAAGCTTATTGCAATAAAATGATTAAATAAATGATCAATGCAATCAATGCCTTTATTGCTAACTTTTTAAAATTCTAAAATATTATTTTACTAATGAAGACGTAGTTTTTTTTTTATATAAATAATTTATTGAAGACACATCTTTATTCTAAACCATGTAATTTTTTAATGAAGATATTTGTCGATTGGAATTAAGGGAAGAAGATAAATGAGGATAATCAAAGGTTAAGGAATAAATAATGAACCAAACAAAAAAAAAATTGTTCCAATGGGTGGAGTTGCTAGGTCTTCAGGGCAAAGACATCCAGGAGTAATTCTATATTAGCTTCCTTTATCATTACAATTAAGATCTTAGGAAGAATGCATTCAAATAGTAACATTAATAAATGTAACAATAATAATAAAGAACTCCGTAATGAAATAGATAATTTCCGATTATCATGAACTGGCTTTGTAGAGTTGTATTTTACAACAATTTATTTTGCTACTGCTAACAAATGTTTGGGATATTTCATCTGATCTTCATTGATCACAAACATCTCTTGACTATTGTGTAAGTTAATAACAAGTTCCTCAAAGAGCTTATTATTAAGGAAAGAGTCTATTTTTCCTTAAAATGTTGCCTGTCACTTTTCTTTTGTTGTTTTGGAGTAGTGAAACAAGAAAAACAAAAATTCTCCGTTTATTTTAAATTATATCTAATACAAATAGTAACATGTTTTCCATTTTCTAAACACAATAATTAAATCCATGTTACTTAAGTTTGTCTAAATCCATTTTAATTCTAAGAATATTGAAGCGTACAGACATTAAAAGGATTACTAAGCAGGTTAATTTCCTTTATTAAGAAATCGACAGAAATTCACTATTTCGGTTACAAATGTCTTTTTATCGTCATCTTCATATACTAGTATCTCGACAGGAAACCATAATTTTTTAAATACAAAAGTTACATCGTCTCTTGTACCTAAATCAACCTACCAAATTTCATGAAAATCCATTCAGAAATTCAAACATTATTAGGAATGGACACAAACACAGACAAGACTGTTTTTATGATCCTTAGTTTCCAAGAAAATAAGACTAAAAAAGAGAGTTATTAAAATTAAATTAAGTTATCCTGTTATCGTCTATACGGAATTTTAATTTTATTTTTTGTATTTAAAAAATAGAAAAAAAAAAGAAAGAAAGAAAGAAACAAATAAATATTTCGAATGAGATGTCGATTCATGATCTCTGAAGATCTGTCAGTCATTAGAACAGCATTTATACTTCAAAATAAAGGGATTGGAATAGGAAAGCTCGCTCGCTCTAATGATACGTATTTGTAATTTCTTTTTTTTATAGCTATTTGAATAAAAAAAATAATAAGAAAAACAAATAAAAGTTTGAAGGGATAGCTCTAATTATCCGATAAAAATATAACCATCTATTACTACACAACGGATAATTCAAAGTCTTGGGAGGGCGATGGTTGACATTGATCATTTTGTGTGTGTTTTTTTTTCGATATTTCAGGAGAATTTTATGATCTTAATTCTATGTAGAACAAACTTCGAAGATACGAAGTCAAATTTTGAAGCCTTCTTTCAATAAAATCTTAAATTTTTCTTCCTTTGGTTCTTATTTTTTTAATTTGTGAAAATAATACAAAAGAAAAGTCGTCTTCTTAATTTCAGAAGAAATGAATTAAATCCGCCAGTACTTCGTTAAACTGCCTGAATCTAGTTACATTTAATGGTAATAGAGCTCGAGTAAATATTAATAGGCTTAATAACAGGAATAATGTTCATCGTTACGACTTCGACAGATATTCGTTATGCTTTTCTATGTTTTATTTTGTTTTCTTTCTGTGAATTTCTTAACGACGACACAAATATATTCAAATATAAAATTAAGTTTTTCTCTTTTTTTTTTATGCATATCAAGTTTCAAGAAGATTCATCCGGAAGTTCAAAAATTATTAAGAGGGACGGACGCACACACACAGACTTGCTGATTTGATAAGTAGGAGACTTTTACTAGGAGATAAGCAGGCTACAAACCTAAAATAAAGCAAAAACTATCAAATCAAATAATTTAGGAAATTAAATCATCTATTTAATTTATTAAAATATATTAGAATGTAGTATGCTGTTCATTCTCTAACTTATATTCTTCTTAAGCAAGTGCTACGTACATAAATGTCTTGCTGCTTTTAACATCTACTTATGATATTGTAAGTTCTAATGTGAATAAATGTGGCTGTTGGAAAATACTTCCAACCCAATTAACTTAGTGGATGGCCGTGCGTTGCCTAAGTGCATTCAGAAACGAACAAAAGATCTACAATATCTTTTGTTTTTTACTTCCAAGGCATTCCACAATTCATTCTGAGCCCTTAAACAGCATTTTGTTTATGGTTGTCATTTAAAGGACTTTAATATCACTAATTGCTTAATTCGTCCATCGATTCTTTCCTCTGCAAGCGTTCCAAATGGTTCCAGGAAGTTTCTTCCGGGCGTTCCTTTAATGGAGGCCTCATTTATAGTGGGAGGACAATTTTACATAAATCAAATTTCCTCAGCTCCCCCCTCCCAATCCCCCCAATATTTCCTCTTTTCTATTACACAAAGAATAACACATTAATGGATTTCTTGCCCTTTTAATGGATAATCGTAAATATGGCAATTATATCCAGCCTAGTCAGAAAGGACTCTCGCATTGTTCGAAGCAAAAAGCACAGTGGAAGTAGAGGCGTGCATGGATAATTAATCCTGCATAATGCATTAGATTATCTCCACTTTGGTGGTAAATGGTAATGCAGGTTAATCCCTGTGGGGCAATCAAAGAATGCCTCATCTTTTTGCCATTTTTATCTCAATTCAATGTCGTATTTTTATATCGGAAGAATTTCTGCAAAAAAATTTGTGAATGATTTAAACTTCTGTTTTATCTTCTGTCTTATCTTCAAGATACTTTAATTATTTTTTAAGACTATTTGTATATTGTTTACAATCATCATTACTATTTTTATTATCTATTAATACTTTTTCCTATTTGAATCACATCTTACAAAAAATATTTAGGAATTCTTGATTACAGATAAATTCAGTTTTACGTAATGGTGTCCGTGGGAAGGTTGTTATGATTAGGATTGGCAATTCTTGATGGAACTTCTCAATCTGATAATTTAGATTTTACTAGCACAGAAAGTTCTGACATTGAATATATTTTTACTCTGATTTTACTTTTTTCATTTTTCATTTTACTTATTTTTTTCCCAGAAAATAGGTAATATTTTTGAAAAGAAGAAAAAAAAAAGTTAAAGATGTTTACATTTATCGAAAAATTGTTAATGAGTGTGAGGTAAGCGCAACTTTAAAAATCCCTAAGAAGTGGTATGTAATCTAAAATTTATTCGATATTGTATATCTGACCCAAAGTTTTCAAGACAACACACTAACATAGAGATACAGAAACTTTAAAGCAATTGAGGTAAAATTAAAAAAATAAACAAACCTCCTCCATCGTACAGCAGTTTTCAGTAGCTCGTTGCGTTTCATTTTACTTTGAATTTTCTTTGAAATACTTTGAAAAAAAAAATCCATTCTCAGATAAAGCAATAACAAACCTTTAAGTTCTAACTTTTGAAATGAAATTTAAAAAAAAAAAAAATATCCTTCAGTTCACATTATAAGTTGTTTGCTTTTTTTTTTACTTTCGAAAAATGACTGATAAGAATTCAAACCAAAAGAAAAAAAAGTATTGCAAGAAAGGGAGAGAGAGAGAGAGAGAGAATGGAGTAAGTAGGATAGGGGATGGAGGAGTTCATTGAAGAATTCATTGAATTCTTCTGATTAGAGGGGAGTGATACGAACCTGTGACGGGTTAAATTCCACCTTACATAAACAGCTACCTTAATAATCCTAATTCACTTGAAAACCTCATTTACAAATCTTTTTATTGCAGGGCTGTTTGATCAATAGCCTTTAATTGTGTCTTAATTTATCGAAAGTGATTTATTAAAGGAATATCATGTTTTATTCTGTCATAAATTAAGAATCAAATTAGAAAAAAAGAAAGACGGGTTTCGTTTCTAAAGTTTCCCTTTTACAACACATCTTGTTAATTACCTTTAAATTCCCTAATTTCCTTTAATAACTAATAATAATCAGCCATATATTCCAAACGCCCACTCGTTTCGGTCGTTAATCGTTCCCTTATAAATCTAAAAAAAAATCCTTCTTCCTAATTTTTGCCTCCAGAGAATAACATCCACCTTTGACCCTGAGATATTTGGTAGCCCGTATTCCTTGTCCAGACTGCCGTGACTGCTTTATGGGTGCATTTCAGGTTAGAGCTTCTACCTTTAGGGATTAGTTTTCCAACTGCTTTTAGACAGTAATTTACAAGTGGGAGCTTCCAAAAGATGTGATGGGGACTCTTGTTCGAGGAAGACGTTTTTCGAGGGGGTAAGGGGTAAGTGCGAGTCTCGAAGCAAAGCAATAACTTAAAAAAGTCTCTCTTCTTCCTCTATCTTTTAATTATGGGAATGGAAGGCAACGCAGATATATATTTAGTCGTTTTGATGGCGGTTTTAAGTTACGTTCGCGGCTTCCAGTTAAAAAAGAAGTGGATATAAATCTGTAGTCGAATGTAAAACTTCAATTACTTCGACTAAATATCTTGAGATGGGTGGAGTGAAGGAATCTAATCATAAGACAAATTGGACCCGCCTGAGCGAAGGGGGGAATTTTTTGATCTTCGGTCGTCTCTTCCTCCCCCCCTCTGCCGTGGCTACACATTTTCTGCCGACGCTGTCTAATAGAATTTTCAACTTCTACAAACAGACGTTGATTGCAATCCAACACCCTCTTTTACTGTCCAACTGAGAATGGAAAACACAACAACAACATCTTTACAACCACTTGAGTTACGGCTCTATTATGGTTGGGTTTTTTTTTCTTAGTTTGTCTTTTTTCTCTCTCTCTTTCTCTCTCTGTCTTTTCTTTTATAGATCAACTCTAATTTAAAGCATTTATGACACACTATCAGTCAATAACTTTGCGTGGGAAATATTTACAACAGCTGAATATATTTTTATTTATTTATTTGTTTATTGCGATTGATACGTAAAGGCTTCTGTAGGTGGATGAAGAAATTGGATTTAAATTATTTAATAAACATCTGAGTGCTTATACATAAAAAAAAAAAATACAATTTTTTTTAACGATTTAAAAGGACTTAAGGCAAACGATGTCCGAATATCCATCTACTGTAATTTAAAGTATAAATTTTATAAGTAATCTTAATCAAATGCTCAAGTATATTACAAAACAATCCACCCTTTATTATTCTAATAAAAATTCGCACACAATAGTTTTATGTTATTAAGAAAAGATTTGTATAAGAAATCTCTTCATTCTTCATTCATTCAGACCTAGTTATTCAGAGTTACTGAATAAGCATTTTCTATTGTAATTAAAATGTTCTATATAAAAAAAAATTAACAATCAATAATAGTTATTAATTTTGTTCATTTTAACAAGTTTGCATATTATGTAAGGGAGATATATTTATTTCAAAAAAAAGAAAAAGTATTTCCAAATACCTTAGACAATTTTATACCTTCAAATAATTGTAGCATTTAAAATGAAAATCTGTTCATAACCGCCTCTAATGATGATATATCAAAACGTAGGATATTAAATAGAGGAAAGAATGACATCTGTAAGATTCAACCAGAATTGTTATTTCAAATAAAGGAAAATCAAGAATTTTAGATTAAAGTCAAAATTTTTAAAAATATTCGTTTTGTATGACATTATTAATAAGATGATTTCATGAACTTTTGAATAGCTTCATACTTCAATGTTTAAATTACATATTATTATAGCAAAATATTTCTAACAAGGTTTGAGTTACAACTGGACATATAACAAAATAACAAAATAACTAAAGAAACGACGAAACTGAAACCATATAAAACGACCCACTTTTTTTATATATATATATCCTTATTTAAAAAGAAGCTTAGCAACAATCTAGAACCATCTCTGATTACATTTTGGATAAATGCTAAAAAGCATTAATTACATTGATTTAATAAATAGAAAGACTACAGTAGAATTTCGTCTGTTAGACAAAAGAAAAATCTAGAACTAAAACTTTAAGAAACACAAATTTATTTCAAAGCTTTATTTTAAAAGCAAAAATCAACGAAGACCACTTTTGCTGGCGGAGCTCCTCTTAACATTCTTTTTAAGCGACTCTTGGTCGTCGAAGTCAAAGAGTCAATTTTTCAACCAATTACCTAATTATTGCTTCTCCATTTCGTTCCCTCTCAATTGAGTTACTTAAGTTGCCTGATTGAATCCACCCTAAAACGAATTGACAAAAACAAACAGCCTCCGTAATTGCCTTCATTAGCAATGACATCATCTTCTGTCTGGCCTCAGTTATCGTAGCACGGTTTTGATTGCGTTTATAATAAAAGAAACAAATCAAAAAATAAATAGCAATGAAACCATCCATGGCAACACTTTCTCCATACTAAGGAACTGTAAATAGTTTCAAAAAATAATACTTTTTTTTTTAGTCAGAACCTGTAACCTAAATGAGCTAAATTCAAAAAATCCACAAACATACTGAAAATGTCCTCCAAAATAAAAAAAAAAATACATAAAAATAAAGTGAATCTTAAAATAAGTGAAAATCACTAAAATTTAATAAGATCTCGACAGTAAGGTTAAAAAATTATTAGTTTGAAATTTGATGTAGAGCAGTGCATTATTATTTGAGTTACTTAGGGCATCGTATTTTGATCTTTAATTAAAAAAAGCCTCATATAATGGCTTTATACACAGGGTGTACACAAAGTCTGGTAATACTTTCCGTAATTTATTGCATAATGACTATAAACGGTATTACTTTCATATATGTATCGTTTTGAAGGGGAACTCTCAAAGTTTGTTTCACATCACAAAGATTCGGTGTGGGAACCAGGTGTGGTTCGGCAAATGTCCGCGCGGTAATCCAACTCTTGTGATACCTTTCCCTGCATACCGGAGGTCGCCATCTTTTGCTTCTAATGCCAACTGCAGGTGAATGATGGAACTACACGCTTTGGTGGTAAATCCGGACAAAAACTTTTTTTCAGAATTCCTCTTCAAAATGATACCTATAGGAAAGTGATACCGTTTATTGTCATTGTGGAATAAATTTTGGAAAGTGTTACCGGACTTTTTGTACAGCTTATATATGTATGGCTTTACATATACCAAAATTTAATAAGATATACAAAATAATTCTAATTTTACATGTAAATCAGTACGCTATAGAGTTACTTAAGGGCTCTTATTCTGTACATGGCTCTTATTCTGAAGTTCCCATAAACAGGACCTTCAAATAACCAAAAAAATCTAATCATGGATGGAGTTACTGAAGAGCAAAATACTTGTAGATGACCCGTAAACATCAAGATCTAATCAGGTTGGACATTAATATGTAAGCAGGCCCGGATTTCCGCCTAGACCTAGAAGGCCCGGGACTAAGGGCCCCACCGCATTGGATTGGGGTTTTTTTATTATTATTATTTTGGTTATTAAAATAGGATTGTCCTTTTTTTTTTTTTTTTTTGGTTTTTTATTTTCGGGATGGGGGGCCGCAAATATCGAGTGCCTAGGGGCCCTGGGTGTTTAAGTCCGGCCCTGCATGTAAATCTGTTGTTGATAATGCGTTTTCTTATGTTATTTGTTTCAGTGTTTTCGTCCCTAGTTAAAATAACTCTTATTAAGGTGCGATATAGTAAAAATCTAATCAGATCTAGATAATTATATTAAACTCTTAAATACGATACGCTAATCATTTTCGAGTTATCGCGCCCCAAAAAAAATCTCAATTACAAGATATCCTCACACACATACACACACACACATTTATGCATAAATATTTTTGCATTTGGATGTCGTTTCCGTGATTACTACATTCCCATTAGTGTCGTATGCAGAAAATAAAAATGATCAGTTGAAAAATAATTGAAAGCAAATCGAATCGAAGCCAAGCCCTTATAGTTAAAAATCTTAAGCTAAGGCTGGTACAAATAACAGACCCAAATGTCAAGATTTACATAATTAATCTCAACATAAGATCTTCTAATTGTCGTGAGAAATTCGTCTTGAAAAAAAAAAACAGAAACCAAAAAAAAAAACATGAAATCACAGATTCTCTGTTGAAACCCTTTACAAACACTACACATTATGATACGATTACTTTTTTTGTATTTATTCAATAATGTTTTAAAATAATCAATGCTTCGAAGAGAGTTTTAATCCCAAACGCTCCCTACGTCAATGCTATTTACAACAAAGCATTAAAACCGTTCACAGTCCCTCGCTAAGAAACAGACAACGTAGATATCGAAATCTGGGGGCACGGCAGTGCCCCCGCCAAGACGAGCCGAAGGCAGGAAGGGCACTACGTACCTTTTCTGGAAGTGTTTCGTCGTATTTTCGAACCCTCATAGCTTCGGCCTGGATAATACTAGAGAGCTCAAATTTTCAGGATAAGATGCAGGTAGCAGACTAATGAAATACGCTAAGTTTCATTTATTTAGCTTTTATACTTTGGATTTTATTAATACCTAAAATACGTCGATTTCGTCACTCACTCACTCACTGACTGACTGACTGACTGACTCATGATCATCAAAACCTCTAGGGTACTTCCTGAAGTCCTAGAAAGCTGAAATTTGGTATGCAGGCTAGGATTAGCACACGAACAACAAAAATTAAGAAATCCGTAACTTTCACCCTCCAACCCCTCAATAAGAGGGGGTCTGGTTATGTATTATCGCATCCTCATAGCTTCGGCCTGGATAATACTAGAGAGCTCAAATTTTCAGGATAAGATGCCGTTACCATACTAATGAGATACGCTAAGTTTCATTTATCTAGCTTTTATACTTTGGATTTTATTAAGATCTGAAATACGTCGTACCCTCAATGCTTCGGCCTAAATAATACTAGAGAGCTCAAATTTTCAGGATAAGATGCAGTTAGCAGACTAATGAAATATGCTACATTTCATATAGCTTTTATACTTTGCGTTTTTACAATGACAAGAATTATTTTAGTCGCTCGCTGAAGTTCGTCAAATTTTTATAGGTTCTTATTTGAATAGATGTGATGTAATATTTTCTTTTTAAATCTGATTTCATTAAGTAATGCATTGTTTCTAAGGAACAAAAACGTATTTGTAAGTAAAAATGGTATTTGTAAATTGTACTAAAGTACGATATTTCGACTTCACGATGGCGTGAAAACGATATACATTCAATGGTCATCAACTTTGGATTTTTATCTGTTCCGGGATGGCAACAGGCCCCTGCATTAAATTCCGGGCCCTGGTACCAAATGCAATACCTGGCCTTCCCCCCCCCCCTCCCCCTATGTTATAAACAAAATCATAAATTCTTAGCTAAAAATATCGCGAAAATACCACATGATTTAATACTTCTACAGCAGCGGTGGGCAGACCTTTTAAGGTATCCTCAAGTATACTCCAAGGGCCCTTAAGACTAAAAAAAAAAATCGACAACCAAAAAAAAAAAAAAAAAAAAAAAATCGAACCTCCAAATCGACAACCAAAAAACAAAAAAAAAGTCTCAGCCCGGGCCCCGGTGCTGAGGGACCAACTGACCCCATCCCCCCCGCCCTTGTGGGGGCCCTGCATGGCAATATCTATAATATGTACAGCATACCACTACCACTACAAGGACTATACTGTATGCTTGTATATTGAAGTAAATGTAACACTTTTTTTTTGTTCAGTATTGCACATTTATTGATAGGATAAAGTTGTACTCCATTTATTACTTTTCAAGTATTTCCATTAATTAGTTATAATCATTATTTGTGCTATACTTATTCACTGACAGTAATTATTTATTTTTTTTATACATTTATCATGCCATATTCGGCATACGATGGGTTCATTGCATGCAACCCATCGTAAATCAAAAAACACTGTATTAAGTAATCTCCATTCTATTGCATTAAACAGTGATTTAGAAATACAGATACTAAATGTAACACAAGATCTCAATAATAATCTTTTTTATTACCTAATTTTAAATTTCTACATCCGTTTACGTTAGTTTTCAATGGTAGGCTATATTCAGATAACGAATTACAATATCGATTAGTATTTATAAAAACTTCGCAGCTGGTATTACACAGCTGATGTAGGAAATTAGGAAAAACAAGAAACTTGAATCATATAGCGCGTGCATATAAACATCCTGAATCAAAAGAATAAATTCCTCGTATTAGATACAGAGGTCTATAAATGCAATTGGCTTCCCTTTTCAATACGGACCTGGAAAAAGGTAACTTATAATTGTAGATTTGTGGACTAGCACAGTCTAGCTAAAATAAAATTAAACTATCGAATTTCCCTTTAGTTTGTACATTTTAGGGGTAGGTTCTGCTTAATGAGCTTATTTTCGAAAATTAAGATTCTTTTAAAATTTACTTGTTCTCTGACCATTCTTTACCAAATAAAGAAATTCAAGTTTCTTGTTTTTCCTAATTTTGTTTAGTCTACACCCCCAAATTAAAACTTTATCCGTGGGCCTTTTATCCGTGAAACTCTTAATAAACTTGAATCGTAATTCTCCTTCTTTATGTCGCACCAGCTGTGACTTTTTGTAATACTAATTTGTTGAAACTTTTTTTGGCTTTAAGAAAAGTCAAGTAAAGAAAAATAGATTCTTTATTAATATTTTGTACAGTTAAAAGGTAACAAGAAAGCACGAATAAGATGTGAACATTGGCAAAATTTCTCAGGTCCAGATTTCCGTTTTGGCTAATCCGATTTTAATTAATTTTGATACACTTGTAGATTATGATGGTTTTTAATTAGTTTGCAAAATTTCACTAAAAAATATCCAATACGGTTCGAGATATCAGATGCCAAAATTTCACAATTTAACATTGCTAAAGGCACTTGAATCGTAATATTACTGGCCTCTAATGATTATCTTTTGAAATTACAAAGTATACAGTTATGAAGAAATGCCACTTCGCCGTAGTTATCGTACGAACATATGAAATATCTGGTGTGACCCAGTAAGAGGTCCGTCATTGCTTTGCTTCTGTTATTTACTGACAGGGATGTATTAGCAATGCTCAATGACACGTTTTCCAATCGATGGATAGGATAGGGTGAACCATTATCATGGCCTCCTTGATCACCTGACCTGTCACCGTTAAATTTCCATCTGTGACGTTGTATAAAATCAAGGTTGATGTTCCGTGGAGGCATCATTAGAAGTACGAGTTAAAGCATGTTTACAGACCGCTTGTGAAAGATGTAGTGATTCCAATGAAATCATTTCAGATTAATAAATCAACAGATTATTAAATGGTAATCAGGTAGCTTTCATTCTGCCGCTTCGTACGATGAAATGTTCATATCTCGGAAACGAAGCCAAATATCCCTGGTGTATATTATATATATTTTTTTTACTTAAATAACCATTTGAACACGCTGGCGATGTTTGTTAGCTTTGTGACGGTACACTCGTTTATAGTCCTTGTTTAGCTTTCGCACGCGTTCGCAAGTGATACTTAGTGCGTTATTTACATTCTTCGGTGGCCATAATGCATTTGGAAGCTAAATAAAGACTGGTTCCGCATTTCCACGACTTCTGGTTTTCGACAGTGCTATGGTCACTAACCTGTCGAATGGGAAACCCGTACTAGATCTTTTAATAAACTGTCTTTTCTCCATGAATGGATCAGCATATTTCTACTCCCAAGTGTAGGTTGAATGTTAGGCTCTTTCTCTTTTTCAGTTTGTTTTTCTTCGTTTTTAATTGAAAGAAATAAACCAACTGAGATCACGCGGAATTTATATTGGCATACAAATTAATTAGTAAAAAGCCAATTGAAAAAAAAAATTGCTTTTAGTACCCTTATTAATTGGAGACCGAGACAGAACGCCTCATTCGCCTCATTCTCCATTCGGTCCTGCTTTTCTCGACGGACTAGGAATGTAGGATCTTCATTCTACGATACTATTACAATACTACAACAGATTTATGGTCAAATATTCTTTAAACCTGAGAGTGTGTATACTACATTTAGACAACGATATGAAAATAAAAAGAGGCTGAACCATGGTATTTAATCTTGTATTTTTACTCTATTAAAAAAGATAGGAATCCAAATATAATGATAGTTTTAAATTATATCTGTTCGTTCTATGACTACCAACCTAATACTGGGTATTATCCCCTTTCGTGGCCAATACAGCAGCGATACGTTGACAAGTGCCTCCCATACCTGGCCTGAAATCCTTGATGCTACATCCAAGCGTAGAATTCCCCTGACAATACGATCTCAAAGGTGCTGAAAGGAATTCAAATCAAGAGAACAAGGAGGCCAGTCCATCAGCAGGAATTCATCCTGTTATTCGACGAATCATTTGCTCACAACCATCCAGGACCTCCACATCAAACACAGGGCCCAGGTACCGAATGCAGTAAGGTGGGCCCCCCACCCAAGTTGTGTTCAAAATCATAGATTCTTAGCCAAAAATATCTCGAAAACACCATACGATTTCAAATTTCTCCCTGTTAAACATTCCAAACACAGTTATTAGCAGTATTTTCAGAGTAAATTAATTCATTTATATAAAATGTAGACTTAATTTTTTAAAAAAGTCTAGAAGTAATAGGCTATTAATAGAATATTATTAATAGAAGTAATAGGTCATATATACATTGCGATTAAGACCTTAGAACGTATCGCCTCTTCCTCAAAAGATCCATTGCTATAAAAGTGCACATAGTCAGTTGCATTAAGAGAATCTTCCTTCCGTGTTAAGGATCCCAAACTGTAACACAACAACATCCACCAGATTATGACACTTACACCTCCTAATGTCTAGAACTGCTGTTACAGGTCCAAAGTGGGTTGTGCAGTTCCATGTGATCCTGCATCTTCCATCCACTCAGAATAGGTGGAACTCTGAGTCATTAGAGAAGGGACATTCCGCCAATTTCCCACGGTTCAATGGTGTTTGCAAGGCGCTTTCTTTAATGATGAGTGCCAATCAACCTGGATACTAGACATGGTGGTGGGGATGTCTACTCCGGAATCCCAGGGTTCTATGCTCATTTACCTGCGACACACTAAGAGTGGTTGTAATTCTCTGGTTATTTGTTCGATATTATACTTTTGTTGGCGGACATATATTCGTAGAAGATGACAACATCCTCGATGGTTAATAGCGCTTGCTCAGCCACAGTTGTTGTATTGGCGTTATATTTCTCGGAAATACACCAGTCGTGCTTCTCTGAAATACTGGCCTTGATCATTCCACGTTGGTAGTCTATTAATCACCAGCTTTTCCCATTTTCACACTGGTATATAAACATATTAATGCGGTTTTATCTATTGCTCTCCTGTTTATGTGAAGAACCGCGTTATCTGTTCACGTGACACTGAATACGAGATATTCCGATGGGCCAAGGGAAGTCATAAAAATATGATCACACAATGTAATAACACTTTGAAATGACTGTATTTGCGCTCATATTAATAAGTTTTGGCTACTGGAGCCTAATTTTAGAAATCAAAGAAGGAATTAAAAAAAAAAAAGATTTTTTTTATTTTAATTTCTATTTTGTGGTCGAAATATAATCATTAAAATCGCTCTTTATAATTAAGTATAGTTACGTATAATTTAAATATAATTCTCTTTCGATTTTTTTTTTTTTTATTTTTTTTTTATCAAAAGTTACTTGATACACTTATGAATAGAAATTGCACTCACCTATTTGTAAGACGGGCCCGAAGACAGACGAGTCGTCCACAGTGGAACAGTTCCATCGCCGATGCCGGAACTGCCACTGGCATTCGCCGATGCCCATTCGAGCTCCTCGGCCAACACTGGACATGTGGTCTTGATAGAGCTGACATAACTTTGTCTGACCTGGAGACAAACCAGGGATTTGCGTGCACAGAGGCTGAGCACCGATGATATACAATTGGGGATTCCTCCATACCTCATACCCCTGCATTCCTAAGTTCCTGTAAAAGAAAAACGGGAAATATTAGATCTTCTCAGTGATGTGAGAAATTTGGTAAAAGGCTTTATTTTGAAAATTATTTTGTTGGCATACCAACTTTTGAATTACCGCTTGGTAAGATCTCAAATAAAAAAAAAATAAGAAATTGATAAATAAGAAACTGTTGTAGAAAACCAAAATAAAAGAACAACTACGGAGTAACTACTAAAGAACATCTGATAATAGAGAAGAGAAGAATATACACTCATTACCAAAAAAAACGACGCACCTAGAAGGATCTCTGATGGAGACAAAAATTGGTGGAGAGGAAGATTATGTACAGAATAGAAAATGAGTACAATTTCAGACAAATTGAATGATTTATTTCAGAATTACAGAGTTACAAAGTAACGAGCTCAATAAGGTGTTGACCCACCTCTACCCTGAATGCAAGCTGCCACACGACGTGGCATGGAGTGATAAAGCTCCCTGATGGTCTCCTGCGGTATTTCTTGCCAAATTTGCTCCAATTGTCGGGCTAGGTCATCCACATTCCCTGGTGGATGCAGTCGCCTTCCCATCATATTCCAGACATGCTCGATTGGAGAGAGATCTGGGGATCTGGCTGGCCAAGGAAGTGTTTCACAAGCTGAAAGATAGGTCATAGCAACACGTGCCGTATGTGGTCTGGCATTATCTTGCTGAAAAATAAGGCCAAGGTACTGCAAAAGGAGTAGCAAACAGGTCTCAGAATGTCGTCGACGTACCGCTATGCTGTAAATGTGCCGCTAATGACGACCAAAGGGGTCTGGCTATCAAGGGAAATGGCACCCCAGACCATAACTCCTGGTTGAGGGTCTGTGTGGCGTGCAATAGTGAAAGCAGGATCGGCACGCTGCCCTGGGCGTCTCCAGACACGTCTGTGACGATCGTCAGGACACAGTTTGAAGCGGGATTCGTCGCTAAACACTATACATCCCCAGTCAGCATCATTCCAACCGGATCGAACCAAGCACAACTGTAATCTGGCCCGACGGTGTGCAGACGTGAGTGGCAGGTGGCATAGCGGTCGGTACGAGCGTAGATGTCGCTCTCTCAGCCGTCTATGAATGGTCATGGTGGACACTCGTGTGCGGATCGCACGTCTGATGATTGATAACGATGATTCAGGCGCTGTGACAGCTGATCTGCCAATCACTCTATCCTCCCGCTCTGCTGTGGCCCTAGTCGACCGCTACCTTCATGACGCTTAAATCTGCCATTGTCCACCCATTCCTGCCAGCATCTTCTAATCGCCGTATCACTTCGACCCATATGACGAGCGATTCTCCGATTTGCCCAACCTGCCTCTTTCAATCCAATGATACGATCTCTTTTAAACTCTGACAGTTGCACGTAATGAGTTCGAATCCTGCGGCGAGGCATTTTTTCAGTCGTTGAAATGTATCCTAACTCGCAATGCAACAGAAATTTTGACCATCATATTGAGAATCGCTTCTTATATACATCTGCTGAGTGCGCAGTTCCGATGCGCTGTAGCTCTCGCTATTCATTCATTGGAAACCAAAGTTTAATCATTTGCATGGAAGGTCCCAATGTCTTTGCTTACGAAATTTCATTACAATCAGACAACTCCTTCTAGGTGGGTCGTTTTTTTTGGTAATGAGTGTATTTCAGGAAAGTGAATTATAGGGTGATTGCTAGGTTTTCTTGTGCTTTCTGGTTATCGTAGCATCACAATTGAATGCCAACTATTTTGATATACCAAACTTTGATCTTGTTTCTTAAATATTGTTCCAATTAGTACCAAATTTAAAAAGGATCTTTTTTTAAGAACCTAATCCTTTTGTTTCAAAATTTCAGCTCTGAAGGAGAATCAGTTTTTCAGGTTATGTTGAGCAGAGATGGACGGACGATGAACAATTAATTAGGATATTAAAAACCATCATGTAATATCCTATGATTGCGTGCGGGTATTAAAAAATAGTAAGCAATAAGTTTTGAAACAGAATAACAAACGCTAATCAATTGAAGAACTTAAAATTAACAGGGAAACGCAGTTTAAACTGAATTATTTGATGTGGATATTGATCTTTAAATTTAACCCTCTGTACATAGTGAGATCATGATTCTTTTCAGGGGTTATTTCTTGGCGAGCTTCTAATTAACCATTCGATCTTAAGACTAAAAAACTACATATATAGTGTCTATAAACAAGGATAGCTTATTTAAATATTATCTTACAAGAATTGCATTTAATAGTGTCACCTCCGAATAACGGACAGTCACGGGACCGGAAGTTTCGTCCGTTATTGGGAGGTGTCCGCTATTGGGGAGGACTATCATTTTTTCATTTTTTAGCTTATAGCATGTCATTTAATGAAAAATTACGAACAATCTTAATTAAATTTCTACAATTACCATTGCGATATAAGAGAATATGAACAATTACAAATTATTTACTATATTTTTAAATGAGTGCTAATCCGTTTGTCTTACTTAAAATAATGACAAAATTAATTATAGTATATAGAAAATTAATTTCTAGCCATCCATTTGATGCCTTAAACGTGTCCAATCTTAAAGTTTGACCGAATTCTCTGGCTTTTTCTTGAAGCAAAACACCGCTTATAGGAATGTTCTTTGCATGAGCAGAGCGGAACCATTTTATGACCACTTCGTCGATTTTGCTTGTTTCAGTTTTACGAAACTTCAAATTCTTCGAATTTTCATTTGAATTCACCATCCACATTTCCTAATCTCATCTTTGTCCTTCAAAAGTTCACTTATCTGAGTTTTTCCAACTTCAAAACGTTCAGCAAGACAACGCACACTCAGCTTTTCTTTTTCAGCTACTTCAAGAACATCAATTTTTTTCTTTCAGTGCCAATCTCTTCCTTTTTGACGCCATTTTAATTCGCACTAATTTAATCAACGCGTTTATAGGATAGCTTTATAAGGTACATTTACAAAGCAACTGCAGAGAAAAAGGGTCTCCGATTCGTGCATTGAATCATGGGACACAGATACAATGTATCAATGTATGGGGGGCGGGGGGGGACATCGATACAATGTATCAATGTATGAGACACCGATGTAAATTCAACCATGATGTGTTTGTCGAAATGTTAATCGAAAAAACAAAAATTACAGTTAAAATAACTGTCCGCTATTCAGAGTGTCCGCTATTCGGAGTGGATAACATGGAATGTTCCATTGTAAGGGACTGGGACCCGCAATAAAGTCCGCTAATTAGAGGTGTCCGCTATTCAGGATGTCCGTTAAAGGAGGTAACACTGTATTTCTATTCTATCTTGGCATCTCATCAACCGCAAAGGCCTTTGGCACTGCCTTGTAACAGCCACTTACATTTAGATAAAGATAGAGTTTCCTCAGCTATCATCACGATTGTAGATAGCACTACTTTGCTGCCTATCTTTTAACTGTACAAGTAAAGAAAACTTTGTGCTAAAGCATAAAATTAAGAGCGACCCATTAAAACCTAAACTTCACCTAAGGAGCGTTGGAGGGTTATCCGTCGCACAACGACAGCTGACTGTCCACCTGAGAAAAAGGTGAAGTTTGGGAATTTTTTCCTGGACAACTATGGACTCGATCGACTTGAAATTTGGATATGCTTTAGTTTAGAGTGTCTACTGTACAATCTTTTTTATTATTATTATTCGACCGTATCTACAACAGTTTGAGGCACAATCGACTGTTTGTTTGTGGAAAGAAACAGTCGACTCTGTCCGCATTTTTCCGGACAGGCAGAAATAATAATGGTGTTTGGGTGTTTGGGCCTCTGAACAGGATGGTGAAGTCCGTTTACCGATCCGACCTTCCGTTCGGGAGTTGTTAGAGGGATGGAGGGGGGGAAGACAGACACGGACAGGACAAAATATAGTTCCACCATATTTCATGGGCAGAAACATTACCAAAATCAGAAGCTCGTAAAAGCACTTTAGATTAAAGATAGCAAGACTTAGTATATAATATTTTTATTAAAATTACATCGTTGTATTAATTTTAATAATAATGTATTAATATAAAGAATGAATGTCGCTTCATTCACTTCCTAACTTGTTTTCTCGACAATGAAACATTTGATGTAAAAAACGAGTACTATGTGTTAAATGTCACACTTTTACGACTCAATAAAAAATTAATAACTTATCTTTTGCCGGAATCCTTCTTCTGAATCATAAATGTCATCTTAATTTATCAGAATTAGTTTTCCTTACTGTCGATTCGAATACTAATCTTGTAGTAAATTTTAACAGCCATAGTAAAATCCATCACAACCTCAGGCGTCACCAGATGCTCTTTTGGTTTGTGTAGTTGTTTTTTTTAGAGTCGTTTTAATCCTAATTTTTATCTTTAAGACATAGTATTTGTTTCATCTTCTATCTTCCATTCGAACAATGACGTAACTTATCTCTATTCAATTATAAGCAAATATCATGACTCATTTCAATATTTAAGTATTCTGAACATATCTTATTTTTAACGGATGTAATTTCAAGAGAAGAATAATTCTCTCTGGAAAGCTCGTCGTGGTGATATTTAGAAGCTTTACATTCTAAATGTCTACCCAGTAATGCTATTGTTATTTATTATCATTTATTTATTGTTATATATTGCTATTTTTTTTTAATCTTTTGAGTACAATCTGTATTTAAAGAAAAAAAAAAAATAGAGGAAATTATACCATTAAGTAAAATCCATAATCCTTAAGGGTTTTTTTTTTTTTTTTTTTCCTAATTTCCTATTTTTTTTTTTTTAATTCTTCAATGTTCGTTTTGTCAGTTGTTATAAAAAAACAATTTCCTCGATAACTTAACAATTCCTTTCTTTTGCCTAAAATTCTAATTTTTTTTTTTTTTTTTTTACTCAAGATTCTTACATAGTATATAGAAATTATTACAAAGATGTGAAAAAGCCCTCTCTCGAGTTGGTGAAACTAGTTGTATTTTATTGGGTAATTAAATTTTCATTAATTTTAAACAGGTGTATGGCTTTACTTATGATTTCAAAATATCTGTGTAATTATTTCAATAATGATTATATCACAACTGAGATTTCTCGGTTGTTGTAGGAAAATATGGCGACACTTTTTGAACAGTTTTTTTTTTTAATATTTTAATGTCGTAAGGCTTGTTACATCACTTGACTGAAGCAGTTCTCTTGTAAAAGGTTTAAATAAAATACTTTGCAAGTCATGTATTTAGCCATTGCTCAGTAATCCACCATTACCAAGTTATCATCACATGTTAAATAAAGTTTTAAATAAGTTTTAAAAATAAAAACATAGTAGACACATTTTTTTCTTCCTTAGTTTGAAGACTTAACAAGTGTGAGTTTCTTCTGAAAAATAGCTCAAAATCTCCTTCAAGTCTGTTAATCTTTCTTACGGAAAGTTACTTCTAGCAATCAGTTATTTTAGCTCAATTCCAAAATAACTTAAGTAATTGTAGCGTCGTGCAAAAAACAAACTAACAAACAAACAAACAAACAAATCCTAAACTGAAAGTCTATTAAGCTTAGTAAATTAATTTACGACTAATTTTATTAATTACTAGTATCATCAAAATAGTGCTTATTTAAATCAAACTTACAGTCATAGTCTTTTCATAATATTCATAAGCAAGGCGGAGTTTATCTGATAAAAGATAATTATTTAGATTTATTAGGATCATACAAATAACTCCTGATACTAATTTTATTTCGTGATTTTCATGTTGATTCCAAGATTATCAAAGAGAACGATTTATGGCACAATGATCTTGTCGATTTCTTTTGGAAACAACTGTGAAATTTCGGAAATTTCCAGGAGCTTTCAAAAAATGGCTTTTGGATGAATTTCGTAAAAAGTGTTGAATTATTTTTGGCAGCCAATTTAAATTGACAGCCATCGTTCAACTGAATTAAAAGCCACTCAGCAAAAACCACCGAGTCACGATAGGTGGGAGTGAGCACGGGTCCTTGGATGTTCTCATTATCATTTCTCACGGCTCTTATCAACTGGTGGGAAATGACACCCGCTTATCACCACCATGCCCGCACACTGTCGCAACGATCCGCCGCCAGATAGCATTGTTGCCGCAGGAACAGAAGGTAGATGTGCGCAAAGCCAATTCAAACTGAACTGTTTTACGCAACATGTTTTGTTCAACGGAAATCAACAAGAAAAGACTGATTCTGAAAGTTGGACTCTTGAACAACAAAATACGAGGTAACTGAATACAACAAAGGTGGTGAAGTCAAAAACAAATGAAGGAAATTTACTTCAGCTGATTTAATTTTGGTAAAAACATTTGAACGAAATCAAGATGTCCCACGCTTCTTTTATTTTTTTCCCTTCTACCTACAATCCCTTTAATAGGTAAGGTCAAAATAACTTAACAAATAAATAAAGAACTACAAACCTATGTTATTCATCAAAACTATTAATTGGAGTTTAAATAAAATCTGAATATTGGATTTTTATTTACATAAACTATTTTCTGAAGTAAAATTGCAATTTCTTTTTATTTTATACCTTACTGTCAATGTATTTACTTCTCAAACATTAAGTTTACACTATTATGATTAAAGTGATGAAGAACATAACATCAGGACTCTAATAACTTTGTATCGGCTAAAATAATGTAAATCAAGTAGTTCCAGTTTCGTAAATTTGTCTTTATGTGAATTTTGATGCAACCTCATCAGTTCCTATTTAAAATAAGAAAGAAATTAATAATTTCCATTACATTAGAGATGGGCAAAGTCGTTCTTTTTACTGAACAAGTTCTTTTGAGATAGTTCTTTTTATTGAACTAGTTCAAAGAACTAGTTCAAATGAACTAAGTTGTTCTTTTTACCTTAACAACCAAAAAAAAAAAAAAAAAAGGTTTTCAAATACTTCATGAAATAAACGAAATAAACCAATTCCAATAGCTAATAGTGGAGTGGTAAAAGAACGAACTAGTTCATTTGAACTAGGTCGTTCGTGAGCTATAGTTCTTTTCATGAACTTGTTCATTTGAACTAGGTCGTTCACGAACTACCCATCCCTACATTACATCTATCAATTTCTACCATTTCTTCTTAAATCATACTATTTTATTAAGCAAATATACAAAGCTACACGGTATCTTTTTTTTAAATTAATTTTAAAATAAAATTAATTATCTTAAATTAAATCGCTATAAGTGTGTTCTCAACATTTAGATGCAACACAACTTAACATCATTCGCTACAACGCAATCTTTTTACCTTTGGTAAGTTTCTTTTGCATCAATTCAACTTCAAGAAATTCGTTACTGCTACTGATAAAAAGTATTAAATAAAAGCTATTATTGCAATATTCTTTTGTAACAACTTGATAGAATTTATTCGTTTATTTGTACATTCGCTTGAGTACTGCAGATTTGGTCTAATTTGGTTGGTAAGTCCAACTGGTGGGGGAAAGTGGAATTCCGGTCTGCGCACTTCCTGTTTCACATCTTCGGGATTGCTATGGTTTTGTGTACAATAGGAAACCACATTTTTTTTCTTGTTTTCGAACACACATTTCAGTAGAAGATTTTCCTAATGGCTCAAAAGCGACAGAGACTGAGCTGCGCCAAGAACAAGGTAGGAAGCTGACAACAAGTCGTTGAAAGAACAACACATATTGAAGAAAGAAGGAGGCATCCAATCCCACGCCGGGATTCGAACCCAGATTCAATCGAATCAGTTTAACGCCTGTAAAGTTGAAACTTTAGTAAAAGATTTAGGTTTTTATACGTAAGATCCCATTGATTTTGCTATATATATATATCTGACCATCAAATAAAGAGCTATCGCCCAAAAAGAACCTCCAAAATTCGTTGGATTACGGTATCTGAGGAAAAAACAAAAAACAAAACTGAAACTATTAGTTGAACTAATATTCACTTTCCTGAAATACATTCTTCTCTCAGTTGATCTTTGAACTATTAAGTTTTCTTTTTCTTAACTTCCAGAAAGATTCTTCTTATTTCCCATCCTCTATTCTTTTTTATAACTAAAATGAATAAACAACAATTTGTTTTAAAAAATAACAATGGATGAGACCAAATTATTCACAAGTGACTTTTTTAACATTTCAAATGCGCAGTTTGAAGTCTTATAACTTACTTTAAAAAAATTCATTGAGGCCGCTCTTTATGTCGCATGGATTTTCTCACTCGTTTTTTCATTGGTGAGTTTTTTCATTGTGTAATTTATTCCTTGAGGCACCACTGCGCTTCCGATGTATTAACAATTTGTTTTTGTTCTATTTTTTTTTTTTTTTTTTCCTTTTGGAGATTATAGCATTGGGATATTGGACAGTTGAACATCGAACTATTTCTTATTTAGTTCAACTTTTGATCAAAAAAAAAAAAAAAATCAAAATTATTTTTAAGAGATTAAAACTATAATAAATTCGAAAATAGTGAGAAAAAAATGCTGTAAAAAAATTAATTAAAAATAAATCTTCCAGACAGACAAACAACGCTACCATTTCTAATTCCTTCTACTAATTACAGTTCTCAAGAACCTAAACTTTAGTTTTAAACTTAGATTCATTAGCAGAGAAGCGATACACCAAACGAACTAAGACGAACAGAAATAAAACTTTACATCTTTTCCAAATATTTTAATTTTTTTTCCATAGCCTGGAGAAAATTATATTATGTCATTATAAAAAAAGTCTATGTTACTTATCGTAAATACAAAAATACCTCTCCACATTATCTTAATCTGTTCAAGATTACTCGTACTAATTTAGCTCATAATGATGCCTTCATTGGAACTTCCATTTAAACTCCTTAAATAAAACTACATATTTACACTTAGACTGGGACCACAAATATTTGTTTGCCGTCTTTGGGCATGATGTGGCCAATCAATTACGCCTGGGCGGCTTCAGTTTGAATAAAATCTTCAATTGTTTTTGACCAGTGCTTTATATCCGCAATTCAGAAAAAATAAAATAAAATAATGCAAATAAATATTTTCAAGGCAACACTTGACGTACAGAAAGTTCATGCTGCCGAGGATTTGTTGAAATTACTGCGCTTTTCTACAATTCCTGTTTTTATCTTACCGTATTTGATAGCGTTAAGTTTTTCTTTCTTATTAGTATTTCATTTAAACGTACAACGGACATTTTCAAGTAATTTCATCGCCTGGCAATTATAATTATGCGAAAATTAGGTTAAAAAAATATTAATTAATTAACTGGTTCTTTGAATAACTTTAAAAAAGTAACAAATACATCATACTACTAAAAAGATGCTTCAGAATCAGTTGAGTTTGGAGAAATCTTTGCTATACACATTCAATTAATATTTATTTTCTTATGTTTTAAGTCCATATTTTCTTATTATTTTCTTATGTTTTAAGTCCATATTTTCTTATTATTTTCTTATGTTTTAAGTCCGTATTTTCTTCTTATTTCCTTCCTACTTATTTGCATATTCAATAAATAACATACATCATCTTCTTCAAAAATATATTTTTAAAAAATATATTTATTTAAACAAATTTTCCTTTTTCCTTTTTCAAGTTATATCAACAATAAATTAAATATCGAGATGTCACACATCAAACATACAACTTGGATATAGTTGAAAACCAACAATAACTTACTTATTATTAATATTATTACTCTTACAACCAATTGCTAATATATCTCTCATCCTTTCTACAATAGTTTAAATTCATTAAATCTTACAAATCTTTTATTATTATTTACATATGATTTTTACGAAATCTTTTGCCAAATTCACTAATTCTTTTTCAACCTCAAAATCATCATTACTGCGTTTTCAAAAGCTAGAACCAACACTGGCGGACGATTTTACTCCGCAGAGGGGTGATACGCTGAGATGGGCACTTTCCTAAGAAATTCTTTTGGACATTTTCGCTTTTAAGAAAAAAAAAATAACGGAGGAGCATTTTTGCAATAGTATTAATTCTTTCCATAATTCTTTCCCGAAAAGCGCAAATAGAATGCAGCTACTAGTAAACTAACACTGTAAAAAGTAAACATCCCATCTTTGTTTCTCCTCACCCTGAGGAGAAATAGCTGAAATCGAAGGAGACCTGACAAATGAGCAAAAGCGTTGAAGGCTCTCGTAAACAAAACCGAACAGTACGATTAATGTTAACATTTTGTGTGTTTTTTATAACCCAGCTTTCTATAATTTTCCTTGTTTTAACATCCTTTTCCATATATAATAATCTGACTTCATCACTAATGCTAAGCCCCAATTCAATTGAAAAAGGAAAAAAGAAAAATTTCCGAAAATTTGTTCAAATAAATATTTTTTAAAAATATATTTATTTAAACAAATTTTCGGAAATTTTTCTTTTTTGAAGAAGATGATATATGTTATTTATTTTCTTAATTTTTTTTATCAAGGATTAACTAAGGATCATTTTTAGTATTAATCTGAAAATTAATACTCAGATATATATTGATTTTATATTATAAATTGTAATGAATGTTAAAACAAGGCAGAATGTTTATATTCAATACAGAAAAAAAATCTTCTGATTATTTTCATCAGAGCTTTCATAATAAGGACAAAACAATAACGAAAACCTATCTGAAAGGAAAACCTACCTTTACCTTTTTTAAAGTTAAAACCATTTCCATGTAGGTAGAAATATTCTTACTTGCTAAATGTGTAAGGCTTGATATATTCCATTTTGTAAGCAACGAACATCGATTTGCTGTTCAAAATAAGTAAACTGTATTACTTTAAAACAGTTATTTATTTACCTCCGTTCATTGATTTTGACACCAATTAATCATTCTCCATCTATTTAAAAACAAACAAACAAAAAAACTAAAAAAAAACCAACTGATATACTAATAAGGATAATGTAAGATAATGAAATACTAATAAGGAATCGTTGTAGAATTTTAAGCATCTCAAGACAGCTGCTGCTGATCAAAGTTCAACTCTCGTTACTGACACCTTAAAGTCTTGATATTGCTCACATATGTCGTTACGACAGACAAGTAAACTTGGCCCAAAAAGTGGCAATTGACGCCGTGATGAATCTGGGCCGTTTCATAAAAACAATTTCAGCCATTTGATATCAGCACACCTGGAAGCGGAAAACGCAATTACTGTCAAATTTTAGAGGAACGTGATTAGTTGAAGGGATTTTCTAAATGATGTGCATGACCATATTTATACAGTGTAATCTCTAATTATTTCGGAGAAGGCATTATTTTTTTTTTTAAGATGTAAAATCTTTCGGTGAATAAATTGTGACCGAAATTTCCAAAGAAGAAGGCAACATATTCAATCAATCTTGCCACTTTAGAAGATAACGGCGTACAACTTTTATCAGCTTAAAAAATTACAGAATAATCTGATTCTGAAAAAGTGACTTATCGTATATGGCTGAAAAAGTGGCTTATCGTACGTGGCTTAGAATCGGGTTTTCTAATATTATAGAAAGAAACATTTTAAATTCTAATTTTAACAATTAAATGGGTGAAATCTATTACGGCAAAAAAAAAAAAAACCTAGTATTCGTTCAATCCACAATTAGTTGCAACTCAATTCAATTTCAGGAATGGAGATGTAAAATATCATTGGTAGAATGAAAAGCAGGAGAAGAAGAAGAGCCTCTTCAAAACATTGTTTCATAAGAATGTCCCAAGCGAAAAGAAAGAAAAAAAAGGAAGAGAAAAGTGGAAGAGACGCTCCTTTTGACCACCCCCTCCCTGAAGCGGCAGCATCGAGTCGAGGTGGCGTCTTTTCAGCGCAATCTGCTAACTCATCTCAGGTCACTTTTGCACTTTTTTGTGTGTGGGAGAGAAGGAGCGAGGCTTGAAAAATGAGCTTTCATTATTTACAAAGCGTGGATTAGCCTTCCCAGCAGCGGCAGGATAGAAGGGCTCGACCCGAAGGGGACAGCAGCCGCCCTCGCATGGATACACGCGCGACAACCACTTGGATCTGAGAAAGAAACAAGAAAGAAGCCATCACCAGCCGACTAGAAAGATAACAGAGATATACAA
>JAFIDM010003189.1:38972690-39027196 GCA_023159025.1 Thereuonema tuberculata | reverse complement strand
ATGTTTTTGGTTTTTTGGACACCGTTTATTAAATCACTCTTTCTCTATTTTATATAAATGTGTCTTAATTTATGAATATTTTGAAATACGTTTTATCGCGTCATACTGTGCCAACAAAAACAACAATGAAAGAAAACAACCATACCTTGAATAATGAAAACTACGTTTATCCCCAAAAACTATTCAATTCGACCCATGTTTACTTGAACTTTTTTTTGTTTGTCTTAATGAATAGAACTACCTTTAATTTTGGAATTTTGAATCATCGTGTATATTTATCAGCATTAATTTCCAAACTAAACTTATATGCATTGTAATCTATTACATTTGAATTTTAACCAAAACATTCCCCTTTTGCTTCTCATTGCTCTTAAAAAAACCTACGAAATCTGAAGTGACGATGTTTGTCGTGCACTTGGCAAACATGTGGACCATTTTGAAATAATATTCTTAGAACATTAAGAAGTTACGAAAATTGTTAAGCTACAGTTTTTAGAATTACACAAATTTATCTACAATTGAGTTTTCGTTAATCGTTAATACTTCTATTCTTGTTCTGGTATCTTTCAAAAATAAACGTTATGCCTTGCGTACTAGTCTAGGTTTAACGATAGAACATTATAATGTTTCAAAAGCAATAAATCGCAAAAACTCAATAACGCATTTATGTTTAATTCAAAGCCATTCCGTCAAGACTTAATCTCCTAATAAATCCAACTCAGAACGTGCTTATCTTATATTCAGTTTGTGGCGTAGCTTTGAATGTATCTTTACATGTATCCCATCATTCTGCTTCAGAATAAAAAAAAAGAAAAAAGCTGCAAAGTTATCTTAAGAGAGTGAAAATTATGAGCTATTTCTTTTCTTAAGAAATTCCCTATTTAAAAGGAATTGTATGCGGTTCATTTGATGGCAGCAACGCCCAAAAGCTACAGCAGCGACAAAAACCTCGGCCATCCTAAAACCCCCATTTCCGTTTACTTTTGTGCTATTCCAACCCTCCTAAATGCTAGTTCGCGATGATTCCAGCACCCTCGGGCCAAACATCTGACGAAGAAGGATCGGAAGTGGGGTCTGCGCAGACGCCGCCTCCACAAAGCGAACCTGTCGAACGCAGCACGTGGTCGGTGGAAAGAAGACTAATTTGCATCTGCACTCTCCCCAGCGTTACAATGGCCTGGGTTTGTGTCAGTGGCGTTGTAAAAGGGGAGGACGAACCACAATGGGTGACATAAGACGGTCGCTCAAGTAACCGGAGGGATTCCGAGATGAATAGAACTTCGCTAAGGAGGTGTCCATGCGGAATAACACGCCTCGCAACACCAGTCCAACACCACCTCCACCACCGCCGCCGCTCCACTTGGGACAGAGTTCGATTTCTTGTTCAACTCTTGAGAGCGTTTTCAGTTGCAGACGCAAAGGTTTTACTCCGTTTCATGTAAGAAACATCCCAGTTAACACCGATTCAGACTAAATGAAAATCATGACAAAAATTACTATTGTTATTAACCATAAATTAACTTTATTATGGAACTTCAAAAAAAAAATGAGTCATTATGATTTTGACATTTACTAATATTTTAAAAGATACAAGCCAATGCTCAAACATTATAATAATCTGCTACATTTTACTAATTAACAAAAGTTTACAAAATAACAATTTCTAAAGCTTATAAACTTCACGAAATTCTATTCATAAATGAACACTAGACAGGTTTTGAGCTACAGAAAGTATACTCTGCCACTTTTCAGAATGAAAACAAGGAAATTCAAATTACAGTAGACTCTCGATATCTCGAAGTCGAAGGGACGCTAAAAAAAATTCGAGATTGCGAGTTTTCGAGATAACAAGGTCGAGATTACATGAATATGGAATATCAAGGCGAAAAATAATTTTTCGACATATCAAGGTTTTCGAGACATCGAAGTTCGAGATATCGAGAGTACACGTTATTTCAATGACTGTAAAATCCTGTAAAGGCCAAGAGTATTTTATTACGACGCACCTCACATGATTAGATGTATTTCTTCAATCCTTTGTGCAAAAAGAATTTTTAAGCAAGATTTTTCATGTAAAATTCTATAGCTTTAAGAATTCCTGGAATAAACAGAATCTTGCATTAGATTTGGTATCAAAAGTAGATTGTCGAACCTTTTTACATCAAAACTTTACATTTTATGTGTCAAGATGTTGATCAATAAAAATATTCTATACGATTTCTTTTGACGATTTCAAATACAAACATCTCAAGGATGTTAATATCTTACCTTGATCTCAATTTATTTTTTTCTTCACTCTACAGTTAATAACTTAATCGTTCTGTGAAAGTTTTTTAGCATTACATTTATGACTTTTTCAAGTACTTGTTTGCAAATGTCACTGGCAATCATAATACATTCATACAATTATTAGAATAGTTCAGAAAAGAATTCTGAAGAAAAGCAAATAAAACTGTGTTTTGGGAACAATCTTGAATAGTTCAGCAAACAAATGAATTTCAAATTTATAGCAAAAAAAATATAAATAAAGGCTTCCTATTCTTTTATAGTTTTACAATTAAATCTGCATTTCTATTCCATATGAAAAATTGTTTTTGTATTTGTACATTACTAGACCCAAGTAGAAGATTCGCATCTAGTAAAGAACAGTAGTCGAGATGACTGTAATTATCGACTTCACAGTCGTTTTGTGACATTGAAACAAATGATAGGGGGTTTGAATGTGGGAAAGAAAAGAAGAACACAGGAATCTTAGTAGAAAATTCTTATTTTTACGAGTTGTAAACAAGTACAAATACTGAAATGTATAGCCTTATTTCAAGTTGTACCGTATTTCTCTTTTGTGTTTTTATCATTTTTTTACGTTTTACGATTGGCCAAATATATTGATTTATGAAAATTCGTGTGATGTTTTATTGTAACTAAGTCCAGATGTGGAAGTTTAGCAACAGGTTCGTTCTTTGACTCTTTGTAATGTAAATATAGGTCTAAATGGTAAACAGAATGATAAACAGAGGCCTAAAGCAATGGATTCAAAGCAGTAAACAAATTAGAAAGTTAACATAACTAAATGTTGCGAATTTATCAACTAGTTCGCTAATATTCTGGTAAATAGAGCAAGTAAGCAAATAAACTGATTCAACATTAATATTTATTTTTCAGTTCAACTTTCAAAATCGAAGCCCCCTATTAACGTATTTCATTTATTGAGAACGACAATATTTGTCAAGTTAAAATTTGAGGATTATTCTCGTTTTAATTAACAACAATACACAGTGACATTTACAATCTTGTTATTTTCATGGATACAGAAAAGTAAACAGTCAACTTGAAATGGGTGCTTCAAAAACAAAGCCCTAACGAGAAGACGTAAAAGGACTTAAACAGCAATTAGATGATAATGATTAGGTATTATGCAGAGAATATAATTACTATTCTTCAGTTATTCTATTTGCTATTTTAGATTTCTCTAATTTATTTACTTATTTTTATCATAGAAAAAAACTTGCATAAAAATCTTAAAAAAAAGTTTTAAGATTTATTGAAGGGATTTTCGTAAATGAAAAACATAAATCTCATATAAGTTAGAGGAGATATTTATAATATCGCAAACGGAAGTCAAATGAAAGGCAAGTCAGAAAAAATTCTGTCAATTTCAATGTTCTTTGTTATTCACTTCGTTAATAAAAGTTGCCTTTAGTTTGAGATATTTTTTGGTGAAAGAAGTGAAATGAAGTAAAGGATGAAATAAACATACATATACATACTTATGTACGTTACATACAGATATATATTTGTATATATAGTTTTATTTATCCGTAAAAAACCGAAATGGTAAATTTATGATTATTCGAATGATTTCGAAGTTAAAGCCTGCTATTTGAATAACACGTTTTATTTCTGTTTCTCAAATAAAAAGAATATAAAATTTTGTTGAATATCTACAAAATTAGAAATTATCAAATTTCCGACTAAATGAAATCCTGGCGGCAAAAATCCTTTTTTTTTTTTTAGTTTGTCCTCCCCCGTCTGGAGTGCTGATGCAGTCGTAGGCCGTCAATCAGGTAAGGTCTGTGCAACCCCCCCCCCCCCCCCCATCCAACTAATTACAAGTCATTAACAAGCTCTCGTAACACAGCGACTTTTTCCCTGGCTCTGACATACGATTGACGTAGCACGTTATTAGCCGAGCCCCTCTCGTTCCCCTGCCGGGCCACCACTGACCGTCCCGCCGGGCTCCCCTCGCACCTCGACGGCTCAGTACAAAAGCAAACCAGCCCATTGACACGGTAATTCAAAGGGCAGATGGACTTCACACATTTAACACAATCTTCCACCGATCGCCTTACAAGCACTCCACCAATTGTCGGCGTGAAAATTTTGAACAGAATAGGTCAGAATGATTGGCCACGTCTACAATAGCAATCGTATTAAAATCGTCCTTCCAAATGTTTTGAAATGACAAAATGGATATTACTTTATTAAAAAAAAAAAGAAAGAAAATATGAAGACATTGTTAAAAAAATTACAATTAATTTATTATGAATCCTTTCTAAATAATAAATAATAAAACTATATGCATTTTAAGATTAGTATTAAATTCTAGTAACATTTTAAAATTAAGTTGTAAACTTAATTGCAGTACCGGTGACTTACGTCTTACTAACGTATAATGATATAAAAAACCTGATTAGAAAATAACACGAAAATATTATAATTAAAAATAAATGAAATTGTTATCTGAAGATGTAACTTGTTATTTTCTAATCAGATATTTTCAAAAAGATTATCTCAATAAAACTAGTAAAGTAAGTGTTATTTAAGAATATTTTTAAAAACAAAATTTTCAACCATTTTAAAACACGTTTAATATCTTTCACTTTTTGAAATAGTTTCTTTAGTTCAGGACAAAACTTTAATTTAAGCATTTGTATTTAATTTATGCTTAAAATGCTTAAAAGTGAAACAGTAAAAACCATTAGAAAAATTAAACTAATAATTAATGTGATATCAATGTCAATACTATTTTCAAAAATACTTTTTCACTAAATATCTAACAATAAACATCAAGAAATTTTTTTTTTTTATTTAAATCTGTAAGCTTATATGTATGTCTAAAAGTCCGATGGCCATTATTTCTAAAATACAAAAGCAACTTCAGAATAGTTCTATGATTATTTTTTCAAATAAATTCGTTGCATAGTTGTTTTTAATTGTTAACTTAAAAGTCATGGACATTTGAGGAATGCGTTTGAATGTGCATCAATATATTCCCTTACTTCACTATAAGTTGAAAATGATCAGTTCCATATCATTCCTTCGTTTCAGCTTGTACGTCATCATAGCATTTACTTCCTTCTGCAATGTTGAATTATATACTATTACATTGTCTATAGCACAATACATAGGGCAACATTTATTGGCGACATTCCTTGATCTTTATCAACACTGGACAAAGTGTCACAGTATGTTCGAAACATATTCTTGTCCATTCATAAATCTATCTCTGTCGGGCAACAAATCTTGTCGAGGTACGTGTTTCGATAACTCCCAATCCAATGTCTACGAGACGTACATCTTCACTGAATTACTTGAACCAGTGCTTTTCTTGTTTCCAATAAAAGAGGAAAAAAGTTTTAGTTTATTTTGTTATTTTATTATTGTTTTGTCTTTATTATTTAGTTTTGAGGAGATGTGTGATGTCTACTGCTCCGCTCCGAAAAAAAAATATTAATTTTATCCCATCTTGCATTTTTGTCACTGACAGTTGTTAATTCTTGAAGTGTTATTCTTCTCAACTGTCCTCTTAATAATAACAATAAAAAAAAATTAAAAAAAACAAATAACAAAAAAAGGCGCATCTAAATAAGAAAACTGAGGAAAAGTTTCTCATATCTCCCACGTCTTTCCACTGTCTGTCTGTCTAATCAATCCTTAGCCAAGTTTCTCCTAAAGGGTGCGTCGTAGGCAAAACAAATGCTTAAAAAAGGCAATATCGATTTTCAATGTTGCTTATTTTAATTAGCTTTAATATTCCTTATAACAGAAACTGACAGACATAATTATAATCGTGTAGGTTAAGGCTTTTCAATGTTAGAAGGACAGAAGCACATTTACAAAGTCATTGAAATATGAATTGGAAGAAATATTAAAGTCATAACTTTCTTTGTTGACAAAATTTCCAAATTTCCCATCGAAGTTCGAAATATATTGTGAAACGATTTCTGCTGTGACTTATTAGGAATCAGCTTAGAATGTAGGATTCTATTGCCAACGCGGAGCGTTCAGTATTTTTGCTTGTTGCAACGCAACAGAAGTACAACTGAACGACAAAAAGATTAGATCAGGGTTTAGAAATAGGGCATATCCAATTTAAAGTCTATTTGATCTACTGTAAGATTTAAATATTTTTCGCAACTCATAGATATTCCTCACTTTAAAGATCATTCACGTAAGTAATGAGATTAAGAAAAATTACAACAACTTACATTATTATTTATTTTATTCTTAGTCAACACCTGAAAAAAACACTTTTTTTTTTTGCTTAAAACTAGGCTACTTATAAATTATTGATAAGACTGAGCTGCAAACACAGATGAGCCCCAGTTTCCGTTGCGAAAATCTTCGCAAAAAAAAAAAAAAAATGACTTTAAGCAAACATCTTAGCAAAATCGACTTAAATTGTATCAACAACTCTTCGTTTACCAGCTACAGCAACTCTATATTCTTCAGAAAATCTTATATTGTTTTGGTGATATCTTTTTTTTATATAATAAAATCTTTTTTATTTTAGCTCTTTCTTACCTTTTTTTTTTAACCTATTTATCCACATAAATAAATGTTTATGCTAATGCAAAATGATAATAACATCTTCGTGAAAGAAATATCTCCAGAATCAGAGGTGCTGGAACTTAAAGAACTCATTCAGAAACAGTCCGGTAGGCAATAGTTCATTTGCAAATAGTCCTTTGTTATTCATAATACATTAATAGGTAAAAAAAAAACATGGAAATGCACTCAATGCCAAGCGGTGAAAACAGTAGTTAAGATTCAACACTTCAAATAAATATCATTTATTCGTATTTTTTTTTTCCCAAAAAAAATCTTACATATCCTAGTTTGAAATAGAAAAAGTAGTAGGTAAAACTTTTCAGCAGAAGTAGTTTTTATTGCAGCTTGAAGACATTAAAAAAAAAAAATGTTTTTACTCAACTATCCCGGTTTTTATTACCATTTTAGATGTCCAACTTTCTTGCTGCTATGTCCCTACATGAGGCAATACATTTTCGAGACTTAGGTCCCACCCTTTGTGCTTGTGTGGGATGCTTTGCAGAAAGATAATAAATTTCCTTTTAAACTTATAGAAATGTGTAAACAAAAGATCAAGCATGATTTGCACGTAAGCGGAAGTAATTAGGTTTTCAGCAAAAATGACGTGAAACACGACACGGGATGGTGTCCGAATAAGGTTCTGGGAGAAAGAAAGATAAGATAGATCAGAAGAAGGAAACTAAGGAACTGTTAACAAGTATCTGGAAGCAAACTCTGAGGATTAAATTATTTTCATAAATAATTCAAACTTTAGAGATACAGTAGACTCCCGATTACCAGAGTTAATGTGGACCAAGACTAACTCGGATAACAAAAAACTCGGTTAAAGCGAAAATTGTAAATAAAATAAATCGTATAGGTTTAAAATATAGGTTTAAAATATATATTTTAACAAATACAAAAGTGATACAGATACACCACATGCAATTCAAATTGTTACGATAGTTAAAGAGTTCTTTTACTTAAAAAAGTCCTTAATTGTTTTTTTGGTTTACGTTACTTTGCGTTCTTCTGCAGCAATGTTTCGCCATTTTTTTAAGGATAACAGGATTCCTGGTGTCGCTTCTTCTTGTTGTTCTATATATTCAATAGCACTTTCGATAGCTTTTAGTCCATCTGTATGGGAGATTTTCATTTGTCGATTTTCATCGTCACTGTCTTCATCATCATCGTTAGATTCATTTTCCGTATTGACGATCATTTCATCTGAAATGTCTTGTTGTTCGTCAGCGTTTATCCAGTCACGTATATCCTCTTCGTTGATTGGTGAGATCAAGTTCAGAATTTTTTTCGGTAGTTTTAAAAATGGAAAATATAGAACCAAAAAAAAAAAAAATCCTAGAAATATTTGATAGCTCGGTTAAAGCGGAAACTCGGATAATCGGGGTTTTACTGTATATATATATATATATATTTATAAATATATTTCAAAGCAAAAGTTGATTAAAGTGAAGTCAATCTAAACTGGAAAACAAAAAACAAGTTTAAGGGGAAAAACAAATTGTTGACTAAACTTGGGAGGAAAAAAAAAATCTTCCTTCGGGATTTTTTTTAATGAACATATTTATTTCATAAAATTAATATTTTATTAAATAAACTCAAAGAAAAGACTAAAAATAAGAATAAGAACAGCACCTGAATAAATAAATTGCCTTTCTGAATCAATTATCGGAAGGAGTTGGGAACGGCCGTTTCGTCCTTCTAGGGACTCATCAGCCCAATCCGCCTTTCCCGTTAAAAGAATCAGAAAGCTTATCTGAAGGCCCGTCACACTTGGCAGTGACCCCCGAAAGCAAAAGAAGCAAGAAAATAAATGGTTGTGTTATTTTACACAACCACAAAGCCTTAACCTATAACTTATAGCCAAAACTTAAAGAAAAGTTGATCTTTACATTATATCTTTACAGTGATAAAATAAAACGAAAAGATGTTGAAAAGAAAGGCAACTTACATTTAAAAAAAATACTTAATACAAAGCATTACAACCACTGCACTAAATGAGCATTGAAAAGAACTTACGACTTATAAAGTGCCTAATTCTGGCTCACTCAGACTCAATTATAACAAATTGACAACTAAATAAAATAAAAGACCGTAAATGATTAATTATAAGATATTTAAAGCACAACAACTTACAATGAACAAAACTGAAGAAGTGAAAAATCATATTATCTACTGCACAGAGGCAAAATTACTCTGAGCAGGAACAATTAAAAACATTATCAAAGGCAAACAATAAAAATCATTATCATAACTATATGTAATACTATTTATGAAAGCATAAAGAGTTAGGCAATGGGTGGAACGAAATAAAACGTCATTCGACCAATTTATATTACTAAAATCTTTTATTTTTCTGTTTGTCCAGCGCAATTTGCTGTGAGATTGGAAAATAGAAATAACTTTTCGAATGAAACGTTCGCGACAGGAATCGAATTTGCTACCTTCTGATTCGAAGTCATACGTCTTATCCATTAGGCCATGGGGACTACAACTCTTTAAATTGTTTTTTTGTTTTTTTACTTATGTGTCCTTCCTCTTCAACCCATCAATAAGGAATGTATTCAACCTTTTTTTTTTTTTTTTGAATCTCAAGATTATTTATTTATTTTCGATCCGTTTGTTTATTAGTAATTCGAGAATGACAATAAGAACTATAATTGCAGAAACGTTGCAATATTTTAAATGTAATATTCTTACTTAACCAAATTCAATGTGATATTGAGAAACAAGCGCGTGTATACGGGAGATGTTGTAATAAAAAAAGAGAGTCAAGAAAGAAAGAAGCACTATTTCTATTAAGTAGAATACTGAAAAATCATTATTTGTAACTCAAAAACCTGGAATCACGTCAAAATCAAGAAACTCACGATAAATATGCGTCTCATCAACCAAGATGACCAGAATCAGAGAAATTTTGCTTAATATTTGCTCAGAATCGCAGACAATCGAAAACTACATAAAGAAGGAATGATAACATTGTCTAATAATATTTGCCGAGAAATAGAACAATTCAACCAGTTCATAGAAAATATCTTATCTGAAATCAATGAATGGACAATTCTAACTCCGAAGAACGAGAGTGTCGATAACATCAATGATAAGTCAAAGAATATAAGGAGAGACTAGAGAGTACTTAAGTGCGGATAAAATTGACACTTCTGATAATCCACAACACGAACATCTCTGAGTTTCTGAACTCATTGAATCTCAACGGTATTCCTCAACATCGTTTGTCATTGAAGATTGGATCTCCAATAATGTAGTTGCGAAACATCAATCCCAAGTTTGGACACAGCAACGGAACTCAACTTAAAAGTCGTTCATTCGATAATCATCTCATATAAGCTGAGATTATAACAGGAACTCACAAAGGAGACTTTGTTTTCATCCATAGAATGTCTATGCAACTAAGCGGTAATCTACTTCCATTCACTTTCATAAGAACGCAATTTCCAATCAGACCTTTTTATGCGATATCTATCAGTAAAGCTCAAGGACAGACTCTAAATAAAGTTGCCATCTATTTCGAAAACGATGTCTTCACTCACGCACAACTGTATGCCTAGAGTCCAAGTCATCAGAATTTGGTTATCTACACTCGAAAGAATAGTCACAATCAATTCGTCGCCAAGAATATCGTATACAAGCTATGATCTTCATATATCATCTATATCAACCAACATCCATCTCAACATATCTCTTCTTTAAACATCTACAATGAACAATCTGTACACGGGGGATGGCCTAGTTGTTATTAAAAAAATTAAAAAAATACTTCGGTACAATTTCTTCCAATATCTACTGTTAAAAATAAAATTTCATTGTCTTGTTCCTGATTTGTAATCAACGGTGACAACCAATCAGAATATAAGATGTGAGTTGATTTGATTTATGTAGGACGATCCATAAATGTAGGAGGCAAGGTTTCATGCTTATGTATATGAGCTACTTTCAGCTCATGATGGAACAGAAGATGAAGAATAGATGCCTTCCTAGCTCTTCCAAGCTTGCTAAATTGGTTTAGCAGATACATTAGAGGACAGTATTCACCTCTAAATACCTGTCGCCCAATGTAACTCTATGAGATGTGATTATCTTCACAATGAAAGTGTCTTCTAAGGCTGTTGCATAAGATCGCACACGGAATGTTAGCTATGTATCTCTGTACCGTAGTGTGCACCGTACAGTAAAAGTTCAAAAAAAGAGCCTCAAGAAAGGATCAATTGTGATGCTCCTTCGCAATCTCAATCCAAAGAATGGACTCTGTAATGGCACACGATTGGTCGTTGAGGAGTGTCATCGCAATGTAATCACTGTAGAAGTTCTTTCGGAAAGCAACAGAGGCGATATCGTCACTATTCCCAGGATTGATTTTCAACTGAGTGATGTCATTTGCTATTCAAGTTGAAACGCCGTCAGTTCCCAGTAATAACCGCATCAACCCTTCCAATAGACAAATTCATTTATGTTCCTAGTAATGCATTCATTTTAATTTTCTATCCGACATAATACACCCTAATGTATAAATAATAAGCAAAGGGAATAGTAGCTTCAGCATATTCCTGCAGTAGCTCCATAGAGGTTTAAATCCGCAAAGTTTTACTGAGGGAACAATATTTACTTACTGGTGGAATAATATATAGCCTATAATAATAATAATAATAACTTAAAAGACTAAGAAAGGATTTAAAATATTTCATATAATTTGTAGACACTGTAAGAACAACAGGAAAAAAAATATTGATAAGTCAATTTTTTTTTACCTTTGATTCTATGAACTAGCCTTAGCCTGATCTACTTAAAATTCTATACGTATATCAAAGAAGTCTAAGTTTTCCCTTAAATAAACATAATTCTTCCTTTTCCTCCTCTTTTCCTTTTATGATAGTGATTATTCAAGTGGTTGTTATTGAAATTTTCATCGCTTTGAGGAATTTACCTTCACTTTAAACACGGTCAAACATCGTTCGAAGGCGATTCCTTAAAAGATTTTAAGTGTTTAGGAGTGGGAAAAGAAAAAAAAAATCATTTTCTGAATTATTTTGTCTGTCAGAAGATGAACGAAGAGATAATCGCTTGTCAAGGGAAGAATTTCACGCTTCTCATAAATTTCAGAGACACTTCGTAAAAATTTTATGAGCTCTTTTTCTCTCGTTAATTTGAATAAAAGTGTCCAGATAAAAGAAGTAAATCAAAAACAACCTCTTTTCCTATTTGTAAAGAAAAAGAAAGCAGTATTTTTAATGCGTTATTATATAATCCTTATTCAGATAAATTTTACTAAGTTTTTGTAAATCATATCTGTTTATATTTGCAATGTGTTCTAATAGGACATATTTCAGTTTTTGTTATGAAGCTAAAAAAAAGGAAGGATATTTAATGTCAATTTCCGACCGGAGAGACCGAATCCTGAAGCAATTTGTTTTTTCAAAGTGATTCCCTATCAGATGTCAGTTGGTAAATCAATCCCTCATTTATCTTTTGCTTTCTTCTTACATTGTTTAATGTTCGTTTTGATTGTGACGTAACAAGGGACGAAGATTAAAGATATGGATAACAATGTTTTGTTTTGTTTTGTTTTTTCATGAGTAAAATTAATTCCAAACTATTATCTTCTCTTAGTCCAAGTTCTAATCATCAATGTTAATTTTTACGGGAAGAAGATTTGCTTCTCCTTTAGGTAATCCTTTTCAGCTAAGTCTGGTTCGAGTCCTGGTACTTCTTTATTTCCACAATCCAGTCAGTCAGTCTTAATGAAAATCTTCTGGAAAAGGGTGTTTAACTTGATCTCTAAAATTAATAATGTAATTGAGAACTGGTGGCGCAGACAGTTCACAGTTGTAAGCTGACGTTGTTTCATATAACATTGGAGCTAATGTTTCTTGGCTTGTAAAACTGTTGCACGACATACGACGACGGAACCTAAAACCGAGGCTCTTGGAGTCCTGCGGACAGACCACGCGGCAGTCCACTAATTCCCTAATAACATCTAATGATCATCGCTTCCGGCACTGAGTCCGATTTGTTCGATGATGTTTTCAGTGTGTTTTAGCCGTGAATTCCTTTCGATAATGATACGTTTCAGGAGGTGGCGTTGTTACACAAGGAAGGAGTGCTTTTCCAATCACCCGTTGCAGCCCACTCTCCGCCTCGCCTCAAACCCAACTCTATAATAAACGCTGCAGAAATACCAGGCAACTGACAAGTGATGCCGAAGATCAGCCAGTAATAAAAGGTATCTGATTGACAAGGCCTTTTCCAGAAAAGAAAAAAAAAGAACCAACTTCGCTGTCAGAAATAATAATTGTTCTTCGAAAGGAAAATGCTGGTCTAACAGGTGATAAGCGTTTACAGAAAATGATTGAAGGATTGAAGAATGCGAACAATCAAGAACATTTTCATAGTCTTAAGAACAAGTGAAAAGTTGCTTCTCGTTGGAATTTTTTATCATTTTATTAAAACTCATAAAACATTAAATTAAACCGCTTTTATTGATAACTTACTGATACTTATGTTAAGTATTTTTTGGTCAAAGATATCATGAATAGAAAATTATTTTAAGAATATGTATTTGTTTTCATTAATTAAAATCCTATCTCATAGTGATTTGGTCCATAATCTTTTTTATGATATAAGATATATTCGATACACTTATTAAACAAGAACAACATTGATAAATCATCTTTAAATTGTAAATTAACAGATTAGACAATATTTCCTCAAAGCCTATATAGAATATATGTTTTAAATATACAAGAACATCTTTACCTATAGAATATCTTCTTTAATACTCTTAAACAATATTTCATTTGTTTCCTGAACTAAAACCTGTAGAAGTTTCTTGTTCAAAGAAATGTAATATTATTTAAGAATATTAAAGAAGGTATTTTATAGGTAAAGATGTTATAGATGAGACAGTCGCTATGACATATCGGCCTCTCACCTCTGAGTACCGGGGTTCGGTTCTCATGTGAGTTTCGTGATGGTGGACAATCCGCGCTGGGCAGGTTTTCTCGCGGTTTCCCCGTTCCCCTTCACTTCTCCCACCATACTTTCTCAGTCTTTCTCTCCATCTGTCCTTATTTCCGTGGGATAGCACAATAGACCTCCGGTCGCAGTGCTTGGCTTCTCTGCCACCCACATTAACTACATAACATAACAGATGAAACAGTATTTTAAGAACTGATAAGAGGACAGACGTAGAAGAGTGTTAATATTAATACGATACCTTTATGGCTCGTATTAATATTCTTATAATGAACGAGCGAAGCAAAGTCAATTCTCAATTCCCCCAGAAATCAACATTCACCCTTTTACTCAAAAAGTACAATAGGATATAGGATGATGAAATTTTGCACACGTTCGTAAAATTACACGCAGATGTGCAGAATCGCAATATTTAAAACGAACTCTTGAGAGGGCGAAACGCCCATTTTTAAGGTGCGTATGCTCACTACGCTTCGTACAAATAACATGTACATAACTTTTAAACAGCTGATCAAAGTGTGGGCTTGCAAGGTGATTCGTTAAAATCTTTTACAGCTCGTACACTTCAAACTAGCGAGTCCAATCCAAGCCCGGCTGTTTGTTAGTTAACTTGTGTTGGAAATTTACCTGAAATTAATCTTATGGCATTCAAATACCAGTTGTTGGTATTTGTTTCGTTTTTGATTGAAATTCGTTGGATTTAGATAATTTTAGTATAGAAATTTATGGATTTAATCTTTCTGAAATTTAATAAAAAAAAGAAGTCTGAGCAGAGCAGAAGAGAAAGCTGCCTATTTTTTAAAATGAAATACAAAAGATTCAAAGATATTTTGGAATAGTTGAACCCTTCTAGTCTTAAATATCCCATTTCCTTTATAGTTTTATTAACTTTATTTATGCTTGCTTTTACTTTATTTCTTTTAAATTAACAAAAAAAAAAAAAAAAAAAAAAAGGGACAAATGAACAAATAATCACAGTCGTAAATATCTATTTTTATCGCAATTTTGACTAAAATTAAAGGTTCTTGTAGAAGATGTTATTGGATATACAACAGTCGCGAAAGAGTAGAGCGTGAAATCTACCTGAGTTAGTAGGTTAATTTAGTTAGTTTAGGTTAATAGCGGATTTGAGCGAAAGTCGACTAACTTAGTTAGGATCGACGGAGCGGTAGATTTCGGCTTCGGAAATTTACTGCAGATTAACAACTAGATAATGTTGATAATTATCAAGTTAATCTCTTTTCAAATTTGCCATTTCACAGTACTTATTAATTCCTTCAGAATAGAGCTTGATCTCACTTATATCAAATTACAGTCGTATTCCAAAGGTCACCCAAAACTAATTGGATTTAGATCGTTAGTTGAGGATTGGTGCACTCGTCCATTAATCTTTTAATTTGTAATCTACGTTTTGTATTGAAAAGATAAAGAGACAAACATTAAAAAGTGACTTGCTATACAGAGGCGTAATTGGAAGTGCAGAAGATATAGTCTTTAGACTTGACTAGATTGAACGTACAACTGAAAAAAGTTATAATCTTCCCTCAAATTAATTGATAAAAAAAATCGTGAATTTTGACAAGAATTAATAGTAATGTAAAGTTAACTCTTAGTTTTTCTAAGGTATTAATTGGTAATTCCATGTATTTTCTAAACCACGGTTCGAAATGTGGTAAGTCAATATTCTTAAGAATTATAAAATCGTGCCACTGTAAATTATCTTATTAATCGTAAAACCTTTCTAGAAATTACAATAAAAGCATGAACTCCTTCAAAAAAAAAAAAAAGAAAGAACGAAAAATGAAAATCTCTAAAGATAATTTCTTTTTTTTTAATTTATTCTAATTGGATTGACATGTTAGGCACATCTGGAAATTGTCTTACTACAGTACGGTTATGGTTGGAGCCATGTACAAATTTCTGTCGTATAAAATGACGATATAAAACTCACAGATTGATGTCGTCGTCGCAGATTCTGAACTGTATTCCTTTTCTCGCTATGAACTTTGTTAAAAAATACAAAACTTATACATAAAAATATATATACAGACTTCTTAATTCTGTCAAAAAAATTATAGAAACAAAATGGAGTTGCGTACAATACAGTTTGTCCAAAGCTTTTATTTTAAGCTATTACTGATAATTAGCGAAATAATTTTATTTACATTATTTTGTAATTCCGTAATTTGGTGTTTGTTATGGCTTTCTCTTATTCTTCTGTCACTAGAAAAACGTGTTGTATAAATGTTGCAAGAAAGTTGGTTATTTTCCACTTTACGGTCCAGCCTTTGAGCGCGTAAGAGCAGAAGTTCAAAGTAACCCTAACCAAAGCTAAACAAAACGTTTAGCTGACAGCAGCAGCAGCAGCGATAGAACGAGATGCCCTGACTGCCTCTCCGCGGCCGAAATTGAGAGATCAAGCGGACAACAATGGCGGCTGCCGTGCCCTGCCGCCTGGTGTGATTTATGGTCATAATGATCGGGCGTCTATTCAGAGCGCGATGGCTTCGCGCGTCGTTAACTGAGGGCCGAGCCGCAATGTGCTGCCGTGTGGAACCGACGACACATACGGAACAATCACCGGGACCCACCATCGGAGCCAGGGAAAAACTGATAGAGGCACGCAGGTCACGTCAACAAAGTTCTCTCTCTCTCACAAGTCAGCGTTACACCTTCCTGGGACGAAGAGCAACTGATACTTCAGCTTAAGAGAACAGGCGTGGTTCGATCCAATGGATTTTAATCGAAAATATTTAAAATATTAACAATTAAAAAAAAAAATCTTCAAACTTTAAATAAAGATAAACTATTTTAATAAGCTTTTATATTTCTTAAAAATCCGTCAATTTACAGCACAGTAAATTTACAGCACAATTTATCTTGATTCAAATTCTGCTTGTTTATACCATTATTTTTTATTGATAAACTGATGTAAAAAGAACAAAATGCTTTCTTATATTCTATGAATTAGAATTTTATTTTTGATTAATTACTTAATTAGCTGATTTAAAGATTTCATTCAATTTTTAAAAGTTATAAAGTTTTATCATTAAATCAAATTCCTTTCTTTCTTCAAATTCCTATCCTGAAATTATAGAAGGATTTGACCTTACATTAAGTACATTTACATCCGAGAAATTTATTTATTTTTTAAAATTTTTGTTTTTACATAATAACAAATAATTCCCTGTCTAGTCGTCCCTTGTTTTTTTTTTTTTTTTCCAGCAATTATTTTCTCTTAGACTCTAATAAATATTTTTATTAAAAATTAATGTCACAGCAGTTTTTTTTTTTTTTGTTTTTTTTTTAAGCATTTCTTGAAACAAGGAGGGTCATAAAAGTTGTTGGCTTTTGTCGCAACCGTGGTGTTGATCTTTGTTCTTTAACCAAGAGGGGTTCGAACCCCTCTCAAGCCGTACAAATAGATCTACAATCAGCCACCCAACCACGACAGCTTTCTGTCGCCAACCAAATAACGGCCCCGAGAAAAGCAATCGCGGCATTTGAATGGTTCCAAACTAAGATTACGTCAATTGCACATAGTCTGTTTTTACCTCTGGGTTAATTAATCAGTTTCAGCAACAACAAAAAGGATTTCTTATTCTTAATAAACACTATGGATGGATGGATCTAACTCAGTAAATGTATGAAAGCATCTAAATACAATTGATCTAAAAGTTCTAGGAATATAATCATTCGAAAAATTAAGAATGATTGTACGGAAAAGATTAAAACAAAGTTTAATTTATAAACAAAGTTTTCATCATTTATTTTGATGTGTTAATTAAAAAGCAAGATGACAAGAATCAAAATTCCAAAATAGTTGTGGTAAGTTACTATCCAGCCATTTCTAAAATGAAATCTTTACTTTTCAGACCCAAAAGGATAGTTTGAAATGTAATTTATTGCTTTAGAATCATAAGAAAATAACGAATTCGTTTTTAATTGCCGACTTTTCTATTTTTTTCCATTTCTCCTGATTTTAAAATCATAAGCTTTTTTTTTTTCCACCCAGTAACTATTCTTGGTTATATGATATCACCCCAAAAAAATATAATTTCAAATTAAAATTATATAAATGAATTTTAATTTGAAATTATTCCAAAGCATTAAAATAATAAACAATTTAAAACCAATTAATCTCGTATTTGGAGGATTCAATAGGTTTGAAAATAAACTAGAAATGAAGAATAAACCAGATTTGATATTTTTGCAAACGATTTGTTATAAAAATATATTTTCGGTCTAAAAGGCAAATACATCTTGATAAATATTTTTCCAGCAAATATATTAACTAAGCTTACTTTTCACTTTCAAAGTGACTAATACACAATGAAAAACAAATACAAGGCAGAAACGCACATAAGTTAACTAAACAAAAATTCACTGAGCTATTTTTGGTACTTACAAATTTGGTATTGACTGATACATAGTTTAAACACATGGTAATTGAATTTGAATGATAAGCAAGACTTAGAAGATAAGAATAATTAAGAGAAAAAATTAAATAAAATCGAATTAATCATATTGAATTTCTGAATTTCTTGTTTCTATAGTACTTTTTGTAAGAATCTCAATAAAATACTAAATATATTTCAAACAAAATTAGTTAGTAAAATATTATTTAAGATACACACAAAAATTGGAATACCAGTAACCAAAAACAAAAGTTTACGTTAACTTCTTATTATATAAGAGATAAGACCGAAAATGTTATCAAATACTGCAGTAATAATTTTTTGTTTTTCCTCTAGGCTTTCAGACCTTACGATCCTTAACTAGGGAAATAGTATTTCAAAAACAAAAGTGATTTTCATTTTGGTAACGGAAATCTATCTCTAATATTTCTATTTCTTAGAATGTAGTCTCTAAGTTATGCTTAGAAATGGACAGGATGGGATTTAAAATTATACTCTAAAACTTTCTTATTCCAATTTTTGTTTTCCTCTTCTATGCATTTTAAGGCGCGTAACAAAATATTAGATCAAACATACAATGCTCTGTGTTATAGGGCGTGATAAATATTTGCTGGGTTTTTTTTTAGTTATCTGCGGCACCACTTCATGCTTACCAATGCCGGAACGTCACGATGTTACATTTTTCCCTTAGGGTAAACATTCTTGATTTAATGCTTCACTATGTATGACCATCATACAACGGACGATTTAGAAAAATTATTATTTTTTTTAAAATCCTTTTCACATTTACAACAGGACGGTCAGTCATCTAACTCTAGATTATTCTTATCGTGGTTCTGTCAATTATTTTATTTCATCCATTGGAATATCGAATAAAACATTACCATTAACATTTTAAAATTAACTTCCAGTGTTTCAATCGCAATAATTGTGAAAGCAAGTAATTAGGAGTTGCTATGGCGACCATTGTTATCATTTAATAAACATAGATTTCACATCTATATTTATTAACAATCAGGGGCCTTAGGAAGGAAGGGGAAGAAGGAATTTTGGGATCCTAAATCCATTCTCCGAATTCAAAAAATAACTGCCTTAAAAATTATTAAGAAATTAATCATGTAATAATGTGTAATTTACTTACTATTTATATTTTCTAATATTAATATTAGAAAAATATAGAAGTTTTTTATCGCTTTAATCAAAAGCACGTTTTGCAATTATTTAGAATAGAAAATCAGGAAAATTGTTATACAAAACTATTTACATAATCAACAAGTTAACCTCAAAACTGTGCTATCTCTTCAATATTTTATAAAAGGGACATTGTTTTCCTTGGTCAAAATAAAAAAACGAATAAGTTCATATTTATTATAAATGTTATTATGTATATAAAATACTATATCCAGCACAGTGTTAGAGTTAACAAGAATTTTAAATTTACTAAAATTACTATTTGAAATTAGACAAGGATCTTAATGTTAATTTAAATTAATTAGTTTGTTGTTGTTATTGTTGTTTTTCTAAATTATAACATTAACTTAAAAAAAATAATAATCTAATAATAATCTAAAGGTTCAATACAATATTTCCAAATAGCCTATATATCATAAAATTTAACATTTTTAAGAAGGAAAACTCCATAATTAATAAATAGCAAATTCGTTATATTATTAGTTATTAATAACAATTTATTAATATATCTTACATATAAGGCGATTCCAAAACCCATTAAATCTTAGTTCAGAACAAGAGTTCTTTTATAATCTTGTCATCTGGTGAATTTTTCACAAATGACTGTAATTAGCCCAAGAATACAAACAAAAGTTTAAAAGTGCGCAAATTTGTTTGAGTTTTACGAATTTAATGTTTGTTTTATTGTAATTAATATTAAGCTGATATTACATTAATTTTCTGAATGTAATAAATGGACAAAGATAATTCAGTTTAAAATATAAAAGATGACTGTGTGTTTATCAATAACTATTAGAGCAGCGTTATAAGTGGCCAGTCCAAGTGGAGCAGGGGTCGGGCGCACCCACCGTGTCTTTGCACCCCCGCCCAGAATGTAACGCTGCGTTCACGGTGCCACCCTGTGTCATAAATTTTACTGCTTTATCCTTATTACACTACGAAGGGAAAGCGACCCCATCGAATATCTCGAAGATGAAAAAAAAGAAGGAGAGAACAGGAAATAATTGTACTCAAAAGATTAGACCATTTGACCACTGTTAATAAACGACCGAAAAACAAAAAAGGAATTGCAACCGGACAGAAATGAACACTTAGCTTCTAATAATTTTATGAAGGAAAGGGAAATACGTAGAATTGTAAGCCATAAAATTTAAAAAAAAAATCAGTTCAAAACAAAAACCAAATGAATTTGTGTAAATCGTTCCCTGATGCATAATTCAATTTCATTAATCTTTTCCGTTTAGAACTCTTAATTGAAAAACACATTAGACTACGACCAAAGCTTGCAACTTATCATAGAAATTTTTCAGTTCTTCCTTCTCTTCCAAAAAACAAAATAACCATGAAAATCTCTTCATGAAAAATCTCTCACTCCTATTACTTGAAACCAAAAGATTCGAAAGCCACTTGAAAAGAACCTATCCTAGGAACTGCCTTTTCAAAAATTTTATAAAATATAGCAGATTTACCCCATGGGACTTTTATTGAGCAAATAAAAACTGGAAATCGAGCTTAATTACATTAGATTAAGTTAAAGTTACGCCCTGTCTACGAAGTTTCTGTTATTAAAAAAAAAAACCTTTTCAAAAAAATTTCACTCTCAATGAATGTGTAATTTTGAATTTCGATCTTTTTAAAAGCCATTTCCGGAACTTGAAAACAAATGACTGTTTTTTTGTTTTGTTTTTTGCATGTTCTTACCAACAGCGTGATCCAATATTTCCCAAATTGGTTAACAGTTACTGCCGGTATGTAAAAGTCAATGAAGTCAAAACCTTATCAAATCGTTCTATAAATGTTGGTGACTTGAAAATGACTAAATGAAACTACACTTATTATTTGGCTCTTCTAATAACTGTGTAGGATTTCAGAACTCAAAATCTCTTTCGTTTTATTTTTTATTTACTTTTTTTTTTTCCCCATTCCAATCCGGTGGGGAAATGAGATGCCAGTAAGTATTTTTTTTTCTTTTTCGAATCATACTTTTTACGACAACAAACCACTAATCACTGCTGCGCGGAAGAAAATTTGAGTAGAGAAGTTCTTAATGTTAAGTATTTTTATATTCAGTGGCACTTGTGGATTTTCTTTGTAGATGAGTGATTACCTACTTTTCCTTGGCCAATGTCATACAACAATTCATTAGCCTTTAATAAAGCTTTCTCTGAAAAAAACTTAAAATATGTTAGAAAACTAAACTTTAAATTCTAGGCCTAATGCAGAGTAATCCGCTGATGAAGCATAAATATGATATCAGAGCGAAATTCAATAATAAATACATGAATTAAAAAATGAGCTTTTTATAGAAAATAATACTTTTATTTAAATTTTAGTATTTAATTTTAATTCATATTTACTTTACATGGGCTTATTTCGTATTGAGAAAAGATTTTTCTTAATTTTTTTAAATATATTTTCTTAAATGTTTTTGCTTCAGAAGAGACAACGTAATTTCTTTCTTTCTGTTAACGTCCGATAGAGCCTTTTTTTTTTCTCCTTACAACCAAAAAGATAGATCTTGTTTCATTAGAGATCTAAGAAGCAAGTTGTAATCACAATACTTATCATTTCGTCTCCGCTTCACGAGTACCTGTATCTAATAGTTAGATAATATTTCGGAACCAGTTTAACTGAATCACAGTTTGCGTTTCATCTTCAAACTTTACAAAATATTTGTCCAATTTCATTCAAAGCTCGACGTTTACATATTTATTATGTATCTTACGAATCTAATATTGTAACAATCATTACTACATTTTAGCTGAAAATATTTATTTAAAATATTTGCTAATAAAATATTTATAAAATAAATAAATAAATTTTATATTAAAGTTGCGTATTTACGATAGTTCTCTTAAATCCACAAGACATTTCATCACGATAACTTAACTTCATTTACCACTGTCATCATCTCAACACACGGGATTCTTAGGTTAATGTATCATTTACCAATAAAAAATTAACCATCCACAAATTTTCATTTATTTGCAATAATAGATTGCAATTATTTGAAATATCAATTTACAAAGTCCCCAACAATATTCACAAAATAAATGGGTTAGCGTGCTGACAAATTTCATTGAAAATGTCCGTAAAGCCCAGCACAGAATAGGCTTTACGGACATTTTCAATGAAATTTGTCAGCACGTTAACCCATTTATTTTGCTTAATTGCAGCCTTGTCTTTTTGTTTTTTGTTATTTATTTCTTTTCGCCTACTAGTCGTAGGGAACATTTCTGATACTGCCTCTAGGCTTTTCAGAAATTTTGTTTATTGCCTTTTGCCTTTGGGAGGTCACAGCCATATTGGCTGTTGACTTTACCGTAGGCTTGCGCCTTTCTGACTCTTTTATCGAGGGAGGCAGGTTAGGGCTGATGATCCCGTAGAAGGATGAAACAGCTGTTCCCTAATCATCCCCGTAAAATGAATCAGAAAAGGCAACTGTGTTTTTGTTTATTCTGTGCTGGGCTTTACGGACATTTTCAAATATTCACAAAATGTTTGAGACAATTTGTTTAAAATAATTTTGCAAATAAAGAATTCTTTTCACGACAGTATGTGAACTAACAACAACTTATTTCAAGTTTTTCTAGTGAGATTTTACAAGTTTTATTAATTAACAAACAACAAATCAAGAATTTCCAATTTAACTGATTCCATTAAACTTGTGGTAACATCATTTTAGTATATTTACATCTGCTTATTGTCTACAAAATCCAACCAAGCGCTAAGTACAGCCCCTCAGATTTGCAATGACCCCTTAGATTAGTAATGGTAGCCACTGAATTGACAGTTGAGCTTCAGCAGTCAATGTAACAAAGTAACTGTGAGAAATTAATAGAACTTACTAAGAAACTGCAGTTTTTAGTTTTTCAATCCTTAACTGAGAACCACACTGCCTAGAAAAGGTAAAAGTAACATTTCAGTGTTGATTTCTTTTTATGGTTAGAGTGATTTGATTAGTTTATGAACTTACGAAGTCTTAAGTCTACAACAATTGTGAATAATACAGGAGAGAGAGAGAGAATGGCTATTTTGCATTCAGTAATGAATCGGTCGTCACTTTTCCCATTCATGCAAATTTATGGTGAAGCAAATGTCTTTCTGCAGACCCTGAAGAGAGATAAATCGGTGACCGACAAAGAGTTCCTTTCGCCACTTGGACGTCCGTTGACAACAACAACAATCGTGATCTGCATTTAACTTCTTCGATGACGTCACAGACACGACTTTAATGCAAAAAGGATTGAACTTTCTATTAAGAACGAATGGAATCCGTACAAACAACTCTGTCCGGCTGTGGGAACATTGCTGCTTGAATCACAAAGACACTTTTATTTATTATCTACATTTATTATTCTAAAACTTAAGAACTTCTTCCTTATTATATTTATGAACTTTATTGATTCTGAAGTTGTAATTAAAAGCTTATTTCTTTACCATTAATAAAATAAAAATTTAATATTAAGAGATATTTTTATTGAACAAGATACTAATATTAGACAGTAACATATACATCCCTTTCTTAATCACAGTTTAAATTCCAAACGCATGGTGGATTTTAGACAATATTGTAATTTGGGCTTGAGTAAGATTCTAAAAAGTTAATTAAAAAAAGTCGATTTATGTAATATTAAAAGCAGTTTTATAAAATCTTTCGGCAAAACATAAGTTCCTTGTAGTATTTCCATTTTGAATTGAATTGATTTCTAATACAAAAAAAGTTCACAAATGCTACACTGCAATTCCTACTGATGTCTGGAATAGGTATATAAGATCTTGCAAAGCCTTCATGTCTGCATTTATATGTATATATAATCTTTTAGATATAACTATTTCGTGCTTTAATACAATTTTGATAAATAAGTCTCTTTATTGGTAATTCAATGAACAAAGAGAATGGCTAAGATGAACGACCGAGTCTTCAATGCTGTGCTTTTTTTGTGAGCAACTTACTTCCGTAGATAATGTTAGCTTCCTCGTTTCCTTTGTATATCCTTTCTGAAGTGTCATCGGAAAAAAGCAAACTAAAATTTATCAGACACCCACTCAACTACAAACAATACAAAAAAACAAAAACAAAAACAGAATATCAACTTCACATCTTTGATTCTAAGATCGTGTGGTAATTAGCCTCATTACAGATCGTATCAAAGGAAAGATTTCTTTAAATTAGTTTAAAACATTGACTATAAATATTACAGTTCAAGATTCCAATACGTGGTAAGACTAAATCCTGCTGCTGCAACATTCTCAAGCTCAGCGCTGTAGACTCTCATAAACTATCTACTCTAACATCTATTTTGAAGTCTATCAGCTAACGTAAAAATAAAAGAAGATAATATAGTTCTTTTAATAAATAATAAAAGAATCTCTTAAAAAAAATTCTCGCCAATCAAATCAAGCGTTTTATTTTTAAGCTTTTCTGGTTAAATATGTTAGAATATATTTAAAAATGTTAGTAACCACAGTAAGTTTTGGATTTAAAGAGCTTCAACAGAGACTTCAAGTCCCTACAAAGCCTAACAAGAAACCTACATTAAAAGAAGAATAATTAATTCATTTTTATCATTAATTTGCCTTCAAAAGCAGGCCTAAAGGTAAGAGGGAGAGGGTGGAGATGACACAACCCTTCTTTGTCCCAAACCTTGAAAACAATACCCGAGGACTTGATCAGCCCCATCCTGTGGGTGGGTTATTCACGAGATCGACCTTGAAGACACCCCAGCAGAGGAAAAAAAAATTCGTTTAACAAAACCAGATACTTGAGGTATTATTGCTATTAACTCAGAATTATTAGATCTTAATAACCTCGAAGTAAAACACAAACTATTTTGCAAGTAAGAGCACATATAGAAAATAGATAAAAAAAGGAAATGATATAAAACTTCATTTTTTTTTATCTAGACATTTTTAACATTTGGTATGTTAAGGAAAGAAAATCATATTGTTGTTTTGGACCTGTCAGTAACTTATTAATGCAAAGTAGAGGCTTCATTTATAATTGACTGTTTTGATTCATTTAAGCTATGAATTAACGGTTACGGCAAAATTATGAATGAACATATTTCGCTCCCATCCAATGACTAGGAAAACTTTTGTTATTAAGTAGACAAAACGGAACGCCCCTCATTGATCCAAGGAGCGCCGTCTCTATTGTTTGGTAACAAGAGGGCAGCACCAGCAGGAAAATATAAATCACCAATAAAATTTGAAACTAGACACAACCTATGTTTGCTGTCATCTCCAATGAGAATACTTCCACCGAACTGGAAACAAGACATTTACCGAACTACAACTGGTAAATGGTCAACTGCATTCAGTTAAATGACCACAAAGTTGTAATTGCAAAGGGTCTATATTTTAGACTGACACAAGCTTCAGACATTTCAAAAACCTCGAAAGAAATTCTACGACATTTTTTTTTTTTAATAATTTGTAATTATTGAAGTCCTTGGATGAAGATAGCTTCAAACAACAAACTAATTTTCATTTTGACTTAATTACTACGAAAAGATGTTTTTGTCATCTTATTAAAGCAGTATTTCTTAATTCCTTTTTCCTTCACGGTATACTTAAGTATTTGCAAAAAACCGGCGGCACATTAAACGTTCTTCATAACATCCCAAGGTACTCTTAAACTTTTTCGTTGCTTCACTACATATTCCACCCTCTATTAAACAATTGTGCAAATGTAAGCAAGTAAAGAATTATAAAAATCATGTAATTATCGTCTCTGTAAATTGTAACCCTTCCAATTGGCATTAATTACAATTTACTTGTTCTTTTCTGTTAATAAATAATGTTGTTGAAAATAGTTAATACTTTTTTAATATTTTCTCTTATTTTTCCCGTTTTAATTGAACAATATCTGTCTCTGTTTTGCTAGGCGAATACGTAGCAATCTGCGGCAATATTGTGGGACAATACTGCTCATTTTTATTGCTGACAACCGTTGTCAGTTCAGATCACGCGCGAACACGTAGTTTTTCAGAAACGAATATTGTCCTGACAATTGATGGTTACGGCGCTTCTCACTAGAGAGAGCTAAAGAGAGAGCGTGTTTTCGTACAGAATTGCTATAGTATTAAACGCCATTCCTCTTTAAAAATCAATTACGATTCTTTCATTATCAATTGACAAAATGTTGTTGTTGGAATTATCTGTTTTGGGCCGACTCATTTTGCTGATTTTAAGCCTTGTTTCTCAAAGAAAATGGCCGGCGTGAGTGACTGTTATTTCCGATGTTCAAAGTCCCGCCTCCTTCAAAGTCCCGCATTGACACGTGATTTAATCCGTTCATGTGATTCGCTATTGTTCCAGCAATACGTTGCGACAACTGAAATTGCTCCTTTTTTTCCGACAATCTCAATTGTCTTGAAATGGGCAATCTTGGACAATATTGTTCATTTTTATTGCTGCAAACGGTTGTCAGCAATGAAAAGGGGCAATATTGTGGGACAATATTGCCTCATATTGCTACGTGTTCGCCTACCCTTACGAAGTAAATCATTCTTACAGAATTTTGAGCGGTCGGATTTAATCTGAAAGAACGACATGAAGTAAGATTACAAAAAGTTATCAAAGTCGCAGTTTGGTAACTTAAAACAGAATATCTGTTATCAGTGTCTTACATTATCAGAAATTATCCTTGAGTTGTTTTTCTATTTTTGTAAGATACTAAGAAATCGTGAACTTGTGAAGCTTCTTTTATTTAAGTTAGCAGCATAATTCTCTCTATCTTAAACACGCTTTTTTTTTTGGTCTACTCTACTTTGATATAATATGTTACTGAACTGAATTGCCATTTATTGCACTTTTCAGAAATACATTCAGATATCGGAAACATTTAAGTACCGGTAGCTTAGCTTCAAAAATTCAGAATCAAACTAGTAGTAATGTTTACTTCCTTACTTATTACATTCCTTTCCTGGGACTTGTACGTTCCCTGTTCTAATCAGACAAATGTAGAAGTAGGTATATAAACGTGACTTTAAGGTATTTATCAAAAATATCTAAAAACTTACAAAATATTCTTCCAATACAGTAAGCCTATTGTCCTTTACAGTCTCCATTCAACTTCGCTCTGCTCTTGTAGTCTTTCTATCATGCTATATAAGGCCTAAACATATAGTCTATACATATATACAGTACGTATGTATGGAATTTTAGTTTCAATCCTCAAAGCTCCTTCCTGTATTCCTGAACAGAGTTTAAACAATTATTTTTTTATATATAAAAATATATAAATATTAAAATTTTATTGCCATCATAAGTGTAGATATACTGTATATTCAGTTAAATCAATTTTTATTGATTTTTTTTTTTTCAACGCAATTTAAACAATTCAGTTCGATCTCTTTTTTATAGTTTCTTCTTCAATGTAAAAATAGTTTCCTAATTAAAAAGTTATCAAGGGTTTTATTTTTCTTTTCTTTTTTTTTTATTGATTTTTTAGAAATTTAGAAACAAAGACGAGCTGAGTTCTTTTATTCATTTGTCAATTCCTGAATCCTTTTGCCCAAATTTTTAAGTAGGAAAAAGAAAACAAAAAGCAAACCAAACTCTTTTGTTAATGAATATGTTGTTAACAAAACCTTGATCACTGGCAAAAATACTTATAAGGTACTTTAATAAACATTTACTTTTGACGAATCATTTACCAAAAAAAAAAAAACCCCTAAAAAATTGACAAACAGTTCATTAAAATACATTTTCGAGGGATTTTCAATAACACAAAAAACATTAATACGGTATCTAAATCAAAGTCAAATAAAAATTTTGCTTGAAATATATAATTTAAATAATGGAACTAATTTTTTTTAATTCTTCTTTGGAAAAAAGAAGCTCAAACTAAATCTTCGACAGGTATATGTAACTAATTTAACTGTATGCAACAACTTTATTCTAATTAGGGGGTTTAGACATTTTTAATACATCTTATCACTTGTATTTTTTTAATATTATTAATTTATCTTGTTCATTAGATAACTTTTCATAATTTTATCAATAACTTCGTTAAATTTCCAAGCAATTTTAAAAATTCATCAAAATTGGGACAAAAGTGAAATTCCCAACTAAACGAATCCTCCTAGAAAAGTTCCTTGAATGTTAAGAATCTTTGAATTCCCAAAGAAGAAAGAATCTCAACTTTTTGGCAAGTTTTTAATGAAATATTTAATATATTTTTTTCCCTTCTATATGTGTTAATGCCCTTGTGGCATTTGTAATGGATTATCCCGAAATCTGCCAGATCTGCCACCCCGCCCACAGGCCAGGTTGGACCGATGGAAAGATAGATGGACAGATAAGACAGATGGAAGTATCACTTCCCCTGCCTCAAGAGTTTCACGGAGAGAATTCGTCACTGTCAAGTCCTGAGAAAAGGTACAATTGTAGACCCCATTCGCACTTAATGCATTGGAATTACAAAAACACAGCTGTCACAAGCAACTTCTTTTAATCACTCACTTCGTCTTTTCTTGCCAATCCAATCAAACACCAAATCGTCTAACAATTTAAAGTTTCCCAAGATCCCTATTAAGGCCGCTTCTTCTTCTGGAGCTGCTAATATTTCAACAAATGCTTATACCAACTTCTTATCACACTGCTTAAATCTCAAGGTGTTTTTTTTCCTTCAAGTTTGTAGACAGCGTTGAATTTTGCTGTCTGAAATGATTTTGCTGTTCTCAAGAATTCCAACTAATTTAATTAACCCCATGTCATACGTTTATAGGTCTTGCCATATGTGACATACGAGTACTAAAAGATCTACAATGGTAAATTTAAATCAAGACCATACATCGACAATAATTATGAATAAGATTTTTTTTCTCTTAATTTCTATAAAAAACTGTAGAAATATGCATGGATTCAATGGATATTTCGTAAATATTTTTTTAATACTTTATAAACGACTTTTTTTTTTAAATTTATGATAGATTTTAAGAAAAACGTTTTCAACAATTTTAAAATAATTTTTATACAAAAATTACGCGTCTTTTTCAATATTAATATTATTTGAACCACAGAAAAGTAACTAGAAGAATTGACTTCCAGTAACTTAATTGAATAAGATTTTAATTAAAATGCTTGTTTTGTAGTTTTGTAGATGGAAGATTATATGTTTCTACAAATTTCCTCAATTGAATATTACGTAAAATTTTCTCGAATTTTAATGAATTAAGTCAAATGACTTGCATTATTACAAATTACTATAATTTTGATCATTTGAAACAAATAAGTAAATAAATAAATAAATAAATAAATAAATACTCTGACCTGGAAATAAAAATTCCAAGATTTTAAAATGACAGTGGCATGGAATGGGACTTTAGAAACAGTCTAGAAATCAGTATTGTTTACTTTATTTATTTATTTATTTATTTATACCAAAACAGAGAATGAAGAGTTTTTTTTTTTTATTTAATGCATTATAATATTGTAAATAATATAAAATACATAAATCTGAAAATAGCAACTTGACTGGATATTAATAATGTCAACAAATTAAAAGACATTTCTCAATAATAAAAATACTGTTAATATAATGTCAAATTTAATTCTTTTTGAAAAAAAAATTTGGAATCTAACTTTTTTTTTGTATGAATTTTATGAATATAAGATGATAAACAAGAAATAATTATTAATGTTAAGTATTTACGACTGTCCACTAATAAACTAACTAACTAAATAAATAAACAATAGTTACAATAGACAACACTGAATTCATTACAGTTTATTGTATATTTACTTTTTTCCTCCCTGTCTGCAAACTTTTTTAGGGACTTTTTTTTCTTTTCTTCTCTTTAAATAGCAAAATAAACTGAGACGAAGAAAAAGATTATCAAATGCACTTGTGTAGTTGTTATAGGATTTAATAATTACATGTTTACTTTTAAAATTAAAACGTTTCTGTTTTTCTTAATCATATTATTTGATAAAAGACCTAGAAAAGTCCTCGAAATTATTGTTATTTTTAAAGTTTGTAAAATATCCGTGGTTGTTGTATAAATTTCTATATTATTCCTTAATTAACTTATATTCTAATTTTTAATTTTTTTCTAAGTAAAAGAAAAAAAAAATACAAAGTCCAAATTAAAGCTTTTCTTGAAAGTTATTCTAATGAACAATTGGCAAATTAATGACGTGCTTATATATAATTTAGTATTCCATTAAATCTTCAGAAAATTACAAATGCAGAATTCCTGTAAAAAGAGATACCAAAAAATACAAACATTCATTCAATCTTTAGAAATATAAGATCTTTTAAGTTTTCAAATACAATCATTAAAAAATATATACATAGGAGACACATATAATTTGTTTTAAAACTTATTATTAAAAAATTAAAAAATTAAACGGTTCAAGGAATTCAAGTTCCCCATCATCATCAAGAACAATGATGGGGAACTTGAATTCCTTGAAACCGTCCATGGAATGTTTTCAACGTATTGTATATATTTTTAATTTTTATTTTTTTAATAATAAGTTTTAAAACAAATTATGTGTGTCTTATATGTATATATTTCTTAATTACTAAAACAACACACGCTAAAGATTTTATAAATACAATCATTAGATAACAGTTACAATTTACAACCTTTTATATATATATATAATGCAGTAGCATTTAACAATGATTTTTTTTTTTTTTTAATACTTTAAAATGTATTTTTGGCAACTGTAGATATTTAATTTTTAGAAATTATTTTACTGCGCTTCGTCTATTCCGCTCTTCCACAGAGTTTCATCAGATTAGGTTTCGATTGGCACCTCCGGTCATTGATTGCATTTCCAATGGCCTGACAGGCCCACCATCCAACACCCTTCGATTGGCTGATTTGTGATATTTTCCGCTATGGCCTGTGGGCTGCGTTTGTCAGCGACTGTATCTCAACGCTGTATCTCATAACTTTGTAAGAATTAATAATAAAGTCCTCTCTCTCTCTCTTTCTTTCTTTTTTTTTTCACTTAAACGGATTAGCAAAAGGCACTCATCAATGTAACTCTGGGCGAAATGGCCACACGGGGCAATTTTGATTTCACGATAAAGAGGTTCGCAGATCCATGAATGGAACTTATCTTAGATCAAAGTTCGTAAGCAGATGATAAGGATGAAATCGCTTCAAGATATCACTGCCACAACTTACCTTTCTTGGGAATTTATGAAGTTTGAAATTGCTGTCTGTCCTGTATGTGTGTGTCTGGAAGTAGTCTGATCTCCTTTCAAGTTTTTTACAAAATTAAATTCCTTCTTCGTTTAAAATACATTTGCGAAAGCTTTTCTGTCTATAGTTCAGCGATACATTCCAACCTTCGAAGCTTTACATAGTGGTAAGTCAGTCAAGAGGTAGATACATAATTGGATCTCTATTCGTATGTCCGAGATCTGAATTAGATCTGATTACAGTTGAAAGCAAAAACTAAGGGTTTTTTGTTTTGTTGTTTTCCTTTAAAAAAACAAATCTCCAATTTCTGTGCATTACGAGAGATGTTATTCTGTTTCCATTTCAAAGATAAAGATAGACGAAGACTTATATAATTATTTAGCTTAGTTATATTTCCTAGATTACTATATTTGTTAATATTTTTTTCCTTGTTAATTTTGTATTTATATCTCCTAAATTATCTATTGTTAAGCAAATTGTGAAGAGAGAAAAAGCCGATTCTAGAGTTAAATTAAAGTCTTTCTGAAGATTACTGTCTTTATTTTGGAGAATGCAGATTAAACAGTAAAATTAACAATTTCTCTAAAGCCAATGTGAGATTTTTCAAACAAAGTTTAATAAGTTCCAGCCGTAATATACTAATTGCTTTTCCGAACTGTGTGTTTATAATAGTTTCTGATGATTTGTAATTAAAAAAAAAGTCTTATTCAATCAACATGAATTCTCAAACAACTGAAATTCAAACCACTTTTTCTAATATATTTAAAAAACAAATGCATTAAGAAAAAAATTAAGAGCAATTAGTTCTCAAATCTACATCTGATTCATTTTCTATATTCAAAACGTAATATGAAAAACAATTTGCGAATTTTCGGGGACTCTTTTACTGTCCCTCTTTATCAAGCGTTAATATTCTACTACACGATAAGACTGAATCAAAAAATCAACAAAAATAGACTTTTAGTCTTATCGTGTAGTAGAATGTTAGATATTGATAAACGCGGGACACTAAAAGACACTCCGAAAATTCATAGAGTATTTTTGGCTTTATGGTATCGATTTATTATCTAAAGAAAGAAAGATAGAGGATGAAAAACGCCACAGAAGAAATAGTAATTTCCTATATTGTACAAAAGGAATATACTTTCTTAAAGTTTAATGAATGTAATAGCGAATAAACAAAGAGTGGAATTATGGAATGAAACAATTTGCATAATTCACTACATTAACAAACAAACAAAATCCAACCTAACTTTCAGTTTAGTTCTGAGTCGACTCGTGGGCGGCTGTTAGTCTCGTGGCTTCCTTGGGGTGTCCGTGGTGGTTTGTGGTACCAGGACAGGACGGAGCCGAACAACATGTCATGGATAAGCGGTTGCTTTTGGCAGTTGCTGGACACTACAAGGAGGTTTAATCTTCAATGGTTTTTACACCTACAATTATCCCCTGGAGATCATGTTCCCAATTCGATTGATAGGCTTTTAGTTAAATGGAAGGAAGGCATCTTTCTCTTCCTCCAATCTGTGACCTTTTTGTCAAGAGGAAAAAAAAACCCTCTATTTCAATTCATGTCTCCAATCCATTTACAAGATAACAGAAAATGATCTACATTGAGATAACGAAGACAAAAAAAAAATCCTGGCAGATAAGAAATCTCAGTACTTTTTTTTTTCCTTTTCTTCTTAAGACTTATCTAACTCTATAATTGAAAAGAATTGTTTAAAAAGTCGAAAAAGAGATTGGAACTGATCAAACAAGACAACCACTTCATAACAGGGAATTTTTTTGACGTTAGGAGGCATTTCTATATTCAATATAAATATCTATCATCTAATCATTCAATTTATTTTGGAAATAAAAAAAAAAAAAATCCTAATTATCTTTAATTTTTCTCAAACAGGAATATATCAAACGCTTGTGTATAAGATTTTGCAGCAAAAAATTATACTTCTGTGATTTCTTAATAAATTAAACAAATTTTTTGAGGAACTTTTTCTACGTTCAAAGCTACCTTTATATTCTATTGCGATATTCTTCTTATAATTTAGAAAAAAAAAATGTAAAAAATTACAACAGAAATTACACGTAACTTTCACTAGAAGATAATGAAAGTTACATAAAATCCTAATGATTTAGAATTGTTTTTTGTTTTTTTTTTTCCTGGATAAATACGTAAAACTTCTATACAAAGTTTTGTCATATCAGTATATAAAAAAAAAATCTAGAATTCCATCTTTCTTTATATGCAAATCTAAATGCGATTGAGAATTATTTAGGAAATTCTTATTCTTTGATTCAGTGAATTTAACTTTTCATTATTGAAAGTAAATAATTTGGTTGTTTTGGCCAAGTTTGAAACTTTTTGTTTAAATTAATCACAAACTACATAAACTCGCTTTTTTTGTTAAACTAAATTTATTATTTAAATTCTTCTTTCCTTTATTTTTTTTTTTTCACAATGTTCTCCTAAAAGCTGGGTTTCTTCAACCTGTGCACCTTAACAACTTCTGTAAGGCGATGTTCTTGAAACGTGGCAAGCATATTTATGGAATATAGAGGATTTATCTTTTGACATTGAAAATTTATTCTTGTGGAAGCCACTGCTTGATAAAAATTCCCATGGATAAGCGAAACATTAGCTTTTACTGATGGCAGACACTTAATTGCTCTCCAACAATGCACTGTGGTCGCAACATATTTTAAGCAATCTCGTTTGCTCATTCTTCGATATAAAATGAACATCAAATTAATTGGAAATAAGTAACAAAGTAAGGAATAATCGATTTTCAGCGAAGGGAAATTTCGAGTAAATTCCTGTTTTTATTTGGTGAGTTTTTCATTTTATTGCTTTCACGACTTCACGAAAAAAAACAAAGAAAAAAAAATAATGTCAGTATAATATACGAAGGAAACCTACAGACTTTACCATTCTTTTAGGATTTCTTATTCGTATTTTATTCTTAAAGCAAGTTAACCAGAAATATTTCAGTTTATATCATTGGTTGATGAAATTTTCTGGTATTAACTTTAGTAAACCGAAAAACATAGTATTGTAACAAAAATCATCCACCAGAAAATACCTAAAAGATCAACTATTACTATGCACAACAATTGTTTTAAGAATTAGAATTATAAAATATAAAATTCATAAAGAAAACTAAAAAAAGAATAGATCAGATACAGCATTCCTTTAAAAAAAAGAAAGCAACAACTTATATTTATTTAGATCGTAAATATCTCAACACGTAATGATATGAACTTAAACAGAAGCCGAGAAGATAAACTCATGTGGTCTTAAACATTCAAGAACTCTAGAAGAACATAATGCTATTATACTCGTCATTTTAATCATTGAAATCACGTACAATACTTTACAGAAAGCTCATAGTAACATCCTAATTCAAATAGTTAATAATTTTAAACACAAGTAAAGAAGTAAGAATTTTTTTTAATTGCAGCCTTTGCAGAAAAGTCTACAATACTTGGCAAATTAAGAATCATACAAGAAATGTAAGAGAAAAGTTTCAGTAATTATAATAGTAAACCCAAAATTTACGATAATTTGATTCTAAACATCAACAAACAATATCTTCAACCTTCTTTTTAGACGATGACTTTAGGCATTCTTTCAAAAATAGAAAAAACACTGACAATATAAGACAGTAGTGACTTGGTACTCGGAAATATTCAGCCTTGCTTTCTTCCATTAAGATATGGCTGATAATTGAAACCGGCTGACCTGAAGAATCTTAATAATCTGTCAAACAGAGATTTTATGAAGAAGAATTAATAAGCAAAACTTCTGCTGAAATCTAAAACAAAACTAAATCCTCACTTTATAATCATCTTCATAAAAAAAAATGGAATTTCATGGTAATTTCTGTCTAAGCTTTTTTTTTGAATATGAAGAAATCAGGACTGAATATACGCGTTAAAACAAAAGTTACAGAACAATCTAACCTGACTAAAAATACACAACACAGACAACGATACGCATAAGATTAATATTACTATTAGACTAAACATACATCAGAAACAAACAAAAACCATATCATTACTATTTTGAACTGAAGGAAAAAAAATATAACCTGATTATAACATTAATATGATTTAGTAAAAGAAATTGACTTTGCCTTGGACACTAAAAAAATAATATATATATTAAATTAATTTTACAACAATGTTCGGTGTATTTTTAAGTTGAAACCTACACTTAAGATATCTTTCTGAACAGCTTCGCCATCTGCGATTGGTAACACAAGTGTCCTTGTGTTCTGCTACTTGGATTAGCAATCGGTTTACCAGTAGAATTATCACACATGATTTCATTACTTGCCCTGGCCTACACATTTAAATCACATCTTCTTTTATTGACACCATTATCGTCCTATTAGTTGTTGGCCGCCGTGTTTGTCGGCGGCTATACAGGCCGATAAATTCACTTGTAATTTCCTGGGATATCGGGGTTGCCCTATTGTCGATTAGCGGTAAATCCCTTTGATTTACAACGGAGCTTCGCCAATCAGATGCGACTTCTATTCCAAACATGCAGTTATCTGTCCCAACTGTCTTATCGACTCGCAGTAGCAATAAAACTATTTCGCAGAGGCACAATGTCCATAAAGTTTCATTTCCAGTGAGTGAAGCATCAGAAAATATGGGGCAAACGTTACGACAAAAGCCCCCCCCCCCCCAAAAAAAAAATATGAACGACAAGGGCTAAGAGAAGGTTGTGGATTTTAGCTTGCTTTCTTTACTACGAAATAAATATAATTCAGTGACAATGAACGGGATTGTGACTTATTGGCCAATATTGATAAATAATAATAATAAAAATAGATTGACTGTCTCAAACAAAAATCATCCGTATCAAATTCAATCATTTTTATCAGATTATTAGTAAACAAAGATTTTTCGCTCCACACAGATTTTACAAAATGAAGTATTTTTATGTACAACTTTTACAAAGACTTACTACTTTTAATTTTGAAAATAATTGAGTCATAAATTCTTTCTATTCTTCGTACAGTTGCAAAAATTAGAAGATAATATTTGCTTGTTTTTAAGACTTTGTGTAGTACTTCACTTCACTTCTTAAAGAAGGATTTATATAAAAGAAAATATAAAGGTAAAATTTCTTTCTACATTTACAAATACACTACGATAATAAAATTTCCAAACATTTTATCTGAACTATTAAATAATCTCTATTCTTAGTTTGATAATCATTTGCCTAAAGTCGATAACTTTGCAGTGTTTAAATTTACGAAACAAAAGAGCAAAATAACAACTCTCCAAACTGATGAACTGATGAAGGCTAATAACAGCAACGTTTTCGTAATTGTAATCCGACGTATTAAAATGATACTGTTTTAATAATAAAAGTTTTTTAACTGTGTTTTCTATTCGTTATTTATTTATGTAGCCTATTGGATAAATTTAATATATGTTTTTAACTTTATTACATCCAGTTTTGTCATTATTATTTTAACTTAGACTTTGATTATGTTTTTACTTCAGGTCATTTCATTTCTTTTATTTCAGATATTTTCAAGCCCAATTTAAGGTAACTAAATTTTAATTTTACAGTTTTAAAATCTGAAAAAAATAATTTATAACTTTTATTTGACTTTTTTTTTTGAAACTTATTTGAAAAAAAGTTTTTATATTTATTCAGTTAAGATAAAAAGAGATCTCAAAATAAATGAAAAATAAGGCCAAGTATATTTTAAATCAAACGACTGAAAAGGATTAAAGAATTCTTATTTATTTTTAAACGAAACGAACAAAAAAAAAAGTGTTTGGACGTGGCCATGTGGTAATACCCTCTCCCCTTTTTAATTATTACCCCTCAAAGTTTAATTATTGGGTGCATCCAAAATGTCAAGTGTGATTCATTGGTGCCGAGAAAACGAGTCACAAGGTTAATGAATGTTGATCGAGAAGATTTCATTCTACAGATGAATTTCTATCAGAAATCTGATAATAAGAAGCAAGTTCACGATTCCCATCACATTATTTCTGTTCTTTTCTGTAGCCTTATACTTGGTTTATAAATCAATTCACGCCACAATTGTAACTACCCTACCTAAAAAATGTACAGTCTTTTCGTAACTCTAACAATGCACCTATTTACAGCAGCGAAATAAAGTAAATAACTAACTCATTGTTACGATAACGCAAATAACGTAAATAAACGTGTTGCTAGAAAGCCAAAAAAACGGAAAGCATATACAATACGAAAATTAATTAATTAATAATTAATCTGAAATAAGGTGTTGTTGTTATTAATTACTAAATAAGTTTATCGAAACATAATAAATACGATAAGAAGTTAATTTTTCAATTTAGTCATTATAGGTAAATGAACTTTTTTTTTTTAAATTGAGTTACGTATTGGTTACAAATACCCTAAATGAAACAGTGCATTTACACGAAATAAGTTTTGTTTTGTTTTTTGTTATTTATTGTAGAGATGCTTTTTTTTTTTTTGTCATAGCAATTACCCTAAATTATATTTATAAATATATATGTATTTTGAAAACAGACGTAATTCCATAACGTTGCAATTACGTGTGTGTGTGTGTGTGTGTGTGTGTGTGTTTGTTTGTGCGTGTATAATTCCTCCCAACATACAAACAAAGTCGCAGGGGAATTCGTTTGCAAAAATAAACTTAGGATTTGGAAATGTACGTTATCCGATTGGCTTCGACTGGAGTTTGCGAAGTACTCGTATGGGTAAGTAAGTTCAATAAATTTTACTCATATAGCAATAGTACCAACTGTAACAGCATTTCTATTGTATCAATAAAGAAGACCTCGTAATTCTTTACTTCTGAATTAAATCCAAATGAAGAATACCTCAGTAAAACTGTCTAAATGAATTAGCCTAGTCGCAAACAAGTGAATAATGAATCTGGTAAAAAAAAACACAGAAAGACACCAAAGTCCTTAGAAAAAAAAAATTGGATTGGGGGGGGGGGGTGTAGGGGAAAGCAAGCATTGCAGTTGTCATTGTGACGTCATTTACAACAACCCAGAGTTGTAAATTACTGCCGAAGTGGCTTTTCTTGAAGAACAACAGACAACTTTTAAGTCATTTTTCTTCTAAGTTCTTCTTGTGCCATTCATTGAGTGTGAATCTCTTCCAAACGACATTTCTTTAACGAATAATAAAGATGAACTTGTCTTCATTCATATTTTGGTACCTCTTTAACAAAAAGAAGAACGAAAAGAAAAAAACACGAATATGAAAGAAAATGAAGATTTTTTTTTTTTCTCTCTCTCCTTGAAGTACAAACACTGTTAGCTACTTCATTATCGTTTAAAGATGGAATCAAATTTTAACTTTAAATGAAATATAATTCTTTAAAAAAAAATAAAGAAGTTGGAATAGTCTTAAGTAAATCTAAAAGATTTCATCTCACAGTTTCCGATTAATAATTCTAAAAATTACCTGATATTCAATTAATTAAAAAAAAAAGAAGAAAATATCTCACTGTTCTCATTTATTTGATGAAAAAAATTATATAAACTTAGTTATTCATATAAGTGAGAAAGTTAATTAATATATATATCATAATTATTAAAATATGTTATTTTAACAATGTACCAAACCTTATGGTATAAGTATTGTTAGTTCCCCATATGCTTACAGAACAGATATACTTACTTGCAATATTTTTATAAAGTTCCTTCCTGTCCATTTAAAATATGGTCAAACACATTAGGTGAAGGAAATGTAAGCGATTATCAATTAATAATAACTTAATTTTATTGTTATCTCGTTTGGAGTCTGGAATCCCACGCGAGGCTTCCTTATCTTTTCTGGCCAATATGTTTATGAGACAGAATTTTGTTTGTGACTCCATTCGGAGAATAACAAACGGGTAAATTCCTGTGATTCAATGTTAATTCGAATAAAGTGGTGTCCAATTGGCAATTTCCCAACATCTTCTAACAACCCGCCATAATTTAAAATCGTTCTCCCACCAGATAAACATTGATCGCCAACAACTTCCACGAAACAATAAATAAATTACTTGCAACTATTTATTTCAACCATAAAATAATGATCGTGTCTAAATTAAACTAATTTAACTAACTAATTAGCTAATGTTTTTTCTTTTAATCTAATAAACTTAATGATTAAAAAAAAATATTTTCAATCAAAACAATGGATAAAAAAAGTTAAACTAGATTAAAAATATTGGTTTTTTTTTTTTTTTAAGAATTACAAGACACTTATATTTTTCTAACTTTTATATATAGTCTGTAAGTTATATATAAATATATTAATTTTTTTAATTTTTTTAAACTTTCATTAATGAACAGAATAATGTCAGTTTTATATTCTTGATTTTTTTTTTCCTAAATAACAAAAATTTAAATACAAATGTTATATGTTTTGACAGTAAAAAATTTAGATAAGTGAATATTTATTTAGAAAAAGGATTTTTCAACTCAAAATCTCTGAATGATGAAATTTGTCCGTTTATTAAACTGGATTTATAAAACATTAAGTGTAGTAAATTTAAACATTTTTTCCCCCCCATAAATTTTATGGTTTTATGGTATAGTGATTGGATAAAAAACATAGCTAAATAGCAGGTAACACAATTCAAAATAAATTGTCATTATTTTGTCCAGAGCCAATTTCGTTTTTCATTTTCTCCTTTGTTTTTAACATATATTATAAAATTTATTAAAAACAATGTTATTTACTGAAAACAAATTATAGAACAAAAAATTCAAGATAATAAAAAATAATTTTTTATAAGTTTAAAGTATTTTAGACAATATATAACAATCACTTATTTAAGAAGGGAAAAAACGGTATTAAATTACGGTCGGTAACATTAAACTGAAGTTTCAGATGAACTCATGAGGAACGTCATTTTATCATTTAAATCCAGATTTTTGAAGATTGTATGATTAAAATAATATTATTTTACATCTTTCCGTTTTGTTTATCTTTTGTTTTTTATCAGCGTTACCTGAATCATCATCATTTCAAGGTTAAAAAAAATCACAATGTCAATGTTAAAAAAAAAAAAAAAAAATGCTTTCCATTAAAAGAAAAAAAAAAAAGATCATTTTACTAAAAATTTAACACTATAACATGTTTAGGCATGTTTTCATCTGAACAACTAAAAAGATCTGAACCAGAATTTATAAGATAAAAAAAGAGAAAACATTCCATAAAGCAATAAGTTTAATATTCTAAAGTGTTAACTGTAAGTATTATAAAAATTCGGCAAGTATTATATATTTTGTACTTTCAAATATACATATATATTAATTCTAAACCCTATGGATTACAAAAACTTTTATTTTTATGTAACGAGTGGTTAAAAACTTATAAATAGTTAGTGGATCATAGTACAAACACACTTTTTAAGTTTGTAATAATTGAGTGATTAATAGTTACGGTAAATGATGTAAGATTTAATATCAGAAATGAAGTGTTTTTGTAAAATAGTATAAGGAAAATAGTAAAAATTGCAGAGGATGATAACATATTTTAATTCTTACTAAGAAATATGATGGTAAAAAATAAGTTGTTAATTTAAGCCACCATCTAGAATCTTTGATCAAAAGCAGAGTTTGATGCAAATCAACAACTTTTAATTGAAATCCAATGTAATTAGTTTGTTGATGAATGTTGACTTCATTTCTGACAGATTCGATTAAGTCGAAAACCTGAAATAAGGAATCACGAATCTTCATTTTTCATTCCCGGGTGAAACTTCTTTTAATAAACAACTAGAAAGGCTTTCTCAAGCTCAGCATTTAGTTAAGAAATAACAAGTTCTCAACAAGTAATTTGTAACAAGTATTTCAGTAAATAACAACTAGTAATTAAATAACTATTGTTTTTTCCTGTTTCAGAGGGGAAAAAAAAAATCAAAAAGACAAAGTAATGATAACATTTATTGAGATCAAGTTCATTCAACGTATTTTTGTACCTCTATAATGATTATAATTACATATATTTTGTAATCAAATGAACTTTAAACAGATATTATAGAACATTATAATACAGTTATGTAAACTATAATTTTAAATTAACTTTACAAAATTTTCTTTTCTAATTAAATACGATTATGGATTAAAATTCAACAATCTTTCTGATTCTTTTGTGTATTTTTAAGATAATACATTAAAATGAAAAGTGTTTTTTTTTTCTATTTACCAAAACATTGATAACTTAAAAAAAAAAGGAGGCTTTACAAGTCAAGTCTTTAACTTAGGTGGATCTGTATAAACTATTTCTGTCAAAAGAAATTACCAAGTATTATCCAAAAACTTATATTTTTTATAAGTTCAATATCTAATTTTAGCAAACATTTTATATTGAAGACATAATTTATTACGAAGTAGATAAATTCCAATATCATCATTTCTCAGAAAACAGCAAAAATACTTTGAATGAATCTGAAGATAAGAACAGAGTAAACTTTTAAGAACAACGGGAAGGTACTTACATCCAGGTTCCGACGAACGCCGACGCTTGCACTCCGGCCGCAAACAGAAGGTCCTGGAGGAGAAGAAGGAAGAGTCCGACGGTCGCCGGTGTCTGCATGGCCGTCGTCGTCACACCTTGTCCTCCTGACACATAAAACGACACAACGACAGAGTCAGTGACAATCCACGACTGTGACACAACAAAACACACAATAAAATGATAAACAACGAGAAAAACACACGGGACTTCGGGTGGCGGGACGAAAGCAAGTTGTGGCAGGGCTTCAGCGTGTGCCCCGTCCCCGGTCGGGATCAGCGCAGGGCACCGGCAGACGCTGGCGTCGGTCGCCCACACGTCGCTATTGGTCCCATCGCAGTGCGGGTGATAGAACGCATCCGCCGACGAAAACACAGTGCTCCGTTTTGCCCCCTTCTTCTCCCTCTGCGTCCTCCCCTACACCACCTGGAACAGCGACGCCCATTGGACGCCATCGACAGCGATTAACGCCAATAACAGTCCTGCTCACCGGCAGAAACGGATAAATAGCCCGATTCACCACCCGCTCTGGGGTTGTCACTCCATTTGTGTGGGTGATCGTTAAAAGCAAAAGAAAAACCTCAAATCACGCCTGGATTTGAAGGATTTACTTCTAATGAATAATTTTTGAGGAAAAATCTTTCTCTTGAGCTTACCAATGGAAAACTACTCGCAACTTCGAGGAAAGTTTTAAAAAGATGCAAACTATTTTCAAAGAATGTTTTTCCCATTATTAATGAAGAAGCCGATTTTAAAAATATTTCTATCCAATTTAAATAAATCCAAGTTTACTCTTCAAACTTGTATTTGAAAAAAATAAAATAAAAAAGTTCCATGTAAAACTACAATTGTCAGCTCAGAGCTGCTTCAGTTTCTCGAATAGGGTCCTGCATTTTAACTTTATATGCAATTGTACTTTTAAAATATTACAACATTTAACTAGTAATATTCTAGTTTAGTCAAAGTGTAAAGGCGCATTATACAGAGAACCTGCGTTTGCTTTGAAGTATTGTTCTAAAACATTAACATGAATTAAATAAAAAAAAAATTTGCAAATGGCAGCAACTCACAGAATGTTTCAGTTCTAATTTACCACTGCAAATGACAAGTACCTAAATAGTTGGGTTTTTTTTTTTTTTAACTTTATCATTATTAATTATCACGATCTTTGGTGAACCTTTTTTTTTGTTGCTAGCTTTTGCGAAATAATCGAAATAAATCGTTCCAGTCATGTCTTTTTAAATATCGCAGACCATCAGTTCCCTGGAGACAAAAAAAAAAAAAAAACCAGGAGACTGAGTGTAAACCTACAGACAGGCGGTGTTGCCTACGCCCTCATACTTGTAAGGATCTTACCCGGAAGATATTTTTTTTGTTTTTGGTTAGATGGTTTAATTTGGAGGTCGAATTAGATGGAGCTCGCGCTTTTATACATTTAAAAGGAGAACAACATAAAAACCCTCCCTGACCCTGAATGAAAACATGAATATAATATAACTTAAATCTGAAGAAGGAGTATGCCTCTATGTTAAGTAAATTTTATTTTTATACTAATTTATTTATATATTAGTGACTGTAACGATGATCACATGCTAATTTCTCGATAAGGATGTTCACGAGGAAAATTTCAATAATAAAGTTATTTCACCTCTTATCCTTCCGAGTTTCAATGAGATTAACCCAGCATTTCCTAAGTTATTAAGTGGGACACACACACACAAAGACAGACTGACTGATTACATAAGTCTTTTTTTTAGGAAATTAAGCTAAAAAATGATAGTGAGATAGTTTACTGTCAAAAAGAAACAAATAGTATTCCAGATTCGTGGTAAGATAATGAAGGCAATCCTGTTTATGTAGTAATAGATCAAATTGACACAAAGGGAGAATTGAATGGAATTCCTCAATAGACGAATAAGGGGTCAATAGAATAATCAGATGAAACTTAATCTAAGAGAAGACTCAGCCTTCGGGCCATTTCTTTATTCTTTTCGGATTCCAGCTGTGATGGACGAAATCTCAACAAAAGAACCACATTATACGCCTTCTTCCATTCTTCACCTACATTGAAGATACTAACAGCAAATTTTCAGTTTGTCTGTTTGTTTTTTATCAATTTCGAAGATTTAATAGTTGACTGCATTCTATTGAAAGACGTTTCTAGAAACTAAATCCGTTTCATTCTTTTTTCTTTTGGCGTTGCTAGGAAAGTGACTCTTAAAAAATCATTTTTTTAAAGGGTAATGTTTCCTAATAAATGAAGATATCGATGAAACTTGGCAGGCATATTTACATTCGCTCTAATTTCTGTATTTCGAAATGTTTTCCTTTGGCGGGAAACTTGCGGAGTGAAGTTGACAAAATTTCTGTATTAGAGCTCTGCAAGGGAAAGGACGAATTACCATCGACAGCTAAAAAAGGCAAGTTAACCCATTTGTTAATCGTCGCGCGAGCGTGTTTTGATACAACTATAGTTGGATATGGACAACTCAAGTGAGTAACATGGATATAATTAATTTTTAAATTACATTTTTAATAGAAACGTTTTACTAATAAAATTTAACGTGCATTAGAACAAGTTTTACAATAAAAGAAAACAAAGAACGCACATAACTAAACAAAACAAAAATTCACTGAGCTAGTTTTGGTATTTGTACTGGGAATCGGAGAGGTTTGTCGACCTCTCATCAGTCCGATCCGCCCAGTATACCTAGCTCAATGAAGTGGGACAATATACAAAACGGACAAACATACAAATCAATGACCCCTCAATTAAAAAAACATCAAAACAAAATCAAGACACCCCTTTTATTCTTGATTTTGTTTTGATATTTTTTTAATTGAGGGGTCATTGATTTGTATGTTTGTCCGTTTTGTATATTGTCCCACTTCACTGAGCTAGGTATAGGCCTACTGGGCGGATCGGACTGATGAGAGGTCAACAAACTCGAAACAAAACTGTCTCCGAGTCCCAGTACAAATACCAAAAATAGATCACAGTGAATTTTTGTTTTGTTTAGTTATGTGCGTCCTTTGTTTTCTTTTATTGTAAACGTTTTACCGTTTGCTTTACTACAGATATTGCAAATTTAAAAATAAAATGATTCTTTTCGTTTGAATTGTTCTCACAACTTCAAAAAGTACAAAAAAAAAAAAAAGGAAAAACCCACCAATTTATTTTAAGGAAACCCGGTACTCAAATGATAAGGCGTTTGACTGATGCCAGAAGGAGCTGGGTTCAATCTCCGACCGCGCTGAACTCTCCTTCAGACGGGTCCTAGGGTCCACCCAGCCCTCAGTTAAATAAGCAACTGAGTTTATTTCCGGGGGATTAAAGGCGGAGGATCAGGAAATGGCGGAAGCCTTAATCCCCGCGACCCCAAGAGCCTATACAGGCCTATAGTGAGATACCTTAAACTTTAAACTATAAGTTCTTTCAGGAATTTCTTGTTCAATAATAAAAAAATTTTATTTAGTTAAAATTCCTATCTAAAATAAGCCTATCAAATTTAAAGTATTCATCGTCAATTTTGAAGGGAAAAGGACGAAATCCTGAAAATGATATTTAATTAATTAACAAATAATTGACATCTCTAATAAATATATTGTATAAAGAAGATTTGTAGTAATTAATTAACAATTAATAGGTGTTTCAGGTACCTTACAATGGAACTATGTCTATAAGGACGAAGTAGATTTGGTAAACGTCATTTTTTTTTAAATTTCTTTTTGAAACTCAACTGAAATTGATTTATTTATTTAGTTGCTTATTTCATTTATTTATTTATTTGGATTAATATAAGTAACAGTTATAAGGAAATGATCTTATAAGTTCACTTAAACTATATATTGATGAGCAGAAGTATTATAGAAGTATTAGAATGTCCTATTGCTAGATAACACCTACATTTTTGACTCATAACTCACCAAGAATTCTGGGACCCTTTTTTACCCATTTTCTGTAATTGGACCTTTGGGAATGGTTTCCCTGTACAGAATTCTACAGGGAAGCAAAGAAAAAAATATGGGCATTTTCTTTTTGAGAAAGATTTCTCAGTACTTTATATCTGTTTTTTTTTTTTTTTTTTTTTTTTTGGATGTACCTACTTTTACAGCTCATGATATTATGTAGGCATTAGGAATTACGATGAAATTTTAAAAGGTGATATCGTTGCAAACAATAAATATTTTTTTTTGATTTCGTAACTCAAGGTTCTCATTTTTCTAAAAAGGACCTCATTAAAAGATTAGAACTCAACTACCTGGCGAGTATTTTACAAATATTCGAAAAATTATAAGTGCCTACAGCACTTATTTTTAAAATATTTTCTTTCAAAATCATTTTAAAAGTAACAAATTAATAGCATAGACTATACTCTTCTATGAGGAATTTAAGGCAATTACACTACAGCAGTTCTGTTAACAAATGTTTTTGTTAAAAGTGTAACTAATTATTATAGTATAACTCCATTACTTTTATTATTTTTAAAATGACCTTGAAAGTGACTCGTAAATAATATTGAGAAATATATTACAAACTCCAGACTCTTGACTTTTGACGGCCCTAAACGAATTTCTAATGGGCCCTGACCATAACGTTCTTTGACGCAAAAAATAAATAATAATAATAATAATACACCCTTATGATATTCTATTTATATAATATAATATTACACCATTTGAAATCTTTTTTCTTCAATATTCTGGTAATATTCTGGCGATATTTCGCGAAATTACATCATTTCGCTTTTTCAAGCCTTTTTCTTCAAAATAACTTCGAGTCTATCTCAACATTATTTAGTTTCCTTTTCAATACTAATACACTATAACACTATTGAGTTTCTTTTTCAACAAAGTAACTTAATACTAATTGGCTATAACATTATAATCACGTTATTGAGTTATTATTGACATATTCAATTATTATTATATTGAAGTTAAATGGTGTAATGTTATAATAATACACCCTGTAAAGAAAGTATAAACTCACCCAAGTATTTCAAATAACTTTTTATTAGAGGATTTGTTTACTTCCCTTTTTTTTCATAGTCTATTTAACAACAATAAATTCATGTACCATTTAAACATCTCAAACATTTTGAGTAGTTTTTAAATTAAAAAATAAAAATCACTTTTCAACTGTGAAGAAAATTTAAACTCAAAACAAAATATTTCGAAAATTATTGAAATTAATAACGTGTTGGTCCTCCTTTCTTCTGTGTAATTTCTATCATTCTGTCAGGCACTGTCCCAATTAATTTTTTTCAAATCTTTATCTGGTCCCAAGCATTCCAAATTGCAACCTTCAGATCATTCAATTGATGATACTGTTTGTTTCGGCCATATACAATGTTCGCCATCCAATCCCACACGTTTTCAATTGGGTTTAGGTCAGGTGAACGGGAGGGCCATGGAATGACATCAATTTTCTCTTTTTTAAACCACGCTTTGGTGGATTTTGACGCATGTATAGAAGCATTGTCTTGTTGATATTGCCAATTTGGCCCTCCTAGAAAGGGTCCAAATGGTATTACTTGGTCGTACATAAGGTTCTGATATGTTTTAGAGTCTATCTTGCCTTCCACAAACACTATATCTGCCTTACCTCCTGCCCCAAATGCTGCCCACACCATCACTCTACCCTCACCTTGTTGTCTGATGAATCTTATCTTCGACGGAGTGCGTACATCATGCCAGTATGCGAAATATCCGTCAGGGCTGTCAAGACAGAAACGCTTTTCATCAGAAAAAACTATTTCGTTCCACCTTTGATGCCATTTCACTGATTTCTTAGCCCAGTCAAGTCGGCTGGAACGACTTGGGTTTAGCTTTCAGTTTTACAAATTTCATGTGATTATTTGACGTTAAGCTTTTCCATACAGTTTGGTGAGATAGTATCTTTGGCAACATACGAGGAATTTCACGAGTGGACATTTCATTAGATGCAGCAAGATCCTGAATTCTGCGGTGTGATCCTGAATTCCGAGGTGTGAGTGTTGGAGGTCTACCTGTCTTTCTGTGGTTCCATAACTATCACCTTTCTTGATGGCACTTTGAATAACAGTCTGAACGATTTAATTCTGAGGCCATTTGCCTTGTTGACTTTTTTTGATCAAGGAGAAAATGGATTTTTCGTATTTCTTTGTCAGTTAATGAATTTCCACGAGGCATGATAAAGTAGTGGCATATGTTGCTACGAAAATGAATGGATTACATAATTTAGTCACTTTTAGTTATCTATATGCAAATTTGGGATATTCCAATCACTTTGCAGGTGTCAAAATCAAAACATTTCTTAGCGAGTTTATATTTTCTTTACAGTTGAAAATTGATTTTATTTACTCAAAATGTTTGAGATATTTAAATGATACTTGAATTAATTTCTTTTAAATAGACTAAGAAAAAAAATTGGAAGTAAAAAAATCATGTAATGAAAAGTTATTTGAAATACTTGGGTGAGTTTACACTTTCTTTAAAGGGTATAATAATAATAATAATACTCAATAGAAAATAACCACTTTGAAGAGGAAAATAGTTAAAAATACGTAAAATATATTATAAAAAAATATACGTAATTAAATAGCAAATCCGTTAATGATTCAATTTGATTGTCGGTCCGAGTGACGATCACCTCTGAAAGATGTGCAATAGTCTGGTGAAATTTTGACAATTCCACATTATGTACTGTCTAAATGTCTGACCTTTGTGTTTGTTTCCTTAATAGAAGCATTGTAAAAATAAGCTGAAGAGGGTAAAGTAAAAATATAATTTTCAATTTGGAAATTTCATTTGAACTGAAATACTCCAGTTTTTGAACGGATTACAGACAATTCCGAACATTTTTATAACTTCTAGAAAGAAAAATCAGACAAAAAACTTTTAATAAAACTAAAATATTTCCGCTATTAAACTATTACAAAGCATTTTATTATTTTCTCTGAAATTCTCTAGACGTTATTAGCTAACAGATAATCAATGAAAAGAGCAAAAACGAAGGCACAACACAAATAACAAGAGATTAAAGGATTTGAGTCTGTCACCGGGAAGAGACTGGGACGGGCCGTTTCGTCCTTTTTAGGACTCATCAGCCGAGGAAGTTTGGCTGGCTGATGAGTCCTAAAAAGGACGAAACGACCCGTCCCAGTCTCTTCCCGATGACAAACTCAGGGTGCGAATCCTTTCCTCTCTCGTTATTTGCGTTGTGCCTTCGTTTTTGCTCTTTTCATTGAATCATCAGGCACGTAAAATCTCTATTTCTCTAACAGATAATCAAGGAGAGCACCGGCTGTTCAGGAGCACCGGCTTCTGAAACAACTGAACTCATTTACCACTGATGTCAAATAGACTTAATTGTCAATTTGGCCGATTGGTCCCAAAATAACTCAGGACTCCCGGGTTTCTTCCGGTGCCATTGATGATCAGGCTTATCCACGTACATAGAATACATAAATACATACGATGGGGTATGGTTTTAAACGCATTCGTGAAACAAAACTAAACCAAAACAGAGTTCAGACAACCCGTACAGCTCTTATATCATTACTTAATTCTTGTATGAAATATGTTGATGATATATTTAGCATTTTTCCATGATTAACAGATATAACAGAAATTGAGTCAAACTGTTAGTTCAGAAAGAACAAAAGTCTTTCTGTCCTAACAGTTTGACTCAATTTCTGTTATAACTTAAATCTTTTTCTGAGAACTTAAACAAATCTGTTTTTAGTTATTACTTTATGGTTGAGTAGCTTTACGTCTTTTTACTGCTATCACCTGGATATACCAAAATAATCATCCAATGAGCCATGTTGGCCATCCAATACTCTAAATGGTAGACAGCATTGACCAAAGCTTCCCTACCTTGAAGGCTTAAAACATACAAAGGATTCAACCAAGCCTATTTAGTGTAGGCTTTTTAAGCCTATATAGTTGTAAAGTTTGTAACTTTACTAATTGTAAGTTGTAAAAGAAAGTAATTAATTCCTTCGTTTTTAAGACAAAGTGTAAAATGATATTCCAGAATGATGAGTGAAAAAGTAAACAAACACAAATAAATAAATAAATAAATAAATAAATAAATAAATAAATAAATAAATAAATAAAATAAAAATGAGAGAACGATCGAGAAGACACATACATACGTCATGATAAAAAGTATATCATAAAGACTTGGATTCCTTCATCCAACGGCTTCATTCTTAAATAATAGACAATTAATTTGATTTTTTAAGCATTATTTCTTAAGAAGCTCCTAAGAGTATTTGCTTTATAAATTACACTTTTCTAATGTGTTTTTGATTTGATAGCAATTTTTCTGTTAAGTGTCTGGTAAAGAAGTCTATACAGATCTCATTTAATTGATTCTAATTTTTGATTCTACGCCTGTTATTATAATTTATGGTTAACGTAACTTATACTCATACGTTCTATAGTAATTTAAGATATTTTTCTATAACTAATTAGTCTCTTTTTAAACTTCATTTTCCGAACAACAATTTCAAAGCCCGCCTTTGCAGTTTACAAAAAATTAATGAGTATTATATTTGGTGATGTTATGCTTAAGCGCCAAAATAGATTTTTTTTTTAGATTATTGCTCTATCTACTAGCGATTATAGTACAAGTATTATTGTATTATAGGACAAGTATTATAGTATAGTATTATTAACTCTTTATAAAAAATTGTTCCTGATTGCTATCTCAACATAATTCTGCAGAAAATTAATTTTGAATAAACTCCAATCGACTAATCGTAACGAATAAGATTTGCATCATGTGACTAACGACTATTGTCACATGCTCATTTGATTTCGGAATTCATACGTCATCATGTACGATGTATTTCATTTTGTTATATAACACTCTTCATTCCATTAAAAAAATGTGAATTAATACGTAAGCTTTTGCCGTTTGTGCGAATATCTCAAAATCGAATTTTGGCGCTTGGTCAAATGATGCACAACACCATCATTTGTAAGTTGACGAGAAAAAAAACGATTTTTCTTATTTATTTGTTTTTTTTTTTCTCGTTACACTTAGGTACATAAGGAAGTAAATTTAGAATTACCAAGTCGCACTTATCGATTTTTCTTATTTATTTTGGTAAGTGCGACTTGGTAATTCTAAATTTACTTCCTTATGTTCCTAAGTGTAACTTAGCAAGATTATCTACAAATCTTGTTAATAATGATCGTTATCTTTAATAATGATGAAGGTTCTCAGTCTATAAGTGAATATGGATGAATAAATTTTGGGAAGGGATCTAATTACCACTTTTGTACAAATATTTGTGTAACATTATAGTTATTAAAGAAAATTTACTGGATCAAATATTTTACTTTTCTCCTTTATTTTATCCTTAATTAGCATCGAAATGATGACAACAAATGTAATTCTTTTCGCCTGAAAATCAATTAAGTTCTGTTCGTGACTTGAGGGTCGTTAGTCTTAGCACTGTATGCTTTATGGGCTCCATTAATATATTTGAGCCTTTATTCCAACTATCATTTGGAAACGTAAAAAACAAAACCACTTGCGGGGGTCAGACTCCGTTTACCAAGAACGGTTCTTTCGTCTGTCGCTTGCAAATAGCCGCATCAGTGGGCTAATTAGCCAACGGGATACTTGTTTACACCCACCCTCCGTACGTCCAAGGTCGTCGGCAACAGGAGCAGCAAGGGGAAGGAGATAAAAGGAGAGAAACGTGAAAAATAGGGTTTCCCCTCGCAAAACAAGGTATTGCACACACAAGAACACACACCTGTGGAGATGCTTCTCGAATTTAATAAAGATTTACGAGAAAATACTAACGATCTTCCCTCACAGAATAATAATTAACTCATTTAGAAAAAGATTCAATGAAAAGCTATGATTAACCAAAGTAAAAACATTAATATGAAATATTTAAACTCAGAATATTATATATATATACTATAAATCGTGAACTTAGAATATTTAAATTTACTCTAACAATTAATTAAAATGTAAAAAGAAAAATTCAATGGTGCTATTATGATTCAAAAGAAGCTAACACTAATTTTTCTATTGGTCAAGATTATATTTCCATATCAGAAATTACATTTTTTAAGGAATATATATCACTTTTAATTGTTGAATTACTTAATATTTTTTGTACTGGGTTGTATCGAAATTTAGGGAAAATTGCCTTCATTACTCCGATGCATAAGGGTGGCAGTTTATTGGATTTCAATAATTACAGACCAATTTCTTTTTTACCGAATATCTCAAAGATTATGGAAAGTTATTTTAACAAAAACAATATTTAATTATGTTATTAAAAACAAAAATACTAAACCCTAAACAAAATGCATATCAGATAAAATAGTAGAAGAAATGTACTTTCAAATCTTAACAATAGTATAAAAACTTTCTTGAAAAATGATAATTTCATTTATATTGCTTTCATCGATTTCAATAAAGCAAAAATGATAACATATTAATTAAAAAATTATATTCTTTAGGCCTTCGGGACCAAATTTATAAAATTCTAATTACAAATTATCTAAGTAATAGAAAATTTAGAATTAAAATTGGGAATAATATTAGTAATTTGTATTATATTAGAGCTGGAGTTCCTCAGGGTTCCAATTTGGGACCTTTGTTATTTATTTTATTTATTAAGTCGTTAAATTATAATTTGCATAAATGTCAAATTTATATCTATGCTGATGATGTTATTTTATTAAGTTATAATAAAAACCAATTAGATGCCTACAAAAGATTACAGAAGATCTAAATAATATTGTAAATCTGTCTGTGAAAAACAAAAGTATACATTCAAAAAAAAATTATGTTTATAAAAATTAAGAACAAAATAATAGCTTCGTAAGCCAAATTGCTATTTTAGATAAGAACCAAATTCAAAATATTATGCGTGACTATAATAAAATAGAAATTGTTAATTCTCATAAATATCTTGGTATTTTTACTGATAACCACTATCTATGGAAAACACATGGAAATTACATTATAAAGAGATTAAAGTGCTGCTTATTTCTGTTTGCTCAAATTAGATATTTACTTTCTATGAAACAAAAAATCATTTAGAAATCTTTAATTGAATCAATTGTAGACTAAGGCATTGCACGTTGGCATCGTTTAAATAGAATACAATTGAATAATAAATTGATATTTAGTATAATTAAAAATATTTTCAATAACTTCAATAAGAATAACTTGGATATAATAACAGTAAGAAAAAAATATAAAATTTTTTAAAATCTAAAGGAAAAAATCATGTAAAATTATTTTAAACGATTTTTTTTTAACATCACATCCGAAAAAGAAAAATTTCTTTCGCCTACTAATACTACGAATAAATTGGCTGAATACTTTTTGATGTATCTAAACCTAACAAAAATTTTGGATGTAGAATTATTAATTTTATTAAATTCAAATTTTCAACCAAATACAATGGCAATACTATACTAGTAATAAAATTAAAGATATTAAAACACAATCATCTACAGAAATCATCGATGAGAAAATTGTTTGGAGGTACTAAACTTTTGTTACCAATTTGAAATGTTAGTTTTAATTTTTTAATTTTATTCACACATTAAACAATCAGCACCCATAATGTAGGTATAATTTTTATATAAATTATATCTAATAGCATTGGTAACGTTAAAAAAAATAATTTACTCCCGCAATTAATTAAAATGTAAAAGAAAAATCACAGGAAAACTTTTGGAACTTTTATGGAACTTTTAAAAATACAAAAAAGCTTCTAATTTTATATTTTTTTTTTTTTTTCCAATTTCAGATTTTTCTATTTCGTACATTTTTTTTTTCCTGCCAAACGCATTTTTATTTAAGTTCTATGTTAAAATAAAACTTCTCCGATACCTTCAGAGTTTATTTATTATTGGCTTATCGGTTTCTAAGCAACAGGTCTTTCCCTTCAGTTATTTATGTCTTAAGTAAACCAATTCACATTAGTCTATTTGTCTTTGCTTTATAGCAAAACCACTCTTCTATCTTTGCTTATAGATCAGTTTCTCAAATTGCTGTTAGAAATTAAGTAAATACCTTTGAAGCAATGGAGGACGTTAGTAATTTAGACTTAAAAGTTTCCAACTTAAAAAAAAAATATATTTAATCAATGAACTTATTACACGATAAGTGAATCATTTAATCCTGAAGCAAAAAAACTCATATCATTAAAAACAAACAATATTTGTTAAACCCTAGTTTGTCTTCAGTGATATGCTAAAATGATTATTTGCATTGTTAGTTAATGAAAGGCCATACTAAATCATGGTTAATATGTTGTTATATTTTTAAATAAGCATTAAATGTAGTTAAATAAAAGAAGTTTAACGTGCCCGAATAATTCAAGAAAGATATCAATTGCAAGGCACAAAGCTAAAGTTAGGATTCGC
>JAFIDM010003189.1:38957337-38972290 GCA_023159025.1 Thereuonema tuberculata | reverse complement strand
AAGGCGATGATCAGCTAGGAGCAGTCATCAGTAAACAACCAGGTCTCGGTACACGGGCCTATAGGAAATATCGTCGGAATCAATGGGAAGCAATTTTAAACGCAATGTAGCTTCGCGCACATACTTAAGAGCTCTTGAATCAAATTTTCTTTAAGAAAAATAGGTTAAACAGAATGATCGAATTGTATAAATTTAATATAATCGAACATTGTTAGTAATGAAAAATACTTCACTAAATATTTCTCAGTAATACGAAATAATCCGGTAGTTTTCCTAAACTTATTCAGTGCCTTTAGCAGTGAAAGTGTCCAGAATGATATTTGTTGATATTATGATGGACATTTTCTTCTGAGTTGAACGTATCCTTATCGCACTGACTGACATACTTTATAATCTGATCTACAATCCATATAGAAACAAGTCAGTTCAGAAAAGCCTTGAGTATCAAGGTTGAACCATTTTTAGTTTCTTTTTTTACTTCGCGTTTAGGTAAAGATTTTAAACGAAGATACAACCAACCAGACCTCACGTGAAAGAAGAAGATCGCTAGATAACATTATTTAAAGCCTTTTTCAAAAACACATTTTGAAAAGCACTGGAAAAACCGAGATAAGTGAGAAATAGCCAACAGATGAGAAGATCCACCAAGACATGAAATTCCTGGACTTGGAAAACCCTCAAGCAACGGAAGTGATCACCACCAAAAATATGTAGGCCTATTTTTCATCGAATATTTCATATTATCTGATCAAAGACAATGATTAATGAGAAAAAAAAAAAAAACAACAACAAAAAGTTTGTGAGGCAGATGTGGAAAGAAACCAGATAGTTTTCTTTTCTTATTACGTAAACATTAACTTTTACTTAAAAAGCAAAAATGGGTTTGTTCGGCTTGAAAAAGGAATCTCAAGATGGATCTATGTAATGAAATATTACAAAAACCTACACTAGGTGAATTTATATTCTGTTCATTGTAAATCGATTTAACATGTGTAAAAAAGTCATACATTAATTAAAAGTTCATAGCTAAAATTAAATACACTTACTATTAACATTTAAAAATTTGGAGACTGATGAAAACCACTGTAACAGCGACTGAAACTAGTCACGCTCATTTTAAATGTTAAATTTAATAGTAAGCGTGTTGTTAGCTATGAACTTTTAATTAATGTAGAATGTTCATTTCCCATTTGACGTAGTGAAAAACCACTTTATTCAACAACGACGCAAGTAAATTAAACTTAAAAAAATTCAAAATTCGGAATTTCTGATAGTTAACTATTACAGCGACATCAACCAAATATTTCCTTTTTGTTTCTAATAAAAAGTAAACACTAACCTTTTGTTTTTAATTATATAGTGACTTGTTATAGAACGGGAGAGCAATTCAATTAAAAAATTTGTATTTTCTTTTCCTTTTTTTTAGGAGGAAAAGTTTATTAACTCTATAAGTCTATCATGCTGTATTTTAATTAAAAAGATGTAACTAATTATCATATATTAATTTAAATCCTTTCTAGTTGTTAATGAAATAATAATGATGTTCACAATTTTTTTTTTTCGTTGGGAATTCACGAAGCTTGATTCAATTAGAATCTTCAATAATTCAATTTTAAAGTAACCTTTAACTCGACACGTAAAGACGACCTCTGTAACTTGAGCACAAGTCTTTCGATCCTGTGGCTCTACGAAGTCAATGGAATACGCAACAATCATAAAGATATTAGATGGGATTAATTCATATTGTTACTACATCTCTAGTGATCATAAAGAATCCAAAAGCTTCGGTCAAAGAGCAATCAATCGTCAGTTCATATATAATTCTCATAATTTTCACTTTTTTTTGGTTGCATTAAGATATAATTTAAAATTTAGTAAACTACATTAAAAATAAATAAATAAATTTAATACTCGAAGAAATTATTCTCTAATTTTGATACTGTATTACTATTACTTTAAAAGTTGAGCTTTCTGAAGGCATCAAAGAAGATGACAGATCTGTGATGGAAAAATGGCAGAAGTTACTGAAAGACTCAGTTTATCATATTTATTGAACCTTTACGGCTACTTATTTTGTTTCCATTCTTCCATATACAAATGGCAAGCAATATATAAATATATCATACGTACTAGTATATACGCCCCGTCAACAATGACGTGATAACAATGTGACGGCTGTTAGTTGAGAGTATTTGCCCGTCATTTGTAATGTCTTCATGTAGAGAAATGTCTCTAACGACTCTGATGGCGAGCTTCTGCGTCTAATGCTCGTCTGGCCTGCGCTTGTAGGCTAAAAAATGAAGATTGAAATTTAAAATTTTAATCTAGTAGGCTAAATACGCTAAAAGTAATGTTATTTTTTTTTTTCCTCTGGCTCTTCTCGCATTGCGTCACACACACACACACACACACACACACAGAGGGAGTGATAAGAGATATTTAACAATAATTAGAATGAAGTCCTCGTGACAGAGAACCTCAGGGAAAGTGCGTTACGGAAGTGCGTTAGACACAGATCGGGAAAACTACATAAGAAAGAAATATTGAGATGACCCCATGCGATAAATAGCAGGTCGAAACTATCTGCATTTTTAATTTTTTTTAATTTTTAATTGTCAAAATAATTTTTTAAATGTAAGATATTCTTTTTAAGTTAATATGCAAGAAAAAATTTCCAACAAGGTAAAAATATTAACTTGTACCTAAAATGCAAAGACTTAGTGAAGTAAAATTTGCCTCTCAATTGAATCCACTGTGAATCGAATTACTACCAATACAAATGTACCGGACACTAATCCTGGGGTAAATGAGCTACTAATTTTAGAATTACGGGATTTCTGAAAGTCGCGATTGGTGGCAGATGGTATAATGTAATGGCAGTAAAATGAAAAAAAAAAAAAATAAAAAATAATAAAAAAAATAAATAAAAAGATCAATGTGCTTTTCATTGATTTATTAAAACAATGCATATTCTCAAAATCTTCCTTCAAAAGTATCATTTGTTAAACAACATCAAGATATTTAATATAAATTTAAGTTGGAGTTATTCAAGCAAGCGTTATTCTGATTGCTGACGTAATCCAAAAGAGCAATTAGGTCCTGTCAAAAGATGTCTATTTTTTTAAATACTTTCTGATTGATAAGGGGAGGAAAATTTCTCTCGTCAGTAAATCAGAATACGGAAATTCACGAATTCGTAAATAAACTGACATCAAGGTTCATAAAAAATTATTGAAAATTGCATTAAGATATTTCAGCTTTTCCTCAGTTGAAGTCAATGCCCTTAATCAAAAAAAATAAATAAATTGAAAAATACTGAATGACAGCCTTGACTGGGAAGAATCACTGTTTCTTGAAGATAAATACGAATTGCAATTAAATATTTATGTAATTGAGGAATTATAGGAAGAAAAAAATGTACTCCATACTTAACATCTATCATCTCTCGATTTTCTTTTTTTACACACTTTTGTTGATCAGGGTTTGAAACTTCTTAGTGAGGCAGTGATGCCTTATCAAATATTCTCCACTTTTATAGATGATTAGGACTAAATTTCTGCTGTGATATTTAACAGAGCTAACTTTCCAGTAACAAAGTTACAAAGACTTCATCCATTTATACGAGGATTTCCCCCCCCCCCCCCAAAAAAAAAAAGAAATACTCGTCTCCAATTTTGACAAAGCTGTTTGAAGAAAGCGGGAATATATTGGGTGTGCCAACCAATGGGAGAAGTTCATTACTTCAGGAAAAAAAGAATAAAATTAGAAATACACCCAAACAAATCGCTTCAGGTAGCAAAGACAGACAAATAAGAAATATTGAATTAAAGAAAGGAACAATAAGCCAAATTATCTCATCAAATTTTTTAATTTTTTTTTAAGTCAGCCAAGAATCTTTTAAATGAAATTATTCTATGTAAGAGCCTTTTCACACGACACAACCATGGCAGCGCGGCCACGATCGCGCGGTCAGTCCATTCTATAGATTTTAGTGGAGCCTTTCACACATGGCCGCTTGGTCGCTTCTAGCCGCGCGGCCAGAATTCTGGTCGCGACATGACACGCAACCACCGTCGCGTCGTTCTATAGATTTCAATGTAGCCTTTCACACGAGATGCAATTTTCGTTGCGGCCAAAAATTACTGGCCGCGCTTCGTGTGAAAAGACCCTAAGGGAAACAGAATATAAACTATTCACCATCTACTCACAAATAAATGACAAAACTTATTCTATCATAAACTCTTATAATAATAATAATAATAATAATAATTTGTTGGTTATAATGAGAAACTTTTATTAATATAATTGCTAGTTGTAGCACGTTACTAATTATTAGTAATGTATTATGACTGATAACTAATTAATTAACCAATTGACTGGTTAATCAATTTGAAAATATTTTTTTTTTTCCAAAATAGTATTGAAAATAAAATTTTAATATTTTCAGTCAAATACAAAAAGTTCTCTTACTGGGGTAGCAGAGCGTTGCTAATTAATGCAGTAATTTACTCTAAAGAAGTTGTTGGGAAATAATATTGATAGTTCTTTAACACAAATGTTCATTCTTACACAGGATACAGTTCCATAAGTCTTCACTACTAATGTTCTAATACTGTCGTATTAATCTCCATATAAGCACCTAGCTTTTCACTTGTATGAAATGTGTTAATAGCTAATCACCTTTGTGAATTCCACAATCTCGATATGGTTTTTCACCTGTATAATTAAATTAATTCTATTTGGTTTTTCACCTGTATGAATAGTATTTATATTCCCCTGATTTTTCACCTGTATGAAACTACGCCATTGGCTTAACCCTTGGGTGAAAATCATTTAGCTGAATAGTCGCAACTAATTTCTCTTAGTTACAATGAATGCATACGTCACTCATCATGACGTCACAATTATCTTCATTTACTATTATTCACTTAATGTTCAGTACCCTTGTGTTGATCCTGAGATGAACTAAATTAAACTTTTACGGCCAGTTTCTCCAAATAGTCATAAGTTATTCCTAAATTAAGTCAATTGAATCCAATAGAGTTGCGACATGAGCTTAAACTAATACATTTTGAAGAAACAGGCCATTAGTGATTTAATCAGTGCTTACGCAATTGTAAATACAAATAAACATAGACTTTGTCAATGCTAATTCATTTTTATACCTTAATATTTTTTTTTTCTTTTTTAAATTTTTTCAAACCAATTAGGAACCCAATACTCAACTCTGTTACTATTCGTTTAAAGGCCAATTTTCGAAATATTACGTTACTCCTTCTCTCAAGTTAAACCTATCTTTAAAAATAAAATACAAAAACTAAGTTAGAATAAAGAAGAACTCTTATGTGGAGTAAATATGATTTAATGTTATTGAAATATTGTGTATTGTGATTAAGAATAAAATAATTATTCTTTATTCTATGCTAGCTTATATTCTATATATGTTTGTTTAAATTTGTATTCTAATTCTTTCCCAAGATTTTTACCTATGTTTAATAATACGAGATTAATAAATACATAAGTAAACAGAAATATGGGCCCTCCCAAATTTAAAGTAATAACAAAAACTACATAATAAAAATAAATAAGAAAAATCCATGTGCTGGCCTCCCCTGCCTCAATGAATTTTCAATGTGCAATTAAACAAAAGCGCCTAAAATTTATTATAGACCAAGTGTTTACTAGGTAACATCCCAGAGCAGCTGTCTCACACTTACAATTCTATTCACCTCCATACTGAGACCTCGCTGTTTACTAGTGTCTACTCCCAGCTGATGATCGTTAATTAAGAGAGAAACAGCTGTTCTGGGATGTCAGCTAGTAAACACTTGATCTCAACCTTTAATATGTTTATTAATAAATACTGTTTTTGAGGATAAAGAAAATTATTTCATTAATTATAAAATTTTGTGTGAACTCTAAATAAACCTTCAAGTAGCAAAGCTGCAAAAACTTATTTTCCTTTTAAAACACAAACTTTTATGAAGATCAATTTCAGAAAGCTGTATTCGACTGTTTACGCCCACTGGTATTGTTTCTTTGAAAATCACTCTTGGAAAACCTGTAAGTTTCCTGCCACGTTTAGACTGTTCACTATTTTTGCAGCAATTTTTTCTTAATCTTATTGTGCAGATAGTAAGAGCTGAAACGCCAATTAATTCCTTTTTGTAAGACTAAATAAAGTACAAATAATTTCAATTGTCAAACAAAAAAATCATAATTAATTAACGAAATTTCATATTGTACTTCGCATTTCACGAATGTAAGCTTAATTTCATCTGCAATTTCTAATGCCAAAATCTAAAATTTCTTAGGATATTCTAAGTAATTTTCCTTTTCTTTACAAGAACCCGTAGAACCTTGATGTAACATCTCGACTGAAACAACCCTCAGTGTTTCAAAAGTAACCGATTGGCATCGACACCTACTGCTCATTAGCAAATGGACATCACATTGCCATTACCATTAATATATTTCTATGTGTTTCAAGGGCGTGGTGCATCTTAGTTCACTGTCCCACCCTCCCTTTTCATTGACCTGTTCTTGAAACCAATATATCTGAATTCGTCCATTTCCAAGTGAGACAGTTGTTCAATAACATTTGCTGGGAAGTCGACTCAACCGATATCCGCGTTTCGCTGCCTTCAGTCGATCGTCACTGACAAAATATTTCCATTTCGAATATTTACCGTTAAATGGAACAACCAATTATCAAAATACCATCGGACTTAAATAAACTTATTTCTACTGAAAAATTTGATAGATAAGTTGACCGCTGAATATATTTCTACATGTGTGAAATAAATGCAACTAACAAATAAAAAAATACACATACAGTAGATAAATTTAAAATTTATAATTAATAAAAATAATATATTTCATTTGTTAAAATAGGAAATCACTAAACACACAAAAATTGTTAAAAAAGTTTATGATAAATAAAAATGTTTTAAAAATACATTACAGGTTGAAGTCGAGAACTTTCGGAAACTATGTGTTTCCCTTGTCAATCAAAGTAACAATGAAGACTTTTAGTTTTAAATAATAAATTAATAAGATTTTTGTCCAATCGGAGTGATTTAAAAAGTTGACCAATGTCGGGAGGATCACAAGTTGAAACCGTCAATCAGGATACTTGGTGAGGAATGTTGAGAAATCTTCTATGATTGGTGGTGTTTGATAAGCAAAAACCTAATACAATTTACGCCATATATCCCTTCCACCAAACGTTAGCTAAATTTCTTAGAAAACAATTCTCAGGAACAGACATTACACCCGTTTTCACTCTTAATAATAAACTATCGCTTAACGCCCCCACCAACCGCAAACCTGAATATGATATCACCAAACAGCAAAATTGTATTTATCTTGTGAAGTGCCTGGCAAACCCATGTTTCTATATAGGGAATACAGGGAAAACCATAAACGAGAGATTTTCGAAGCACAGAAGCGCCATAAAGACGGGCTCTCTAAGTTCATCGTTTATTGCCAAACATATATATGATAATAATCACGCAGCCAATTTCAAACAACCAATAATACTGCACCGTGAAAACAATCAATTCAAAAGAGAGACAATTGAATCCTACTATATTTCAACACTGAAATCCTATAATACGGCGCTTCCAAACAATAACATCAAATATTATTTAAACATTTCCACAATAACGGAAATAAAGAAAAAATTAAAAAAGAAAATAAATAAAAAACTACAATCAATCAATTAAAAAAATTTTTATCCTCATGATTAATCATTTTTATTTTCTGAGATTTTTAGATTCATCAAATATTAGCCAAATCAGACGATCTTTCACTTCTACAAAGCCTCCACTCGAATCCGGACAGTTTCCACAAATAGACACTGTGTTCTACAAGAAAAATAAAGTGCTTTCATCAACCCGCCACCAGAGGATGCAGCATACATAAAAATCAAACACCACCAATCAAGGAAGACTTCTCAACATTCCTCACCAAGTATCCTGATTGACGGTTTCAACTTGTGATCCTCCCGACATTGGTCAACTTTTTAAATCACTCCGATTGGACAAAAATCTTATTAATTTATTATTTAAAACTAAAAGTCTTCATTGTTACTTTGATTGACAAGGGAAACACATAGTTTCCGAAAGCTCTCGACTTCAACCTGTAATGTATTTTTAAAACATTTTTATTTATCATAAACTTTTTTAACAATTTTTGTGTGTTTGGTGATTTCCTATTTTAACAAATGAAAAAATTTTTTTAACACACGTTAAGCTTTTATACAAAAATAATATATTGGATCTAAAAACGCTTTTCAAATTAAGCAACAACCTGTGTTTTAATAAGAAGAAACCATCAACGGCAATATATTAAATCCTGCTGTTTCTTTGTCTTAGGAATGTACAGTGTGTCGCAGATCACCGCATTTGCTTCACATTACGGGATCCTCACTCTAATTATGATGCAAAAAAAGCTATATAACGTTTTTTCATCGGAGAAATGCCGTTATTTTTCGAGATAATCGAGGTTTTCTGCGTCCGGAAGGGATGGTCGAAAAGTGTTCCCCTGTAGGAAACATTATTGTTTTTCTCAACAGGCGATTCAGTGATAAAAATATTCTTGTTATGATTTGAAACCTCACATTATGTAGATTATTTTCATGATAACAATTTATCCGATCATTGTTTTCAGAAAATTATAAAATACAATTCTTTTATCGAGTGCGCTTGCTCTTCGCTGTGCCTCATACTAGAGTTGAGGCGATTGTGTTTGGAGGGTTATACTATTTGAACCGTGGGTTGGATTTACTAATTGCAATTAGCCTTTTTGTAGCTTAATAAATGGAGAGTCAAATGACGCAGTGAAATGACACTAAAAGAAAATCAGTAGATGTCAATTTCTATCTTCATGTTTTTAAGTTTTTGATTTGCAATCATCCTTTTTTGATCATTCCTTCTAGCTGCAGAAAACCTCGATTATCTCGAAAAGTCTACGTCCGATCAAAAAAAATTATTTATCTTTTTTGAAGTATATTTAATGAGGAATCCCGTGGTGTGAAGAAAATGAGGTCGATCTGCGACACCCTGTACAACTAAGACACAGAAATGTAAAAGAGTCTTTACGAGCATCGCCATTATGTCTTGTGTGTTTTAGATATTGCGGAAACATAAATCAATATAACCTACTGGCTTTTGTATTGGACTTAGAAGCACAAGGATAAATAGATGGATTGGACTGTGCTGATACTTCAAAGTATTTTAGCAAAAACTGGACGACTTTGCAATGTCACCTCTCTATGGATAATCTATCCCTCCAGTTTCGATTGTGTTCAATATGAACTTCTGAACAATTGTCCCATACAGCAGTTTCCGTTGAAACAGACGTCTAATAAGATAGGCATTTGGAAAACTGTCCTATTCCTCTTCACGTACTTTCCAAAGACCTTCTATTGCAGAGCTTCTCAACAGGCTTCTCAACGACATGGAACGTTGGGGTGCCGCAAGAAGATTCTGAATGCCTGTGTACTAAACTTTCAGCTTCACACTTAGCTAAATGGTCTAATCTAAACTGGCATCCAATAATTTGCGCAAACAGAAATTTTGTTTTATTTTAACAATGAAAGTTAAAAAACTACTAATTCACTTTTCAAATCATTTTAAAATCTAATCAGATACATTTGATGTTCATTTGGAAATCTCAAAATCTTATATTATAATAATAAAAACAATTACAAGTTTGGTGTGCAGAGGGATTTAAGGATTTAGTATGCCATGGGATTTCTGAAAATTTAAAAGTGAGCCATGAAGCGAAAAACATTGCTTTGTTGTCATCGCTCGGCATAGAAAAAAATACAGATTTAAAGCTACAAAAGTCCATGTTTTGGTTGATGTCTTATCCTATGGATCTTCATCTTTCAGCCTTATCACTATACAATTACAATGTGTCTAAGCTTTAAAACAATTTCCCGGAAGTATTTTAGGTTTGCCGTGACTCTGCGTTCATATGAACAGTTTCCAAGGACCTTTGTTGAAACTTTTCTCTACATAAAAATTTTAATAATTAGTTTTAAGGGTGGGATGTTATTTTTTCTACATTGTTCGAAGTTGTTTTTTTTTTACCTTAGCTTTGTACAAAATGGAATGTGTCTTTTTGCAATCTTGTACCAGATAGATTCGTATCTCGTTTAAGCTGGCACCATATTGTATTGTGTTGGTGTGAATGAAATGTCCGGAATATGAACGTCCTTTTCTAATGTTTATAATATTATAATACCAATCTTGACTCCAACTGCATCCGTGCACTTCCGTCATCGATCTGCCAAAGCCTCCAAGGGTGAGAAAAGTCTCGTGGCTGTTAGGCAAAAATGTCAATCTACAACACGACAAACACTTTTTTATTTAAAGAACCTCTTCTCTGTCAAAAGTTGGTCTAGATGGCAAAAGAGGTGATAATCCATTGAAGATATTAAGACTGGGGAAAATAGAGGATGAGGAAGTATTTCATCTCCAATTTATGCAATGCTAGCACAGTCTTTTGGGATATATCTCGCGCGTTTTAGTGCAAGAGAATGGCATCATATCTGGTGACCAATGCAGATTGCTTGTATTGAAGTCTTGGATGCATTTCCCGTTCTGCATTGATGGATATCCTCTTTACAGGAATGCGTCATGAATAACACAAACAGCAGAACACCGCTTAAGAAACAACATCTTCCGTGAATATAGAGGTGGCTTTGGTCATCGCTCTCGAATCACTGCTGATCATCTCTTATTGTCGTACAAGACCCACTGTTCATCACATGTGACAATGTGACGGATAAAAACTTTCCGTTTATTTCCATTAAAAGTCTAAAGGAAAGAACTTCAGACTTCACGCCAGCATATTTTATTGGCTGATGTCAATTCAAGCGACACCTATGTATCCAACTTCTTCATCTTTTCCAGAGCTATCAGACGGCAAACAACAGTAGAACGGTGAACACCAACCTTTACTGCTATTGGTGAACCACTTAGCTTGTGTGCACATTCTTGAGCAGGTCAAGCGAAATCGCTTAAGGTCGATGACAATATTGTTGGTTTTCCAACACTGTATCTTCGTTGCGAAATTTCGAAAACTATCGATGTATCTGCGTACATTAGCATACCTTCCTCAGCTGCATTAAATGTATTAAGTAGCTATTCCACAGAACGTTCAAGTTTAAATTCAAAAAGGAAAATAGTTCTCAGTTGTACTTTAATCATTCTTTACTTGGAAGCCACCTTCTGCCTCGAAAAACCTACTGATAGTCTTGCGTAACACAGCATGTATGCTAGTCATATAGCAACGTTGTGACGTGTAACCTGTGACGTTCTGGGATGATTCCATTCTGGCTAGTGAGGGATTATACAATCTCTACTTGAATGAAACTTTCATTCGCACCAATCCAATAATTTTTCTAATTAATTCCCGGAGAGAATAATTCCCGGAGAGATGACGCACTGTCTGTAGTTCGGTTGTAATCCGCTAGAAGGCTCTGCAAAGCAGCAGACATTTTTCAGGAGCTTACTAGTTCTTTGAGTGGCATTATGTTCCCCGTTTGTTTGTTTTCTGGCGGCTATAATTAGATATTTGAGGTAAATGCACTTCTGCATTAGTGAAAATTTACTTTGTTGATACTTTAAGACCCTATTAATCAGAAAAGAAGTATTAAATCATTCCAATATCAAATGTTTGTAAACCCATAACGAAACTTTTCATTTACATGCCATGGCAGTAGTTTATATCCATGAGCCTTATGAAAGTTTTAGAAGTCCAAAGTTATTGTGTTCACAGTCTCCGATGATATACTTTCCTTCATCGTCATTTATTTTTGCTTGGGCGGGTTCTCCCTTAAGGCTTGGCCTTCGCCAACTGCTGAATTGCTGGCAGACTGTGGTCGACTTTAGGTGAGATTCAAATGTGAACCTTTATCAATTCGTGGTTGCTTTTTTGTTCTTGTTTATGATTTTTGATCTTATCTCTCTGCTGATCTTCAATCCATGCAACGGTCTGAAGGACTGCAGAACTGACATCGCATTCAAGAGCAAAAGTATAATCTCCCCAAAATAGCTATGTTTTCGTTGGCTTGCTGCTTTATATTTATGTTGCAGTAACAGATTGTACTACGCAGGTCTCATGACGAACGCGACATTCCATTCCATGGAGAAGACATAGCAATGGTCAAAATCCTTCACTCCTTGACTAAAAAAAAAATGAAGGAGCTGTTTGAAATCTTCACACGGAAGGTTTTCAAAATCACGAAATAAATTTATAAAACACTTTCTAAGCGCTAAAAAAAAAAGAATATGGAAGGAAAATTTTCCAGTTTTTAAACACTATTACTCATAAATTTATGATTTAAAAAGGTTAGCTGCTATTTCTAATAGATTCAAATATCAGTCTAGTCTTCCTTTAATTTTTGCTGTATTTTAGAGAATATTTTCATAAATCGAATAGGTTTCAATCTGAACAAAAAAAAAAGATAAATTTGACGTTTGACTTGCAATGATAAATAGTGACTATTATTTTAATAGTCATTAAAATAATGACTTCAACGGTTTATTTCTTAAATCTCATGAACAAGGATAATCCATAATTATTTCCCGAAACTACGGCCCACGCTTGAGTTTCATCCGGGCCCGCCCTACCGTACATCACAGCAACCAACTAATAATTATGTCTTAGTTAACCCATTTTACTGATCTTTTTTTTTGGAGCTCTTCCTCTTTTTTTTATCGAAGAACCGCAAATCAAAGTGTTTCACGGTGTTGTTGTAAAGTGCTAAATAAATGCAGTAAGAGTAAAAAACTAGGGCTTTAATACATATACAGTCTGCGATTCTTTAACTATAGGCAAAGGAGACAATTGAACTCGGACTTTACTTCCTCTGAATTAAATTCGAGAATTTATGGTGAACTGGCGAATGACAATTACATATCACCAGAGAAAGAATCGATTCTTACAAGTACTGTAGTGTCTTCAATCTTTTTTGTAAGGAAGCAACAGTTTCAATGGATATTCTTCAAAAATTCTTTAAAAAGCAGTTTCTATACGAATTTTGATTAATATTTAAATATCGACATTTGTCCTTTTTTTTTCAAGATTAAATTCCAAACACCAGAATGCAGATAAAAATAAATATATAACTGTTCCATACCTCCTACATAGGTTTTTTTCTCCTACCATATGTATTGTGATAAAAGATCTCCAACATCTCTAAAATAAAATGTAATAATTTACATTTATTAGGATAAAGCAAATTTTCAGGGGAATATCGTTCCCCCTTCCTCAAGCCCATTTTACAAAGAGTTAGTGAAAATTCTGTTGAACAATTAAATTATTACATATACATTTTGTTAATAATATTACAACTTTCTATTATTAATTAAAAATTTCCTAAAAAACTTTCTATTTGTTAGTTATTTGCCAATTCTTCTATTGTAACCTTATTATTGCAATTTTCACACAGCTTCTCAATAAAAACTTTTGCTATTCTTACAAAATATTCATTCACTTCAAGTCCATCACACCTATTGATATTTCGTTCTTTCGTGTTTCGAATGTACTTGCTTTCAATCATTTTTTGTGTTTTTGTTTCTTTCTCCACACATAAAATTTTAATTTCACTATTATCGCAGTGCGTTTTTTTCTTACAATGTTCAGCGAACTCTGACTTATCTATTAATTGATTTTGTATGTAGGTGCCGTGTTCTATCATACGTTCCTTTACCGTTCTTTTACTTTCTCCAAGATAGAACAATTTACAATTCAAACATTCTATCTTGTACACTACTAGTCGGCTACCCGTCGCTTCGCTCCGGAAGCCTCGCGTATGTAACGGAAATTTATTTGTTACATACATAACAATTTATTTGTTACATACATATTAAAAAAACACACATACACAAATTACATCAAGTAAAATAAAACTAAAATTTTTTTAAAGTTTTTTTTTATTTTAATTTTTGATGTATATATTCTCTCAATTCACGACTGCTTTTAGAATCAGCGTGTGAATCATATATCTGTGATATATTTTTATTTTTTATAGAGATTAGAATGTAATCCTTGTGGTCTAATGCTTAAGACGTCTAACTTCGGAGCAGAAGGTTGCATGTTGGATTCCAGTAGATAACTTGTAAAAATTATTTCTATTTTTGTAAATTACAATAATTGCACCAGACCGAAAGAGAAATAAAAGATTTTCGTAATATAGATATAATTTTCAGTCGCTTTTGAGCTACAAATAGTGAGCTTTCAGTATTCTACTTAATAGAAATAGTGCTTCTTTCTTTCTTGAGTCTCTTTTTTTTATTTCCATTGATACTTTACAGTGGTTTTTGAGTTAGAAATAGTGATTGTTTTTGAGTAACGAATAGCGATTTTTCAGTATTCTACCTAATAGAAATAGTGATTATTTTTTTTTTCTGTTCTTTTTTATCCAATTCCAATTGATACTTTTCAGTGGTTTTTGAGTTACAAATAGTGAAAATTATCTATATCTATTAGCTAGGCCATCAGATTGTTCGATATAGATATTTGAAGAAGAGATTTCAGATGGACGTTAGTTGATATAGATGATAAATGAAGATTATAGCTTGTATACGAAATTCTTCGCAACAAATTGATTGTGAGTATTCTTTAGAGTGAAGATAATTCAAATTCTGTTGAATTGTGACTCAAAGACCTAAAGTTTTATGTGAGTTAAGACAACGTTTTTCCAATTATATGGCAACTTTATTTAGAGTTTGTCCTTGAGCTTTATTGATAAATATCGCATTAGAAGGTCTGATCGGAAATTGTTTTCTTGTGAAAGTGAATGAAAGTAGATTACCGCATGGTTCCATAGACCTCCTATGGATGAAAACAAAATCTCCTTTGTGAGTTCTGTTATAATTTCGGTTTCTATGAGATCATTATCGAATGAACAGCATTTAAGTTGAGTTCCATTGCA
>JAFIDM010003189.1:38893845-38930474 GCA_023159025.1 Thereuonema tuberculata | reverse complement strand
GTGTGTGTGTGTGTGTGTGTGTGTGTGTGTGTGTGTGTGTGTGTGTGCGCGTGTGTGTGTGTGGCGCAATGAGAGAAAAAAAGAAAATAACTTATTAATTTTAGCCTACTAGATTAAAATTTAAATTTCATTGTTCATGTTTTTAGCTTCTGTCCGTCAACAATGGCGCTCGCTATCAAATAATGAGTTCATTCAAAAAGGAATAAAATATCACTTTTTGCCATAACCGCTTGGAATCGATTCTTCTTGGATTATCTCGTACTTGCCAGGGGGAGATAGGGGGGGGGGGTATAGTTATTACTAAAAAGAAGTTAATAAAATAACATATCAGCATTCTCGTTTTAAAGAAATGCATATAAGTTATTTGTAAATGTCTTTATTCATTTTCATTTTCAAATCCATTTTCTATTTTCATCTTAAAATGAATATTAAAGAGGCTGTTTCATTTATTTATTTTTGGGAAACAGATTTTCATTGCCACACCAAAATTTCAAATTACACTCAACTTTCACTCCCTCAACTCAGAAAGTAAAGAGTTATTGTTTTCAAACCCTAAGAATCGTTTTTCCAATTTCTTACAAACTAACGTTTCTCTGTAAATCTCCTTCTTTTACAATCGGTTCTTTGTGTATTTTCATTCTGCGCATCATTTCATGTTTTAATGACCTTCCCTTCATTGGGTTCATCTCAGCTAATTATATCAGTCGCAGATATTCGAGTCTTTGTGATCTTTGGTGCTGGCGCTTGAACCCTGCAGACACGGAGGAAGAGTCCAAAACAAAAGACACTCCTCATTAAGCACGAGACCAGTCTCTCAATTGAGGTAACGTTTCAACAGTTTTTCAAAATCCCTTTGGACATCCATTATTCATTTCAAAGCGGTTATTTAAGTGACTGCGTTCAATAACCAAAGAAAAACAAAACAAAAAATATCCAGGTTTAAGTTAGAACTGGTTAAGTCAAAAAGAAAAAGATAACAAATTAAGTAGATCAAGAAGTTCCATTTTTCTACCAAAAATTAACATTGAATTAAGCTCATTTAATAGTTTTTCTTCTTCTTCTTCTTCTTCTTCTTCTTCTTCTTATTATTATTATTATTATTACTTTGAATTTCTTTTTTTGTGATCAGATAACAAGAATTTCATTTTTTTCCCAGCTAATTTTAAGAGTCTATTTCTTTCATTTTAATTTTTGAAGAAAATGATTTTGGATAAAACTAGACGGCTGCCCGTCGATTCGTTCGGTAAGCCTCGCATAAGTAATGGAAAAAAAATATTTCCTTTATTCAAAAAAAAAATTTTGTATAATAATTTCTTTAACGTGAAACAATACGAACACCTACTATATCGACACTTGTTAAAATCCGATTAGCCAAAATTTAAATTAAATGATAATTGACTAAACTTCAAAAAAAAAAGAAAAAAAAAGATTAAAAATTTAAAAGAATTAAAACTTTTATTACGTACGTTTCTAAACCTCTGCAGAACGGTTTCTTTCTCAAATGAATTAAAAAATAAAAGTTAAAAAGTTAAAAATAGGTTGTTATTCCCCCAAGGGATGAGATAAGCCAGGTAGGGGGGAATAACAACCTATTTTTAACTTTTTAACTTTTATTTTTTAATGCATTTGAGAAAGAAACCGTTCTGCAGAGGTTTAGAAACGTACGTAATAAAAGTTTTAATTCTTTTAAATTTTTAATCTTTTTTTTTTTTTGAAGTTTAGTCAATTATCATAAAAAAATTTGTATTTTAAGTTTAAATCTAAAGAATGCATGCAACATAGAAATCCATTTGTAACACTTGGAAATTTACATAGTTGAGTTGACCATGACAGAATACTCCTGCTGCCTGGCAACGCGCATGCGCAAATCAATTGTTGTGAACAAAATTGACCATATTACTGTTGCCTGGCAACGTGCGTGCGAACTTCAATTGTTGCATAATTCCATTATTGAGGACGTACGCACACTCGCTGTTTTTTTAAGTCTTCTGATACAAGTATCGGAAGACTTATATTCCCGTTTTTGAGGACAAGTATCATAAAAATCTCATTAAATTATCATTAAGCACAACAATCACAACAATCGCAACAATTGCTTCTTTTGCATGCGCAACAATTACATTTATAATGCAGCTCTACAACAATCACAACAATTACAATAGATGCAATAATTGCGCCTTTTGCATTCGCAACAATCACATTTATAATAAAAAGGAAATTAAAGTAATAATAATTATATTTTCTTATCAGAAGACGTTGCGCAGCGTTATGATTGGTTTACTAATCGCTTTCCCTACCTTGTTTAATAATATAGATGTAATATTTTTAGAAATCTTCTGACATACTGAATTTTACATTCCTATCTGCAATGTAAGGTTAAGGCTTGAGGATTCTCCCCTATGTTGACCGTATGGAGAAACACAAGGACTATCTTTGCTTGAATTTCAAATACTAAGCAAAGATAGTCTCTCGCCCATAACTTACATTCAAGTTTCAAGAAGATTCTAATTCACAAACAGACCTATCTAAGTCTTTGGTAAAGATATTACGCATGCTTCTGTCATATTATCAATGATTGATTTATTAATTTGACGCTCAGGTAGACGAAGATGATGGATAATGAATTTAACGGAAGAACACTATTCAAACATTGAATCTGTATCTGAACGATAGCAGGACGGCGTCTTTAGGCCAATCTATCCAAATGGCTCAAAAGAAAATGTAATGAATGAAATATAAAGATAGTTTTCACCTACTGTCAAAAAAGATCATGTTTATACTACTATTTGATACGAAGCCTGAAAAATTATTCGTTTATTTCAGAATCGTACATTTCTTGGCTCAAGAAATTTAAGCTTTTATAATAGATGACCATCAGCAGTTAACTTCTAGATGTAGGCAATACTTACCAGCTCTAATTTATATAGCTCATCTTCGAATATAAACTAGATATATACAATAAAGCAAAAAGTTGGTGTCAATCTAGTTTATGTATTGATATAATCTGTCTAAAACATGTTAACCATTCACTTAGAAATATTACGAGCTATTCTTAATCGAATTTATAATTGTTATTAATAATAATAAATAATACAAAAGCATTTATATTTTTTCAAAAATTTATTCATTATGAATTTAATGAAAAAATCAAAATTGAAAGCAACATTGAATGATGCATTCGAAATGATATTCCAGTTCGAAATGCTAGTTATCACGAATTCAATCGAAAAAACAATAACAGAGAAGTAATATAGACCAGCCTACATTCCCGTTTAGTTGCCGAGGAATGGATTTCTCATATGTTTTGGTCCGTTTCAGATTCTGAAGACTATTGTTAGATGGCTAACAATGACATTTTACATAGACTATCTTTCTATTGGAAGATCGAAACAATGAATGACTAACAATGAATCACATTATTGTAATAAAATGAAAACCTACGTCAGTTGACTATTAGCAGTCACCTAAGAACGGTCCACAGAAATCTGAAATGAACTACGGTAACCAGCAGTTTTTCTCAACGTAAATGAATACTAATATATATGCTAAGATTTATTACATAAAATTCATTGGAAACAAAACAAATTTATTAAAATTTAACAGTTGAAGGCAAGAACATCATCATATTTTTCGTGGCCAATTAGTTCTCACCAGTCAAACAGATGTAACATAAAGTTACCCTTAAGAACCACAAAATGCTGATTTCGTCATTAAAAAGTTTTCACAATAGCTTAGAATTAACCAAAACCCGACCTCCTGTTTTAGTTACCTATTGTTTAGTGTTAATATAGCTGTAATAACTGTAATTCATCATCTACTTAGCAAAAAAAATATGACATAAGCGAAACAAGTTATATTTCATCATAAATATCTCGTCTGAGATAAATGATGTGGACGTGTAAATAGTTTACATTTGGAATTTACAGACAAAAAAAAAGCATCGGCACACGAGAAGATAATAAACCGATCTATGGAAAGACATCGGCTGTGTTTGAATACTAATTAGCACTTAAGACATCAAGATAGGATTAGTCACACTTAAAGGATACGGGTATAAATTATCCCAGAGCTGAACGGAATTCTTAAAGAGAACAAAATTTATTCAGGCGAATACATTTAGGAGCCGAAAAACCTACTGAAGAATAATTTAAAATATAATAACTCCGCAATGAATATAATTTTGATCTTAAATGTGGCATTAACGTTTGATAATTATTTCTAATTATTGAAGTAATAAATAATTTTGTTTTATTGTACGTTTTCAGTCAGTAAAATGGCGAAATGATTTTCATAATTACGAATATTTTATAAGTCTTTAAATTAAATTGGTGCGTACTTATTCATTCTTATTATGTATCTACGTCATTGTAAATGATGATGACTCTAAAAGAATTAGGAGTTGATTCCCGTTCAGGAAAGATCATTATAACTCTCATTACAGTTCTTGCGTTATAAAAAGTTGACGATGCTCGTTTGTGTCCACCGTAGCGAACTAAACATCGCAGTGTATTTTTAGGTTGAATCTGCTTCTGAGAAATCTGAGACAAAAATACTTACGATAAATAAGCTGTTATCTTTCCAATTGAAAATTTTAATAAATAAAAATGAATGTTTCTTTGTGTTTGTTTGCGTTCCTATACAATTCATCAGATTGCGATGAAACTTTGGTGAGTTGTTGTGCGCACGCCCGCGAAGGTTTCTGAATTAGTAGAGCCATTTTACAATATCTGGTGCGCGAGTCGTTTCAACAAATTAGTGTATTTCCGGTTTTAAACGTTTGCAGTTTCCGGTGCGACTCGCATTTGCAATGACCATCAACAAAGCACAGGGACAATCGCTACAAGTGTGTGGACTAAATTTGGAAAATCCATGCTTCACACATGGACAGCTGTAGTATGTGGCCTGCTCACGCGTCGGAAAACCTTCTGACTTTATTCGTGTGTGCACCAGATGGAAAAACAAAAAATATTGTGTTTCCAAAAGCACTTCAATAAACAGAATTAAAACACAAACACTTTCTTTCTTTGAGTGGCATTGCAACGCATGCCGGATACAGCTAGTTCTATATAAAATAATTAACACCTAATAGACAAACGATTCTAATACTGAAACTTGGCAAGGTACAGTTGACGTGCCAACTTTGAATATTCACATGTGAACTAATTAAAACAGCTGTTTAAAATGAAAAGGATAGTGGACAGTTAAACCTTAACTTTTTCGATAATTATTGTTTTATCTATTAAAGCCGATTTCGGATTGGAGGAGGCGTGTTCAGTCCCCGACCTCGGATGTCGGGTGATTTTTCCACTCTAAATTCTCCTCCAGAAGGGTCCTAGGGTCCACCCAGCCCAAGGGTATCGGCTTTCTTTCCCGGAGGTACAGGAGGGTGAGCGTTGGACTGATCGCCCGACCTCATCTCAGTCCCGGGCCAAAGCAATGTCTGGAGCCTTACGCCCAGTGCCCCCAAGGGACATCGTGGGCTCCAGTGGAGATACACCTATCTACCTATTGCAGTAAAAGAGCTTTAAGAAGTTTTGAATATTAATAGTTTAATCTCTATGAAATCAAATTTATCAAAGTTAATAAGATCATGTTCAATAGCTCTGCTACAAATTCAAGTTTTTGAGATAAGTTGTTTAAGATTGTTTTCAGATTGTGATTACTGCGCTTTAATGACTAATTATTTTGATTGTTAGAAGTCTCTTTCGTATAGGTCCAATTTACACTAAAATGAGTAGAGATCTTATCTTAATAATCGAAGGTAATAATCTAAAGTTTTAATTATCTAAGATTAAAAAAATTATGTTGATCACAAAAGGACGAACACAGACAGACATTGCGGAGTTTTTTTTTTTGTTTTTTTGTTTTTTTTTATTTTAATGTTTATTAATCCTATTAGGTATACTTATAAGCGGTATACCTGTGTTATAGGAATTGAGCATTTTAATATTTTTTTTTTTTTAAAGTTATTAATTAATACTTAATTTTTCCATCTATCACATCTGAAATTATATTTTGTTTTATTTGCTTAAAAGTTACTTAGAGTTAAAAGTTCAAATTGCATTCTAATACCTTTCTTTTCTAACAATGGTTTTCCTCACTTCTATCATATTATGGCGTATTACACACGTTAGACCAAGTGCTGTATTTAGCATGAGAGCATATGGTAACATATGGTAACTCTTTTACAATAACCACATGCAGGAGATTTATTTGAAAATATTTGAGATTTATTTGTACAAAGATTTATTTGAAAATATTTGAAGTGTAAATGTATTCGTTAAATAAACATGGAACATTCAAGAACTAAGTAACAAAAATAAAATACTAATCAATCATAATAACAAGATAAAATTAGGTGCCAGCTTTTAACGCCGATCACAAATGAATTACATTAATTTAAAATAAAATGAGCTTATTTTTATTATTAGTTTTATGTAGTTCTTGGAGGTACCATATTTATTAGCTCATGGTATTCATCTTAATCTCCTCGTGGTTATTATTTGATGAGCGCCAAAAAACGTGAAACAGTAGTTCCGGGATATTTCCTAGTAACATTTTTTGGAAAAGCCCTCGATTGTACAAATCTATAACTTACTTATGAATTCAATCATTTTGGTATGATTATGTCACTTATAGTAATTTAATTTCTAATATATTTTAATGTATATTCATTATGATGTACATATTTTTTATGTACAAAGTGTTCATACATGCACAGCTCAGAAACATCGATATCTCATTTATTTATCATTAATGTAAGGATCTGCATCAGACTTTTTTTAAATATTGAATCCTTGATTAAAAAAAAAAAGAATTCCTTTGAAAGTTATAGAGCTATAACTTACAAAAAAAAAATTAGCAATCATTTATTAGAAACATCCTAATTAATAACTGGAATTACAAAGGTTTGGGAAAATTCGAGCCAGGACCTCTGAAGAAATTTGTAGTGAATGTCGTTTAGCATGAAGGTCTATTAGAAGAGCTCATCTGTACTCAGATGATGATGGGGGTGTAAGAACATCATCGCCGGGATGAATACATAGAGGAGGGCGACATTTGTGCCGATTCTCCAATTATTCGCGCCCTGATGGTTATCTGGCAAACTCAGGGAACCAGAAATCTTCCCCTATGTATGTGGTGCGTTTAGGCCTATGTATCGGGGCTATTTGTCTTGAGAGTCGTCAGCCCCATCTCGACGCTGATTAATTATTGAAACCCGCGGGGAAATTTTCCGCCGAATGATTCGAGAGGCTGTTAATCAATTTTTCGTTGGTGATCGGGAATCGGGCGACGCCACCTCTTCCGCCGGCCTTGTTTCAGTCTTTCGAAAAACATCCTCCACCAACAAGAAGCCAACACTTTTCTAATAAATTAAACAAATACGAATAAGGAGACGTACGAAGAAAACATTAAGAGTTTTTTTTAAAAAAAAAAACACTGCCATTTTCTTTTTTGGCTTATTGATATAAATTATTTACTTATGTTTCCATTAACATCTGTTCAATTAATGCTTTGTATTAAAAATTACAATTGCCTTACATTAAAAAAGGAAGATTTTAATCTCTATTCAGCTTTTCTTAAAAAGCACTGAAACAATTACGGTAGTGTTCATTGGTTTGCTAATGCCCGTTAAAAAAAATTATTCTTAATTAAACCAGCGCTTTAAACAAATGCAATCATAATAATAACTTCATATTGTGAAACTAATACCAATAACATCAACTTATATTTAAATTAATATCAGATAACGGTTTAGGCAATGTCTACAAATTTTACATCGACATTTTCTAAACCGTTTTCTGTGTCTGCTCAAGATCGGTAACTAAGGAATGCATAATAACGAAAAGCGCACGCGTCCAGCAAATACAACGATTCCTATTCTTCTTGTTTGATATCTGCCTTTGTTCCTAATAAGTTAACCAAAATCAGTTGCGTCAACCTGATCCAGAAGTTCTTGAATCCACTGCTTTCAGAATTTTGAGAAACATACGGAAAATTTAATTGGTCAAAACAGATTCGGGGACAGCTAAAGTGTACATTCACGTAAATCTCAATTTTTAAAAGTGTAAATTCTTTTGGTATTACAGTATCACTGATCTAATAGTTGTAATGTATTAAAAGAATCACAAAACGAAAAAGTAAAAAAAAAAAAAGTCCTCTTTTAAGATTTAAATATGTATTCAGATGTATAATCATGATAGCTCAATAAGTATTTATCCTAAGTTCCTAAAGGTCAACGACTGGCAGTCATTCAGTCTTTTTTTTTTTTCGCATAAACCCGCACCACCATTAAAATAAATAAAATAAACTTATATAAAAGGAAATTAAGTTTTATTAAATGTGTCGCTTGGGATGTATTACTTTAATTTTTCACTTCCGTTTCCGGTTTATGGAATTGATTGGTTTATCGACGTATTTACTGCAGGAGATCATTATTGGATTGTGATGTTCGTTGCATTGTTCGCAATTCACCTAAAATCTTTGTTTGAGAATAGAAATAAAAAAGATTCTACCTCTACCGTTTCGAAGATGTTTCAGGACATATACCTTAAGTATAAAAAGAAAGGAAGTCTCTAGTATTATTAATGAGGTTACTATAAATACGTTTTTTTAAATGAGAGGATTAATGTAAAAATGATAAAAACAAACCAGGAAAATGAAAGACTTAAATTAATTTCTGTGATCAGTAAGTCCAATATCAACTTCATCTTAGTATAAATGGGAAGGTATCTTCACATCGAGTATTGACACACGAACTACAAATGAAGCCATTCTTTTTGTTGAACACAAATGGTAAATACTGTCTGTACACCGAGATACAAATTATTTATAGGTTTGAGCTAACGTTTCTTATATATCTTAATTTGAAAGGAAAAAGTTTTAGAATAAGGAAAAAAAAAAAAAGATATTCACTTGTTTAAGTGTCGTAATCACGATAATTCAAAATGATCTGTAATTATTTAGATTAGATGGATTAGAAGAAGTATGTCAGCGATTCTAATTCTTTACAAAATTCGTATCCCGACAAAGTTGGATTAACAAGGAAACAAAAGAGCTTCAGATATATTCGTCTTCAAGAAGTTTTTAGTGAAAGGTAAGACTTTGCATTATATAAATGTGATTCTTATTTCATTACTTCTTATATTAATTATTGATTAATTATTGATTAAAAAACAGATGTCATCTAAAATGCCCTCTGTTGGTATTTTAGCTCTGCAGAATCTTGCAGACCAATACAGCAATGCTCTGTAACCCCCCCCCCCCCCCAAAAAAAAAAGGTCGTCAAAATGTGACCCAATATCTCTAAGTTCATTACAAGCAAATAGGTGATCAGCAGTCATATTACAATCTCCAATACAAAGTTGGCAGGACCTTCAATGCACAACACCAACCTTCTTCGAATGAGCTTCAAGAAAATTATGTCCTGTCTTAGTGACAACACTGTCTTCTGGAAGTGTACTGAGGAATATGATTTCTATTCAATAAAGTTTCCCCATCTTCTTCCTTTAGTGTCCCGGATGTTTGTTTTCATAAGAAGATTATCCTAGAACTTATTAATCATCTTTTTGGCCGTAGCCAGTGTAGTCATATTGTATCAATGAGATCCTTCTTTCGCCAATGTTATCAGCAACGTCAATTGACTGGTATATCACAGTGAAAGAGATCGACTTAATTCTCTTCTCGATTCTCAGAAACATACAGAATTTACATTTTTTAAGTTATTTGTTAAGTTTACTTTAAGTAGTTCTTTGTTCTTTCTACATTTTTTTTTCTAACCTGAGATTTTACTAACTTTTTTTAAATTTTTATTTTATATCTTTCTAACTTTTATTCACTTAAATTAAGCATCTCGGCTGCAACGATAAAGAAATTCAAGATATTTCAAGATAAGGTTTAGAGTCGAGATAAAAGACAGACACCTCTACTCCTTGTATCATTGCTAACTGAAATTATTTCTCTTTTTATGACTATTGAAAGAACATCCCTTCCCATTAAAATAAATCTCGAAAACCAGTAAATTTTCAAGTTCTGGGCCTTGACAGTTGTGGTCTGATTCCTGTATTACCTAATCGTAAATCTTGTTGATGCTAAACAATTCATCCCTGTAGCAATAGACTCAAGCAGTTCGACGAAAGGCAGATAGTTAAGTAGTGCGATCTCTAATGGGGCAGAGGAAATACAGGCTCCTATGTTTCAAAGACGAATTGCGATTTAGAAGATGAAATGTTGAGTCTGACGCTCGCCTGCCAGGAAACTGTGGTAAAGAAATCCGATATAGGAGATTGGATGAGTTCACCTGGAGGAGGAGAATTCCTGATTCTCGTTCTTTAGCCAGGCAAGTTCCTTTAGCAGAAAGTTCCCACTAGGTTGACAAAAGCAACAAAACAAGAGTATTGTTATATTAAAGAGTATTATTAAAATCAGTGGATGGGTATTCTATTTATTGTAATAGTTTCACTAGTGATTTTATATCCTTTGGTAGTGTTGAATGATTTAGACATACTTAAACATTTTAACACCCTGCAGTTCTACGAATAAATACAACTTCTAAGAATAGTTGTCATTTTCCCTGAGATTCTAATTTTACAGCTCGAATTTTTACGTATGGGAGCTTTGTCGTTATTTTTACATTGATTCCAAATGTTATTTTCTGTAACTCATACAAGTCCACTTATGACATCCATTTGTTTTTAATACTATTTCTCACGTAGATACTCCATAACTCTTACTCTCCGTGAAATGTTAATTTCGATGGGAAAAAAAAATAGAGAAAATAGAACAAGTTGTTAAGGATCTATAAGCTTTCATGCGTTCTCAGCTTCATCATCGAGGGTAAATCTGGCAGATGAGTCCTGATAAGGACGAAACAGCTGTCTCAGATTCCCGTCGATGATCGCTCAAGGCGTGAAAGCATAGGAAGGTGATAAATTTCATTCGAATACGTGAATGATAAAAGCAATAAATTAATCCTTTTTTATAAAACAAAAATTTCCTGTTATTTTACTGTCTTTTCATAACCCCTTATATTGAAAGCCCACTGAAAGAAATACAAACTTGATTTCATTTCCAAAAATGAAAAATTTTAAAAATTAAAAAAAAATATATGTATATATATTACTACCTCTTTAGATTTCAAACAAGAAAAACGAAAAACTAAAAGCAAATTTGGGTAATAGAATTCACTTCATTTGAGATAAGATTTTGTGGCTTCGAAAAAGGACTCTTGAGGTGGCGTCAACATCATTCGACACCAAAAGCCGTCGATGACACAACTCCACCCACCCTTCACAGGCGTTTGACACCCTCTAATTACACTGGTCTGTAGTTTAAGAGAACCTGATCTACTATCTATCATTGGAAAGGGGGTGACTTCCCTACAAAGCACGTCCACACTCAATGCGTTTTTTCAATCACTATTTAATTATAACATTGGAACCACGTTTCATTGTCTCAGTTCAAAGCCATAAATCCATTCGTTCCATTATTTTCAAAGACAATTTACACCATTTGAGTTTATACGACAATAATAAAAGGCTCGTGAATTCAAGTTCAAACATTTTATTTCTGAAAAAGATTTTTTTTTTTTTTTGGAAATCATTTGAAATGCAGCAAATTTACGTAACGAATAACAGATTCATATTTTAAATATTCTGATTTCAAATGTTTCGAAATATTATTTATGCTCATCTTCACTTATTTGTATCAGTACTTATTACCTTTTTAATTAAATACAATATTCTACAATGAACGATACGGAACCAGAAGTGTAACTGGAAAGGCGATGGAAAAGCCGTGTTCGATCTCTGGCTGTGATCGAGTTATTTTTCCCCTGTTCTTTTTTTTTTTTCTTCTTTAGATAGGTCGTAGGGTTTCCCCCCAGCCTTTCAAATAAATACTGAGTTTTCTTTCCCAGATGATGAGGAGAAATTAAAATAAGTGAGCAACGGGTCTCCATTTGTCAGGCTAATGGTAATAATCAGACTACTCACTCCCTTATACTAATGAAGATTTAATACTCAAAAAGTATTACTAATATTTTACGGATACTTTATTACTTTATTAAATGAATTCCATTAACAATATGTTTGGGTTTTTTTCTAATCGTCCTATTTATAATCATGTCTGTGCTACATGTATAAAAAAAAAATTATAATTCGTAATTCGCTGATTTACTGATAATAAGAAATCAATTATAATGAACTTTTTTTCATATTCAATTAAAAAAAAATAATCTTTGTAGCGAAAACAGAAAACAATAATTCTTAATCATTAGTTATTCAAGACTTCCTTTTTACTAAAGCGAAATTATCTTCCAAAAAAGAAAAAAGGATGCTTAAATGAGAATCTTAAACTACAGTGATTAGATTCATATTCAGATTTGTTCATAAAGTTCTAGTATGTAAAGTATGAGATACATATTTACGCAGTTCCAAGTCCTTTACGTGAAACAGGCTTTTTTAGTTAAATGATTAGTGTATATAATAAAACAACAACTCAAGTGAAAATTAAAATAAAAAAACACGTAAAAAAACTAAATTTGATATGAAAACCTTTTCTTCACAATCTGAGTATAATTATATCTGATAAATGCTGTCAACGGGCTAAGAAAGAAAAATGGACTTTGCTTATATAAATTAAAAACTTTGCTTATATAATTAAAACTACTTTCAATTTGAAAATTAGTATCCAATATCTGAAAAACCGCTTAGTCCTTAAGAGCGAAAGATGTAACAGCTGAAGTTAAGATTAATAAAAGAACTTCCGTTAATTTAGGCCAATGTTTGTTTATTACTCTCTCTTTGTGACAAGGGTTATATTTAACCAGCATTACCTAAATGGACATTATACCAATTTATAGTTTCGCTTTTTCTGTTTTCTAGCCTAAAATGCAACATGTTGACATTCATTTCGGACCGTTCCTATGTTTAAAGAGTCCTAAAATCATAATAAAAATCTAACAGAATCTTAATTTAAGTTAAAAAAAAAACTATACGGTCTTCATTAAGTTCCCATAGTTCTCATCTTTGAAATGCTTTTTTTCAGAATCAAAATGCTACTGTTTTTCTTTAATAAAGCTTTGAAAAAAAAAAAAAAGAAAAAAGATGAAAACAGTTATAAACGTTAAATGAATAAAACCACAAATTCTTTTTCCTCTTGAATAACTCTACTATATTTCAAAACATATCCTGTTTCTTCATCAGGTACAAATTGGAGAGAAATCGATTAAGTTTCTTCTCAAATCATAAAAAAACATGAAATAAACATCGAATATGATAACAATATTATGTTATCATGGAATATAATAATATCATTAACTATTTGAAAGTTTGAAAATAAACAATATCGTAAATAATCTGAAAGTTTGAATGTAATGATAATATTTTCACAAATTGATAGATAATGATAATAATAAACATTACAATTTGAAAATTTGATAGTATCATGGAATAACAATAACATCATTATAATTAAAATAATAAAATCAAACAACTTCTATACATTTTTAATTTCTATATATATTTCTGAAATAAATTTTAAGGAATATTGTTAATTATGAATTTGTGGTTTTATTTATTTAATATTTACAGCGCTACATCGGTCAATAACCGAACTACGTCACTAATTCCAGGAGACTGATTAGCAGATTGTGTGACTAATGATATTAACGAATCGAAGATAAGGATAAGGAGTTTTTCAATCAGACACTAAAATAATCGTGAGGAAAAAAAAAAATTAGTAAAGTAGAGGTAATTTCACAAGTTTTGCTAATTTCATCTCAAAATCCTTAAATCGCATGTTTCAGACTTACATTGTTTTTTACATTTATTTCAATCAATATGAATATTTTGAAAAAATTAATGATTTTACTTTAAAAAAATAACAGTAAATAAGAAATTCTTCTGTCTTTGAAGGGATACTTCAAAGATTAATTATTAATATATCTCTCAATAAAAAAAAATTAGAAAAATGATTTCTTCCTATAATACGTAACAAGGATATATTAATAAAAATTAATAATTTGTCCAAACAAAAGAAATAAAGACGACACTGTCATTTAGTAGACATCATTTATCACCCATCCCCCATTGCCTTTCAGATGCAGATGCCCTGTATGGACACTCCCCTATTCAGAATAAATAATACAAAGACGCATCAACTGCAGAAAGAATGAATTTTAAAACTCGGGTGCCTTGATTGAATGTTTTACATATTGTTTAAGATTAAACAAAATAGTTTTTAATTACATACGAAGATATTTTTGGATAACAGAAATCAATAATAATGAATATATTATATTAAAACCCACAACTTGACCTTACTCCCTTGTCTAACGTAGATGTGATTTCTCATCAAATCAATGGATCACGTGCTATAGTTCATTTCTTGGCGCCCGAGGCGAATGATAAAATGGCGCACTATTTTCCAACCAAAAACAAAAAAAGGATACTAGCTAGCTTCACGGGGAAAATTCTTCCCCCGCTTTACTGTAAGGCAGAGATTCTTAAACGGATTTTGCGGAACCCTCATGGTCCTCAAGACCTTCTTTCAGCACGTTATTAATGCATATTACGTAAAGTAAATAAATAATTGTGAATTCCAACTGATGTAAGAGTGCGTGAGGTTATCGAAGTAAAAAATTTAAGAACCTCTGGTCTAAGGAAATACAACTTCCTGATCCGCAAACGCAGTTCTTTCCATTGGAGGACCAAACCACAATAATAAGGATAAAGCTTTGTGGGCTAGAAATGAAACTAAGAATAACTAATTAATGTCATTTTGCAAATTCAGTTTCAGAATATATTTAACTTCAATTTGAATGTTACGTTTTATAAAATAACTTTTCGTCCATTAGAGGAACAAGAAATTAAAATCAGTTTTTGTAACAGTGATGTAGATGGGTACTTTGGCGCGAGACAAAAAAAAATACCGATTTAGATCCGAAGGTCTTCTTTTCCAACCAAACAAAAAAAAAAAACCTCCAACAAAAACTGGTAATATTTTGCCATCTGTTTTCACAGTGCCGCCAGGTTTCCCCCTCATTTGCCTTTCCCTATTTTTTATATAAGACCTCTTTCTTTTTTTTTCACTAACTTTAGTTCCTTAAACCTTACTAATTTTATAATTCTCATTTTACTAAATAAAACAAGAAACAAGGACCACACAAACAAAACCAAAACAAATTTCCTTTCTGATTCGATTATCGGGAACGGCCGTTTCGTCTTACAGGGGACTCATCAGCCCGATCTCCGCCTTCCCCCCGATAAGAGACCCAGAAAGGCAAGATCATATATGAAGGCTACCGTCACACCTGGCAGTGACCCCCGAAGAACAATAAATGTTGTGCTAACTTACACAACTAATAACCTCTTCCTAATGAAAGATAGGACTGCAGGTTATTTATTACTAAGAAAATTAATTGAAATTTAATTGATTAAGAAAATTAATTGTTTATTTATCCTATAATTCTCATTTTTGGTAAAACATATAAAAATAAAATAAAAAAATAATCATAATTATTTTACAGACAAGGAACAAGTATCTTCTTTAGTGAAATGATATAACATTAAAATGTAAACCGATGTAATGGAAAGTTGGCTTCGCGGCTAATTCGAAATGGTTAATACACTTCTATCTAATTATGGATTGCTCTTGTCTACTGTTTTTTTTTTTGTTTTGTTTTTGTTTTTTTAAAGAACTGCAGATATACACAAAAAATCCTTGATATTGCAAGAATCAAGGCCGCTATCTGTATTCAATAGTCAATTATGACTGATAAACACTCACTTTCTAACCATTTGTGGAATTGTATGTCGACATTTCTCTATTCTGTCTCCATAATGTAGGGATTCCGTGAGAGGAGCGCTTATAAGATTAACGTACATCATTTGTGAGATTAGTGCACATTTAGCAAATTTGATAAATGTCTTTAAATTTAGTATATTTACTGGTTTCTATTTTAACCCAGATAAGTTAATTTTTAAAATTTTTCAATATAAACATCCTGGAAGGGTAATACCTCAACTAACCTAACCTATAGCTAATCGGCACACATGCTTCGCTCATACTAAATATTTTTCCCCCTTATTTTTATTCTTTAATATTTAAGTAATTTGATTAAAAACCTTTCACGCAAATATAAAATGTTTCTTTAATAGGAGTAGTGAGCAGATAGTGAGGTCCGTCAGGTCCCCTCAGTTCCAAAAAGAGCGCGCTAATCTCACGTGCGCTACTCTCACCAATGTATGAAGGTGACTGTTTTTGAAGGGATTTCGTATAGAATTGCAGACCAACTCAGCAACGTCGTTATTTATTTCTATTTTCCAGATTTTTTTTTTTTTTTATCTGTTACTAAATAGATTCTAAATGAAATTGTTTGGTTGGACAGTTCATCGCTTTGCTTGTAACCCCCTCCAACCGGAAAAGGACACGACCTTTTTTTTTTTGTTGAATGTCTCCCACCATCGTAGCCCCTCCCATTCTCAATAGGCGTCGTCTAGTTTTCGAACCCTTCCATTCCAAAATCCTGGGTTCGCCTATGGTCGCGGCTTACGTAGCACTGTTGGTTTAGAGTCGGGCTCAAAAAAAGTTTAGGAACCACTGATATAAAAAGCGAAATCTCTTTACATTTTACTGTGTAATTCCTTAGTGATGAATAATTTATGCATTAATGCATAAAAATTACTCAATAAGTTTTGACTTACAATGGAATCGAAAGAAAATGTGTCCCAAAGCCGTAGACTCACTGGAATTTTTTTTTTTATTATTAATTATTTTCTTTTATTCTAAACTTTGTTTATTATTTAAAAGAACAGAAAAAAATCATAAAAATTTATAAACTTGAGCAAAGTATTTTTGTATAAAAAATATCTAGACCTTTTCTTATTTGGAATGCTGTAAGTCACCATATGTTTTTTTCCTTCGCCCATGGAACGAAGATGAAAGAGGCATCGTATATTCCGTTTCTTCAGAACAGGCAGAACAAATGGCGAAGAAAAAAAAATCTACAGTCTTCTCTCCCCCATCCCTCCCCATTTTTTTCTGTATGAATTTTTGAAATCTTTTTTTTTTTTTTCAAAGGTAAATGACACAAGAGAACTTCTCTCAAATTTATGGAAACTGGAAAGAAAGAAGAAATGGGAAAAAAAAAGTTCTGGGTGTCACAATGGCGATCATAAAGATCACCTACCCTTAATCCCCTATAAGCGGAACCGACGTCACCTATCGTCTCACCAATCATTCGTTTCTTCGGGTCATTTGATCCATAAACCACTCCAGCTTGACGGAGGATATTGGCGAAATTCGGAACACGTTAGGCGGTCTTTCCAGCACAGGCTGTCCTAGCACTGCAAGATTGAATAGTTCGTTGTTCCGTCAATAGATGGCGCTACTTGTTGGGAGAGTTTTCGATAGAGCTAAGATAGTAATTGTAAAATGAGTCAACTTTCAGTTCGTAAACCTCCCTCAATATAAACAGTTGTCAGATAGGAGCTACAGTTAGATTGTCAATTGCTTTGGATGAAATTTGCGCCAATTTACTCTTTCATTAACTTTCCTTCTATCATTAATAAAATAATAATTAAAAAAAAAAAAAAAAAACTAAATAAGCGTCTTTGGCAATTCTGCAATTGCAAACGAACATTGTAAGTACATTAATTAATAATAAATAGAATCTCAAAGGAAAAAAGTGATGTGATTCCAAAATTTGCATTATTTGTTCAAAATGTGCTTTTTTTTTTTTTTTTTTTGATGTTTTTGATGAAAATTTCATAGTAATGATAAAAATTTTCAACAATTTCTAATGGTTTTTTTTTACATTTTGGAACGAAGAAATGAATTTCCATTGCCCTGATTCTGTTTAAAAAAAAGGTACTCAAAAAAATGTGAAAATTTTATATCATACAAAATATAAATATAAATATAAAATATAAATATAAAATATAAGATACAAAAATGCATTTTATTCTACATCATGACTTTTATTAAATCATAACCAGGTAAGGGCATTGTTGTTGGTTTTTTTTTTCTTAATTCTGAAAGAATTAAAAGATGTTTATATTTTTTTGCTCGCTTTTTCTTAATTAGCAGCTTGTTACTAATTAATAATTTATTTTTGTTCTCAAAAAATACTTGGAAACTAAAACTATCGTTGTATAACTTCCGTATTTTTGTTTTATTTTTATTTATTATTTGTGTTTGACATTTTGAAAATTTCCAAGTAAAGTTCTTCTTAAGTGTTTAATTTACTACTTTTCTGACAAATGAATAGATTTTTGCTTGATTTTTTTGCTTTAAAAAAACAAAAAAAAACAAACACACACAAAGAAACAAATAACGTAAGTATAAAGAAAATAGCCTCTAAGCTCTTTCAGAAACTTCTTTTTATCGTTAAATCAAGAACAAACATCTCATTCGAGATATCATCACATCAATTTATTCCTTTTCGTTTCTGGTTTTCTCCAAACATTACAGTTGATTGATTAAGTTCATTGATTCAAGATGAATGCTAACGATATGTCATTGCCAAAAATTTAGAGGATTTAAAAACTTAGAGGATTTTTTTTTTTTTTTTTTTACTTAAAAGGTAAAAGGTTTTACTCAGGAATGCTCTTTTTTAAATGGAATTAATTTTCTCAAGCTACTTGTATTATCTTCGTATAGAAGTAATTCAAGATCATCTGAAATCGATATAATCAAAAATCCTTGGGTTCTGTTTTTTATCTAACCCTTTGTCTTGGGGGTAGAGATTACATAAACTCTGAACCATGGGGGAACTTCAAAGGGCCTCCGCCAGTTCAACCCATATTTACTCACTCTGTGACTAAAGTTTTTTCCCACCCCTGCCCTGTTTGTCGATGTCTGCCTTTGCGACAAAAGTGACATCATTTGTTTAAGAGCAATAAAAGGCCTTTTTCATTCCTTTGAGCACAACTTTGTGAGTACAAATTCCGAAGAATTAACTTTAATTCTATAAGTTACTCAGGTTTGTTTTTGTTTTTGATTATTTTTTTTTTTTTGGTGAGAAAAATTAAAATAGTAAATTTACTAGAACATTCTTTTGTTAATGGTATACGAATTGAACAATGTAAGAAAATGTAGAATTATAACAATTGTAATTGTTACGTGTTAAGTTCAACTGTATAATAGACACCTATTAAAAACGAATAATAGGTTTACTTTTAAGGCCATTACTAAACATTAAATATTGAGAATAACAGTTTTAACATCAAATGATGTTAGCTCCAATGCATTTCAATGAAATATATATATAAAAAAAAGACATGAAAAACAGCGATTTATCACATCGGCTAAAGTAATTTGGAATAATTTTTAGTGCTTGTTTAATGCGCATAGAAATTAGCCAGCAGCTTGGTTTGGGACATTCATATCTAATACTTAAAAATTCTCAACATATCATAGTTTATCAAAATCTTAATTGCAGAATTCCGAACAGATAAAAAGACAGTCATTTCACGTAATTTCCATATTATTTTATTTAATTCAAGAATCGTTTGTTTGTAATAATTTATAGATAATGCTTGAATAAACCCTATTATATCAAACATTCTAACATTTCTCTCAATCTACTTTAGAAATATTTAGTTTGATTTTTTTTATTTAAAGCTGCAAACGCTGTATTCCACGCTTAATAAAATAAAGAAAAATAAAAAAAAACTTTGAAACGAAGAATACCAATGCAAAAACTTGTAAATAAAGAACATACATATTATAGAAAGAAACAAAGCTAAAATTCAGTTGAATAAATAAATAAATAAATAAATAAATAAGAAGGATTTTTAACTTACCACTTAGGTTTCGAATAATTCGATAATTTTCATTCGCTGAAAATAAAGGAGAAAAGAAAACGTTAATCATAAATATAGAGCAAACCAACAATCTGAATTTGATTCAATTTAAATCACAAAATTTTATATAATGATGAAATTTATTGTTATTCAATAATAGCTTTTAAAATATTCTACATTTTTTTTAATATTTTAATGTTGTATTTTTAAATAACTCGAACAGAATAATAAAAAGAACGAAATTGTTTTATTCATCTTTGAAAAAATTACAAATAAATTGTTATTTTCGAAATGGATTCCACCTTAGTACAATTTAGAACAAAAATCATTCGATGTCTTTTACCTGTGTGAAATTGTAAAATGAATTTCCAATTCGAGGCAAAGACAACGGAGGTCAGATATCAAGGAAATAAGAAAAAAAAATAATCAATTTATTTTATTTGGTATTTATTTAGAAAATATCATTTCTAAACAGTCTCATTTATTAATATTTATTTGGTACTTTTTTTTTGCTTCTAAAATCTATAAATCTATCTATAAATTACAAAACCGGAACTGAGTCTTCTCAAATTTAAAACAGCGTTGTAATAAATAACCATACATAAAATAAAATATTCAAAGGAACATTGAAAGTAATGGTTAAATATGATGTTACATTCTTTGCTTTATATGATTATAAAATTTCTCTTGAATAAATTATAAAACTGATTAATGTTATATTACTATGTATTTGTAATTAATTCTATACTTATTTTAATACTAATTACATCAGAACCATTGTTTTTTTTTTTTTTTTTTTGCCTAACTCTTTGTTCAGTCTATCGCCAATATTCATTCATAACTTCCATTGATGTAGTGGCGCCATCTGTTGACAATCTCTTTCAACTTATAATAACTTCATCGTTTGAATACATAACCCAGTACTGTTTAAACATTTGTTTTAAATGTCCAAACTTACTAATTTGCATTATTATTTTCTGGCGTAAATAGTTTACAGCAATTTAAATCATTTATTTCTTTTTAATTACAATACTGTTAAATATTTTGCATACATCATTTATTTAAAATCCCCTCCCCCTCAAAAAAATAAATAAATACATAAAAAGAAAGAAAATCGTTTGAAAATGGTGTTTATAATCTTCAAAGATTTTAATGTAAATGATTTTTTTTTTTTTTTGATAGAAAGATTTTTTTTTTTAACAGCGCAGTAGCTAAAGAAAATTTTACATTTCAATGCAGCGAAACCGAAACCACAAACAAAAAACGAACAAAATAAGCTTCATAACACTAAACCCTTTCTTCTGAGCAATTCAAAGTATTAATTGTCTAATTATTATTTGTTTAAGTAACTTAGTTCTTCAGTGTAGTAAGATCTATAGTAAAATCAAAATCATATCAATAAATTTCTTAATTACGTAATATTTTGGTTATTAGATAAAAAATTTTATCCTGTATATTCATTTATAATAAAATACTTTATAAGTTATTATATAATTACTTATAATAGAAATCAATTTGAAACGGATCTAACTATAAATTAGGAGAAAAAGATTTGTCTGCTGGTGAGATTTAAGGTGTCAAAAGTATTATTTACGCGTTTTTACCCTGTAATTTTTTTTATATATTTAGTGGATATTGTACGATTGATTTGGTGTGTTTTTAACTTTTTACACAATGTTAAAAATTCTCATCCTCTTAATTTTGTATTTTAATACATTTCTTGATAGAAAATTGCATATATTGATAATTCACATTAAGAAATTCACTAGACTTTGATATAATCGAAATCGGAGCTCATCCACACCATGACGAAGGGAAAAGAAAAATCGTTTTGGTTGTTTGATTGATTTGGAAGTTGTTTCGAATATTTTCTCCATTTAAGATTGATTCCCGAAAAAACGCTTCGTAGTACGAAAATATACATACAAACCTTCAGTTTCGATTAGCGTGCATTACTCAAGAGATGGCGCCACAATTCCCTAAGGAACGGCGGAAATATGTATGTTAGTTTCTTTTTGTATTGTTTTGATTTTCTGCTGGTTTTTGTGATTTTATTACAGTGATCAACATTGTCTGAAGATTATAAAAACTGCTTTATCGAATTAACCTGTAAAGGGACGCAGTAACGGTTGGTCTTTTATGTGATAATAATAACATCAATTATATTTTCAATGCAGAAGTACATATCCACTCGATTTCTCCAACTTCTCCTGCAAGCAGAAGTCTGACGCATCGGATTCGGGCTTTAAGTTGAAGCAAACAAATAAAAATATTTTAAAACTCTTGCGTCACGTAAATATATATATATATATATTTCAAAAGCAAGATTACATGTTCAGTCCTACTTATTGTGAAGCTCACTTCTACAATTGATATTTTGAAGACAATTATATAGTAAAAGTTGACATCAATAAACAAACTAAGGAAGAAATTATATTGATGTTATAATTAAACATCAGTAGATTATAGTAATTTTTTATAGTAATTAAAGAGTTTGAGAGATAAAGAGTTTGATTACATACTAATACTGATAATGATTAATATTAAATGAAGACATTAATATTGTCTTGGTAATATATATTTTTATTTTTAAATTAATGCCTACGACAATAATATTTTGAACTCATAAAATCAGAATGTAATAAAAAAATTCAGAAGAGAAATTCTATTGGCATTATTTATACTGTCATCCAAGTGGTCGATTAATTTACACAAATTTAATTATCGCTTTCTAGATATATTTGTTACTTCTAAAGCTATACTCATTTCTACTTAAATAATCAATCTTTCTTAGTTCAAAGAATTTGGTGATTATAATGTAGCACCTCAGTTGAGTAAGCAATCTTTCCGTAATTTTTTTGTTTGTTTTTAATTTGATAACTATTTATAATTTTAAATATATATATATTTTTTTAAGTGTTTTCTAAGTCTTTCAAACGGCAGTTTTGTTAAATGTGCAGACATATACGTAGTTCATAGTCTAAAATAATTTGTATATTTACTGGCTTTTAAAGAAAAATATCTTTAATATGGAAGAAATATAGATGTTAAGAATACATTTTTTAAAGGGTAAAAAGTATCTGCCGCGCTTACGATAAACGCATCTATAACTTTCTCAAAGTGAAATTGCAAGTTGTTTTGGTACAACTTTCATATTGATATCTCTTGTAGTTCCGGAGATACAAGCAACATAAAAATAAAAACTTTAAACGTGTTTTTCTTGAAAGTGTCAAAACCCAGTTAGTGCATTTATCATAAGCGCGGCAGGTATAGTCTCCATTTCAGGAGAATCTGTTGATTTATATAAACCTAATTTTTAATAATATTGTGGTTATTTAGTTTCACACTAAATTTAGTATATACTAGACGCACATGTAACGAAAAACAACATTTTATTTATTTAAAAAAAAAAAAAAAAAAAAATTACATCAAATAAATTAAAAACTGAAACTTAAAACTAAACTAAACATAAATTAAAGTTTAAATTCTAAAGAATAAATGCAATGCAATATTGAAAGCCATTTGTAACAGTCGGGAATTTGCGCAGTTGAGTTGACCATGCAACAATACTCCTGCTGCCTAGTAATGTGCGTGAGAATTTCAATTGTTGAGCAAGCTCTTTTTTTAGTAGTATATATTTAATGAGTATTTAATAAATTTCTTCTTTGTGAAGGCAAGCGACTGTGTAAATTTTGAGAGAAATTTGGCAATCTAATTTTTTTTTAGTTTTCATTATCATTAACTTTGGTTTTATTCAATTTTATTCAATTGATTATTATTTTGAAACGATCAGTTTGTTTGATGAAAAATCAAATATGGCGTGATTACGCTTATCATTGGAATTTGACTACAACTGTATGTTAGCAAAGTTTGGAAATTTTTTGCGAACGCTTGATAATTGTAATATTGTAATCATGCCAAAAAAAATATTAAAATAAAAATGAAGTTATTTATATAGACGTAAAAATAATGTTGATCGTTTATGTTTTATTTTTTCACACGGAATCTGGCCTGATCGCATTTGTTTAAAGATGTGATATTTATTTATAAACACACTTCTCTTCCTCTTTTCGAATCTTCTTGAAATTTTGTGGCTCATGGATCCTTCACAATCAGTCGGACCTCTATTTTGCGAATTTCTCTATTTTGCGAACTTTTCTTTGGAACCAAGAACATTTTGCTAATTTCTTCGTAAAATAACCTCCAAATAGCGAAGTGCATTTTCTATTTAACGAACTTTTTCGTGGTATCTATTTTTTTTCTCTTTGAAATGTTTTTATTATTAATATTCCCTTAGAGGAAATGAAAGAAATGTGGATACAGTGAGGGAAAAAGAAGAAATTGTTGATGATGTGCTGATTGATGATTATCTTTCACTTGATTTTGAAGTTGAGACCTCGGAAACACTAACTGAATCGCATGTTTTGCACAGTGTGAAAAATAAAAACAATACAGCAATGAATTGCGATGAAGATGAAGATGATGAAAATGGAAATGATCATGATGAAGAAATCAAAAAACCTTCCTATGATGAAATGCCAAAATCATTTGAAACAATCCGACGCGGATTACAATTTGAAGAAAATATGCCTGAAAGGGTTTTTGGTGCATTGCAAAGATGCGAGACGTACTATGAGCAAAAACACTTTTTCAAAAAAAAAAAACTCAAGACAAAATTAACAGACTTTAGTATAAAACTTAAGTACGCATAAGGTAATGTATGCTTTATGTCATTAAAATTATTACTTTTTTTAATAATATTTATTGTTTATTTATTTTAAATCTGTTTTGAAGTTTAAAGTAATTTTAAAAGGTGAATCTCTATTAACGAATTTTCCATATAATGAACTATTTTTCGGGATTTAGCGACTTCGTTAAATAGATTGTAGATCAAGCAAAGCAAAATTCAACGGTTCAAGATTAGTATTTCTCTTTCCATGAGACTTGTCATTAGTCTTTCTGTGAAACAACGACAGGAATACTTTTTTCCTCCACAATTTGTGATTCCTGATCTGCTTCCTCTCAACTACTGGAGGGAATGGGAAGGAATCGTCCACGACGAACTCTTAGAAAAGTAATCATAGGATCAATATCGAAACACACACCAAGTACAGTCTGAGCGATGCAATCAGTAATTCTCCAGCACAACAAACACCGAATCCCATGCAGTCAATCTCACAAAATGGCGATTCAGGAACTTGGTTGGAAGTTTTATCGTATATCCAACCTAAGTCCTGATCTTCCAACATCGGATTATTTTCTATTTTGTTCTTTCAGAATCACTTCGGAGTTTCCTTAAACCCTTTGGTAGGGGTTAGAACCCCTTACATTGTATCCGAAAATGGAAGAAATCTAGGATTTTGGACATGGTTCTGATTGGAAAGTTCATTGGTACGTAAACTACCCCCACCCCCAATCCAAAATCCTGGATATGATTTGTCATTGGGTATCACAAAAAAAAAAAAGTCTTTAATTAAACATTTCTTTTCAATACATTTTATTGTGAATAATAATAGCAATACCTTGAATTAGCTGTAAACGTCATCTCAATTTGAATCTCAATTTGAAGCAAGAAGGATGAAACGAATCTAAAAGACTAATTGCGACCCGTGAAATATTCACGGATGTAAAACAAATTCCACATTTTTGAAAAACACAAGATTGAAAAATATGTTCTAAGCTTATTTTTTTAGAAGCCATGACTTCCACAACAGCCCATATGTAATTTGTATATCGGCTTATTTGTTAAAATAATATTATAATATTGTTAAAGTAAAAAAAAATAAAAATTTGAATTACCACTTTCGTAGTAGCCAGCATTATGAAACATAATGGCAACCTGCTGCCCTAAAAGAATAGGCTCGTTGAAATTGAGGCAACATTAACGGAAGTAAAACAAATGCCACATTTTTGAAATACCCTGAAATTTTTGATAACACAAGATTGAAAAAGATGTTCTAAGCTCATTTTTTAAAAGCCATGACTTCCGCAACAACCCACATATAGGCTAATATGAATGACTAAGCCAAATTTTGTTAAAATAAAAGAAAATAAAAAATTGATTTACCAGTTTCAACAATAACAATAACGAATGTCCAACAGCCAATACCAATAATCCTGCCTGGACAACAATGACGCCACGTGCATCGTCATTGTCTCCTACTTGTTGATTAGTGAGCGAGTGACTATACAGCCAAAATTATGTAAAAACCGAGGTTTTACAAACTCTGTGATAAATTTTGACTCATGAACTTCATATATTTCAGTGTAAACTTCATTTATGTGGAAAAGAAAATTTCAATATGCTGATAGTAATTATGAAATCGCGATCCTTCGCCGTGAAGTGAGACGAATATTAGAGACGCCATCTTTAAACATGGGCATGACCTCATGCCTGACGTGTTCCAACGCTGCACTGTGATTGGTTATTTGAGATTACAAATTTACAAAAATCGTACAACTTTTGCCTATTAATAGGATGATTCATTTCGTGGTTTACCGTATTTACTCGCATAATTTCCCCCATCGCGTATTTTCCCCACCCCAGTTTTTGTGGATTATAAAATTCAATTTTTATTTTTATCGCATAATTTCCCCACCTCTACTTCAACGTGTTTCCAACTTGACCTTGAGTGGCGGTCAACTCACGACGACGCGACAATGTACCGTTACTATCGCATTTCTCTATCCCACGCTACTTTAGGGGAAGATTCCACCCCCACCGCGGTCAGTACAAGAGCAGACTCCTTCTGAATCAGTACAACAATTTCGAGTGTTTTGTGAAAACGTGAAGTTCGCGAATAAAGTTAAGTTCTCTATTAGCAGGCAGCTGATGCTGACGTCATGCAGTGAGCAGCTATAAAGATGGCGGGCTGCGCTGCGTGAGTTACGAAATTACGTCACAGTCGCACACACACTTCCGTGCATGCCTATTGCTTAACTGTACTTTGAAGAAAAAACAAATGTTGAGATGTGATTTCTTATATTTAAAATGTTGTGTGTTAATGAAATTGTTGTTAATTACATTTCTTGCTTTAAAAATCAATATTTAACATGGTTTTCCTTACACTTTCACCATATTTTTTTTCCTCAAATTGAAAAACATCGCGTAATTTCCCCACTCCCCTTTTTTTTTGTCAAAATATTGATGAAAAAAAAGGGGAAATTATGCGAGTAAATACGGTATTTTATCTGTTGACATGTTTGTTGACCTTTTATCATTAAGTCCATTATTAATGAATTTCCTATAGCATGATAGGATTGCTTGAGGTAAACCTCGTTTAGACGTAGCTTTGCATTGTCAAGGGATCGTGAAAGGTTTGTTGCACGTTTCAGCGTGAATTTTCTCTCGAAGGAGGAAATTGCTATAAATATGGCTAGTTTTAGGAAGGAGTAAGTTCTTTTTTTTTGTTTTTTCTCCTTCCTTTAGATTGGAGAAAAGGAGCCTTTTTAACCTTTTCCATCCTATCCGGTTGAGTTTTTATTTTTTTATTAATTGAGGAAGAGTTTTAAAGCATAAGCTCCAAAGCTTAGTGATTCATAACCCTACTGTCCTCCAAATGAAAGTTGGCCGGCGAAAGTTTGAACTGCGCAGCCCTTCCGGTAGCTGATCAATTATGTTTTCCTGTCACAATGGACGCCGCGCTGAGAAAGACATGTTGATAACGCCAAATTAAAACTTCTCTCGATTATTTAGCGTTATTTCAATACCAGTTGCTAACAATAAGTATTTATATAAATAAATAGATAAATATATATTATTTAGAAATACAATGCTCTTTTGCAAAGTAACAAGCGATTACCGTAATGGCGGCGTCCTGTCATAAAATCAGACGGAAGTGCCTGACCAGACTAATCGATCATACATCCGCAGATCTCACAAAAACAGGGCGGCCATCTCTCATTTGGAGGACAATAGTCTCACCAACGATTAACATAGATCATCTCATTTGTGAAACCAACGACACAGAGAACTTCATGGCGGTCATCCCGACAGCATCTGACGACGGAAACATCTCGCCCTAAACGAGAGATGTTGTTTGACATCGTCGTAGGCCACCATCGCCATCTTCAAAAGGGAACGTTCTTCTCGTCAATCAGTGCTTCAACAATTTGGTATGTAGAATTAAATTTTATCTTAAGACCGGAGATATTAACGGACTAGTGATCAACTCAAAGAACTTTCTAGTTAATTCTTGCCTTCAAGATGTCGATTAATCAAAAGTTAAAAAGACTATAATCTGTTTGTAATCCAGAAAAGATTTATTGAAAGTGGAACTTTGTGTTTGTTTTAAAGATTAGTAAAAAAAGAAAATTACTAAAGTGTTTTTTTTTTTTTCCTTTTTATAATTTAATTGCAAAAGGAGTTAAATGATATGCTTTGAATTCTTTCTTTTCCAAGGAAACTGTAGATTTGTATAAATTATTTATTTATTAAGTTTTCTTCAGAATCCTAGGATGCCTATTTTTTTTTTATCTAAAATTATATAAAATTATATTTTACAATTGTAAGCAAATGTATCTCATCGGATAGGAGGGATTTAATTTTTAAAAAAAATATTTTGGGCTTATTTATCCTCACTTGAGTTAATCTGACATTCAGTGAAATTTCAGAATTTATTAGAATTTTGGAATTAACAAGATCATTTTTTTTTTAAGTAATCTTAATTAAAGACTATGTTGGTTACTATTTTTCAAATTTAATACATTGTTTAATTCTAGAAAGGGTTGCTTTATTTTAATTCTTCCACTGCGCAAATAAACATAACTCTGTTTTTATTTCCCCCACCCCCCACTATTTTTATTTTATCCCCTAGTCGCCTACATGATCCACGCCTAATTTTGAGTTTATCAGCTAGTAATAGGCCCTGCAAGGGACGTGTGATGAGGAATTTAAGAATTACGATAAAAGGGCGCCGTTCTTATAATTGTTTCGTCTTCTACCGATGGAAATACTTTGAAAAGTCAAACAACAATTTAAAATTGCTTTAAATGTTTATTGCAAATTTGGGATTAGTAAACATAGCATTTCCTTGTCGAATTGAATAGTGCTTTCAGGCATTTTTTCTTACAGAAATCTCTAACTGAAATAACCACTCGTAATGCTTTCAACTGTTTTATCCACCCGGTAATTATTGTCAAAGATTAATAAAAAAAATCACTTTCAAAGCTTAAGAATATGATAGTTGTGATTGAACTTAAATCCGGCGCAAAATAGAAGGAAAAAAATATTATTATATTACGAATTCATATATCTATTTTAGTAATAATAATAAAATTAGTAAAACATTATTATAATATTATATGAATTACAATTTATAATACAGATATTTCTATAGCTTGCGAAGTATTACGAAAGCGAGTCATATCCGCCACATTTTACTAGGACTCATTTTAAAAATAATATAATTTAGTGCTAAAGCATAAATTTAAGGACGAACCATTATAAAAAAAAATTTAAAATAATAAAAAAAAAGTACAATAACATAAGGAAAAATAAAAAAAAAAGTTAGGAAAATAAGAAAAAAAAAAACCCCGCCCATGCGGACATTGAGAAAAAAAGATTAAGAGAAAAACAAACAAATAGTAGATATACGGATTCGCATCGACAATCTCCAGGATATCGAGGGCTCTATGACATAAAGGCCTAAGTGACATTTTTGTAAAAATTGAGTTACATGTTTTAAGTGAAATCCGAGAACCATATCTTTCATATGAAAAAGAGACCTAACTGAAAATTTCATTGCAACTGGTAGAATTCTGCTTCCATAAAAAGCTACTTCCATAGAACTGGCAAGGCAATACAAACATAAAACCCTTAATAACTCGGAATGAAGATTTTGTCACTTAGGCCTTTATGTCATAGAGCCCTCGATATGAGTCCTAGACCTTACCCTTCTGACAACTGAAATGAGATGGTTGCATTTCTAATATTTAAGTTAATAGCGGAAATCCAATGACCACAATCCCAAATATCTCGAACATGGGGGGCTTTGGTCCCTCAAAATATCCCATTCTCACGGTATTTGGGCCTCTCAACACAATGGTGAAGTCCGTTTGCCGATCTGACCTTCCGTTCGGGAGTTGTTAGGGGTGGACAGACACGGACGGACAGGACAAACGCAATAGCTAGTGATTATGGTCGCTATCACAATAGCTTCTAAATGGGTCGCTAAAAATATAGGATTACCGAAAGAAAACTAATCTTCGAATTAAAATTTTCTTTAAGGTTTTAATATTTTTTAAAGGCCTAAACTATAGTAGCCATTTGAAATATTCCATTTCATAACACTGATTAAAACACTGAAAAATTAAAATTATATATTTATATATGCCTAATATTTACATACGCTAAGGAAACTGTACGCGGTCATCCATTCATTTGTAAACATAAAGGGCTATACACACTACTCCGTCTTCCGTTATGTTTCCGTAACGTAATTGCTGAAGTGACGTAGTTATGTTTTGAGGGTCACAAGGATGGGGAACAATTACCTGAAATTTTTAGGATGGTAAATTTTTGAATATAGATTAATAGAAATAATGGTCAAATGTGATTTTTATTTCACGTAATTGTTCCCCATTCTTGTGACCCTGAAGACATAACTACGTCACTTAAGCAATTACGTTAGGGAAACATAATGGAAGATGGAGTTGTGCGTGTAGCCCTTAGCCTTCGACTTCTAATTTGAATAATGATTCCGTCGATGGCGTAAGGATACTATTCTCATATCAGTGATTTGACCACTCATTTCATCCACTATTTCACCCCTGGACAACCTATAACCAATCAGTTATTGCTGTAGATTTCTGTAATAACTTCACTAAGTAAAGGCATTTAAAATAATTAGATTGATTTAAATTTTTAATTTTAAGAAGTCGCTGTCACCGTATGTCCTTACAAGTATTCAGTGTAAAACAGCTGATGGTAATTTGAAATTGAAAAAAGTATTTGAATTTTTTTTATGTACTGTATATAAAAATTTTATACAAAAATAATTTCTTTAACTGCATGATTTTCACAAACAATGCGTCAAAATCTGTAGAATAATTATTCTTGCTAAAAAGAAAAATAAAGTGTGATACAGCAGAGCCCAGATTATCCGCGAGTGCCGCGAAAATTCTTTTTAATTACGAACCTAAAAAAAAAAACAATTTTAATCCAAGCCAACAACAGGGAAAGTACAATAGGCCATACAGTGCGAAGGTCGAAAATTACTGACAGGTTTATTGTGCATCGTAATCCTATAGGCCTTCTCGGAATTTATGGATGAGTGGCAGGCTCTGCAGAAAGGTTCTGCGATTCTGTACATATTTTAAAAGTTTTGCATTTTATGTTTTTTATATAATAAAACGTAGTTTTTATGCTGAAATTTTTTTTTCGTGTTTACACCTCACTTTTAGTCTTTTTTCGGGTTATCCGCGATTTTTATTATCCGCGGTACCCTTGCCACCGAATTCCGCGGATAATCGGGCGATACTGTACTAATTAAATGTTTAATTTTAATAACGTTATTGTGAATAATTCAAGAGTAATTAAAAATACGCAAAACAAAATTTAGAAAACCAACTTAGAAAGAAAAAAAAATGTAGATATGGTTTCATAGTTCATTTAAATTTTGTAATTGAAATCAATTGTTCAGCAAATTCTAGAGATGAAAATGAAATTTTGTTTTTCTTTTTTCGGTGACTATTAACCTTTCCTATCGTGTTCGTGATAAATATAAAAATGAAATGTTGTGCATTCCGTTTCTTTTTAATTATTTTCTTCAGAATCGCGCGGTTCATTGATGAATCTAAATTGAGGCTTCGTCTCCCCTATCCCTCTCCGTAATTGAAGAGCCATTGTCGGTCAAATGATCTCCCGAGAACCAATCGATCAAGTGACTGTCGGCCAAATGACTGCCATCAAAGAAACAAGTCCTAGTATCGTAAAACTAGAAATAATATTCGTTCCTGGATTAAAAAACTGGAAAAAAAAGAGAAGCTAAAATATTTACAGTCGGTGTTCCAAGGAACTATTTTCTCGTTGATTTATTCTTTTAAACCATAGGTTGACCATCGGCTGTGACGCAATCAGCCACATTATTTTCAACTACGGGGTGTTTAGTACAAGCACCGGCTCTCAGTTGGTCGGCTTAATTTACTGGTATTTATGGTGTATTTCTCCTTGTAATTCCACTGCTTCGGCAAGTAAACGATCGTCTGCGCTAATTTACGGGACCGAGGCAGAGACGCCCTCCAGTGACAGGCGGAATTACTACCTTTCTCTTTCTCATCCTCGTATTTGGCACTCAACTTTTCGGGCCACAAACTGTAATTTGGGAAGAATCTTCTGTTGCAACTCCTGTCACAGGACCTTCGTTTCAAAACCTGTTATATTCTCCCCCTTTGATTTTGACTGCTTTTAATAAAAAAAAATACGTCGTTTTTCCAACGGCTGTTTTAATAAAACTGAAAATACTTATAGTCTCAGACCGTTATTAAGCTCAGGTCTACTTTTTTAAAAGAAAAAAAAATGTTAAAAATTATCATTAAAGTAATAGTATCTTCGCTTTTTTTAGCTTTTTTTTTTCTAAATATATTTTTCTGTTATTTTTTTACTTAATAAATGCAATTTCTTGATTTCAAGAATTTTTTTTCCCTTTATACGAATGGTGGTCATGAAGACCATCGTCTGGTAGTTTGTTAAACTAAATAATACATCTAATGTTATTTTTTTTTATGTTTCTCTTCTGAGCAATACTTTAAGAATGTGAAAAAAAAAAAAAAATCACGCGGATATTGAACGTGTGCATAATCAATTTCAAACAATAGACATCGAAAAATTTTAGTTGCCCAAACATGAAATCTCCAAATTAAAAAAAAATAATAAATAAATTACTGTATATTCAAGGCTGGGATTCAAATTCACAACTTCTGATTCTGAATCCGTCATTCTATCGACTATTCTACTTCACTTTCTTTAAAAATAGAATGATAATTGGCCTATTTAAAGGAAATTTCCGAGGAAAAAAAAACAAAACAAGACTCAACTCAAAAACTTTAAAAGAGTATGCCGAAATTATTTGCACACAAGGCACAAAAGTACCTCATTCCTACGGTGTTTGGGCCTCTGAACGCGATGGTGAAGTCCGTTTGCTGATCCGATCTTCCGCTAGGGAGTTGTTGGGGGTGTGGGTGGGGGCAGACACAGACGGATAGGACAAACGTAATAGCACTCATTTGGGTCGCTAGAAATAGCGGTATGGATTTCCTTTATGATCACAGGAAGTTGTGTTAAAGAAATTTGATAAATAAAGAACATTATCTAAGTCTTAAATGTTTAAAATTCCATCCCCAGAGCCAGGGTTAGCAAATATAGTGATCTGGAAACAAAATAACAAATAACATTCAGAATTCAAAGGCGGGTCTCAAAATTTCCTTTAACATTATCATCAATTACTTTCCATTTACCGTCCTCATTACGACACTGCTCTAATGTAAAGTGTTTTCAAAGTAATGAATGGATATTAGGAGTTATATGCTACATTTTAAATTTTCTATTTTCCTAGTTATATCTGAAACCAAAAGATTGAAGAATTCGTGAACTTATTCAGTGACATTGGATAGAAAAAAAATAAAATAAAGTTAGGCAAAATATATATACATTCAAACCCAAATTAGATATAAACTGTAGTTTTTCAACAGGATTAGAATATATTTTTAATAGTACGAGCGGCTCCTCAGAAGCTAATATTCATCAAATCAAGAAAATAGCTAAAATCAAGAAAATAAAAACAACAACAAATGTGGACTTCAAATCTTTGGCAGGCTTTCGCCCACCACAAAAGGCATTTGTTCACAAAAAAAACAAAGAATAATAAAAAATAAAATTAATTAAAAAACCTCTAAAGGGTAAAAGGAAATGGAACCTATTCATGATACAATGTTAATAGGGGAAGTCTTTTGAATCAAGCTGAGACCTTGAGACACCTGTTTCGATCTTTTTAGGCTCTTCAGCCAGAGCTACCAGGCAAACAAAAACTCAAAAAAAGGAGTACGAGGGGAAAAGAGAACATAACAGACAAGCTTGAAACAGCTGTCCCAGCTTCTCTATATTCAGAATACTCAAGAAAGTCATTTTCAGATGTAGTTTCTTTAGATATGAATAATGATCTATTTAAATTGTATCTGATCAGTTTCATACATTTAGTCCTCTTTAGCAAGGAAAGCCACAAAATCAATTTCAGAGCAAACGGCAGAACATTGAAAACTGGTTAAGATACGTTATTTTGTAAACACATAAAAAACGCAGAAGGTATAACCAGATCTAACTAAATAAAAAAATATAAAAGATTAACTTCTCCCAATTAATCATCGGATTAATCATGTGCTTATGTTCCAGGATTTTACTAGATTTCTATTCCAGTAGAGTGTTCTTTGTTTTGATCTGAATATTATAAAAGCTTAAATCGAGAAAAAATCACAACTGGACAATAAATATGCCTTCGTACATTGAGTCAACATCAACGGGAATCTTGAACAGCTGTTTCATCCTTAATAGGAAACATCAGCAGAATTTACCCTTGATGTTTGGCTCAGAGTGCACGAAAGCTAAGGGAAAAGCATTCACGATCCCGGGAATGGCCGCCGAGATAAAATACAATCAATTAAAAAAATAATCCTGTGAAATCCACAGTATTAACCCTTGTTCTTTCACTGAAAGTCGCTATGGAATTTAATTACAAATAAGAAACATCATAAGTTCAATGAAAAGCAAAATTTAACGTTCGTAATAATTCATGAATCGAGAAAAAATCACAACTGAATTATAAAAACTTCGTTAATTTCGTTATTTTCGGCAAAATACCTCTTCTGTCAGACAATGTTTCATAAGTGATGCTTCGAATTCTCTATCGTAGATATCTAAATAACATTCCTTGATATAAAATTGACAAAATTTAGTCAAATCTTGATTATCTCAGCAGCTTTTCTTTAAAAACAAAAAATTACACTTACAATTTACGAAACTCGATTAGCAGTAATCAAGGAAGAAAAAAAAAATCAAAGCTTCTGCTTTAAGATAGTTTAGAAAATATCGAGATAATCAAATATGAAAACGAAAGTTAACAAACAAAAGAAAACAAAATTAAATCAGAAATCCAGAAGGAATCCAGGAGGCTTAAAATGAATAATTAGATATGATTACAGTTCAATCTATCTATTAATTTGTAAAGAACAAAGTGAAGAAAAGTCAAACTTTAAGCTGCTACAGAAGCTAAACTATATAAGCTTATATAAACCTGAATCCATAAATATTAAGATACTGCAATAACATGTTACTGAAAGGATTGGACTAAACACAACTTAACTAACAGATAACTGATATGCTAATGTACGACATGTGCTCACACCAGTCCTGGATGTTGTAGTGAGATAGGTAATAAGTTTGAGGATGTCCTTGTTGGATTACAGACTTGCATGATAGAGAGCGTGTGTGTGTTGACATTATTGAAGAAATGCAGTGGTTCCCAATTTTTATTACCTGGTGAACTTCTTCCGGTATATTTGTTTCACGAACTTCAACCAAGAAAATGGTCGAGTCACAGTATACAATCAAAATGATGCCGTTACAGAATATTTCTCACAAACCACATGGACACCTTCGGGAAACCCCAAAAGTGCTACACTGACGTAATGTAATTAACCCCCTTAATAAAGGACTTCTTACATTCTTCTAATATGGCTGTTTAGCAAATCTAATTACTATTATAATTTTTGTTTTATTATTTTTTACATAACGATAGGAACAGAAATCTCTCTTAACTTATTCTCAATAGGAGATCTCAATAGGATTTATGTTCTGGCATCTGAAAAGAGTAAAAATTTCCAGTATTATAAAATTCAAACGAAGATTCTAACATTACTATGAGAAAAATGTCAAGCCTGACAACTTTACTGCTCTATTCTGTTTCTTATAAACTTTAGATGGCTGCGGAAGGATCCATGATGACTTACTTATACGGACAATCTATAATCACAGAACGGCAGAGTCGGCTTTTTGACTTCGTGTCTGTGTTTGAAAGAAAAATGAGAAAACTTCGAAAACTAGCTTACGAATGCGTGGAAGAATTTTGATTGTCTCTGTAAAATTGTCTGTAATTCCTCTAAAACACGGATATCCAGTCACTTACCAGTTCGTAACCCCCTCTCTTGTTTTCTTTTTTCGTCCATAACTTTAAAATTGAATCCCCCAAATCCCTTCCGTTCAAACTCCCAGTTAGCAATAGCAATTATGCTGGCCGAACACGTAGCAATATGCGGCAATATTGCTGGACAATATTGCTCATTTTTATTGCTGACAACCGTTTCCAGCAATAAAAATGAACAATATTGCCCATTTCAACAGTATTGGTATTGCTGGAAAAAAAGGAACAATTTTAGTTGTCGGAAAGTATTGCTGGTGCGCCAGCGAATCACATGAACGGATGAAATCACGTGACAATGGTGACGTAGAAGGAAGGCGGCGCTTTCACGATAGGAAAGCAGTTTTTGTGAGATAGAAGGCATAGAATCATCAAAATGGGTCGGCCCAAAAAAGATAATTCAAACAAAAACATTTTGTCAATTGAAAGGTTGAGCGCAACAGTGGTCTAACCCTCTTTTTTAAAGAACTGAGATATTGTATTGCAAAGTTGACATAAGCCTGTTTTTCATGTGTTTCTGTTACATTCATTTTATTTGTATCAGTAGTTACTCTGAACCTTATTAATCTTAGTCATATAAGACAAAATGTCTTAAGATGAATTGAAAAGGCTGAAATTAATTAAATTCTGGTAC
>JAFIDM010003189.1:38849138-38893445 GCA_023159025.1 Thereuonema tuberculata | reverse complement strand
CCCCCCCCCCCCCTTTAGTTTTATCACGCCCCCCTAGGGGGGCGCGCCCCACAGGTTGAAAATCGCTGAATTATACATAATCAGGTAAATCAAAGAAATCATCTTCATGGCCATGTCCTTCCTGATCAGCAACGGAACAGAGATCATTGAAGAAACCATGATGTATGGGCAGTACATATTTTAGAAGCTCTTTGATATCTTTAAGTTTACTGGCTTTGATTGTGTTTTACAGGAAGCTCAATTTGTGCAAGATCAAGAGTGTGTTTCTCTCTGCGTGGTTTTCCCTTAGTGACATTTACTGATCTGTAACTCTCTAGTTCTGACAGTGAATGTTTAAAATGACAGTGGTTGTTTGTGCACGTGACTTGATATGCCTGTTCTGATTGATAGAATTGGGTTAGACCATGGTTGCACTAGAAATCGTTACTATTATTTTGAGAACAAAAAATAACAATCCTGTAAAATCACGAAAAATGTTTCTATTAAGTGTAAATCAGTTCTAATACATAGTTCAAGGTTAAGGATAACAGATGGCATAGTTAACTCTATTTCGACCTCGGAGAGGGTTAGACCACTGTTGCACTCAGCCTTTCAATTGATAATGAAAGACTCTTAATTGATTTCTACAGAGGGAAGGCGTTTAATACTACAGCAATTCTGTACGTTCGTAAAATTAGGCCTAAATGCACGTAAGAACACTCGATCGCTCCCATTTTATTCGCAAATAAATTGTATAAAACCGATGTCGTACAATCGCTGGGAATATTGTCCCATTGAGTTTATAATGCGCCGTTAAGCATCAATAATTAGGCCAATACTCGATTACACAAAACTATGTGTTCGCGCGTGATATGAACTGACAATATCAATTTTAAACAATATTCCCAGCAATATTGCCGCATATTGCTACGTGTTCGGCCAGCATTAGGGAGCAATTTCACGTCTAATTACAAAAAGACAACAATCTTAAGTAAATGAGAGCGCTGTAGGCTTTTTGGCCGCCTGGCATCGTATCCTATCAATTTCATTTTCTCTACTCAGACAAACTGTTTCGTTTTCATCAAAGTCCAAAGGATATCCTGAGCCAGTGAATGGAAGATGTGTCTCGCGTGAATCCGATGACAGCAGTTAGAGCTAATTCAGAACGAAACCCATTCATATTCAAATGAGAGGAGTTATTAGAACGCCTTCCCTTGTGAATCGACCTGGGGTTTCTTTTCATGCGCCCCAAAGTTTTTTTAGTTTTTTTGTTATAAACGTTATTGTTCAATTTGACAAGATAATTGCTGCCAAAGTCCCACCGTGTGTCGAGTCCACACCTGCCTCACCTGTCATGTAAACACGTCCCTACTAAGAGGAAATTTTGCCTAATCATTGTTAACAATGACATCTACACAAATACTACAAATACTTGAGCACTGCATGATACTAAAGAATATGTCAAGAATTTCTAAAAATCTTATTCCAAGAGGATTTCTTTTCTTTTTTTTTTCCCTCCAAGAATATGTTATTTTCAATTTTTGATCAAATTTCTGATCGTTGCAAAATACGTAGGTTACAAACCGCGAGCCACTAAATTAGTCATTTAAAATTCTTGAATTAGTAATCTTAAGAAACTTCTAGTGATAAATCGTTATCAGAACTTAGTCTTTACTATTAGGCCTATTTTTAGCGTAGTAGAAACTTGGTCACACTTTGGAAACTGAATTTAAAAACACAGCACAATATCTTAATAGTTGAAACTTGGTGTACCTATTTAAGGACAAGATCTAGCTTTTAAATTTGAAATATTTCTCAAAGTGAGTCCCTGTTGAAAAATTAGCGGGAAGGAGACAAAATTCCCTTAGAAAACCATTACAATCTTAACATTGGATTTTCGCGGATATCTTAAACAATAGGAATTAATTCTTTTAGTTAATCCATCTGCACTGATTCGATTTATGATCAAATTAATCTGCTTTCAATACGTAATTTAAGTATATAATGCGGATAAAAATATTTCTTTCAGAAAATGGTAAATGTATACTGTTTTTATACTGTTTTTATTCTGAGATATTTATACTTCGAAAATAAACTTCGGTGGTTGCCGCTTTCACCACTTTCAAATAAAAACAAAGAAAAATAACAAAGAAATTATAAGGAACACAATATAAAAGAAAATAGGCTTAAGGAACTTTTTATTTTATGCCTCCGTTACACCAATGTTTTTAATAGTTTGCTGTGGCAGTCTTAGGATATCTCCAAGGAGTTTTTAGGTTTTCGGGAGGTTTGGATATGTCTTGGGGAATTAAATTATGAAAAACTAATTTATTAATTTAAACTGAATTATTTATCTTTCAAATTTCTAATTCAGCTCATAAGTTAATCAGTTCGGTTAATATGTTACAAATAAAGTAAAAAAAAAAAATTGTAGTTTTAATTAATGAGATTATTTGTTTATATCGAGGCTATTAATCTGAACAGCCATTTCTTATAAGAAATATTAATCTATAAATTTAAAATTACGAATTTATCAATACTTTTCACATTAATATTAGCTTCAGACAATTCAATGGAAACAAAAACAAATTTAGCGCCAAAAATAGCTAAGTTAACTGAACCACTAGTCAAGTCTTACACAAAAACGCCGTCATTACAACAATAGCGCAGTTTATTTACTTTTGTTTTTGTTTTTTTAATATGTTGAACTTAAAGGAAATACCCAGTTTTTTTTTGTAAATAATTTATGATCGTCAGATTCATGACTTCTCGATATCCTATCGTAAGGTCATGAAAGACAGCGGTAATAAAATCAATCGTAAATTTCTATTTGCCATCTGAATTTAAAATAATAAAAAAAAAGCAGATGAACTAAAAACAAAGGTTTTGCAAACAATCAACAGGATTGGAGGTTTCGTTTTGAAAAAAAGAACAAAAAAATAAATAAAATAAAACAGCTTATTTACTTGAAAATTTCACAGTTCGATTTACAAACAATCATTTTATTTATAAACTTTTATTAAATTGAAAAAAAAAAAATCAATCGCTTATTGATTTACTCAATTCGAAGTACATTCACTTAAATGTTATAAATAAATGTTGTAACGTTAATAATAATCGATTTTCTTTATATTAAAATGCGAGGTTTCTGTAAAAATGAAATTCATCCAATAGTTGTGTTATTCTCCTGATTACATAGGATTTCGGCCTTTGTTTACGAAAATAACTTTTCTTAAAGTTGGCTGTTTTCCAAGTGTGGCGTTTTCGTTCGTTAATTCGTTGTTTGTAATTCAAAGCAATTCTTTCTCTGATAAACAAACAATAATTCAAGGACCCTTAACCAATTCTCAATAAATAAACTTTATCATTTCTGTTCCTACGTCTAAAATAACCGTTTTCTATAGATAAGGTATCTGTGAGTGTTAATTGCTAATAATCTTTTGAATACGATATTAATTTTCAGAAATTGTGAAAATTTAATAAACTGAAAATAATAATTATTCATTTTAATGTTAGAATTTTATTCGATCCACAAAACAAAAACAATTACTTTTTTTTTTTCTTGAAAAAAAATTTCGTCTCAATTAATTCAAATTTAAAAATGGGAACCAGAAAACTAGAAACTTAAAACAAATAACAAAAGGAATTTAAATTAAAAAAATTAAAATTTTATAATGAAAATAAAACGTCTTGTGATTGTTATTTTATCTTCTATTTTAATTTAAAACTTTTTAATGAGCTTTTACTGAAGCCAGTCAGTCGGCTGTTCTTATAATAGATAATGGTTACTATTATTACTTATTATTATTATTAGGTAAATAAAAGTTTCTAAATATAGTTATTTTGCTTTGAACGAAATTAACTACGACCTTGAATTTCAACTTATCTTCTCCACAAGTGTAAGTGGTACTTGTGTATAGCTATTAATTGTATGTAAATATATGTGTTTATGTTACTTGTAAATATAAGATATGGTTTTATTTATACATCGTTATGTAATTTTATAAATTATTTATCACATTGTCTTAAAAGTTGTCTCATACCCATAAACTATATTTAGTACATTTAAATATTAATTATAAATTTTTATAAATGTTCAAAACTGAACAAAATGTATATATTTATTTATTTTTCACTTTATTATGAGTATATTTAGTTACTGTTCGTTTTCGTTTACGAGAGCCTTCAACGTTTTTGCGCATGCGTCAGGTCTCCTTGGATTTCATGAAAATAGGGTTGAGGAAAAATAAAGAGAGGATATTTACTTTTTATCAATGTTAGTTTACTAGTAGATGCGTTCTATTTGCGCTTTTCGGGAAAGAATTATGGAAAGAATAAATACTATTGCAAAAGTAACAGGTACTAAAAGAAAAACAGGTCTTATGAAAGTGCCCATCTCAGCGTATCACACCTTTGGGGAGTAGAATCGTATGTGTTGTCGTAGCTCTCGCTTTTCAAAACGAACAGTAACTGTTTATTCTCAACTTGCAACGTTCAGAAATTCTCAATCCTAAAATTAATTAATGTAGAATCGGCAATTTAGTCTTTTTATTATATTTCAAGCAAATTCATTGTGTCAAATATAATTAATAATTGAATTATATCAATACCTAAGTTCTTAATTACAGCACCTGTTGCTAGGAAGATAATCTAAAAAGTTTTCGTCTTATTCAAGTCTCTCGATTTCATCTGGCAGCCATATTGTAATTGTTGAAAGGAAAGCCCTTCAAATTCAAAGGAGAGAAAATTCCTTGTCCATATTACGGATGTCAAGACCTACTCACTGGAGTTTAAACATTTAAAAGGAATGACACCTAGGTATGATGATCTTGTAACTCAGGATACAATAAAACGAAAACACCTTGAAGAGATATGTTCCTTTCAGTGTTATGAATTGATTCTAGGTTGAATATAAAACAAATGTGACATGTGGTAATTAAGGAATATAAACTTCCTTTTTCAGTAACACATAAAAAAAAAGGGTCAATTACACGGACCAACAAAAAGTATCTTGTTTTTAAATACAACTTAGTATTCTTTCCCAAATTTAAATAATAGCCTAATCAAATATTCATAAGTCAAATATATGTTAAGATAAGATACCAAGTTGTAATCGAAACTAGGTAAATATTTTCCTGTACAATTTCTATAAATAAATAAGCAGAAGTCTTTTTTAGTTTATATGTAACTCATTAAATTGGAAATAGTCTTTGTAAATTTGTAAAAGACTGCCTCAAAGATCGTCTTCAAGCTTGGCATCCACATTTACGGACAACAGATGATCTAATCTTTGTAATAGAAAACTTTTCAATGTGTGAACTTTTCGAGAAATTAGTTGCGTGAAAGAGGACAAATTTCCCACAAAAAAAAAAAAAAAGCATTAGAATCAAAACAATGGAGTTCTATGCTTTTTAATAATCCAATAAGTTTCGCATGTTTTGGCTTAATCAGAAGTAACTGAATTAAACTTAAATAATAATTAATACAGACTTTCTTTTTTCTTTTTTTTTCAGAAACAGAAATTTTTGTATTCACCAGATATTGTAATTTAAAAAAACAAAAAAGCCTATTTAAAATAATACGCTTCAAGTTTTTTTCACGTTCCTCTTGATTCGAAATGTATTGTTTTATTAGAATTTCAATATTGTTTTACTCCTGAACATATCTATTAACCTAGCATTGAACATTCAAAAAAAAATTATTCATGGAATAATTACTCATTTGTATTTGGAAAAATTAAAATTGTACAAATCTGTCGTCTACTAAGCCTTCAAAATATTGGTGGATTATCTCGTAGTTGATGCATCTGAATTTGCCGATTCACTAACAGAGAGAACGAGGTAATTGTATTCACTGAGTGCCCGGGTGTTGTTAGATGAGTTTTCTCAATAACTGAGAGAGAAAAAACAACAGCTTAATGATGGCATTAGGAAACTGCCTGCAGAGAGATACGAGGACTTAGCGTGAAATATGAAACTACTTGAATTCAATATGAAAGTGTGCCTCAAGGGAAATGAGGGAAGCAAAAGGACCACCTGTCCTGAACCCTGGACCTCCCCCTAAGAAAAACAATTGCATGACCAACAAAAGACATATTTCAAGATTCGCTCCACGGTCTGCGAAAAGTGTTACTGCTTAAAGTACGACTTTGGTGCAGAAAACATAGACGAACTTTTAAACAGTACAAGAGCTGGAAAGGATCAACCAAAGATTAAGTTACAATTACTAATTAGTCCAAAGATAACTTTACAAAATAGAAAACTCATCCAATTTAACCAAACGCTGTTTTAATAATTAAAAATTAACATGGGAGATTTAAGCAGAGATTTTTAACAAATTAAAAATCAAATATTATATTGTAAATTCTGTCAAGTCTGTCGATTCACGATATAATTTAAAATATACAAGCTGTATAAAAACGATACGAGGATATCTGAACTCGATACGTTGTTTAAAGAACTATTTTGCTTGAATTATAGTCTGATTTAGTTGGAGAATTTTTTTTTTTCTTTACAACATGTCGAGAACGTCTGTAGATAGTAACTATTCTTCGCTTCACAAAAGAAACAGTGAACAGGAAGAAAAATAATTATGTTTTTTGTTTATTTTTGATAATGTCAGATTTAAAAAAAAATAGATTAAAAGAAAATCATTTTATTCGTGGTTCGACTTGAAAACGAAAACAAAATCAAGTGAATGCTTCATATTCTAGGAATGCCAATTTATATCTAAATTTATCAATGTTTGAAGATGGATACTGTAGTAGTGCTTCAAAGAAAATTGAACCTGCTTACGAATATTGTATTTCTCCCAAAAATATTTTTTTTTATTAAATCTGGAATTTAAAACTTCTTGAAAAACAAAAAAAAAGTAAAAACAGAAATATTATCAAAGCTTCAAGAAATTGGTTTTGAAAACTGATTTCTTGGTATCAAATAACTTCAATAGGTCAAAGTTCAATTCAAAATGTCAAATTAAGAGAAGTTGGAAGAGTAACTTATCATATTTTTCATTAGTCTAAATATGTCTTATATTGTAATAAAACCACTTCTAAGTTTTGACCTCTTGTTTCTAATGTTACTTCATGTTCACTTTCAATTATTTAATTTTAAAACCTATGAATTTAATCTTTTTTCTTTCTAACAACCGTCTAATAAATAAATGTCAATATGACATTTAAGTGCTTATTTCTTAATTTTTTTTTTCTTAAACTTTAAGCACATTTTTTTTTTTTTTAAATTACGTAATTGAACGTTATAGTAGATTACATATATAGTTATTACACAGATATGCTTGTAGTCCATACTTGTAAAAATACTGTAATAGAATGAATAACTTATTTAATTCGCTAATAAACCAATTCCCATATTCGTAAGGATACTTCGCTGGGTGCCCGTTTTGCCAGTTCCGCCTCCGCGGATGTGTCTCCAAATAAATCAGCCTTCAAATAATTTTACATTCTATGAGGTCAAGCTACAGGCGGAGAAGCACCTACAGCGCTAGACCGAATGGTCTGCGACGATTAGCTGTAGGTTAGAAAAAGTGAGATTCCACCCACTGCAGGATGTTTATCTTGATAACTTTTTTAAAACTTATTTCTTCCCTTCGAAATTTCCCGCCCTTTTGAATATAGTGCAAACACAACCATTACGTCACAACTTCAACAAATAGTCCAATTCAGCCTGGTACCGTAATCTCCGGTTTCACCCGCTAAAGTGATATGTCTAGTGCTTGAAATGTGAAATGATCAGATGATTCAGATTTAAAAAATAAACTTTGATATAAATTTCTTGCAATCACACAGTTGAAATAAAAAAGAATTCTTACCTCTGCCGATGGATATTCTAATCTTCTCAATACACAACTTATGGATTATCAATAAATAACACTTTCAATTCGAAAAATCACTAAGTCTTCGCGGGCAGAGTTGAAACTCCCAGAATGCAACGCAGATTATAGATTTTCCTTTCCTGGCCGGTCGCGCACATTCAAATAGAAGAGAAAGTGGCGGTCGCTGCTTCACATTCACATTTCGACGAGGAAAAGTTCTCAACAGTCAAGCTAGGGATATTTTTCTTAACGTTGCTCGTCGATTTCAAGAAGATATATGTGAGATTTTTGATATTTCCTATTTTGATAATTGAGATTGATATTTCCTGCGGAGCAAATGGCATTGATACTGGAGAAATTAGTCAATGATAATGTGTTTCCGGTTTCAACATTCGCCGCGACGATTATAGTTCTTTTGGAATCGCAAAATGCAGCGTTGAAGTTTCTGGCAATTAGGCATTAAATTAAATGTTTCGCAATACCTTACATTTAACTCAATACCTTACATTTAATAGCGTTCACTCTGGACTTTTGAATCCATCCTAATGAGTATCCATGGCGTACGTGAATCCTCATTAGAATTCCTGTCAATCTCCAATCCGAAAAACTTCTTGCAGCATCGCTTATGTAACTAACTTGCTTGGTATCCCCTTTCACTGGAACCACACTTATAATCAGTTATTTATTCTCACTTAGGGAAAATAAAATAATATATTTATAATACATGAATCAATCCTAGATTGCATCAGCCATCAACGTGGAGATCACCACCACTGTTTTTTCTTATCCATTTCATCGCGTGTAACAATCAAAAAACATATTAAAATGACGTTTTCACACAGCATTAGTGAAAATAAGTTCACTGTTGAAATTCCGGCGCAAATTTTCACACAACATAAAAATAAATCACTCATTTTATTCTTTTGTAAAAAAAAAAAAAAAATTATGATTAAAAGTAAAAAAAAAAAAAAATATTCACTACTTACATTAATCACAAACCCATACAAATAAGAAAAATAAAGATTTATGGATCTAAAAACAAATCTTCCTCGTTATCAATGATAAGACTATTTTATGAATTTTTCCGAATTAACTTAAAGATTTAAAACTGATTTTAATATTTTTCTTAATATATTTGTAGCTAGTTGTTATCATTCAATCGAAAGTGTTTTCATGCATCAAAATAGTGTAATATTTGGTGCCTCGAATAAGATTTTTAAATGCTTCTTTTATTTTTAACGCATCTTTGACCTTTGAGCTTTCATTTTAAGAGAACGAAATAATCAGTATTTGTTTTTCTATTCTTTTAATATTATTCCAGGAAGTTTTTGTCTATTATTTGCCTTTTTTCTTTCTCCAAGGCAAAAGCTTTTCCAGATTATTGCTCGAATTCCCACAATGTAAATCAGTTATCGAAATAAAGATGTACGTTAGAATACAGTTGAGGAAATTGTATTCGAATGTTTAAGTAACAAATGCTTTCTAAAATCAAATGAAACAGAAATTACTTATAATACTTTAATGATAATAACAGATCTCTTCCGTAATATTACAATTAAAAACATAGTAAACAAATGAATACTTCAATTTCTAAATGTTTACAGTGAAGCAATTTAGAACCAGTTAAAGAATACATTCCAAGTCCAAATGGTATTCATATTACTTTTCAAGTTCTGATTCTTTTTGTCAGACAAAACAACAATCAGGACTATTTTCATTATTCAATCTGGTATAATAAATATACAATATTTCACTAAATTTAATGGTAAAGGTTTTTCAACATGAAATTTTACGGGTTTTAAAGCCAACAGAACGAAAGCAAGTAGAATAAGATTTTTTTTTCTCTAATTGTTCTGCAAATTTTCGATATACCGCCCTTTACTTCTGGAATAACGGTTTGCTGTTTTATAGTTAAATTGTTTCATTTCGAAATTCCTAAATGGATACCTTAACAGGAGATTAGAAGTAATTAAGTTGATAAATTTGCCACTGGAAAGGCTTAGCAACATTTGAAAAGCTTAAAACAATTAAAACTCTGCTTTTATTGCTCTGCAGGAACTTTAGTAAAAACCTAAGATATTATACTTTTCGAACTTTCATTATTATGAATTTTCCATTAGGTTGTGGGCCCGGTAGCCAAGTAGTAAAAATAGCTTCTCCTCAGATGGGTCCTAGGGTCAACCTATCCTCTATAGAATGCGTACCGAATTTCTTTCCCGAGACATACACATACTATAGCGTTGGGCAGACTATCGACGTCATCTTAGTCTCGTATCATGAAACGTTGGGTCATCTTAGTCTCGTATCATGAAACGTTGGGTCCCCTTGCGATATACCTATCTCCTATTAGTGTCGGCTGCTTATATCAATTTGCACCAACTTAAAAGTTTTCTCATAAAAGAAAATTTATATTATTGTGCAAAAGTTTAAATGTTATCCTATAATTGCAGCATTTTACTGCGTACCAGGGTTCGGTTCTCATGTGGGGACGATCCGCGCTGGGCAGGTTTCTCGGGGTTCTCTCATTTACCTTGCTACTTCTCAGTCTTTCTTTCCGTATCGCTTTATATCTCTTTATTCCAACAAAATTTTTCATTTATTATTATAATCTGTCCAAAGAACGGTGGCCCCTGAACAAATCACCCCCTCCTCGCACCGCCATGCCCACAAGCAATCACTCGACCGTCCATCCTACCTTTGGCAATTCTTCTTCTTTTTTCATCTACTGGACCTTTTTTATACAAAACTATACGTTTTTTTAAACTGTTACCTTTACTTAATTTTTATTAGTTATTAAATTCTATTTATTATTCCTTGCAAAAAGAGTCCAAACACGGTGCAATTGTGATACTTCTAAGCATTTTAATGGTCAGTGGGTTAAAAAATATAAACGATCATTAAAATGCTTAGAAGTATCACAATTGCACCGTGTTTGGACTCTTTTTTGCAAGGAATGATATGTAGAATTTAATAATTGTAATAAAAATTTAACAGTTTAAACAGTAACAGTTTAAAAAAACGTAGTTTTGTAGAAAAAGGCCCAGTAGATGAAAAAGAAAGAAGAATTGCCGATGGTAGGATAGGCGGCCGTGTGATTGCTTGTGGGCGTGGCGGTGCGAGGAGGGGATGATTTGTTCAGAGGCCACCGTTCTTTGGACAGATTAAAAGCCCAGATATTTAAATGTTTTTGTGTTCTTTAGTTCTGAACAGCTTTTGCATTCATCTGGTGAATTATGAAGACAGTTATGATGAAGAAAGATTTTTGGCTTATCTGTTATTAATTTTTTTGTTTTTGGACATATTAACATTAATTTTGTTTTGTCTTCATTTATCTGAAGTCGGTTGTCATGCATCCAATTTTGTATTCTAATTAAATCATTTTGTAATTTATCTCTTATTTCTGAGTGCTATACCCATTCGAATAGACCGTTATATCATCTGCATAAATATGTACATAACATGATTTTATTACTGAAATGTGTCGTTGATAAAAAGTAAGAAAACAAAGGGCCTAGTTGTGAACCTTGAGGCACTCCATTTTGGATAGTTTTCTAATAATAATAATAATAATAATGTATATAAGCATAAAAAATTATTTTCCTAAAAATTTATATGTCAAACCTTCTTATTATATTTAAAATAGAAAAAAAAAAAAACCCTGAAAAAGAAAGAATATCCACAAGGAATAATAACTAACAATAGCCAAGTATCATATAATTGTGGAACCCTGTCCCTTTCTGTGATGTTTAATGTTATGACAAGAAGAAAATTACTGAAAATCATTGTGTAGTTAGAAAAAGGAGAGGGAATAAGCAAGTGTTTTTAAAAAGACTGAGGCCTGGGAATGAAAACGAGACAAAGAGTGAGAGGGGAAAGGTCAAAAGATAGCCTAAAACAACGGACGTCCTTTGTAAACGGTCGTAATAACAACGTTTCATCCTCTTTTCTTTTTTTAGTAGCTAAGCACAGGACTTCAAAGTAAGAAACAACCTTTATAAACTGAAAAATTGAATCTTCAAAAGCCCATAGGAAACAACTCTCTTTTGGATCACCTTATTCTCATAGACACCATTCTTTTTCTGGTTGTTGTGTCCGAATGGCCACTCAGGGCGTTGGCACTGCTCAGACGAAGTCACCTTAACCTAATTCTTGCCACTGAATAAACAGTGGACAAAACAGACGAAGAGAAAAAGAAAAGTGCAAGGGAACTAGTTGCAACTGAAAATTCCTTTGCTTTTTTTTTTCTATTTCAGCTTTAAATAATAAACAAAATATGCTTCTGAGATTTATTTTATAATAATTAGGCCATTGAATATATTAAAAAAAATTAAATCTTTCCGTTCACTGATTTAGGTACAGAGATAAGGACACCGAAAGAGTCGATACAAGACTTGAATAATGGATAATTCTAATAAATAAAGTTTTCCAGTGAGGACGAAAGTAGAAGAAAGAATGAAATTAGACACTTTCAATGTAATTCTTAAAACTCAATGAGATCCTAAGAACACTGAAACCTTTCATAATTAAAATGTCATGTGTAGGAAATATAGGAAATGCCAGATATAACTCAGGCAATACGCAATATATAGAATGCGAACTTGTCCTGCCTGCTACATTTTCTACTTTCAAACTTTAAAAATGACGCAGTTTAAAAAAAAAAAAAACCACTAGTTTGATGATATTATTAAGACAGAATGAATAATAAAACAAAAACTTTCACTTTTGAACGAAACACAACATAGTCATTCTTAAAAATTTTCTTATTAAATTTGATCTTTTTTTTTTTTTTTCATTTTTTTGACAATTTATTACAGAAGCGCAACTGGTGGCCACAAAAAGCATTAGTAGTGAAGATACGGCCATGAAAATCTTCAAAAAATTTACGTCTAAAAACCTAATGCGTCAGATCATTAAAAATGAATAAATGACTTAATTTATTGATGAAATATAAGATGTGTTTTCGTGGTATTTTTTTATTTTATTAGCATTAATGTTTTTAATTATTCATATGTGATTTCCTTAAAAGGAATTCAGATTTTTTTTCCCTTAATCTTATTTTCCCGCTAAACTCCTCAAAAAATGTCGTGGTTTTCATGGTTTCAAATTAAGTTTTCTTCTTTCAGGTGATAGTTTTGTAAACCTCAGAAGATGTTTTGTGATCCTAAGACACTTTTCGCTACAATAACCGAATATCAGACAATGCGAGAAAATTCGGTCAAGAGCATCCATTTTTCTAAATATAAAGCAATACACGATTAACCACTAGAATGTTAATTTGGTCTTCTTTTTATGTATCGTGTCTTTACATTCCATTAAAATTTCGAACAGAAAATTACTGAAATATCTACGATTAATAACACATTGATGAATCACAGAAGTATTAAAACGCAGAACCCGTAAGTGCTATATACAGCGTCCCAACCAACCCATTCTACTTTTCTTCGATTGAGATCTAAAGAAATTGTCAACTGTAGACGTGTCCATTTCATAAATCAGCTGAATTCTCTTTTTTTCGCTCTCTCGAATCAATAATAGATCGATCGACGTTTTACACTCCGAAAACTTCAAAGTTAGGCTGAAGCAAATTGCCGAATTTTTTACCTCGCATCTAACGTCATTGATCTAAACCCAAGAAATTTACATTTATTTATTTATTTGATTGACAGTTTTTACGTCAATTTTGAGCTTGATACGACTGATCTAAAAAGCGTTAAGAACTATACAGAGCATTAAATAATGGATTGTCTGCAATTTTGTAATTTTCGCTACTCGCTTTAAATTTGTGGGAAATTTTTTTGAATAGATCGACTTCTAATTCATCGATTGCAAAGACAAAGGTGAAGAATGGCAAATGGAGAAATTCACGTCTATGTAAAAGATGTTGGTCCTTTCCAAATACAAAACAAAACAGTTTGGCATTTCAGAAAATAAGAAACATTATAAATAGACGAAAGTGTTGTAATAAAGTATTGACTAAACCAGTTTATTACTATATTAATAGTAAAACTGTCAAACCTAGTAAAATAATTCATCGTAAAGTATCATAATTTTTTAATGACTATTATTATGGGTTTCTTTAAGGAAGTGAAACATAAATATACACATAAAAAGCAAAAGTGTGAAATTCAATTCGTGGTCTTTTGCTGAATTTAAATTTATTTCTCGAACTGTTTCATGTCATTTTTTTCTTCCTTTTGCAGCGGAAGGAAGCAAGTGTTCAAGCCCACAGTACATACACAAGGTAAATTTGTAGCAGATATCTTTGAAAAGAGTAGGGAGGGAGGGAAAAGGAATAAAAAAAGAAGTTGCGATGGTTCAATCGGTGGCCGGGGGCGGTGGCAATAGTCCACCTGCCATTCATGGGCCGCACCCACCCGGCGGGGCCAGGGCTCAGGGCGGTGGCCACAAAGGCAGGGAAATGCAGGGGATGCCAACTCCAACGACGAGTAAGGACACCGCATTCATCGCTGTCCCAGCATTTCAGAAGTTTTTCAAATAGTTAAAACAGCAATTTCTATGAGCTTCATAGTATAAAAAAATAGTCAATAGAGGAAAACATACAGTAAATTTATCGGCCAAATGTAATTGTACAATTACCCTTTAGTTTCAAACACAAATCAATGAAGAGAATTTATACGTTACTTATTTATATAAGTATATATTCTTTTGAATGAACAAAAACGATTTGTATCTCATGCTGGGGGGGCCTTTAATGGTCAACTGATAAATACACAGTCCAAAGTGGCTTTTTGGTACAAAAGAAGCAGAACCCGACAACATTTCAAATAGAATTTTTCTGAACTATTTCTCTAGGATCAGTATTGTTTTTACTTGGATTTACTTGTAAACAAATCTGATCTGATTTCAAAGGCTTACTGTAGCATGTTTTGTTTTTTTTTGTATCTCAGATTTCATCTGCAACGTTACTAAGAATTTACTCCATGTTCAACTTTAGACTTTTTATGTTCAAACAATGTAAAACTCAGTGTAATCTGTCACGAATACGAAAACTGGAAAATAGTTAGCATTAGCAGTTTACAGTTGGGCTTCAGGAGTTCAAACGCAAGCGGAATTTTCCCCTATTTTCTTCCCACAAGCCTTCACTTCAAGTGTGGGTTTTTCAGAACCCAAATTCCGATTACTTCAGAGAGATGCTTCAGAATCTTTTTCTTTTTTCAAAGAGGAACAATCGAGGGAAATGTCAAAGCTTTTTCAGAAGATGGCGTAAGTGTTTGTCGTCTTTTTTTACTTCTTGAAACTTTATAGCAAAGCATTCAACAGAAAATCCTTCTATTTCTTTGATTATAAAGTACCGGCTTCAAGAATCATCTAAAAAGTTTTCTTTCAAGAATCGTTTGAAAAGTTTCAGTTGGGTTTTATTAAAGATTTCATTTGTATTTTTTTCTTTATTTGATATAACTTCAATTGGCTTTCAAAGACTATCTTGATCTTGAAGCTAAGACTTAAGTGGTCTTTCCTTTTTTTTTGCTTCGTCTTCTTACGTATTTTCTTCAAGACACAAGACCTAAGTGGGATCTGAGATTACTAAGTCAATTCTAAAATGAACTGATTAAAAACTACTGTTTTATATAATGAAAAAGAAAAATTGAATATTTTTATACTTGTAATGTAACACAGTACTATTTCATTTTAACGGACAAATGGTTCTTCCGATTGGTCGTTGGTCAATTGTTTTTGATTTTGGTCATTTTCTTTTCTTACTTCTATTTTAGTAAAGAAACTCTAGAAGATTCTGAATCTGTGTAGGCTGTTACGAGAAAGCTTCCAAACAAACTATAGAGCAGTTGTGAAAGAAAAATTAATCAGGAAATGCAAAATATTAAGAAGCCTGGGATAAAAAGCTTTCGCTGATCACGGATAAAGAACGTCTAATAATTACGATAAAAACCTTTGATAAATATTTCAAACTTTTTAGAAAGTTATCTACTTAGAAAATTAAAACAAAGATAACCATGGATTAATGTAATAATTAAACTATGATATAGTTTAGGAATAATGAACATAATAATTATATAATTTAAATAAAAACATTTTTTTCTCAAACTAGAAGTTACATCTTATAATCTGCTTTAGTTTCGCTTATTTCTATTTTTCTTGTTAATTTTATTTCAAGTTTATTTGTTCTCAAAAAAAGATTGGTTTTTAATTCTATCTGCTTTTACAGAACAATTAATGCTTTTTATAATCTTGAATCTCTTAAAATTATCTAAACAAGTTTTCCATTATTTTCAACATTATTCAAATACTTCGAGACTCATAAAACACTATTCAAAATTCTATTCAGTATTAAAGTCCTCCCAGCGAAAGAACGACCGTGGACACCAGATGGCGCAATAGTAGAATTTGAATCGATTGTGTATGTCAGTGTTTATGGCGGGAAAGTGTTTGGCTTCTGATAGGTTTCCCTCGCTTGAGAGTCGCCATTGTGAATAGTTTATCTCGACAAACTTCAGTCCTGGAATGATTAAGAGATCATGGGTGTAGTTCAAGGTCAGAGTCATTCTTTACCTTGGCGGGGAATAGTTATGTAAGTGTAATATCTAAGAAAATTTTATTTTCTTGAGCAGTCTTCAACTCAATAACGGAAAATACACGCCGAAATGTCTTGAATTTTAACAATAACAACAATACATTTATAACCGTTTTCAGTCTATCTTCCTAAGTGAATCCGTCAGTCATTGTGTGTCTGAGTGTGAGTGGGTTGGTGGATGAATCTTCTTGAAATTTGATATGCCTATTCGATGACTTTTATATTTAAATCGTTTCCAAAAAAAAATCGAGAAGCAAAACTGTAATTTTATATTGTTTTGTTTTGTTTTGTTTTTTGTTATGTTACTGTATTGAGTTTTAGTTGATGAGTTATTATTGTTATTATTACTATTAGTATTTTTATTTGTTTTGTGTTTTCTGAGTATTTAGTTATTATTTTTTTTATAATTGTTCAACTTTTAACTTTTATCTTCAGTTTTATTTCTCCAATTTTTTCTTTACTAATTTAATGTAAAAGTAATTGAAGAAAAAAAGTGCATCTGAAAAATAAAAATACCCAAATTAAGTAAATACAAATACAAATTCTTCGTTAATTTGGGTTAGTTCTAAATCAGTTAAAATATGTATAAGCTTATATAAATGAGTTCTCAATATATTAACTGCTGCAAACTTTTGATCTATATTCTATTTGGATTAATTGTCTATTTCACTGAAATAATAATGATTTTAATTAACTGATTAATAAAGTTCGATTGTAATAGGTTCTCATTCATTAAATTCTCATCATGAATGTACTCAACACTGCGTAATCAAAGACGATCAATAAAAAGGAAATATTATATTTACGAAGATAGTAATAACACTGTAAAAATTTTTTTTAAAAGCATTGAGAACAGGGCCGGATCTAGGTATCGCCAGTCCCCGCTTTGTGTGAGGGGGCCCGCTGAAAGGGGCCCGCGCCATGGCCTCGAAATAGCGTGAAGGGGCACGTGAAGGATTTTCGCTGTGGGGCCAACAATTTTTAGATCCGGCCCTGATTGAGAATAAATGTGAAACTTAACTAAAAAATATGAATTTTAGAAACCTGTCCTCCCAATGCATCTTTAGTGCTTCTTAATGCCAAAGCAACATGGATGGTCGTTTCAATATATACAGACTGTCTGGATTTTTTATTTTTATTCCGATTTATGCATTTGAAATTTTGTAGAAGGAAATTCATATTGGCAACTAAACAGCCCAAAATCAGAAACTACAGTGAACTCCCGATTATCCGCGGACCTCTCCTGTTTCCATTTTTCTTATTATACAATAAATTACGGAATTAATAAAAAAAATTAAATCTAGAATAAGGTAAGCAATAAAAGAGGTACATTTAGCGACGTCCAAGTATTTTTCGTGTTTCGACACGAAAAAAACAAAGACAATTAACGATTTTTTTTTTTGTTGAAAAGTAAAAAAATAAAGTAAAATAAAATAAAATAATTTTTATAATGTATGTGCTGCCATTTTAATGTAATTAAAACATGTTTAAAGCATTTTTGTGTTGATTTTCGTCCTTTTTTGTCCTATTTCGGATTATCCGCGGAATTCGCTTATCCGCGATTGCCATGCCACCCAATTCCGCGGATAATCGGGAGTTTACTGAACCAATAAATGAATATTTCAAACCAAAAGAAAAGAAGACAAAAAAAAAATTGGTTTCATAATGTAAAACGATACGATAGCGACCTCATGAATGTTTCCTATTCCTCGTATTTTTCTGTCTCTCTACAAGTCATAAAAGTTGCATCAAGGTATCATACATTATCTGCCCAACTTGTATTTTGGGCTGTAGAGGTCATGACATGATGTTTCATATTTGGTCTCTTCCTGTAAGACAGGAATTGATCATAGACTGGAACTTGCATTTTTCGCCATCTCTATTAATCGTAAGGGTTTCAATATGGTATCACTCATGTCTGTCCCACTTGTAGTTGGGATGAGGTGACATATTTTTTTATCGGCCACTTCACTTTCTACAAGACAGGAAGCGAACGCAGACCTAAACTCCCATTTTTTTACCTATCTCTACAAGTTATAAGCTTCCCAATAAGGTACCACTCATGTCGGTCCGACTTTCAGTTTGAGATGGTGATGGACGAATCGAACTCCTTATGAGCTTCCCTGCCTCCTCTTAAAGCTTTGTGTGTGGGGGTTCACTATGAAGAGAATGAATGTTAATAAGCAAAAAATGAGAAGTATCGAAAATCGGCCTTCTTCCTCATTCTTTTTTCCCCTGAAAATTTGCAGAATGAATGTTTATTCGTTTTTGACTTCCAAGAATGATATCAGTTTAAAAGTTCAAGGAAAGAATAACAGCAGAAAAGTTATCAAAAGAAACTGAAATGAATGCAAATAAATGATGCCACTTAGAACGTTCTGGATCAGCTGAGAAGAAATAGCCACAGCGCAAATGAACATTCAAGTTCATGAATATAATTACCGTATTGTCCGTCGTATAAGACGACTGGGCGTATAAGACGACCCCCAATTTTTCCAATTAAAATATAGAGTTTGGGATATACTCGCCGTATAAGACTACCCCTCTTCCAACGCACACCAAATAAAAATTAAAAAAACATCAGATTTGATTTCAATACGGTAATTTTAATTCAAATGCTTATGACATGCAGATACTTAGCAGAAAAACTGTCACTTATAAACATAACGCTGTTTGTCATCAAACATATAAACATAAATCAGTGCAAGTGGATAAACTTTTCCTTTAAAAGCGATGTACCTTACCGGCGATTGGCTGGTTGTTGTATACAACGCCTGCTTGGATTGGTCAGCTCTCCCTATCTCCAAGTAACTGTAGCTTTGTTTATTCTGGTGCATTATTTTAATGCTACATTTTTTTAGAATTTCACTAAAATCATAGTATTTCTTAACTGTAGCCTTGTTTATTCTGTCCCCCCTCTATCTCTTTTTTCCATACCCGGGCGTCCCGGATGCCTGCAGCTTCCTCCGTCCTTCACTTACACCTTCCCGGTGAGGCGTCCCCCTCACCTCGTCTCCTGGTGAGTGGATTTTCTTCTACCGTACTTGTACAGCGCCGTCCTTGCTGCTTTCATACGGTTGCCGCATACGGCGGGGATGTGGCCGAGGCCGTTTTTGAGCTGCCCCCACCATATGCGGCGACCGCAGATTCTCCAGTCCGGCTCGTAAGTTTCAGCACCCGGCGTATAAGACGACCCCCGACTTTTTAGAAGATTTTCCTGGTTTAAAAAGTCGTCTTATATGCCGGACAATACGGTAGGCATTTTAAAGAGATTGGAACAATAAATCACACACTCCCACAGAATATTATTAAACAAATTCATCAAAGCTGTATCGCACAACTTATTAATCCCAAAGATCAACGCTCAACTCAGTGAATATTAGTCAGACATTCATCCTGCCAGCGCATCATCCTCACCAATACAAATTCGTCTCTCAAAATCTGTCTTATGATGATCCAGGGTATCTTAAAGATAATATAAGTAGCTTCTTTCATTAAAAATTCATATTATTCAGTAATGAGACCATATTAAATTTCAGTGTCTTCGATTAAGGCATAAAAAATATCTGATATCTTTATTTACTGAATTCAATGGGGAAGGCAAATGGAATTTGGAATCTAATGAAATCATCTGAAAAAATACTAAGTAAAAATTAAAAATAATTATGAAATAATATATAATTAGCCTAACTTAATACTTAATTTACCCCACTTTACTGCTTCTTTAGAAACAATAATCGTACAGTAAAAATGTAACTTTAATAATGTTTTCCCCAAGTACTCCCTTCTCCTTTGTTCTATTATAGCTAAGATCAATCAATAGGTTCTATCATCAAGACAGAACAACTACTGCATCCACTCAAAGAGTGCGTGACGTTCTTTACCGCAAGTATCCAAAAAATGGAATCAATATCCGAGGTCATATTGAATGGTTTATTTCACATATTTGGATTTCTAGCTGTGGATCATTAAACGTCTGGTCTACTAAGGTATGTTTATATCAAGGAATCTGCACAGATGTAGGTTCGAAGAGAACTTTTCTGTGTTTAGAGATTCTGGATTTGTCATTTTCATTTTTCCAACAAGGAAATTATATCTGGATGCAATCCACAGTTTTCCCTCGATTTTTTTCGATAATATGTCATCACGACAGCAAGAAGCATTATGAATTATACTATTTTAATTTTGAATGCAGAGAGAAGGAAAAACAGAAGATGTTAAATGAGAAGTTTTTTTTTGAGAAAAGAAGTACCCACAATGCTTGCACACAATAATGAACAGTTTAAGAATTTAAGATTAGCAAGGGTTTCGGAATTTTGAACGACGAATGTCTCCAACTCAATTTAAAGAATTATTGATTTTATTTGGCCCATTCAACAATATTGAGAACTTTTGAACAACAGTTAGCAGTATTCTGAAATGCTGAACTTAATTCTTTTTTTATTTTCTCTCTTGTGACTGCCTTCTTTCTACGATTCATGGTGAAACACCCCACAACATCTCCTTTTCTGAAATCTCTCTTAAGAATTTGATTATTGTAATCTTCGGCCAAAGACGTTTTGAAACTGAAATAAAGATCCTTTGTTAAAGGTAACACAAGAAGCAACGTTATCCTTCATTAAAAAAGGCCCTGGGTTTTAATCGAGAAATTGAGCTTACAGATTTTACTCTTATAATCCTAGCTACTCTTAATTTTCCTTTAATAATAAAAAAATAAATACATTTATTATACATAGATATAAATTGTATAATTACATATTTTCAAATATTAAAATGCTAATAAATTATAAAATATGTATATTTCAGCGAATTATAAAAAAGTTATCACAATTACAAAATGTATTTACTAACTTCAATTAGTTGCGTAAAATTGTTGATGTTCTAGTATATATACAATTTTTGCAATTTTTTTTATTTAATTTAAATTTTTATTTAATTTTAATATATATTTAATAAAAAAAATTGCAAATAATTCTTTTTGCTAGTAGGAGGCTTCTTTTTAGCATAATTCATTAATAAGTATTTCATTCTTTAAAAAAAAATCGCACTTATGAAGAACGACCTTTATACTTATTAAAAAAGGAAACGACAATGTATTTTTATTGCTTTTTTTTTTTCATGTTTCACCTAAACTCATTAAATCCTTTTATTTATTCATATTTATTACTCTTAACTCTTTAGGCGTGACTTCTATCCCACCCTAAACTATAACCGATCCTTAATTGTATATTTAGCCATAATACTATAAAACCCGATACAAATGAGGATAAAAAAAAACAATAGCTAATATTTGCCTCGAATTTTTTTACAAACAAACAGGTGCTTACAAGAAAAATAGGAAAATTAATTAAGAGCCTTCGTGCCCAGTGTAGTGGTCAGTTATGATTCTTTTATAACGGGGACTGGAGAGAAAGAAGCTCAAACATGGCGGCTTATCCTCCGTCCGCCAGCTATTCCGACAGGTGAAAGGGGGAGGTGAAAAGAGAAACACGAGACGAGGGGGAGGGAGGGAGCCTTCCGATCGGAACAGCCGCCATCGTTCGTGATCCAAAGCAGGTGAAAGCAGAACAACTTCTTCTTAGCCAAGGAATAAGACATTACAACTAAACAATTCTTACTCAGAATCAGTCATTCAGAGCCTTTCTTCCGTTCGACCAAAACTCAGGAAGCTTCTTCGACAAATCAAACGACACATATAAGAAAATCAACGAATAACTTCATCGGTAAAAAAAAACTTTTCAATCAGAAATTAATTTGCATTGTATTAAATTCTTCAGTTTCGTTTTACTGCTTAATAGCGTTAAAGGATATTTGTTACATTTCGGTGAAATAAGTTTTAGTTTTTGTATTAACATTTTTAAATGATTTTTAAGATAAAATCTCACAAAATTCTAATTCTGAATAACTCAAAAATTACAAAACAATATAATATCTATTTCAAAGCCGTTTGTAAATTTTGTTTAATTTCAATTACTTCTTTCATTGAAATCTCATTCGACATTTTCATATATTAACATTTACGTCATGAAATCGATTTTTGTTTCTACTTTTCTAATATAATTCTTATAGAAAGTTAAATCTAAAAAAATATCAAATAAAGATAAAGATATATGACGTCTTTTAATGAGATACAAATGTAACAAAAAGAAATCGTAACTGAGTTGAAATTAAATTAACAGAATCGCATTCAGTAATATTTAAAAGGATAATATTACTATTATTATTATTATTATTTATCGCCTCAAATTTCAATGAAAAAACTTTCTAATCGGTTAAGATTCACTAGGTGTTGCTATGGTGTAGCAGACAAGGAGAGTTTAGGGTCAACACTTATTGCAATGACGTCACTAACCCTTTCAACGAGGCAAACGAGCCCTTTCAAAAGGTAGAAATGTTGTGTTCAAGTGAAATTTTAACGGAAATATTCCGACGTGAGAAACATACCCCTAACCCAAACGCAACCTCAGCTGACATTCGTTGTGACTTCGTCGTTTTAATGTCGTCACTCCGTTGAGATTAACAAACCAGCCAGCAATCCGTCACAGCCATAAAGCATTTAGAATATTAGCTATTTTTCTTTTGGTGCGGTAACTCGCTACCCGTTCTTGATCATATTCTGACTATGCTTCTGATCTAGTCTTTGAATAACTTAGATGAACGATGAGAAAACATGAAATGGAAGAAAATAACTTTGAATTTTTTTAATGAAATAAATCAGGGAAGAAATATAAAATCCAATGGATTTAATGTTTTTATAATTTTCTCATAACATTATCGACATAGATTGTAACTTTAATTTGAAAATTCTTTTAAATAGAATGAAACAACGGAATCGTGAATAGAATATTTAGAAACTTATTCATCTTTATCATTGTATTCACCAGATTCTCGTGTTAGTTTCCCAAATATCAATACACAGGATTCCCATAAATCCAAGGTATTTTTCTCCCTATTTGTAAGATCACTTGGGTACCGGGGGAGGGGGTTAAACCCCCCTCCACCTCCTCCTTTGCATCCAAAAACGGAAGAAATTTAGGATTTTGGACCTGGTTTTTTTGTTTGGAAAGTTCAACGATCTGCCTTTTAACCCCCCTCCCCCCAATCCAAGACGACTGCTTTCTTTTTAATTGAACGACTCCCAATCCAAAATTCTGGATGCACCAGATATTAATAAAATATTAATAAGATATTAATAAAAATATTTTATTCTAGAATCCTTCCTTCAGTTCTAAAAATTGCCAGAACAGAATTGTAATAAAATTACTCAGTTTCGTTTTTAGGAAAACAGCTTGTGCATCATTGCTGAGAAATGTCATTAAATTATCAGTTTTCTGATTTATTTATTTTAAATAATCCCAGATTGAATTCAAATGAAATGTTTTCCCATTCAACTTTAAGTGAAAATGAATCTTGTCCAATTCAACAAAAAATCTGACACAAAAAACAAAACTTTAAAAAAATTCCTGGAACAAATTGAAGCCTAGTTTCTTTAAGTACCACTTCCTTTATTTCTTTTTCTATTTTAGTGAAAATAATACAAAGAAAACTCTCCGTTTGATTTTTTTAAAAATGAAATCTATTGAAAGCAAACAGAAAAGATTTTTTTTTATATATATACATATATTTTTTTTCTGAAAAAATAAATAAATAAAATAAAAAAAATCTCAGTCCATTTGTCTGAATCAAGTTAATTTTAAGGATATGTAAGCTCGCGCAAATTTTAAAGAGGATTAATAACCTTTGTTTAAAACATCATTGAAATCGTTGTTTCGATTTTTCTATGGGTTTTTTTTTTATCGCTTCCCGCGCTAATTTGTCGTCAGAGATCCACAAGCAAAACAACTTCAAATGTAAAAACCAGATCGCCTCTTATCCATAAATATGTACGCTAAGTTTCAAAGAGATTCAAGGCGGTTAAAAAGTTATTATCGAAGGACAAACACACATTCACACACACCCAGACTGACTCATTTGATGACTCTCACTTTTCTTGGAAAATAGGTTAGAAATCAATCATTTCCAAAACAAACACATTTTTTAATAGTTCTATTTTTTATAAAAAAAATAAAAAAAAAAATGTGGTTAAAAAACTAAATAAATACACGCACTATAAAAAATACATGGAGTATTGTTCAACTGCAACTATAGTAAATTACTTACAATTGAAACTATATTCTACGTGTAATAACGTCTTTTTTTTGTGTTAAATGACACCAAACTCATACAATTAATTAAAAAATAGACTTGTATTAACATATAAATTACGTTTCGACCTCACCTTTCGGTCTTTCTCGAATTAAGGTCTTTAATGGAATGAAATAATCCATTTTTTTTTAAGAAATTGTGGACAAACATTCCTATATGTAAAGAAGGATATTCATTTAATAGTATAATGTGTAGAAAGTTCGTAAAACTCGTGTTGATAGAATCTACACTAAAAAAACGGAGATAGCAATAAGGATTTGTTTTTTTGTTTTTTAAATAAAGATTAGATAGTACAATAATCCAAAATGAAAGAATTTCTGGAATTAAACCCGTGTAATAATGAAGATGAAAGATACGATTTCGTGTCCCACTTCGGGAGTCGTCATCCGTTCATGATACCATTAGAGTAATCACTGCTCATTAATTACAAATTGTTCTTCTAAAATTAGTTTTTAATGTGATTAGAGTACGTACATTGTTTACCTAAAAACAATTTTACATCAAATTTTAGAAAAAAGCTTAAGACGCGAATTTATTTAATTCGTTATAAAGATATTAAAATGATATGTTAGGCATTTTGTCTTTATTTATTTATTTTTTTGTTATATCCTTTTCGTTAAATAAATTTTAAGAAAAAAACGAAGAAGAAAAAAAAAAAAACCACAAACACACAGCCACACACATTTTAAACATTCTCCTAATGTATTAAAAAACTTGAAAACCGTTTTGTAGATAGTGAGGCCAATTTCAATGAAGTGGTGATGGAAAAAGTGTTTAAAATGGTCCAACGTCCGGATTAGTTAAATAGTTTAATAGTTTAAAATATTTTATTCACTCAGATGAGTTGATTTTTAATGTTCTCTGATTCGCACTGATGTACAAGTATTCAAATAAATTTTATAAAGTATTATTTATTTAAAATACATTGCAAAATCAATGTAAACTGTAAAAGTCACTGTCTTTTTTTTTTTAATGATTATTCTTCCTGTAAAGAAATGCCTTCCCGTGATGCAAATGGGCCAAACACATCTGCATCCGGTTGCGTTGGCGAAGGAAAAAAAAAACAACCTGCAAATTATAATGGCGTAATTCGCAAAGAAACAAAACAGTTTCGCTTAAGAAAGAATTGCGTCTCGTGGCAAAAGAACCGTTGGTTAGACAGTGACGATGAGTCACACGCACTCATCGATAGATCACGTGACACTGGTGCCAGTCTCCTGCGTTCAACTGGAAGATGAGTTTGTCGGATGGAAAACTTAGCCTCGTTTGTCATCCAACCATTCACTGATGCGACAAATCCATCTGTGTCGTCGCCGTGTGACTTTGTTTCCTGTTCGATAATCGTTTGATTGATCTAAATCCCATCAATGGATTATCCTCACTTGACAATAAAGCGTAGATTTTTAAGTAAATGTTCGTAGGTACATCAATTATAAAATGTCGTTTTGAGAATTTCGGTTTGTGATGATGTACAAAATCACTTGTCTTGAAGAACAACCAAGTCTTTGCTGCCGTGAGTTTGTAAAGAAACGGAGCAAACCAAATTAGAATAGCTTTCCATCTCATAAAAATAAAGTCGAATTTTGGACTAATTTTCTTTCATTCAATTTCGATAGGTGTTAACAAAATTCCGAAATTTATTTCTTCTTCTAACTTCACGTGGATCATGAAAATTATAATCAAAATTTATTCCTCATTTGGAACCCATTATTATTAATAGTGATTACAAATAAAATACTCATAGAATTCTATTCCCTACGTTAAATGTGAACGTTACTCTTATCTAAAAGCCAAATCTAGTAAAATATAGTAATACAGTGCAACTTGGATAATTCGAAGCTGAAGGGACCACTACAAAACTTCGAATTATCCAAGACTTCGAATTAAACAAGTTACATCTTTTAACTTTAATTTCAGGTCCACTGAATGCTTGAAAAGATTATTCTTTCAATAAGTAAATATTTATTCAGAAAGATCTTGGTATGAAAGACTTAAACACTATATGTATGTATAAACAAAATAAGATTTATATTACGTAAGCTATAGTACGTATTACATTCAATACAGAAAATTATAGTTTTTCAAACAATTGTGCAATGTCTGATTGTTTTGTAGAATTCAGTCGCTTAAGGTTAGCAAAATCATCAAGCATGTTTAGTGAACGGCAAACAGCCTCACTTACGTTGGTTTGTCCTTCAATGTACAGACGAAATTCGGCGCTATCCCGTACTTGGCATTTCTTCTTCGCACCCTTTTCCACCTCGCGAATGACAGCGACGTTTTCAGCGAACGTTAAATTCTTTAGACGTTAAATTCTTTCTTGGTTTACTGAAAGATATGGTGACACTGATAGCAGAAAGCTCGAATGGCGTCTGAAGGGTCAAGTGTCGAATGGCGTCACGGGTCGAACGGTGGCGGGAAGGGGATTTCAGTTGTCACGTGTCGAATTTCTTAACGATGAAACGCCGAAAAGTCGTTATGGTTCGAAATTTTTTATAAAAAACTTCGAATTAAGGAAGTTGAACTTCGAATTATCCACGATTTTTTAACATTGATTTAATAAGAAATTCAAGGAACTAAGAGAAATCTTCGAATTAACCACGATTTCGAATTAAAGACGTTCGAATTAAAGACGTTCGAATTATCCAAATTGCACTGTATCTAATAGTATCTAGTAAGCTAGAACAACAAAGTAACATTGAATTAAATCTGGAAAATATCAATTACTTTTAAAGACCCACAAATAATAATAATTATTACTCACAAATAATAATAATAATTATTCCTCACAAATAATAGTAATTATTACTAGATTAAAAGCATCTCACGATGTACCGAAATTCGTGTTTAAATTTGTTTTGAAAGAGTTTCTGTTCTACAGTCAAATTCGTCAAATAGGAAAATTAGTTGAAAAATATACAACAATGTTTAAAAATAAAACATATTTTTCGTTAATTCTATGTTGATGAATCACATTTATTATATAGGATAGTGACTTTTTCTTCATAATGTTTCTTCAATCCTTTCCAAAAAAAATGAGTGAACTCTTAACAGATTCTTGAAGTAAAATATCATTTTAAAAGAAGATTAATACTAAATTTAAATTCGTAAAGGCTGAGGAAGTTTCTTCTGATAAATTTTCGTATATTTAGAGACCAATCTCAACTTTCAGCTAAATATATCATAACTGTTAGTACAGTTATGTAAACAGGACTTGGCAAATTTCAAACTTTCAAACTTTTGCTCGTCTCACTTTACTGTTTCATATATGTTGCTTGATATGAACGTTACATCCTAAAGACTGGAAATATTATCTACTTTGCAATGTTTTTACAATTTGCTTAAAGTACGAGTCCCATTTCGCGTAAGTTTTCTTCTTATGCATTGCATATATCATTAATTCTTATTACTTTTCTTGTCGCAAAAATGTACTACATGTCCTCATATTCATTCTTGTGACAAGAAAAATCAATAAAATTTAAAACCTCAATAGAAAGTTGAACGCGGAACTTCTCTTAACCAGCGATTCTGTGGACCTAATTCTCTAGAGCAATAACATTTCATTTCCTTAGTATCCATTTGCTCGCTTGTATCAAAGTAAGTAAATAAAATAAATAAATAAAAATAAACGATGTTTTTTTGTAAAGAATAAGGGCTTTTTTTCATGGATTAAACAACCTGCGTTCTTAGCTACTGACTTACCTTCTGTTCCTGTACTCGTAAAAACATCGTAAAGACATCGTTATTGAAACTATATAAGCAACCAAACCTATTTATAAGTCCGCAAACTTCAATGTGCTGACATCCAAGCGGTGGTTGAGCAACTGCACTTTGTACCCTCAAGTCCTGATTTAGACAAACCTCTTATTCCCGAAAGATGTCTGTGGAACAGTTGCAAACAAGAATATTTCAAAAATGGAAAGCTCCAATGTTTACAGAAAATGGTTGATTCCTTTCAAATTTTTAACCGAAATTTGCATTTTTTTTTAACCGAAATTTGCAACAGGATACGTATCGTTGCAGTGCAGATTCTTTTGCATCAACTGCATTTGGTTGATGATTAATTGCTAGAATTCCCTTTTTTTTTTTTTTCCTTTGACCCTCCCACTTCAAATAAAAGGCATCCGAGTGATCAAGTAAATCAGAAGCCACTAATATTTATTGGCCAACCATAAAAACTGGCTTTTTGCGAACAGTAAGAACAGCAGCTGCAGGCCATTGTGTGCCAACTCGGTTTCTTGTAGAACAAAAATTAATTAATTGTTACGAAGTGGAAACAAGAACTGGGTTTTTACACAAGGCAAAGGATCAGCCTTTGTTACGACATAATTAATTTTAAAAACACAAAATTTCATGAAAATAATAGATGATTAAACAAGAGATGTTTGCAAAGAAATAGTTATTTCATGCTATTTAACAAATGGCTTAAGAACCAAATCATTAATGAAAGTGAAAAAATAAATGTAAATTAATTTCAAAGATAACGACTTCAAATTTTGGAATCTTCTGAAGATGTAAGGAATAACTGCTGCAAAGGGAGAAATTGCTGGAAAGTGGATTTGATTCTGCGGATACTCGGTGCTGGGTCGACATCAAGTTCTGTGGAACAACAAAGCAACAAGACAATACCTCGTCTATTAGTAAATGTTGACGATTTTTTAAAATACTATTTTAAATTCATATCTTGTAGCTTGGGAGATATTAATACCCTGAGGAACTTACATGCATTTATATGTAGACATTTTCATCGGCTTCAAATCTTCAAGAATCTTCAATCGGAAAAAATAATTATTTTTTTTTCCCCGATTATTTTAAATCGTTGTACTACATGCAAAAGAATTCTATAGCACATTGGTATTTGAATTTATAAATATCAATTCAACCATAGCGCAAATGTCAAGTAAATATGATGATTTGTTTGAAGGCAGAGTTTAATTAAGAAGGATTGGTAAATAAAATAACATCAATCAAGTTTTGACCTTCAAACTCTGAAATATTAGACAAAAACTGAGATTTTTAAAATTTATCGGAGGACATTTAAAGTAACTAGATAATCAACATTCTTTTTGTAGATGTGGACTTTTTTGCCAATAAATAAAATAAAATAAATAAATAAATAATAGGATTTCTTTTGACTAAGTTAACCTTTTGACTAAGTAAATGTTTTACCTCTGAAAAACTGCAATGTCTCAGTTTTCACGATGTATCTTGATAGGAATAACACCAAACAATCATTGGAGAGAGGATTTTATCTAAAAAAGAAAAACATTAAACCTATTAAGATTCGAATAATTGGCTTAAAACTTAGATTTCTTATTAGTTCAGTTCCTACATCAATTATTAAATATTAGAAAAATAAGATTGATGTCTATATATTAAAAAATAAATATCATTACGGAAGTCATAAAAAACGATCATTACGCTTTATAATTTTAAATGTTTAGATAATTAAATAATACTTTACGTTACTTAAAATATGTAATAATAGATTTAAATAATAAAATCGTAATATAAAAGTTTATTATAATAAATTATTGTCATTGGATTTTTCTTAACATTATTTTTATCCAAATCACTATGCATTTCATGCTCTGGGAATAAATAAAATATTTTTTATTTCTATTTTTCTTGTAATATTAAGTACTTAAAAAAATAAACAAGTAAAAAAAAAAAAATTGGTGGAAAAAAAAAATAGTAATAAAGTTAATAGGCCTATTAGTCCTATTACCTAAATTGCTTTTCCATTATTCATGCTGGGATTCAGCGTTTTAATTTCCATTAGTTTATAGAGGGTTTTGTTCGGAATTAATTAACTTTTTTTTGAACAATTTCTTTGTTGTGCTCATTATGTGTAATCATTTACACCAATGATCATTGCACAACTTGCTAGGTAATTTCATGAAAGAAAAATTAAAAGTAATAAGTTAAAATTATTATTTCTCTCAAAAATAAGTTTATTAATGTGTATTAGGCCTAATGATCAGAATAAAAATCATTTTTGAAATTGAATGTCTCCAGTTATGCTTATCAGTTATAGTAAAAGTGTGGACAATTTAAGTAGTCGTATATTGTTATCATTAAGTAGGACACAGCGGAATATGATTCTAAGCTTCCTTCAATGTTTAACACATTGTTTTGGGGTTATGTGTTATTGTTATTTGTTTCTTCATTATTTATATGGACACATCATTTTTCTAGTTTTTATTACTTTTCTGTTAAACTATTTCCGTGATAAAGAAATATTAATTTTTAATTAACTATAATAACATAACATAAACTCATAACTAAGATCTAATTCTGAATTTAACTGTGATAATAAACTTAATGTTCCTACAACAATTCTGTAATGACAATTAAGGGTATTATCTCGTTCATCTATAAATTGATTGCGTTTATTATAATGAATGTCGAAAATTTATGGGATTTGTAGATTTACCTAAAGAAATTATTTTCAATGCTGGTTGAATTTTTTTTTTTTTTTATTATTATTTTCATTGAGATTCTTGACGAAACCGATTAATCTAAACTTAATTTATTTTTGATATTTAAATTAAGCCAAATAAATTTGGTTATTTTACTTCATTCACTTCGTCCTTCACCTTTGACAGGTTAGGCACCGGAGCACAGTCAAAAACCGGAAATCGTCGAAATACGGAACCTAGTCTTTTTTTTATTTTTAGCTCGCAAACTCATTTTGGCCGCCGAAAAATGTAAATAATGAATTATGTATCACTAGAGAATGTATATGAAAAACAACAAGATTTTTATAACTGGTATGTATGAAGTATGTTATTTAGCTACACAAAAGTACAGTAGTACTTCTATCCACAGACTGAACGAAAAGATGGAACCAAGTCGACGAGAGGAAAAACAGCGCATCGTGGAAACATGAGAAAATAAGTCCAAAGAACGGACCACGCATCGAATGCATGGGTTCTGGCTATAACTGGAAAAGGGCGAAAAAGCGAATAATCGAAAAGCGGAGAAAACGCCTGTGTATAAATAACTTCAATAAAGAATATTAATATTTTGGACTAAAGCTAAGAGCAGCATGGTCTTGAATATTCCATACATATCAAAAAATGGATAACATCGATAAGCCATTCACATAAAGCTTATGTTAAAGATAAGAGTTACAGTATTGACCTGATAGGGATGTATAGGATTTTATTTCGGCAACAAGTTAGAAAGCGATCTCGAATAGCAAGTCATCCAAGCCAAAAATACGAAAGAAAATACATTTCGAGATTTGAGAGAGGGGAGGGATGCCAAGGACCTTTTAACCCTTCCCTTCTATACTTTCATGTCTTTCACTTGGTCTCTAACATTCAAAGGATCGAACGAACGTTTCTTCTCAAAGCATTTTATAGCTGCCAACGAAAATGACGAAATTTTATTAATTCCGACATGTTCTGGCAGCTCTATGAAACAGATTTCTACGCTTGGAGTGCAACATATTTTACACGCTTGGAATACATTTATAACTCTGAAAAAAAAATATATAACCTTGAAAAAAAATCTGAACTGACCAAAATCTATTTCGAAACTTCTGGAATCATGTAACTTGATATTAATCTCATTCACTAAATGTCACAATGAAATAGATGTCTTTAGTTTTGAAAAAAGATAATGAAAACTGTTTTGGAGTTTTGTAACTAATATCCGATAGTTCCTCTTTCCTTTTCAATAGTGTTTTCAATAGTGTTTACAATAGTGTTTTGTTTATTAATGAAACATATTGTCTGTCAGTAGGTCTTGTGGAATTGTGTCCCAATCATCCACCATAACTGCATAATCACGTGATTGTTAGATGGTTTTCAAACTCTTTTTTTGCAAATGAGATTTAACGAGTGCAGACAAACAACTTCCAAGAACCGTTTGCATCAAACAGTGAAATATGGAAGAATATCTGTGATAGTGTGGACTACACTTTGGATCTTCTTCAATTTTCTGTGAAGGACGTATGAACTTCATATAACATCAAACACATCACTGTTTCACACGCATTTCTTGCTACAATACTCTAGTCTAAATCACCCGAAAAATACACTTCCATTGCGATTATTACAGAAATTTTAGTTTCTTCTGTTTCCGATAAAATTTGGAATTAATAATTTTGTCTATTTCTTTTGGTTTTAAACAAAACCTAAGTAGAATTTTAGAACATATTTAGAATGTAAGGTTATATTTTGTTTAAATTAAGTTTATATCAAGCGAGAAATTCTTTGCAATATTAAAAAAAAGTACGTAGAGTAAACAGAGCTAAATCTTCTTTTACTTTTTATTATTTGTCATTTAAACCTTCAGTAAATAATCCTTTTTTACGTGTAATATTACAAAAATACAGCAATTACTTTTTAATACCCATACATACATTTTTTTTTTTAATCACAGCAAACAAAATAATTTCTATTCGTTGATACAAAATACAGGAGAAATATAGGAATTCATTCAGATTTTTTTTTTAATCGAAGAGTAAACAAATATAAGAAAATGTTCTCTATGTTAAAGTTTTATTCTTCGTATGATAAAAATATTAGAACTACAAAGACTTGGCTGTAAGATTATCAAAATTTTTGGTAAACTAGTTTTGTTAACGTTTAGTAAATTAGTAGCAAAGTTGATTTGATAATTTGATATATATATATATATATATATATACTATTGAAATACACTTGAAATCACATCTAGAGAAAATATCTCAAAAATAAATGAAAACAAAATTTAGAAAGGTTAATGAAGTTTAACTTGGTCTTACTTGGTATATCTATTTCCACAACGTGTCTGCAAATGGCCGAATATATATTAAACTTATAAACGTATAATATGTTTTTTTACTTAGTAAATTATTGCATTTAAGTTTATTTCAATTGTTTTTTCCTGGAAACAAATTTAAAGAACAAAATTGTGTTTTGATTGAAGCTCAAAATTGTGTAGATAAAATATCAATATATATATTTTCTGCATTTGTATTTAAACTCAATGTATGTTAAGGTTGTAACGATAATATCTGTGAGATAAAGAAATAAAAATCTAATCTTAGGGAAGCGTTTGATCGAAAGTATTTTTTATATAAGAACCATCTGCTCTTCTCGTGAACATGGTGAGGGTTCAAGGTACAGCGGAAATGCGTGCTGAAAGGGTTGAGTAGTGGTGGTTCCGTCACAAAGACCCAAAAGTCGGAGCCGCAGCCGCCGCTGCCTTTATTATCTTCTCGGTCTGTTTGCGTCTATCACTATGGTCACTGCGAACCAGTGTTTCTGTTACTCAGTCGTGGATAAGTTCCGACCTACGCTGACCCCTTATTAATTAGAACAACAAAAAATAATAATCGTAAATTCGCTCATTAAATATTTATCTATCGAAATTCGATCAGTGAGTTACAAGCACAAACTGAAAATTCGGTGGGAATATCTAAGTCATTATTTACAGGAGAAGGGTAGAGACCGATGTTTCAAAGAACCCTAAAACTTAATTTTAATGAAATTTTTGAATTCGAGAACAGAAACAAACTTTCAATTATCCGAGGATAAAAAAGGAAAAAAATAATTCCAGAAATTGAAATTCCCGCTAATCCACAAACTTTGTGAAACTAAATTCTTAAACAACTCATGCTTTCTTTGTGGAATACTGAAAAAGATCTGGTCTTTCACGAGAAACAAGCTTTTCTAATTGTCACTTGAAAATGAACGTTCTGGGTCCTGAGCTGTACGAAGAAAAGTTTTGATTAAAGAAAAAAGAAAAAGCAACAACTGCTTAACCATTCTCAAAAGGTAGCAACATCAATTAGAAGTATTCTTATTCAATAAGTAAAATAATAAATTCGTGGTTTTTTTTGTTTTTTTTGCAGAGGTCTTATTTACCCTCAAATGTACCTTTACGAAAATAACCGTATTCAACAACTGCAATCCGTTCTCCGTCAGTATTTGCCCAATAATTCGTTATTCCTGGAAAAGATTCCACTACGATGGTAAAACTCCAAGCTTTTTGAACATTCAATGATGTGCTTCGATTTGGAATAAAATATCCAGAAAATGTAATTAACTGAAAATTGGTGAATAAAATGTAAGAAAACTCATACTGAAATACGTTAAACAATAATAATAATAATATAATTTATATATAATAGATATTTTTATGGGAAAAATATTTATTAAACTCTTTACATGTTTCGTAACATTTTCAAAAGAGAATTATAATTTGGAAAATTAATAAAGTAAAATTATAACATTTTAACTACAGTATGAACAAAAAACGTGATATCAATATCACATACGAAAACTGTTAACAATAAATTACAGTAATAATACATTAATACAATCATAAACATTTTTCTCATAAAAATATCTATTGTATATAAATTATATGATGGGATTTTTTTCAGTTTTCATGCTTAAAATAATAGTAACAATAATAATAACATCACAGCCTCAGCACACTAGGACTTCACAAAAACACTTAAGCACAGTTGCAGAAGGCTGTGGTACTCAACACAACATGCATACTTAGGAAATTTATGGACACAACCACACATCCCCAATTATTCTTCTAAACCTTTTTTTTTTTTTTTTTTACACTTGGCAATATGTGTTTTGGTCCTTGATCCGCCGTATTGTCTTAGCTGGGGAAACCCATGGTTTGAAGCTTTTTCGATGATAATAATAATAATAAGAAGAAGAAGAAGAAGAAGAAGAAGAACTACGGACCCAGAAGGAACTACATGTGGATAAAATTGCGTCTAGCAGATGGCTGTCATTGGGTGAGGTCTATGGTGAAACGGAAGGGTTCATGATAGCTATACAGGATCAGGTTATCCATACTAAAAACTATGCAAAATACATACTAAAGGACAGCAACTTAACAGACGATAAATGCAGAAAATGTTTTCAGGCTTCAGAAACAATTCAACATATCATATCTGGCTGCAAGATGTTGGCCAATACAGAATACCTTAATAGACATAATCAAGTCGCAAAGATCATTCACCAAAAAACTAGCCCATCAACACAAGTTAATAGATAATTGTGCACCATTTTATATATACAATCCAGAAACTGTTCTGGAAAATACCTCATACAAACTTTATTATGATTTGACGATTCAAACAGACAAAACTGTCATTGGTGTTGGCCCAAATTTAGCAGCGTAATTTATTTTCGAATCGAATAAAGCATTATAACATTTTAATCCGCGTTGGAAGTATGTCTTTTATATGATAGAATATGTATGACAGTTTGTTTAGCTTTTTATGTAACATTTTAATGTGATTATTCCAACAACATTTTTCATTTATTATTAAGCCCAGATATATAATTGTTTTTGTGTACTTTAGTTCTGAACAGCTTTTACGTTTATCTAGTGAATTATGAAGACATTTATGATGGTGAATAAAGATTTTTGGCTTATCTATTATTAGTTTCTTTGTTTTTGGACATATTAACATTAATTTTGTTTTGTCTTCATTTATCTGAAGTCTGTTGTCATGCATCAAATTTTGTATTCTAATTAAATAATTTTGTAATTTATCTCTTTTTTCTGAAGTGCTGTTGCCATTCGGATAGACCATTATATCATCTGCTTAAATATATATGTAACATGATTTTTTACCTGAAATATGTCATTGATAAAAGTAAGAAAAACAAAGGGCCGAGTTGTGAACCTTGAGGGACTCCATTTTGGATAGTTTTCATGAAAACTATTTGTTTCAATTGGATAGCACTGTGAATATTGGCAATTGAAACAGATTTTTCTATTTTAAGTAGTCTTTAATAATTTCATATAGTGATCTTCTGATTCCAATATTGTATGTTTTTTTTTAATTGTATTTTCGTATCGAATGCTTTGCTTAGGTCAATAGATAAAAAAAAAAATCATTTATTTTTATTTACATTATTAATATTATTTGAGAAGTTTTCAAATAAGTTATTCGTACCTTTGTTTTTCTGGTATGCATATAGTAATAATAATAATAATAATAATAATAATAATAATAATAATAATAATACATGAGTTAATATATTAACCATAAATTTTAGTGAAAGTTGAAAATAGATGGAGAGCTGCGATAGAGATTAAATTTCGTTTTTGTTTTGTATTGGTTTTACTCAATGAAGAATATTGTATGGAATAAATACAATGTGATTTCTTGTTTATTTTCAACCGAAAATAATAATTAATGATATTTTAGCTTTAAATTCACTTTCTCTCCACACGAGGGTGACGAAGGAAAGATTATGGAACATGATTTGACGTCAGAGAAATAATGAGAAACCTTTCTTTTTCTTTTTAATCTTTTGTAAGTATTCTTTATTTATGCTTCTAATTAATCTCTCTCTCATGTATAATGCTGAGGGCTCATTTGAGTCTTGCAATCTACCGACAGCTGCTGAATATACAACGTTCAAAAATCCGCTTGGGTATCGACTAAATACGATAAAGAAGATTTACGATTTTATTTTTATTTTGGTATATTTTTAACCACCTCTTATAAAATCTCTCACTTAAAATTTCTGTAATGGCGCTTCATTCAATAACCTTCCTAAAACTTTTATTATTATGAGATTCGCTTCTGAAGGCTATAATGAAAGCAAATTATAATTAGCGGATTGAATCTCTCATACAGGCTTGGTTAAAGTGTCCCATCGCCAGGCCTATGTGGCCAATGGGAACGCGGGAGGTAAGGCTCCCAGCGTTTCGTGACCAACGGGACTAAGTTGAGGTCGGGTGGTCATTCCGACGCCCGATATAGACTTGGCAAAATTGCTGGATAGCTTGACAGTGAATAGCCTTACAGTAACTTTACAGATTTTCTAGGTGTATTCTAGATTTATTAAAAGAACCACATCGTCACATCAATAAAATATATTCAATAAAATACATTTATTCAATATATTTAATGTATTTTATTGATGTGAAGATGTGGTTCTTTTAATAATAATATGACGAATAGAAGAGAGATTAGGAAGCAATATGCACTTAATAATAATATGACGAATAGAAGAGAGATTAGGAAGCAATATGCACTTAATACATTCTAGATTTGTTGATATTCTATAATAACAGCGATTTCAAGGATATTATGCAATTTGATGTTTGATTCGAAGTTCTCACCTATGGGTTTATTGTACGGCACAAATCAATAAGAAGCTCACATTGAATAATATTTATCGGCCATTAAAGCATCATTGTTCTAAGGCTTTAAATGGTTTTTGATTTACCGTGAATACGGCGCTTTAACGGCAAATGAATAGACGATTTTTCGGTTTAAGCATCTTACCGAACCGCTAGAGCCGAAATTCAACATAACATATGCTATGAACCAAATTCAAAAGAAAAATCTTCTATTTTTTTTAACCTAAATATTGTACTTTAGTTTTGAATTCCAAGAATATGCCATTCTTGAGTGATATATCTTAAGAGTTTAATAGCAACTCTTTTGCAGTTTTTTGGTCTCTATCTCCTGAACAACAGGTCTACCCCACAAAAAAACAATAAGAATCTTCCTTCGAATAATCTAACAATTCTTGGATTCCTAGGATAAAAACTTTCATCACAGAGAAACGGTCTTGTTTACTTCTAATTAAAACTTTTTTTTAACTGCATTTTTGTCTTTTTCCATTGAACATTAGAAATTTGACAAATATTAAACGAAATCCATTTTTAGCATCCGATCGAGAAAACACTTATTTCATTCCTACATTATTTTACCAATGTTTCTCTTCTTTAGAAAAGGATACGTTTTTGAAATATTCACTTCAAAGATAAATTTCCAGAAAGAATCAAGACTTATCGCTACACGAGTGAGAGAGAGAGAGGTCTTTTTTTTTTTCATTTCCTTTGTCCATGAGAAATCATGGAAAAACAACCCCTGAGAGAGGTTTCGTTTCATCTTTTCCTCTTTTATTCTGTTTAATGTCCCTATTTTTTGCATCCCCATGCCCTTATAACAAAAAGGAAACAATTTTATTTTGGTTGAACGAACTGCTAAAGACCCATAACCTTTTCTATTCGAAATTCCTGGATACGCCTATGACCACAAAACTTGTAAAAGTCTTTTACAATGAAAAAAAAATAAAAAACTTTGCAAAAGATCTTCCGCAGTTATTAAAAGAGGTTTGGCCTCAATGGAAGGCACGGAACGCAGAAGTCAGAGAGCTGAATAACTCTGGTCTGCCTTTAACCCCTATATAAGAAATGTGGTATCCATTTGATAGAGGGATGGCTAAACCCTTCGGCCTGTCTGGTAAAGAAACAAGAGAAACCCGGCTCCTCCAGTTCATATACAAGCGTATTACCACATGAGCTACTGAGCCTATACTAAATTCTTAGAATAAACAAACATCGTGCAAGATCTTTTACTCCTTATCCTTGGAAAACAACGAAATCGCAAACGAATAGTGAGAAGTTTTGTACGGGAAAACAAACAAAAAAAAAGGGAAAAAATAAAATAAGTAGCCTACTACGAACAATAAATATCACAAATAAGAGTCCTCCAATAGGCTGTAATCCTCTAATCATCAACATTTTAAATAAGATTACTTTGTTTATTTTTACCAACCAAAAACAAATCACCATTCAAGCAGTTTAACATATATAATAAAGAATAAAAATGGCGAAATTTGAAAGGCACATAGTAAGGATTGAAATTTAAAATTTGCATAACAAAATTGAGACTCTGTGTCTTTCACAACAACTAAAAATATTCATAGTTGCAATGTTAAATCAGCTCAGGTAAGTCATCGCAGTCATTAACATTTTTAAAACAACTAGGCCATCTCCCGTGTACAGATTGTTCATTATAGATATTTGAAGAAGAGATTTATTTAGATGGACGTTGGTTGATATAGATGTTAAATGAAGATCATAGCTTATATACGATACTCCTGGCGACGAATTGATTGTGACTATTCTTTCGAGTGAAGATAACCAAATTCTGATGACTTGTGAATCTAGACAAGTTTTCCTCTTTGGCGGAGACTTCAGACAAATTTTACCTGTAGTCAAGAATGGCCGAGATTACGACATTATTAACAGTTCTTTGAAAAGATCTCATCCTTTCTCTCCTTGTCCATTTCGATACTAATTGATTATCGATGATAAAACGATGGTTTATATGAAATAATCCAAGAATAATTGATTCCAATGAAAGGGGTTAAAGCAACATTTTGAAGTTTTGAAAACTCTTTTCAAGCCATCTCTTTTTCAAGCATAATAAAATTGGAATAAGTACAACAAAACAAAATAATTGGAAGCTTAAACAAATTTCAAAAACACGTGAATCAATAAGTTTAGTTGTTTTTACAAAAATATATTAATAAGGTACAATTCAATTATTAAAAGTAATAAGAAGAAAATAAAATTTAAGATAATCTAACAAAACTCGATTCCAAAGAAAGCAGTTAACTCAACATTTTGAAGTTCAATAATGCTCATTTTGAATTTGTCGACTTCCTCGTGACAATAAAAAATGAAAAACCGTTTTCCATTGTTGCACTAACATTGGGGCACAACAACAACACAACAATTGCGGAGATATAAGTCAAAAAACAATATGAAAAAGAGTTGTAGTTCCTATGGCCTAATGGATAACACATCCGACTTCGGATCAGAAGGTTGCAGGTTCAATTCCCGTCGCGGAAATATGAAAAAATTATTTCTATTTTCCATTCGCACAGAAAATTGCGCCGGACAGACAGACAGAGAAATAAAAGATTTTAGTAATATAGATTTCCTTCAAGAGCACCTTAGGATAACGCACGCAGGTTCCTCATCAACCGACACTGATTATATCAGAAGTACATCATCAAATACACAAGAGTTTTTAAACCCAGGCTGTTTAAAGAGTCGCTCTAATTTTGTTTTATTTCCATTTTTCTCGATTAAAAGTCAGTGACAATGATAACAAGAGAAGTCACAGCCTCGTATCGTTCCAAGATGGCGGCTGATGCTCCATCGGATTTATTTTGCGGTCGACTGTAGATGATTCAATTTTGAAGCGTCAATCGAATATAGAAGATAAATAAAATTGGAAATCTCAAAGGATTACTTGCAATTCCCATTACGATTATTCAAGTTACAGCTACTCATCACGAAGTTATTTTAAGTAATCACATACATGATCGTTCAGAAATCGATTCGACAAATCCAATGTATCAGAAGTCGTCGTAAATGCAAATTGTTTAATATTACATAAGCCTTCTAATAAGGAGAAGCAACCATCTTAAGTCAACATACTTAAGTTTTCAAAGGCTTAAGTTTTGTTAAAAAAATACTCTTCATTCGTAAACTGTTCTAATTTGGTAACGATGATTTTTTTTTTTTAAGGAATATTTTCGTTTGCAAATTCTCAGCTCCTATGGCTTTGGCAACGTTCCTATTAAAAAAGGAAAAAAAAAAAATTTCTTCTTTCTTGCCACAGTTGTTGCTGTCGATATTTCTTGGCAGATGCTTATCTTTACTTATAATTTTTAACCTCTGACTGATATTTGCTTTGTTTGAATGCATTTTTGGGTTTTTAATCTCTTTTCTTTTTTGTTAATGTTTAATAATAAATTGTTAATAATAAATTTAATAAATAAAATGTTAGGATGCGATGTTAAAGTAATAACAGTATTCTTTAGAATATTATTTACCCCACCCGAATTTTATTGTTGATGTTTTTCTATCATTTTTTTAATAGCCTAAAATAGAATAATAACTCTATGATCGCATTTTTCCTGCAAGTCTTCCGGCTTGAATAACACAAAAAAAAGTAGTCTAAGGATATAGAATAGAAAATAAATAAATAAATAAATAAATAAATAAATGCAAGAAACAGGACGTTTGTTACATTCATGAAAATCTGGCATTCTAGGACAAGTGTACTTTGCAATATTTCTGGATGTCTTTTTCAAAGACAATGAGAAGCAGTTTAGGGAAGGCCGATATAAATACTGTTCCTAGACAATTTATTTATAATTTTTATCAAGGACGAATACAAAGATTTCATTTCGGGGGGGGGGGGGTTATATTACGGAACTGACCGGCAACAACCATAAATAAAATTTCCAAAATTTCGGAAAGGGGGGGAGGCCCCCTTCAGCCCTCCACTTGTACACCCTTGATTCTTATTCTATATAATTTCATTATCTATAATCTTTATTTGAAAATATACCTGAACGATCAATTTTAGGATTTAATCAGGAGGTAAAAAATTAAATTCCAGTCCATGAAGGATTTTGTGTTTGAAAGGTCAAAAAATGAATTCAAGAGAAATATATAGAAAATGAGGATTTGTATTTGTATTGTATGCGTAAACTTAATAGCCACCAAGCGTATCGCACTGATGAACTCCTTTTTCAACTAATGGGAAGAAGACTCTGATAAAACTCTTTGCTGGTCTGTTTCTAAATTTGGTGACGTCACTAAAACAGGAAAAACACAAGTTCATAAGACAACAACAATATCGCCTTCCAGGTAAATACAAATAAAGAAAAAGTAAAGAATCAGAGCTATAATTTTTGTTTATTTATATAATTGCTTAAAGTAATCAGTTAATCAAAAAACTAAGGTTAAAAAGTCCAATCGCCTTGAATATCAAAGAAAAAACAAAACAAGATTTTCTTTCTTCTGACTTCTAAAAAAAAATGGTAAATATTCATGGGACGTCAATGAATGTCTAATTAATAACAAAACCGATTTCCCCGTCGTCATTAATGAAGGAGTTTTGGACTTTTTGATTCTTTAATGAATAGATTCAGACATTTTCAATTCATTGTTTCGTTAAAGATTATTATCTTTTTTTTTCCCCTCTTCTCGTTAGACAAGATTCGAAGGACACAAAACTACAAAAGTCGGATTTCCTGTGTCCGTGAAGTCCTTTTCTGAGATGGCAAACATGCAATGCCACAAAACATGGCCGAAATGCTCACATGTGGAAAGTCACGAAAGCAATGCTCACGTCAGCGAAACGACCAATGGCAGACAAACAAACGCTTTAATTGAGTTCCTTAAAAATACAATGAAGACGAATACATTGATACTGTCATGATTTAGAGAAAAAAAAAAATAAACACAGCTGACAAAAACAATTCCCCAGGGCAAAAATACAATGGATAAATAGTATTAAAAAAAACACACAAAGATTATAAAAATATGGAGGATCAAATTTATTAAAAAAGAGAAACAAAACAGATTATTTCATTAAAAAAATAAAAAGGTTAAATAAATTCTAAAGCAGAACGTAAAGAACGTAAAATGGAAAGAAAAGTAAATAGGAAGCAATGAAAACATAAATTTATGTTTATGTTTTTTGTTTATTAAATCTTAATAGCTTCACAGCGGAGAACTTCAAAACTAAGGGTAGGTAAAGATGGATTTAGGCGGGAAATAATCAAGAGTTTTCATTGTTGGGCTTTTAGTAACGCTTTAAAAAAACCTGTGCAATACTTTCTTCGGAGAATCTACGTTTTTTTCATCTACTAAATAGAAATGATAGTAGTGTTGGAACCATTTTCAAGTAATTACAAATAAAGTTGTAATTGTGGAACAGAAAAAGCTTTCTAATTTTACTGAACTGATTTAGTTAAATGCAAATTATGATAAACCAATGGTAGCTAGTCTTTACTGTGGATACTGAGTCCTTCCGCAGGATTTACGATAGCCAAAGATATTTCCTAAGTGTTTTAATAAAAAATAATAATTACACGATCCCGTATTTACATGGATTGTTCATAGAAAATTATAGCATTTCATTTGCAGAAATGTGGGGTAATTTTATTATCCGTACATAGGCCTACGTATTTTTGCTGTGATATCGCCAGCAGTGACAGATGCTTCGCCAAAATTATAGTTGTTTTAATTTTTGGTTTAAACTAAACGGGAAATGGTTGATTTATTACCAATGTTCCAATGATAGCCGTTTGGTTGACTTATTTCCCATTGGTTGTCAACAAACTTTGATTAGTAGTTGAAAAAAAAAAAAAAAGAAAAAAAGTTAGTTAATTTGATAAAAATATTTTAAAAATTTTTAAATATTACTTTAATTATTTTGTCCTCGTGCTTTCTTAATTAATCTCATATAAAGTTTTCATTTGTTTATTTGAGATACATATAGTATAGTAATCGTAAGAAAAGCACGATTACTAAATGTTTATGTAGTATGTAACAGTTGGAATCCGCTGTTGGAGACTTGAGTCAGGGCCTGATGTTTGCTGTGAAAACAATAAAAACTTTAGTTTTTCTATTCAATTCGCTAACTTTCGCTCGGGAATTGAATAGAACAACTCGGGTAACAACTCGGGTAGCTTCCCGATGGAAATAGAAGCCATTTTTTTTCTTTTTTTTTTTTTAATTGGCTTCCCCATACAAGCAACCTGAGGAAACGTCAAGAAAATTATAGGTAAGATAAATGGAGCACATTAAGAAAACTTAAGAAAGGTTTCACTATTATTATTATTATTATTATTATGTTTGTATGTTTCAAACCTTGGGTTTCCCCAGCAAAAACAATATGGCGGGTCAAGGACCAAAGCACATACTGCCAAGTGTAAAGATGTGTGCAAGAATGATTAGGGATGTGCGCTTGTGTCCATAAATTTCCTAACTATGCGTGTAGTGTTGAGTACCACAGCCTTCTGCAGTTGTGCATAAGTGTTTTTGTGAAGTCCTAGTGTGCTGAGACTGTGGTGCAATGTGTGAGGCACCAGACCAGTGGCGGACAGAACGATGGGTACAACACGTACTCGATCCTGCCTCCACTGCTT
>JAFIDM010003189.1:38817128-38844138 GCA_023159025.1 Thereuonema tuberculata | reverse complement strand
GTTATCCATGGTGCTTTATCATTGTGGGGGATAGGGTTTGACCACAGGGACGACCAGTATTCATGTAAAGCCTCGCTGTTGGGAGTGTTTGTGTTAGTTGCAGTAGAGGAAGATGTAAGGGATCTGTAGAATTTTTTCTCATTGTATTGGAAAGTGTTATTCTGTTGTTTGCGCAGAGTGCACTGTTTGTATCTTTGTAATCTTTTTGCAAGTGCACTGAGTTTTTGTTTTAGTGTGTCGAGATGTTCCTGAACCTGGTTATGATGATTTGAATGTGAAGGGCGAGTATTTATTTGCTTGAATATCTTTCTAACCTGGGACATAAGTTTCTTTGTTTTGTTTCCTGCACAGTATTGTGTGAAACACAATATTATTATTATTATTATTATTATTATTATTATTATTATTATTACTATTATTATTATTGTTACCAGTGGTGCATCCAGGATTAGTGTGTGTGTGGGGGGGGGGTGGAGGCTAATGATACTGTAAAAAACTGTAATGATACATCCATTCAGATAGAATGATACATCCATTAAGCCTATTTAAAAATGAATTGTTTCAATGATCACTTTCTAAAATACTAAGATACTTTTAGAAGTAAATAGTAAGACACGTCAATGCTTTAATAAAGGTTTTCTAGTCGGTTTTTTTTTTTTCTTTCTTTTTTTGTTTCTTCTTGTTTTTCTCTTTACTTCTGGGTAAGGGAGGGTTTTAGCCTCCCCCCCCCCCGTGGGGGCGACATTAATTGTTACGCTATATTATATGTTAATTATGAAAGATGAAGTTTCTAAGGGGAAATTACAAGTGGATCTCAGAAAAGCATCTTTACTAGTGATTTTGTATACAAAAAATGGCTGATGACTAAGCCACTGTAATTATGGAACCGTTTCCTAGATTTGTTTAGAAGCCATGGTTTCCTATTCCATTATTATTTTTTTACATAAGTTCAATTAGTTATAAAAATTCTCTCTTAAGCTTAAAAGAACTTAAAAAAAAACTGGATGGACATAATTTACATCCACCCTCAGCGTTCAAACCAGACCCCCAGAACAAACTTAATTTCGTTTTTCTTTTTCTGGCCCATCAATTAAAATTGTTTGTGTATCCGTGCTTTAATTCATTTCCTGTAGGATTCAAAAAAACAAAAATCCCAGGATTTCGCTAATGACTCAAAACAATCTCGACAACGCAGAGAAGACAGTGGCTTCCAAGACAGACAGTGCTGTAACGCCCAGCACAGTCTACATCTCAAACCTAAAACATTTGGAGAATCGTGGGGAAAGATTATTCCACAATTTCCTGATGTCACTTGTGGGATTTCATTATTATTATTATTTCTTTGGATGTTTGGTAGAAATTAAGGCCCTTCACGATGTTTGAAAGTCAAAAGTAATGGATCTAAAGAAGTGTGTGTTAATTTACAAGATCATTTTTTTTTTTTTTTTTTTTTTGTAATTAGCCATTTTTCTACAATAAATAACGAAATGGAAAAATGGCTTCCGATTTAAGGCCGTCATCAAATTGACTGTGAAGTGTTAAGCACTGAAATTAGTAGAAACATATCAAGGTTAAATAAATTCAACCGTTAAGAACTGAAGAACTTTCAAAGAAATAAAAATAAATGACAACTGATATCCTTCACAAAATAAATCATTAAAATTTAAAAAAAAAAAAGTAACTAAAGATAGATGACAAAAAGATTTTAAATGTTATATTCGACTATTAAATATTGTTATTTATTTATATTTTAACTGTTACGTTATATTATTTTACAGTTATCAGCATTTTTGTATCACATAAATATCAATTCATAACTGGAAATTATTTGCTGAGCAATTCTTTTGTGTGAATAATAAAAATTAATAAATGTTAGATTTTACGATTGTAAAATAAAATCAAAATTTTACAATAAAATTTGACGAATGCACCTATATAATGAGTTAGAATACAATGAGTGAAAAAAATAAATACCCTTTCCCCCAATTGCATCCTCTTTGCACTAAAAGGCAGATTCATCGTTTTTTTTTACTGAGCTATTTTGAGGTAAACATCTGTTGGTTCATAATTCTTGTGAATGGATCAGTCCAACAGGCGATTTTCCAAAGAAACTGGACTTACCACAAATACAATTATTCGAAGTAGGTGTAAATATAGAAGCAATTTTTTTATCATGACTTTCATAAATAAAACTTGATTCTCCTTAATATTTATATTTTAGGCTTTTTTTTTTTTCATCGCTACAACCAACAACGTACTCACATACCTTTCTAAAAACAAATAACAAAAGATCATGGAAATAAATCCAACTGTATTAATTGCAGTGAGTTTTTAAGGTTAATGCCCCAAATCAGTAAATCATTATTTTAGCTTTTCTCTCAAAGCCTGTGTTTTATCAATTAAAATACTGTATTATCCATTATTATGAAATTAGGACGAATCTGAGACTAAAAATTCGAATAAGCTCCAAATCATGTAATTTGGTAGTTACGGAATATCACGGGTGCAGCGAAGGGTGTGTGTGTGGGGATGGGGGGGGGGGGGGGGGTAAATAGAAAGCTTGAATTCGACTTGTCTGATTTCTGTAAGTATATATTTTTTTTTTGGTTGGAGCAATAAACGTTACATTAACTCCCTCCACATATTCACACAGACGGAAATCCTGGCTGTTTCTTTGCGGAAGATGCATGAATAGATCGTAATATTAGAAAAATGACATCAATTTTTGGATAGAAGTAAACGCAAAGTTAAAGAAGCATTTTTATTACTGAATTATTCTGAAAATTCTACATTGGAATTTCTCGTTTACAGCTAGAAACTGAAGAGTAATTTTAGATAGAATTTACTACAGAAATTTCAGAATAGCTACTCATCAATTTGTCGTATTTTCTTTCGTTGAAAGTTTTATTATCTTAAAGTAGTTCAATTGATTCTGTAAAACTTCGCTTTTTAATTTTTATTTTCCCGCTTGTTGAACAATGGATTAAAGCAAAAGACAACGAAGTCTTAAATATTATTAGAATTTAAAAGCTAAATACCCTTTTTTTTTCTAAATGCTCCTTTCCCAAACAGCTGATTTGTTTTAACGTCTTTTATTTAATGAACACTTAATTCAAATAAACTGAAACTTATTTTTCATTTGTTTCTTGGTTTTATTAAAATATTGAAACTACTCCCGCTTATCTCCACTTTCTACGTTTTCTGAGGAGCAAAAGTGGCTTCCGTATCTTTTCCCCACTCCATATTTGTGAGACAACATTGCAGAGAGAGAAAGAGAAGCAACGTAGCCTCACGAGTAGATCGCGTGCATCAACACTAGATGAGAGAGGAAATACAAAAAAAAAAAAGAAAGACCTCCCAACACCCCGTTCTAGAGACTGCCACTTCCTTTTGACATCTTTACTAGAAATCTTTACACAATGGTCACAGAATTTATATGTATAATTTATCCATTAACTCTTAGTCCAATACTAAGTCCCTAGGGTAAAACTTCAGGCGAAATTTAATCATTGATGAAATTTCGCCTGAGAACTTAAATTTACTATAACTTCATCTTGTAATAGTGTCGCTACAAACATATCGAATAATCGAATGAAAGAGATTATGAAATCATTGGAAGAAACTATTAAAAAAAAAATTGAATAATTGTTGAATTAGATTAAAATTATGGGTTGTCATTTAAAGCTTTAAAAACATTTTAAAGTTGTAAAAGAATTCAACACTCTTAATAGTGCACACAATAGCATGTCCTTCATTGACATGCTATATATTATATATTATATATTTATATATACAAAATAATATATTTATCTTAATGTTGGCCCGGTAGCAGAGTGATAAAGGCGCTTGGCTTCGGGTTCGATCCCCGGCCTCGGCGATTTTTCCACCTCCATTTTCCTCCAAATATTCTCCTAAGCGGGTCCTAGGGTCTACCCAGCCCTCTGCAGAATGTGTATCTGGTTTCTTCCCCGAGAGTTAAAGGCGGGCGGGCGTCGGGCTGACCATCCGACCTCAACTTAGTCCCGTTGATTACGAATCCCCGGGAGTCTGACCTCCAGCAACCCCAAGGACCTACATAAGCCGGTAGTGGGACACTTTTAACTTATCTCTCTCTTAATAAACTGACATATTTAATAAATGCATTATTTTCATTATCATCATCAATCTCCTAGACATTATATTCACATCTGTATCTATTTTTACATTGATATTTTTACTTTTCATTTTACTTGGATGACAAAAAAAGTTAACTGACATAAAATTTTAGCAAAGTTTCATCAAAAAATGTATCAATGAGATACAAGCTTATTCAGACGTTGTAATAGATTTGAACTGAACTGAAAATCACTAAAGGCCAAAAAAATTTTTAATTACGAAAAAAAAAAATAATTATCGTAACATAATGTAAATTGTGATCAAACATAATTATAATCAACTACAATGAAATATAATTAGTACTCTTCCTAGAAGATTAAAAATAGTGGACAATTAACAGTAATTACTAGTTAATTGTAGAAAATATGAAGTTAATTACTGCAATATTCAAATAATTAAACAAAAGTTATTAACGAACGATAAAAACTATTATATTTAAAATGAATCTCAGTTATCTTGCTACTGAATGTTAAGAAGTTTTTAAAATGTAGCTTCAAATCTTGTTAAACACGGTAAAATTGAAATTTAAATAAATTATTTTTTTATTTTTTTATTACGTAATACCTATTTAAAATTATTTTGGATGCCGTCGTCTTCTTATAGAAATTCACCTGAGACAGACAATCTTAAGTTGAAAATGAATCCTCAAAACGGATAAGCAAAAGAAAAATGGGTCACAAGTTGAAATGAAGCGGGAAAAACAGGGTGCGTCTTGATGGCCAATCGGCTAGTGCCAGAGGATCACGTGAGTACAGTCGATCTAGTCGAGTCATGTGACTCGATCGCGTTTCTCCTCAATGCTGGCGACGGAGCGAGTGCAAGATGGACGCAGGTGATGGCGGCCTACAACCGAGCACCGCACACATTTCGTGCCTCTATCCAGAGATTCTGGCGCTCATCTTCAGCTACCTGGACGTTCGGGACAAAGGTAGGGCGGCGCAGGTATGTATGGCGTGGAAGGACGCCGCTTACCACCGATCCGTGTGGCGGGGCGTCGAAGCCAAGCTTCATCTCCGCCGCGCCAATCCGTCTTTGTTCCCGAGTCTGGTTCGGCGCGGAATCCGGCGCGTACAAGTGCTCAGCCTCCGGCGCAGCTTGCGCGACGTGATCCACGGCATCGCGGACCTCGAGAGCCTCAGCCTGAGCGGCTGCTACAACGTTACGGATATCGGGCTAGCCCACGCCTTCGTTGCTGACTTACCCGCGCTGACCGTGCTCAACCTTAGCCTGTGCAAACAGATCACCGACTCGTCCCTGGGCCGCATCGCCCAGCACCTGCACAACTTGGAGGTGTTGGAGCTTGGCGGCTGCGGCAACATTACCAACACGGGTCTCTTACTCGTCGCCTGGGGTCTAAAAAGGCTCCGGTCGCTTAACCTACGTAGTTGTCGGCACATCTCCGACGCAGGCATCGGAAATTTAGCCGGCCTCAATCGGGATAATGCCGACGGCACGGCGCAGCTCGAACATCTTGGTTTACAGGACTGTCAGAAGCTGACGGACGAAGCCCTTCGCAATGTGAGTATAGGACTTTCAAATCTAAAAAGTATAAATCTCAGTTTCTGTGCAAGTGTGACAGACAGTGGACTTAAACATCTTGCCAAAATGCCAACGTTAAGGGAACTGAACCTACGGAGCTGTGACAACATCAGCGACTTAGGCATGGCCTATCTGGCCGAAGGAGGGTCGCGAATCACGGCCCTCGATGTTAGTTTCTGCGACAAAATCGGCGATCAGGCGCTGATGCATATATCGCAGGGTCTATTCAATCTGCGGTGTCTGTCATTAAGCGCCTGCCAGATTAGTGATGACGGCGTCAGTCGGATAGCCAGGGCGCTTCCCGACTTGGACACCCTCAACATTGGACAGTGCAGTCGCATCACCGACCGGGGACTTCACATGATCGCCGACTATCTGACCAATCTTCGCTGTATAGACCTGTACGGCTGTACCAAAATCACCACCGTAGGTCTAGAGAAAATCATGCAACTGCCTCACCTTAGCGTTCTCAACTTGGGCCTTTGGCACAAGAGGTGATGCTACGAGGGGGGCTCGTGCCCAAAGACAGACCTCATTTCCAAAGATTAGTTCTCGTCGTTAAAACAAAAGACAGGGGAAATAACGAAACAGAAAAACAAACAAATATGTTGTGCTTCAGTTAACCGGTCTCTAAGAAAGAAAGAAAAAAATCTGACAAAGAATGAAAAAAATATTCATTACGCTTACAGATAAAATAACTATTAATAGAGTAAAGGTTGATTGTCTATTGAACTGCATTTTAAGGTCTGAATATTCTGTTACTTTAGTGATAAATCTGCTTCTATCCAATGTTAAAATTTCAGAATTATTCAAAAAAACAAAAGCTTTTTAATTGTATTGTTTTGTTATTTATTTATTTTTTTAATTTCGTAATTAAATCTTTTTTATTTTGTAAATCTTAATTTAAAAATATGGAATCCTAAAGCATCTAAATTATTTGATTATCATTAATCCTAAATTTAGAAATAGGTTTTAAGTAAATAAGGGATAAGAAAGAATTTAAATCCTACAAAATTATCTCTCTTCATTAGAATTAAGCATTTTTATTTACGAATATACATTAAAACGTAATTTTTCCGAGCAATAATGAAAGATTTGCATAATAGGTTAAAGTTTTGTAGAATTGGTACCTTTTTATTTAGTTAACTTACTGCCGGTTTCCTCAAATAGTCTTAAGCTAATCCTGGATTAAGTCCAATTGAAATCAATAGAGTTGCGACATGAGTTAATACTAATACTATTTGGAGAAACCGGCCGTTCAAATTGTGGTAATTTCAAAATACAAAATATTGAGGGCCTAAAACCGCATTTCAATCAACAATTATCGATACAAAAAACAGTGACAAAGGTTAACTTGACCAGTGAAAAAAAAAATTAAATTAAAAAGTGCAACTATATCCCCCCCCCCCCAATCATTTTTCGTCCTTTCTGTACATTTCTATCCAGAGAATGTATTTTTGATGCTCAAGACAGGATTACAAAAAAAAAAAAAAACAACATTTTCAGATCAGTTCAAGTGTGAATGAAAATCGCGTGAGTGGTTTTACTGTACATAGTATGAGATATATAAGAACCAAGGAACTGTGTGTGATTTTTAAAAATAGAGGATTTAAAACAGGTGCGTTTTGTTTTTTGTTTTTATTTTGTTTTCTTTTTTTTATAAATTGAAAAACAAAAAATGTGAAAAAAGTGCATTCATGTTAAAAAGATTCCGAGGAAGGATTTCCAGATACATGCTCAAAAAATAATTCAGGATTACTATTTTGCTTTTTGACAACTTGTAAGAAAGAATGGAAAAAAACAAAATATCCGAAAAAGTGCCATTTATGCAACAAACAGGTTCTAAACTACATCATTGGTTTGTTTGCATTTTTATTTTTTTCTTTAATGAGTAAAATTTGAAATATTATTCACAGTAAGTTATTTAATTCGAAAAGTATTTTTGTGATTTTTATATTACGATTAAAAAAAAAAACTTAATAGACTTGATTTTTTTTATATATAAATGTTTGTTATGAAAACGAAATTTCTGTGACTTTCCATAGTTTTTGTAGATTTGATTATTATTATTATTATTATTATTTTAATATGTCAAGTGTTTGCAAAAAATGCCCCCAAAAATCATTGAAGGCGTTATTTTTAAAAATAAGACGATTCTAAATTATTATTTTACACGAATACAAAGCAGGATAATTACTCTTATCCAATCCATTTAAAAAAACATTACGTTCAATTACCCTAGTTTACTTTATGTTTTATATTTTATTTTTAGAATTTGTCTAAAGTCTACATAGAAAACAAAGTAAATTTCAGTTTGAAAGAAAAAAGTAAATGATAATTGTAATTCTTACTGAAATGTTAATTTTTAATAGGAATTACAATTGCCATTTACTGATCTAAAAATATCAAAGCAAGAAGTTATTAGAAGTGATTGGTTTTGAATTATTCTGTGTCTGATATTCGTCTAATATTTGTAAGTTTTCAAGTGAGTTGTTTCAAGGTTGTGTTTTCTGTATATCTTCCACCTAAAGAACGATTTGTCTGTTTTTGAAAGTAAGGCCTTCAAAGACAAAAGAAAGTGTTATTAAAATTTAAAATAAAGTTAAAAAGATCCCAAGTTGCAAAAATGGCCAAAGGGTGGCGCCACATGCAGATGAGTCGGAGCCCTTTTGGAGCTGGGAGTGCAGGCCCCCAACCGGTCTGTCTGTCACTTGGACCTTTGGGATTCCTTGATGGCAGGTTGGTCGAGTCCACGGACAGGCGAGAGGGGTGGTGGCAGTGGAGAAAGAACCTGCCGCACAACATAATGGCTGCGCTGTGAGGGACCCCCTGCGGTTCTGTCGTTGCACTTCGGAGAGGGGAAACCGGGTGGGAAGAGAACGGCCGTGATTGGTCCGTTTGTCCTGGAATTCAAACCCCTCCCCCCCTTCCTTTCCTCCCAGTTTCCTTGACCGGGACTGTAAAAAGATAAAAACAAGCCCCCTTCTACCCCTCATATGGGTTTTGCACCGCCCGGCAAACCCCTAGGTGTTGAGTCTTTTACCCCACCCCGTCTGCCCAATCCCCCATTCTCCTATTTAAGAAAAAAAAAAAAAAAAAAAGTGTTTCAAATTACGTTTCACCCTTTTAACACCCGCATAGGAGTGGCAATACCATAAATTGCGGATTTCCAATATCAGATCCGTCGCTAACAAGTAACCTTAGAATTCATTTTGATAATTAAATCACACGAATGAAAACTGGACACGATCAAATTTACTAGTGAAAAGCACTCGTAGTTCAGGTCTAAACTTAAATAATAAGATGAGATATAAGTCAGTGTTTTGAATATTTCACCGCTAATCAAATTTTTTAGAAGCGCCATATATCTAAAATATGTCAGATATGTATTTACTTACTAATGCACCTTATAATAGGTCGCAGTTTGTTTAAAGAATTTACAAACGCATGTTTCTTCTACAGCAATCGAAATATGTACCCAGATCTGAATACGCGTGACTTACCGTCTTACTGCGCTCTTAAAATTAAAGCATTAAAATTCACTTTGGTAAAATATAAATCAAGATGAGCAAAATAAAATTATTACTACTTTTTATATTCTTTTATTAAAATATGTAGATTTTTTTTTAAAAAATTGGGTCTCTTTCTAAAATTATGTAGGATTTTTCAAAAGCATTATTAGACGTTTCCAATAGTTTAACCTCAAAATAATGAATAATTAATAAGACTTCTTTTATTTTAAAATTGTAATAGGCCTTTAATTACATCAATTTACAATAATGTATGGATATTAAATATAATTTCAATATAAATTAGGTACTTCGTTGAAGTCAATACAGCAAATAGATGATGCGTTTAATAAATAAAAATAAAATAATATTTTTAATTTTATAAGTAAATATTTTCTCTGTGGCAATGAAGTATTAGTTGTTGACGAAACTTCGTCATTTATTTTGTTTTGTTTTTCAACATTTTAATAAAAGAATATTAAAGTTTCTTTTGAAGCAAAATTCAAAACACCTGATTAGTTTTTTTATAAGTTAATAAACAAAATCAAAATTTAGACATTTTTGAAATGTCCTCTAAAAGTTTCAAAATGCTTTTCTTTGTTATTTTAAATTAAACTTTATTTCCGAGTAAATTTAATCTGTCCATATTTCATTCGTTTATAATTCTAAAATTACTACTTATATTTCCTCCCTCACCCCCAAGTCATAGAGATTAATTATCATTTTATTTATTATTTTTTTTTTCATTTCTGGCCGCTCAATAAATTGAAATTCAATATTTTAATATAGTTAGTATTAATTATACAAACGTGGGGGGGTTAGAGTCTAACTCTCTAAAATCGATAGTTCTATAGGTTTTAATTATAAATAATGAGTAATTTTAATTTCTGTGCGACTACACGCCGTTTCGTGTATCTCCCTATTTCTGGTGTGGCTATTCTATTCTCCATTCATTCTCCCACCCTTGACTGTCCAACGCTGTTTGCGCATGCGTGTCTGGGCTCCGGCTGCGGGGTTGCTATCACGACGAGCACCTGGCGTGATCAATAACGGACCTTATGTCTCTTCTAAAAAAACAAAAAAAAAAGTCCGTGACAAGTTTTGTAAATATAAGTTATAATTATTATGAAACAAAAACCAACTGTATAGAAAGAATATAAAATGTTAAAATTGTTTTACATAAAAATGTGTCTTTTTAGTTTCCCTTATTTATTTTTAATATATATATATATATATATCTTTATGAAAAACAAAAGACAGGATGACAATTATATTGATCCATTTTTTACCTCGACAAAACCACACAACTACAAAAAAAGCCTTCGGAAACATCTAGAACCCCTCATAAATAGAAATTGCTCGAAAAAGGATCCAAAATATCGTACAGGATATTTATTTATCCGCTTCCACTATATGTTACTTATATACAAACAAAACAAAAAACAAATGGGTAAGTATTTTGTGAATAATTTTGATTACATCGTCGTTTGCGTAAAAGTTCCCCACTTTGAATAATTGCTTAATTTTCTTTTTCAATTTTCAGAGGAAGCTAGAAACGAAGTTTTTTCTATATTAAAAAGTCGTAAAAAAATAGAAGTTCTCGAAGAAATAAGTGTATTTCTTATATAAAGAGTAGCTCAATATGAATATGGATTTATCTGTAAACATTTTGAAATATACGAGTACTGAAACTTAGATAAAAAATTATTTTTCCTTTGAAAAACCCTAAATCTGCAATGAACATTTGTAAATTTAAAATTTTCGGCAATGAAATACAAACAATGACCGCTACTTTAAAGTAAAAGCAGTCAAAATTGAAAAATGTAAGATTTTAAAAAAGTAAAAAAGTGATCATTTTAGAGCTAATTTCAGGAAAAATACAAACCGGATGTTTAGACACCAAATTGTGAAAATATGGCAGCGTATGATGAGATAACAATGAAAAAGTTTTCCCAAAGTTATCGAGAACTTCAATAAATAAATGATATTAAAATTTAGTTTCATCAACTTTAAAAGTGACCGTCCTGTGTCTTATGAAATCGTGATCTCGATATGATTACTATCATACGGAATTCCGCTAGATTCTGTTTCAATATTGAAAATGAACAAACTGACATTTCCGATTTTAAGTGATTTAAACGTACCGTACGTACGTACCCTTAAGATCTTCATTTTAACTTGTGATTAATAACTATACAAAAAAACAAGGTAGCACACTTTAGTAGTATTAAGATTAAAATAGAGTACTGAAACGTACATCCTTTAAAGCTGATATCAACACTCTTTTTGGTTATCAGTGTACAAAAATACTGCATTTTATTAAACACTGTCCTATAACATATATATTAATTTTATCTGTAAATGTGTATTAAATGGTCTTCTAATTCATTTCTTTATTCTTTTATGAAACAAATTAGTTTTTGATAAATCGATGTGTTTGTGTTTTGTTTTTTTGCAACCTTTGAGATATTTTACTCACTTCTAATATTCTAAAGGTGAACGCTGTTTTCAATTGATAAATATATTCGATTCAAATTGTGTTAGTTTTCTCAAATGTTTTGAAATATAAAAGATTAGTGTAATGAACTGAACAAAGGCCAATTGATTAATTGAATGACTAATTGTTCGAATGTCATTTAGTATTTCAAATAAAATGCCAATAACGACTCGGTGTAATTTAATTTTTATTTTGTTGCTTCGCTTAATTAAAGTAATAACAATTAAATAATTTTATTTAGCTATTTTAAAGGATATTGTTGCCTAAGTAATTTAACTAAGATTTAATAATATGATTACAATTTCGGTAATGATTACAACTACGCCAAATGTAGTTATTCTAATAAAAAGATTATAAACCAACTGAGATGCTGATGTAATTAAAATGAAGAATCTAATACAGTAAAGTTGAGAATTTTATTATCTTTTGGTTTTATTTAATCACATAGGATTTCGTAAATAACTTAATATTTATAAATAAGCCAAAATATTCGTATCAAAATGTATTTCACAAGTCATAACAACAAAACACTATTCAGATAAAAGTTTGAATCAGATAAAAACAAAATTGATTTCTATAGATGAACTGCAGTTGTAAAGAATTTTACTGAATCCTTGTTACGAAAGCTAAATACTTACACAGTTGCTACTGAAAACATTAACATTATTATAAATAGTGGTGTGAAACTTACAGAAACTTACTTATAAAAAGATTGTTAGTTGAAACATAATTTTTCCGTACAATTTCTAGGCGAGTTTAATTTTAAGTTTTCAAGTCGATAGATTATTTAGGAGAAAAGCAAATTACAGGAAAAAATAATTTATTACGAATTCGAAGAAGTTCACTTGAAAAACAAAATTAATTAGACTAAATAATTTCGTAATTTGGCAGGCATTCAAAAAAATAAATGTTTATTTTAAAAACAAAACAAAAGATAAGGTCAGTAATCCGTAAGTGCTAATCAATTTCAAATATTGGAAATTTTAATGTTAGATTTTTTTTTTATCTTAACATTCTGTAGATTTTATGAATAAAATGAATAAATTAAGTGATCTTATTTACATTAAAATTATATGCTTCGTAATGTTAGATAGATATTCAAAATTAGAATTTTAAAGATAACAAAATAAAAATCAAAGCGAAATATTCACCCGAAACCTAATATAAGAGAAAATGTTGAATTTTAGGATTATTTTTGGTTCAAAATAAAAATTAATGAAAGAAGATATTAACCTTAATATGTTTAAATTCTGAATTGAAATAATGGGCTATTAAAACCCGCGTTATGTTTTAAATGTTATGAAGTCAATTCACATCAGTTCAAAGTTACAAGAATTTTGAATTTCTACTATTATTAACTATACGTTTATGGTAATTCATTAAGCTTAAAATAAACAATGAACAACTAGGCCTACCGTTTTAAGTTATTAAGAATATATTTAGAAATTTATTAGATTAATCGAAATACTTTTCAAAAAGCTTTTTTATTTTGTTTCCACATTCAATATAAATATATTTTTTTCTTCATTTAAAAATCATTTAGGTAGGAACAATTTTAATTTTATATATATTATGCTCTTTGATATCACTAAAAATATATGAAACTTTATAAATACATACATATGAATTTCGTTGTATTTTGAAGAAGGATGTGAATTCCATTATATCTGCTTCGTATTGTAAGAGAATAATAAAAAAAGTATTACAAAATTCTATAATAAATCATTTTTAAAAATGTTCAAATTACAAAAGGGCATTCCTTTCATCATCATATATTCGTAGTGTATTTGTACTGCAAAGGACGTCTTTAATACTCATAGGTTTAATGAATATTAAATTATAGGATTGTTTATGATATTAAAGTAATAATAGTAAAGTTTTTCTAAATATTTCTCTTGTTAATCTTTAGAATAATTTTAGAATTTCTATTTTTACTTTTTCCCCAGCTTTTACATTTTAACAAAATTGTAGTTTTTTTTGTTTGTTTGTTTTTTGTACTGAAATCTTATATTTTCATTGGTGTTATTTAAATTATTAACTAACGAATTAGTATTGGGTTTAGTTTTCATAATTTTTATTATCAGCCCGAATTGCCAAATTTATATAATAGAGGCTGATTAAAATATAAAAGTAATTCAATGTTCAACCATCTCAGAATTCTTATATCCAGTCCTTCAAAATATCCTAATACAAAGAGGTTTAAAATAACAGCCTCTTATTGTTTAAAAGCATCTTATTGTGTATCCCGTTTTTTATCATATATTTTTTTAAAGATATTTAACAATAATATTGATCTATTGTATAATCTATCATAACATTTTGTTTATTACAGTCAAATGTTATTATCTGCCATAGTCTTCTTGATACATTTTATTTTTTAAGTTTTCTAACTTTGAAACTGTCATTTGTTCGAAATATCTGAAGTTCAAATGTTGAAACTTGGAGGTCATCTCTTTTGTGCAGGGAAATCCTATGACTCTCATTGTCTGTGAGAAGTTCTATTATAAAACTGGGATCGATTACGTCATAATATTGATTTGGGACGCCCCAGTGCAAATATGGCGGCATTAGGAAAAGGGCACAGACTACTGGGTCTCTCTGAGGATCTGCCATGTCTCAATGACGGGTTAGAACAGGTTCTTTCTTAGAAGGGAACGTGAAGAAAGAACGAACGAAAGAAAGAAGAAGAGAGGAGTGGTTGAAGGGGGAGGGCTTGTCTCTTTCGCACCCTCTCTCTCTCTCGTTCGCCCCAACTTCTTCAAACAAATAGAAAAAAAAAAAAAAAAAAAAAACCTATGGGGAGGAAATCGGAGCATTGTAATAATTTAGTCACATATCGAAAAGAATAAAACGTTTGAACTTGATTTTTTTTTTCTTAGTTTAGTAGTGATCGATTCGAATGTCTGGGCTATTTGCAAGTTACGAAGAAGAAACAGCCCCTCGTATTTTAATTATTTATTTCTAAAATTAATTATTAATTTAAGAGTAAAATAGTGTTCATATATCAAGGCTAACATTCATAGATAAATAATCTATCAATTGAAATAACTAAATTAGTTCAACTGCATCATGACATGCCATTGCTTTAAAGACAAATTCACACGTTATTCAATATCTGTGAAGAATTTATTAAAATCTGATATTAATACTAAAGTGATTCAATGACTAATTAGGATTTGATAAAAAGGAAGTGTGTGGAGGTAGCTGTGCAGAAACAAAAACGAAATTTTTCTTCTCTGTATAATGTTTTTAAGAAAATATTAATAGTACTGCAAAAAGTTCTACTTTTTACTGAATAATTAGCTATTTTGAATTCCGACGTCGCTTACTGAAGTCTAATTCATTGATAAGATGAACATGAAAAGAAATGAACTAAACATCTGCCTCTAGATTCGTTAAAAGACTTGAAAAAAACGAGTACATGTCTGTACTCAATTCCTGCTCTATCAATTCTCAAAATGTACTAAGATATACATTATATTACAGCTTTACTATTTTTATACTAGCCATGTAAGAGTTACGAGTGCGTAATACAGAATAGTTAGGAGTTTTTATTTTTCATTTTCAATTGTAATTTTAATATCCTTTATAATATAGCCTAACTATTTTTTTTTTAATTTCTCGCATACTAAAAAAAATTAATAATATAAACAGTGCACTAAAAAAAATTAAATATTACTTTTTTTTTTTAATTTACAAATTATATACCAGATTACTTAGTGGATAGGAAATTATCTTGCCCTTAGCTAAATACCTTTTGTGGTTTATCTATCCAGTGTTTTAAAGATGGTGGTGTCCTTTTCGTAATGAATTTCCTTGTTGTTGTTTTGATTTTTGAATCACTCTCATGACCAAATAAAAGGCGCATAACCTACAAGCAACCTCTGACTTGTTATATTTATCTATAATAAGTAAATAACCTTTATTTAGTAACTGACTGATAAATAAATATGAAACAGCTGCTCCACACACCCATTGGAATAGTGTAAGGAGGATGAGGGTTCTTTGTTCGTCCTTGAATACTTTTTTTCTTTGGTATCTCATTTTAGAGTTACAAGTTACTTTTTTTTTTTTTTTTTAACTTTCTGCAGTGTTTGAAAACTTGTTTAAAATCAAGATTGTTGTGGGGTCTTTTTGTTTGTTAGTTATTCTGTTAAACTAATTTCTAACTGTATGTTTCAATATAAATATACTGTAGGCTGTTTGTATTGAAAGGAAATATTTATAATATGCTTTTTTATTATTATTATTATTATTACAATGACATATTGAAAAAAATTCGAGAAATTAACTTCCGATAACTAAAGTAAAACCATTTAGAAAGTAAAAATGAATCCCATTAGAATCTAAAAGGTAAATCAGTAAAATAGAAACTACTTATAAAATTATAATTAATAATTACAGTTATTCAAAAAAAGATTTCATTTTCTAAATTAATTATTGCAAATAATTCAAAATGTTAGATACCGCTCATTCATGCTAAGTCTTTGTTTAGACGCATACAAATTGATTTTTAAAATAAATATATTTCAATCACGATCGAAATTAAAAATACAAAATATAATTACTTAACATTAAATGTAATTAAATTTCCAATCTCTAATGTGTTTATATGTTTATACACTAATATGAATATAAATGTTTGTCTTGGGCTAATTAAATTGGCATTAATATGAATGTGATTACATTAGAACTCCGTTCAATAATAACAAAATAGGAATTCCATTCAATTCAGTAACATGAGCTGTATTTTCTTTACATGATAATGTTTTGAGAAAATTATTTGTTTTAAAAACTTAGAATCCATTCAAAAATAAAAGTTTTATAAAGAATATTTCTCCCATTAAGAAAAGCTGAACAATACTTCCACAGTTTGGATTTCGAACGCAATATGTTGGTATCGCTCCGAAATATTTCAAAGAAAATTATAATTACATTATAATGCAATTTCGAGAATAATATCAACAATTAAAGTGATTAGAAGATTTTTCAATTAATATTTACTATATTAATTGTTTGAAGAAGTTATCTAAGTTGTTTTATTTAGAGAAGTTATTAAGATTAACATCAAAAAATAAGACAATAAATACAGTACGAAAACTGTGTCCGAAGTTTAGTAAAATCTATTTTCTTAGCAGTGCACCTCTTTTAATCATTTAACCACACGTGTATTTTACATTGAAAGTAGATTTTGATCATTCTAATCAGCATCTTATATCCTTTGTATAAGTTAGTATTATTAATAACCATATGGTTAGCTGAAGTAGAAGATCCTCACTTGGTTCAGTAGTGGTTTTATCTGATCTTAAGACTGTTCTCTTGTCGTTCCTTACGTTTGATTCTTCAACGTCGCGAGTTAATTCAGTACAATTATAAAAATTAAGATTATTATTATCTACTGAATAAACTACGGAATTTGAATGTAAAACTTGATTTTGGACCAAGTTTAACGTATAATGAGATAGATATTATTTGGACGGAGTAGAAGGAGTAGAAATCACACTAAAGTTTAAATAAACTAAAGCATCATTTCACTATAAATATCTTCTTTACTACTAGTATACAATATTTCGTTTCTTTAGAATAAGAAACTTCTTCAGGTTGAGGATAAGAAATTTTCTTTTTCCTCTACATTTCATTCGTTACGAATACACGCATTTTTTAATTACAATAATACTAGCAACACAAATTAATTAACTTCACGCTAAGTGAATACAAACACTTTGTTTAAAATTTTGTTTACAATCGTGCTAATAATTTAATGCAATTTAAAACACAAAACTTTGTTTAAATTGTTTGATTAACATAAAAATTTAAATGTTACAATTATTTTGTTATCCTTCTGTTTACCATGTTTTTTTTAATGTAACCAAATGCTATATCACTTACTTTGAGAAACTTTTCTAAATTCATTTTTTATTGTAATTACTATGCTTTTAAAAAAGTTTTAGTATGAATTCTACTCCTGTCAAATGCATGCAAAGCTATTTCAGTGTCTTACTTTTAAAAGATGAATTCACCTCACCCAAGACTTCAAAAAGTTCTTGCTTACCTAGAAAAGAAAAAGAAAACAATAAAAAAATTTATACTTTGTCAAATCTCAAAGAGTATTTTAGTTTAAGATAAACGTAAAAAGTATATAAATTGAGGATAAAATAAAATTATAAAAAAGAAGGGGCCAATTTTAACAATTATTGCACAAAGTTTTATTCTTGGGTAAAAACAAAAAAATACCGCTTTGAAAAAAAAAAGTAGCATTATTTTTGTTACTGTATCGTAAGTAATATCTTGCTCTAGTTTTTATGTGAAAACAGTGACGATGATAAAATATATCATTAGCATCTTCTTCGAATAGTTCTCAAAAAATTATCTTCAATCATTTTTCAACAAGGGGAAAAAAACTTCTGGCAACAAAAGAAACTTAACAAAGCGGAAAAATACGGGATTTATTCTAAACACTTCTAATTTTCAATTAATATAAATCCAATTGTTTTACTTAAATTGGCTGAGAAATGTCCTATTAGTCGCTTCACTGAGAAAAATTATTATCGTTATTAAAAGAAATTAGTATTAACAATCCCTAGATCCTATAATAATTATTAAAATTATAAACTAGGATGATGTTGAATTTTAAGTAAATGAATAAATATATGTTTTGTGGTGGTGACGAAAGAGAAATTGTAACACAAAAATGTTATATTATATGGAACACTTAGACTGAGCAAATGATTCCGTATGACATTTATTTAAATACTAAGATGATTGATAATTGTGTTGAATGTTTTATTTTATTTTTTTGCATTTCTTTTAATTGACTGATATTTTTTTCCCCGAAAGATAAGACGAATTCGTGATTAAAGATTACAAGGCACTCATTTTTACTGATGGAAAAATTTTTCATGTGGAAAATTTATTTTCTATACTTTAGTGTAATGAGTAACAGCAAAAAACGCGGATAAATGGTAAATACTTGAAGAGACTTTCTCCTATGAGAACACAGAATGTGTTACGACAAAATATAAGATTAAATTTTATACCGTACAATGAAACTCCATGCAAAGTTTCTCCTCAATAGGGTTTAAGATTTAAGACACCAACACAGATCATCACAAATATGTAGATTTTAATACCGAGTTAAACAAAAGAGGACAATAGTAATAAATACGATATAATAAAAATAGTAGAAATCACAAAGACATTTAAGTAAAGACAAGTAAAGACTTTGCCTAAGTATATTTAAAAAAATAAAATAACGTTATACTTAGAGAACAGAAATTTTGTAAAAAGTTGTGGAATCTAATAAAGTTAATTTCTTTAAACTTTTATGAACATATCGGAATATAGAAATAGCATGTCATTTTTTAAAATACATTTATACTAAATTTAATAAAAAAATAAACGAATTACAATAAGACAGCAAAAATCATGCTACTAGTGTAAAAAATGGTTGAAGTTTGTAGAAGGAGATGATTTAATTAACCAGACATTTTTAGAATCGTTAATAGATAAATAAATAAAAATGCTAGATTAAAATGTATCACGAAAGGGAGCAGCATACAAGATTTCAGCTCTCTTCGATAAGAGAAACACAGAGATTTAGGATATTAAAGATTTTAATATAAAAATCACTATAAATATGTAAATCTCAAGTCAGTTAAAAAAAAAAATGTAGCATCCAAATTGTTTTTTATAAGCATTTCAGTTCATACGAATAACAGTTATAAGTAATTAATGACTTACAATCAAATTTCTAATTATTATTAACTTGTAATTTATGAATTGAATACTTGTCTAATAATTATTTATTTTCTGTATATTAAGTGTTTAATGTACTCGGAATAAAGTTAACTAAAAGCCTTTCAACCAGATTAAATAGTTCAATAACTAAACTACAAACGACCGGTTTCTCCAAATGGTCGTAAACTACTCCTGGATTAAGTCCAGTTGAGTTGCGACATGAGCTAATACTAAACTATTTGGCTGTAATTGAATTCCAGTATTTCAATCTAGAATTAAAAGTTATATGGTTGATTCCTTTTTGATTTACATTTGATAGAAAACTGGTTTATACATAGAAATATTTCAAAATTTGAACTCCTTTATTTTATAAACATAATCAAATAATAAAAAGGCGTTATATTAATTGATTACACCACTCAGATATAAGGCCAGTTGGAAAACACTGCAATTGTGGTTATTAGAAAAATAAATAAGTAGCAATTTATTTTTATTTAATTAGAAAAATACAAATATGGTTAAAACATTATTTTAATCATTTTTATTTTTTTTAAAAAAAGCAACAGAATTATGATACATTTGAATTATGATGCTTTTCATAAATTTTATTCTTTATTATGAGCCTATGATAGTTGAAAATTGTCATATAAGCTAAATTATTTTATTTCTTTCATGTCATTAATCTGACTTTATTTTGAATGTGTGTGTATGGGTGGGGGTAGTTTTCAGAAACAAAACTAATTAAAAAAAAAAATGTTCTGAAACAAAAACAAAATTATTATTATTGCGTTTCTTCACTCCATTCTAATCGATCTACCACGTGCTACAGGAGGGAATTGTGAAATTGAATCCACATCTAATTGAGTGCTAATCGCAGTGTCCGCAGGCTTAGGTTGTAGGTGTTCTTATGAGTTGCCGAAGACTTGTACAATTAACAACATTACTAGGACCGCTGTGGAATAGAAATCAACAACCCATTACGTGGTTAAACGGAATTTCTTCAAAATGGAAACTTATTTTGATTAACAAGACTTACATTTTGAAGTTTTCAAAAAAAACATTATAAAATATATATTATCTACTGATTTTACTGAAGGAAAAAAAAAAGCTCAGTAGCCTAAATGTATAAAGTCGCTTAAAAAAATAAAAAATAGTGAAATAGACTTGTAGTAATAAAGGGGATTTAAAACATTTCAATTACTTATTTATTTGTTTTGTATTGAAAAAAATTCTCAGAATTTTGTTATAAAGAAAACTCTCTCACCAAGAAGAATTTTTATAAGATTTTTCTTCGGTCTTATTTTGTAATTTCAAAATATTAAGGTTATCGTTAAACTAAATATTTAAACTTTACAAATATTTAACAAATTTATGGGAAATATAAACTATTAGTATTTTCCGAACGAAGTGTTTCTTCTGTAGTAGGAGTTTCATATGAAGCGTTTCTTCGAGGGGCTACGAAGTCCTTTCCGTAAAAGCGAGTGATTTCCGCTTTAGACAGTTTTTGTAGGCAACTGGGAAGTGGCGGTGGTGGGGCAGTGACACAGGAATGGTCCGTGGCAAGTGCAGCAGCTGATAGCATCGGTGATGGCACGCATGTGGCTTGGCTGGTGCAAAGAAAGCGATAGCAACCAAGCGAAGCCCTTGGGGTCACACCTGCCTGGGCCGAGCACGCAACCGAGCCTGACCTTGCCTCTTTGGTCCCACGCAGGGCGCCACCATTCCGCTCTTTTGGGCATCGGTGCCGAAACAGAAAAAAAAGTGCCGGGATGCATGCAGCACAGTCCCCATTCTAACCATCCATTCACAAACAATGGCACCATTATTTGGCCAAAGTATTGAGAATTCAAAGGTTTTTCAAATTAACCTATTTCCTTTTTCTATTATTTACGACGAATTTTGTTCGTTGAAATTGGTAAGTGAATTAGCAACTCAACGTAAATAAATTTTATTGATTTTCTCTCTCTTTTTTTTTTTTTTTTTTTTTTAAGGGGAAAGAACAATATTTGAATCATTTCATTTAGATTTTCATGTTATTGTTCCGTCAAGGCTAGACTGCTTCATTCGTAACCGGAATAAGGTTTTCTATATTTGTAGGTAGCGTTGTAGCCAGAGTCCAAAGAATACTTTCGCAAAGATTATATCTTCAAACGCAAATATATGCAATTAAAAAGGTAAAAGGTAACCTTTACCCAACATTATTTACTAAAGAATACAGAATTTATTGTTCAATTTATGCCTTCCTCTCACTCTTTACCAGTGATATGGACATATTCAGTCCAATATAATCTATATTACTAAAAGCTTTTATTTCTCTGTCTGTCGTCCGGCGCAATTTCCATTGAGAATGAAACGACCGCGAGGGGAATCGAATCTGCAACCTTCTGATCCGAAGTCGGACGTCTTATCCATTAGATCACGGTGACTACCACCAGGTCCTATGAGAGGGGGGGTCCAGCCGCAACACTGGTCCGGGGGCCTAGAGGTACAGAGGGGCCCGTCACTGAAGGACCGTTTTGCAAGTCTAAGGGGGCCCAAGTGGTAAGGTGACTAACCGTTTAAAACCTTTTTTTTTTGTTAAACGGTTAGAGGTTTTTTTTTTTTTGGTTGAACAGATAGGTTTATCCCTGAAACTGAAAATGGTCACCTTACAAATGGGTTTTGTACCGCCTTAAAAGATTTCTCTTGGAGGCCCTGACTACAACTCACTTTATATTTATTAAATGTTTTTCTCAAAAAACAAAAACAAAAAAATAAACAAAAACTTTCGGGTCTTTCTGCAATTTTTGAACCGATCCCGACCATAAAACGGAGTTTCAGTTTAAATCTGTACTTAAATACATTGTTAATGAATCATTTGAGCCAGTGTTCAGAACCTACGGGACAAAGTTGAGGACGGGGGGGTCGGCCCGTCGCTCGCCCGCCTTTAACTCCCGGGAAAGAAACCCGGTACCCATTCTATAGAGGGCTGGGTAGACCCTAGGGCCCGTTTGGAGGAGAAAGAAGCGTGGAAAAATTCCCGTCCTCCGCCGAGGCGGGGAATCGAACCCGCTACCTCCAACCCGCAGCCAAGCGCCCTTACCCACTCGGCTACCGGGCCCACAATATTCTTATTAAGTCTTTTTTTTTTATTATTTATGATTGGTGGAAACATATACGAGTTGAAACACACTCGACGTTGAAATATGTGGAACGCATCATATAGGCTACTTTTGATTGAAATACTTGGGATTTCACTCGGTTCTATAAGAACGTTAGCAACGCTCGTGTAGACCAGGCCTAAACAAAAGGATATCTCGTATTTAAAAAAAAAATATACAAATCCTCTCGAATGAATTAAAATTAAGCTATTAAGAGTCCAATAGAAGCAAATGATATCATTTTTACCTTTGATTTTCTGTTAGGAGATGTACGGTATAGTAAATTACTATTTTTATGTTTATATTAACTTAAAATATAACTTACAAATTATCTATACTAGATTATTCTAAACACATTTTGAAAAGTGTTTAGAATACACTTAAATTACTATTTTTATGTTTATATATTAACTTAAAATGTAATAAAATAAATAAACACTAAACATATATTAAAAAGATATTTAAAACACTTTTTAAGTGCTTATTTATCTTGGTGCATTTCAAGTTAATATTTTATATATAAGTTATATTTTAAGTAATTTTAGTATCTTTTTTAGTGTTTATTTTATTACATTTTAAGTTAATATATAAACATAAAAATAGTTATTTAAGTGTAATCTAAACACTTTTCAACATATGTTTAGAAAAATGTACAACAGATAATTAGTGAGTTTAACCAATTGGCTACTAATTCCTGATTACTAGTATGAGAGAAACACACAGGTGCATTTGGGTGCAACTTGTGAATTCCCCAACATATTTCCATTGATATTAATTTATTTCGAATGCATTTTTGATATTAGAGAAATTCCTCTCCCCTTTAACATATTCCTTTAATGTTATTAGCAACATTAAATTAACCAATTATAAATTTTTCGATTCTGAAATTTCGTCGCGTTTTAAAACAAACCATTTCCGAACCTTTATTTTATGCGTAGGTGTCCATTTTTCAATTTCCGAGAATGACTAAAAAAATTTCTTGAACAGAATTTTTGTTAATTAAAAATACAAAAAGGAGAAGAAGAAAAGAAAAGGTAAGTTTTATTTGAATATTTATTTTATTTTACTGAAATTATTTTTCTAGAAAGTGTGTGTGTGCGTATGTGAGGAGGGGGTGGGGAAAATGGTAATATAAGTTTTCTCTCTTTCCTTTTTTTTTAGAAATCTACAAAAATTAAAAAAAAAAAAATTACAATTATTCCTTCCAGCGTTAAAAAAAATTCCATGCGTGAGTCGTGATTCTGACTCAACATAGTTTACTTCGTAACCACTTACGCATAATAAAGCAACTGTAATGTTGAATTATGGGTAAAAATAAGTGATTTAAAATTTTTAAACCGCCTACCCAAACATTGGATTGTACTTGAAAATTAGACTTATTGCTGACATTCACGGAGCTCTGATTTTGTATCAACTGTTAAATAAAAATTCAAAAAAGTAAAAAAGAAAAGCCGGAAAATTTTTAAGTATGTGAATGTGGAATTATTTTTTTTTTTAAATAAATTAAAATAAATGATGCTTGTGTTTGGCTTTAATTGCGCAAATGCATGTAATTGGACTCATAATAAACACCCCACGAGAATTTGGGAATAGTAAAAATATAAGTATTACTAAGGAGAATGATTTAATTGCGGATCAAAATATAGGCTTTTAAAGCGACGCTTCGTTGGAAAGAAAAAAAAAATAAAGGAAAAATGCTGTTTTATTTAAACGACAGTTGATAAATTGCAAACTGAAAAATGCGTTGGTTTTTTTTTTTCCTTTATGAATACGTGAAATTATATAGTAGACTTGTCATCCGTAATATATATTTAAAATTCTTCAACTGGATTCTGTAATAAGAACAACAAATCCTAAATATCTTCGAGTTACCGAAGATCTTTCTGGAAAAAAAAAGAGACAGACAATCGACAGTGGAATGAAATACGGAGTTAACTTAACTTAGTATTTGGAAAATACTGGGTTTCCCGGCCCCCCCCCCCTTCTTTTACAAACAAAACAAAATATATAAACACATAAATAGACTCCTGACAACTAGACAACGTGGACATATACCAATATTTCGTTTTATTTTCATAAAGCTTTTTCAAGGTTTTTATAAAATAAAATTAAAAATTTAACTTGAAAAAGAGAATTCCTCTCTTTTTAAAATGATAGAAGATGTAATAATTTAAAAAACAATAATGAAAAAGCATGAGTAAACAAAAGAAAATGGTAATAATGAAAAAACATGGATAAACAAAAGAAAAAGGACAAAAAATATTAAATATTGATGTACAGTTTTTTAAAACAAAATATAATTGACATTACAACTTTTGAATAACCGTACAGAAAGATATAAAAATATTTTATGCCACAGCTAGAAATCTATGTAATTTGTGTTTATTTATCGTGATAACGGCGCGATGCTTTTCGGAAACGCTTTCTTTCACGTATTGCTAGTTTTCGACCCTTGTGGATCCAATTTCTATCAACAGGATATCGATTCTGGTAACATTTACCATTCAAATTTCAAAAGATAAAAATTTTTTTTGAGTAAACGCGATATTTCACTTGTAACAACAGCGTATTTTGGCACTGTTTTGACTATAGGTCAGATTCAAATCAATATGGATCTGTCCCTTTAAAATGTAGCGCAAACTATTCTCTAGTAGTTCAGCTCGTTAGTAGGATGTATAAACTTGGGGAATCATCTTAAATCATAAAGAGATGGACGGATACGCGTAATTCGAATGAAAGTTACAATTTTATTTTTATCTTGTTTTAACCCTCTGGTGCTTATTAAACAACCCTTATAAACATTAGACCAAATACTAAACAAGTATAAAAAGGATTGTGATTAATAGTTCCTCTAATAATTAGAAAGGGAATATAGAAGCTCAAATATTAAACTCAACGTCAGATTTCAGATACACTTTAACAGTGGTATGTGTAATGGTGTGTTGAGCCCAAGTTCAGAAATTATGATACAGACTTTGCAATATTCTTGATTGTTTATAAATAAAGTAAATGCTCTATTGCACTATCTATTACCATAGTATTGTTATTGTTTTTGGATGAAAGTTAATAGGAGTGTTCAGTAGTACTATTCTAATATGATTCATTTTAGCTCTTCAGTTGTTGGCTGTTCAATTCCATGATCTCATTCAAAACTTCGGTCGACTTTGTACACTCTAATTAGTGCTCAGTTTTTAATGCAACCCAAACCAAGGGAATCACGTGACACTGGCTGTTTTTCAATTTCTAGGGTTTACGGATACTGTTTAAATTTTTATAATTAATCTTAATCCTAATGTCAGCGTTGGTTATCAAATAATAAATAATAATATTATAGAACCAAAAGGAAATCAAAGCAAATACGTATGTTAAAGTTATTTTTCGCGCATTTTGTTTTTTGTTTGTTTTTTTACATCTACATCTGGGGGCACGGCAGTGCCCCCGCCAAGACGAGCCGAAGGCAGGAAGGGCACTACGTAGCTTTTCTGGAAGTGTTTCGTCGTATTTTCGAACCCTTATAGCTTCGGCCTGGATAATACTAGAGAGCTCAAATTTTCAGGATAAGATGCAGTTAGCAGACTAATGAAATGCGCTAAGTTTCATTTATTTAGCTTTTAAGTACGTCGATTCCGTCACTGACTCACTGACTGACTCATGATCATCAAAACCTCTAGGGTACTTCCTGAAGTCCTAGAAAGCTGAAATTTGGTATGCAGGCTAGGATTAGCATACAAACAACAAAAAAATTAAGAAATCCGTAACTTTCACCCTCCAACCCCTCATAAAGGTGGGGGGGGTCTGGTTATGTATTATCGAACCCTCATAGCTTCGGCCTGGATAATACTAGAGAGCTCAAATTTTCAGGAAAAGATGAAGTTACCATACTAATGAAATACGCTAAGTTTCATTTATCTAGCTTTTATACTTTGGATTTTATTAAGATCTGAAATACGTCGTACCCTCAATGCTTCGGCCTAAATAATACTGTGTAATAATGTGATTTCTTACAAAAGTGCAAACAGCTTGTATATACAAGTTGACCAATAGAAAAACAGAAAAGTAGGGTATTGAAAAAAAAATCCATTTTCTAAATAATCTTAAAACTAAATTTAGTTGTAATAGATAATCCCACCCAAAACATTTCATGTAAAATAAGTTACTCACCTGCTCATAACGCTTTCACTGTTAAAAAGTTATCAGATCTCATCTTACAAAAAGAAATGAAATCCCACCCAAACATTTCATGAAAAATAAGGGGTTGCCAAGACTCGCATGCTCATAACGCTTTCACTGTTAAAAAGTTATCAGATCTCATCCTACAAAAAGAAATGAAATCCCACCCAAAATACTTCGTGTAAAATAAGTTGCCAAGACTCACATGCTCATAATGCTTTCACTGTTAAAAAGATATGAGATCTCATGTAGAGCCAAGGCCC
>JAFIDM010003189.1:38749964-38810990 GCA_023159025.1 Thereuonema tuberculata | reverse complement strand
GTGCTACACTTGGTTATGGTGGAGTATTGGCCGTAATCAAACACACAGTTTGACTATACATAATCTGGACATTTAGAGAACTGTTCACAGATCTCCAAACACACAATTTATGCATATTTTTAATTTATATTCTTTCTTTGTTATTGTATAAGAAATACTTTAATTTTAATGAGGATGGATTAAAATTGAATCTAACATTGGAATTTGATTTTGATCACTTGTTTTCTACATGACTATTTTCTTGCTCATTCATTCCAAAGAACATTCCTGGAAATACGGTTTGGAATTTTGTTGTTCTCGGATTTCAACATTTTTTTAAAAAAAGCTAAAATAAAGTAAAGTAAAGCTATGTGGCCCTTGGGGTCGCGGGAGGTAAGGCTCCTGGCGTTCCGTGACCAACGGGACTAAGATGGGGTCAGCCCGACGCCCGCCCGTCTTTAACCCCAGGCACCCATTCAACAGAGGGCTGGGTAGACCCTAGGACCCGTTTGGAGGAGAATGGAGCATGGAATTATTGTGGTGATTGTTTGAGGCCACTGGTTCGTGAAATAAGGTGATAGAGTATTAGACTGAATAAGATCTGGCAAGAACTCTGTAACTAACTAACTAACTTTTTATTCGTTTATGCTGCAGGGGTTTAAATAGATTATTTACAAGGGCTGTGATTGGTTGGCGTGCTGTTACAATTGATTGGGGGATTTAATTTACATGTGAGCTTTAACTGATTTTTAACTGTATTTTTAAATAAGAACGAATCAGGGAGGAGAAGCAAAGTCAACGGAAAATATGAATTGAATAACAGAATAACGGATTTAAACGATAAACAGTAAAAATTAGAATATACAATTGATAATTGAATAAATGCTGATACAATTACAAACAATTAATAATTCTTATTATTACAATTACAAGAATAAATAGAACTATAAAAAGATAAATGTGAATATAACAATCATTACAATATCCCCGCCCTCCACCGAGGCCAGGGATCGAACCCGTCACCTCCAACCCGCAGCCAAGCGCCCTTATCCTCTCTGACCCACTCAATAATTATAATATTTTCTCAATATTTCTTTACAATAGGATATATCAATTAGTTTATCAATATATAGTTTATTATTAATGTTTCAGTTATTTATTAGTTTATTTTATTTTTAGTGCTTAAATTTTGCATTGAGATGAAAACATATTTACAATTCTTCACTTATTTTTATGAACAACGAAAGAATAATAATATACCCTTCACCACAATCTGCTGTAAATGGCTCAAAGATTTTTACTAAAAACTTCGAACTGCAGACGCTTCTGAGCAACATCATTCTCTCGTCTCCCGTAACATTATTCTCTTGTTATCCGTAAACCACAACATACAGAATAATAGAGCTACGATAATATAGAAACGAAATCAAACATAATAAAGCTGTTTTAAAATAAAATCCTTATTTTTCACTGTTCAAAAAAATTTTTTTTTTCATCATCTTCTGTTTAAAACAAGCGCAATCATTACGCGAACGGTTTAAAAGCATAAATTTTAAATTTATTATTCATTTTTCTTCTGTCGATTTTAGGAATTCAATGTAAATACTTTTGAACATGAGCACGAAAATCCAAATAAAGAGGTGAAACATTTTATACAGATACAGAAAGATATTTAAAAAGTTAGTCGTATTGCCTCGACTTAATTGGACTTCGGTGTTAAACAATTTTCAAATTAATTTTAAAACACTTTTTACTAAAGCCTGCAGCCACTGCAAACATGATAATACAAATAATAATGCTCCAAATACTTTAAAATTTCCAGTAAAAACTAAATTAAAATCTTCTTTAAATATAAACACAGAACCATCTTAATCACCAATATTTCGTTCTTGTCACCCAAGAACTTTATCAAGGCTCCGAAACTCGTAAAAATATACAAATATAAAGAAAAGAAAGAAAATATATACAAAGAAAAGAAATCTTCTTTTCTCATTGTGTTTATAGAAGATGGGAATTGATCATTAGAGAGTTATAAGAAGATATTGTAAAACTAAATTGACTTACAAGAGGGATCAGATTTTTTTTTTTTTTAATACACAATTGGATTTAAAGGAATGTATTCAGTAAGAAAGGTTGAGCTCAGCAAAAGTTATGGGCGTATAAGAGGAGGCTCTTGGGATCTTGGCCCCCCGAAATTAAAACCTATATACGCTCCTGGCCAAAATAAGTTTAAATAAGGGAAAATGAACAAGTGAAAAGTTTTAAAGCACAAACATATTTCAAATTATTTAATTAGAAGTTATTAAACATTTTAAAATTAAAAATATTTAAATTATGTTGGAAATGAGTGAATTGGAAATTAGTGAATATGGAGGGTTTTTTTTCATCTTTTATGACGTCACAAATTACAGTCTCACTACGTTTATGTATTTAAGGATGTATTCATGTATTTGTTAAAGTCGCAGACAAACTTCAGGATCAGATGTGCAAAAGAACATCTTGATAATAATGTAAATTTCGCACATGATATCTACGACAGCTGTTTCGCTTTTCTTTTGTTTTATTCGCCAGAACCTGGCAACTCTGAACATACAGGTCAGTATTAGGAAATAGGAAATTCTTTTCAATCCTAAAAAAAGAGAATTATAAAAATGAAAATCATCTTGATGTGAAACTAATAGTGCAGGATGAGGAGGGCTAAGAACTGCGAAACTGCAGCTATCTCGAGATATTACTTGTGAACGCAATGTCGCTATCTATTAATATTATCTTTGAGTTTTATTTTTTAATTTATGGGCCATTTAATTTAAATTTGTGACCAGTGTGAATGCTGGCATATGAATTTGAGAAATAAACCTCAGAGAACAAGAGACAAGGAAAAGAAAAGACACAAAAAAAAAATCTACTTCTAAAATGTGTTGGTCTATCGAATGAATTTCGCTTGGTAATTACTGATCGGCGAATGCTTATAGAATCGCCGCAGCATGACGCTACTGCAGCCCAAGGAACCAACTAGACCGGAAACGAACTAATCGGTGACGTCTTCATTTCTTCTTCCACTACTCGAATGGAAAGCAAAAAAAGAGGAAGTAAAAATAATAATAATAAAACCCAGAAAGCATTGAAGCTGATACATTTTATCAAAATTAAATAAAGAAAACTTTATAAGACATCCTGCAACTCATCTAAATTTCAGTTTTATTCAAGCACTTCTTTTATTTTAATTTATTTTTTTTGAGTTACGACTTTGATTATAAAAGTGACATTATCTGTTCGAATGTTATTCACGAAGTTCGCGAGATGTTGTACAGAAAAAAAAAAATACTTTGTCTTCCACAAACGTAGGTAAACTTATCTCTTAACAGAAACGTACACAACAGTTCAAACTGAAACATGGCTTGTTATCAATCAATTAATCACACTAATACAATATTTAAAATATGTATTTTCATGGCCGCAGTTTTAAAATACATAAAGAATAGACAAACAAACATACATATTATATATTAGATAGTGCTCATCTACTCTAAGATCAACTGAATAATATTGGCTGAAGAAAAATTTCAGAGAACTGAGAAATCAGGAAATAAATTTTATTAGTCCCATACTATAACGACATTCTGAAACTGTACACTTTTATTTAATAAATGTTATTTTTTAATATTTAATGATCGTTTGATTGGCTATTCTCTAAAATAGGCTAAATTCAAAATGAACGCAGAATACTTCTAATATGTATATTTAATTCAAACAGGAAATAATTGACGTTTTTAGGATTTTTTACAAAAGAACAAGTTTACACACTTTTTAATTTTCTTGTTTTTCTTGCTCTGAGGGGTCACAGCCAGGTTGGTCGGTGGCCACCAGAAAGTGATCTTGCCTCTCTGGTTGGATTATCAGGGGAAGGCGGGGTTGGGCTGATGAGTCCCAGAAGGATGAAACGGCCGTTCCCAACTCCTTCCCCTTAACTAAAACAGAGAGGCAATTTCAATTTTTATTTAGATTTGTGCTGGTTTGATTCTTCTGTAATTTATCCTACAGCACGTTAAATATTTGTTGAATTTTTAGGTTTTTATTTAAATTTAAAAAAAAAAAAAAAAATCTCTCACAAACTTAGAAAACTCGTCTCTAACACAGGGATTCTCAATCTGTGATACATGTACATTATGTGGTACATTATGTTGTTTCAGCTGGTACACAGAGATGTAACAAAAAGACAGATTGACGATGATTATTAGTTTGTTTGTTTTTTAAGAAAAAAAATCAATATTTTTTGACAAGATTGTTTCTTTTTTTCTGTTTGTCCTCTTAACACATTCTCTTAACTGCACAAAGTCCAAATTACGAAATATGCAAATAGTGGTACATAAATTTTCAGTAGTTAAAATATTTAAGTAGTACACTATTCGAAAAGTTTGAGAACCCTGCTCTAACTTAGGTCGTGGGGGAGGGCAATCAAGATCCTACAAAATTTTACTGAAAATAATTTTTTCTATTCACGGTACAAATGTACCATGAATATCCGGAAAAGAAAGTTAGAAAACAAATGAAAATGGGAATATAAACATTTTTCACGTCCATTTCGCATTTTTCAATTTTTTTTAATTTGAAAACGTAGTTTTTGATTAAAATATTGAAGCGCTGTTGTTTAAGACTGTTTTAAGAACCTTAAAAGAAATCTTCGATTAATCTTTTGATTAAAGAATGCTTTGTACGATTTCCAATTGCAGTCTAGACAAGACACAACAGGAAACGATATTTACATTAAAAAAAGAGAGAGAAAGATATGAATAATCCTAGTATAATTCAGTGGGAAAGGGTTAATTATCTTCGATTCCATCGATTCAAAAGAAATGAAACATTGAGATAAAACGTGTTTACAAGGAAAAGGAGTAATAACTGAACTTTGCCAAACAGGTTATTTTTCTCGTAAATTACAATCTGCCGGCTTAAGCTTCTTAAATCAGATTTAAGATCAATAAAATTTAATCACTCCTCCGGGTGCATTGATTTTACAAAGTAATAAAATTCTAAATGACTAACAACCTCTAAAAAACATTTTACAAAATTTACCGCTAACTATATCTGAAACATCGTTTAAAATGGGGTAATCAATTGACAGTGATTATTAAATAAGAATTTTTACTTAATATTATTATTGATCTAATATATTTGTTTCAATATGTTTGAGGATAAGTTCATTTTGTAAAATTTGTAAAATTTATTTAATTGCAATTTTTTTAATATAATTATTAAGTATTATAATAAAATACAGCACCGGTTGATAGGAATTTGAATTCCTAACGGGACTGAAATGTAATTTAAAATAACTAATAAATAAATAAATAAATAAATAAATAAATAAATAAATAAATAACATAATTTAACACAATAATAATTTTTTTTATTTCTTAATTATTTAAAATTATATTGCAGTATGGCTAGGAATAAGAAATCCCTATGAAACGGATTCTGGAGTTAAGTAATTTTATAATATAATATAAAAATGTAATTAATAGTATAGTCAAAATTTTGAAAATTTGTAACTGACTATTAGTTATTACTGTAGATTTTAATATAATGAAATTTTTTCAACAGTTTTATTTTTTTTTATATATAAGCATTATATTAATCTAATTAAATTATTTACAATTATTTAAATTTTGTAAACCAATAGTTTTTATCTTTATTTATATTTCTAAATATTCAATAAATTATTAAATACATTTGTAGACAAAGAAATTACTTAAACTAACACAATAATGTAGACGATAATTTATAATAATAATAAATAATAATAATAATAATGGTAAAGAAAGAAAATTATACTTTTTTCTTTCATTTTAATTATCTTTCTGTAAATTGAGGCTTAAAGTCGTAAAACTTTAACACTCAAGAAAATTGAAATCAAAGTCATGTTTTCAGTTTCTTAGCGGGATTTAGCAAATTTTAATTTACGTAAACTCTTTTGAAATTTTTAAATAAACATATCTTAAATGTTCTTAAGTCTTCAAAGTCATGTTTAAAATGCGTATTTCCTTCGTCTGCTTCTTCGATTTTTTTTTTTCGCCCACTTAACTGCGCTTCGCGTTTCATTGGCTGAAAGTTGAATTTTAAATAAGGGGGAAAAAAAAAAAGTGGTTTTTGGTAAAAAAAAATTCTTTTTTAGATTTTCTAGTAATGAAATGGAATTGCTCAAAGGCAAAACGATGCATTTTGAATTTCCATTACTTTGGAACTACACGAAATCGATTGATAGACAAAAAAAAAATATCAATCACTGAAAATTACATCGTAGCTCGTGCCTTCATAAATTTATAAAGTTACATATCGCGGAAAGTTCCTTTTTTTTTTAAATTTCAACTCAAAATAAATTTGTATTGATGGTATCAATAAATGAGACTTTATATTTACAACTGATACCATAGTAAAGCTGTTTCACGTTCCTTGGAATCCCATCAGCTAGAATTAGTATGCTATAAGCAGTCACGTATCAAGAGAGCTGATTCAATCGTAAGCAATTAAGTGTTAATTCCAAGAAGAAAAAAATATTATGTTCGTTAATGATTGGCATTAGCTCCCATTTCCAACGAGTGTGAAATAAATACAATAACCAAAGAAGAGCAAAGAACGGCAATATTAGATAATCGATTATTCATGCCAACCTTCTAATAGCCATCTATTGCTGAAAAGAGTTAAATGTTTATTTACATTATTTACTTATTAAAATATGTATTGCACGTATTTTAAAGTCATATGTTTCATCTTCTTTTATTTTTCTTGTGAATTGCAAATAAAAATTTCTAACCATCGACGATCAGAAACAAAACAAAAAAAAATGTTATTCAAATGTGATATTGAACTCCAGCCACAATTGATCGATAAGATCAAGCTCAAATAAGGCAAATATTTACGTGACGCCAAACTTGGGATCGGATGAAGCTTATTGAACACGTTCTTTTTTTTTTTTTTTGCCAATGACAATTACGTAAGCTTTTTTATTTTATTACCCTTTCGAACGTGGCTACTTTTAAGCTACGTGTACTTCGGCATACGAATTTGTTTTATTGTTAGCAGTTACTATATTTTTGCTTTTCCGGTTCCTTAGGACCCACTTCATTTTCCACGCGAATTTTATATCGAATTGGAACCAACCACAACTGAGTCGAAATCCAATTCATCAACTTGGGGCATTATTGAATTCGGTGATCGATTATAAACTCCTTTAATTAAAGTATTGAAAAACAATTCGCGCTATCTAAGTAACTATAAAACGACCATAGAATGTCATCTATGGTAATTCCCGTTCACAAATAACTATTTTCTGGCTGAAATTTCCAATAAAATACAAATTAATCACCCTAAATCGGAAACTAGTCTTAGCCGTAGTTTGTAATAATCAGTGAGATTTACCAAAAATCTGAATTTCACAAAGTTCTATCCATTGCTCTGATCTGAATATCCATGAGGCAGCAACCAGGAGGGGAGCTAAAATACTTTCATTTTTCCACCAAAATTTTCATATATTTTATTAGACAAATAGTAATTCCAATACATGCACGTTAAACTTTATTTTTACTGATTTTATTGATGTTTGGGGTTATTTCTTGTCCACATTAAATCCCTTTAATCCTGGCCGTGATCAGTACAAGGGATTTAAAACTGTTTATTTGTAGTTTATTTTTCATTGTTGTGTTTTGTGGTTGGTACCACTTGTCCTTAACCTTTTGCACGCACTCTTGAGCTTACCATTGAGGGTAAAACTGCCTGATGACGCCAAGGCAGAAAGGGCAGTCCCTGTTTTTCGTCTGTGATAGCTCAGGGTGCAAATCCTTAGTATTGCGCATCTTCGATTTACATTTTTTAAGTTAATACATTCACGTTGAGCTTTAGTTTTATAGATTTAAACCTGTCTGCAGACAAACAAAAACAATCGAGGTTTGTAGACAACACAAAAAATACCAAATGCCCACTATTTCTGTCAAGGTGACCGAGATTGATACAATTCGTTGCACGTTTAATTATTTTCTTATAGAAAATTGAAAAATTTCGAAATCAATCTACATAACGGAAGTATAAAAGACACATTAAGAAATGCCCCCCTCCCCCGCTTAACCTTAATATCCCCGTGACACTAAATTTAAATATCTCCATTAAATTTCGCTGGATTCCAAGGATTTTAAATTAAGTGTTTTCCACTGAAATCCAAACTGCGCATTAATAAAAAAGTCACGTGACCCTGTATTCAAGTATTATTTCCTTTTATAGCTCTTGGTATTCATCTACAAAGGAAGGACGTTTCTCCAGCAGGAAGTCATAATCAAAGCGAAATGACGTCAGTTCCTGTTGAAGGTGAACGTCTCATAAGGAACTGGATATTTTCTGTTTCAATCAATTGGTCAGCACCAGCTTCATTCCACTTTTTCTTGGTTTTTCTTCAGTTCGTGGTGTCAAGAGGCCGAATTACTATAATTATTGTCAGGCTTCTTCGACCCACTGCTCCACGGCCGCATTACATGGTCGAGTGACCAGCACAGCTGCACCCGGCACAGTGCCATCGCTATTTGGGAAAAGTAGGGGAAACACAGATGAAAATCCCCTCGTTTTAATGACAGAATCCCCAACAAACTTGGCCGAAACAAAGCGTTCTTCCATTTCCCTTGTTTTGTGTCAGTTAATGCAGCGAAATGTTGAGCAGATGCGTCCTTTCAGTTCAAAAGCAAAAATGATGGTCTTTTGTTTTCAGTAAAAAATGTATTAGATTCAATTGGCTGAAAAATTATCTTGCCTTTTTAAACAAACTATCTTCTTTTGCGCATGTTGTGGAAAAACGTGCGCAATGCAAAGTTTAAAAAGCTTACATCTCACGTAGATTATCTATGATTCTCTGCATCAGTGGAAGTCTGCATTTCACAAATTAGGAAACATATTTTATGGAACATTTCTCATTTTAATACATTGTAGACTGAATGAATATCTTCGCTGTTTACAAACTCATAGAAAAACCCACTAAAATACTTCTCCTAGCTTCTGGGAATTATAGAGATGCTCTACTGTTTGATAAAATCCCAGTAGTACGGCTTACTGTTATAGAAAGAACTGCTTATTAGGCAAAATGTAAATTGCAAATCACATAAAAAAAATAATAAAAAAAAAAAACCCGATCATATTCAGGGAGACAGTCTAAAAGTGATCAACGAAAATACTTCTACATAAAACAATTTTTTGACGTTTGACATTTAAATAGAAATGGTCTACGCAGACAACTACCAATTCAATTGCTTGGGTTATTTTTAGAATTACTTTGAACTTTTATGTACGAAAACCAACTGAATCAAATATACAAATCGCCTGAATAGAATTTTTGATTTCTGTGTAAAATTATCAAATTATTTTACTTGAAGAAATTTCAACTCGAAATTCGTCAGACACGCAAATTTTTAAAATTAAAAAGCAAATAAAAAAAATTAAAAATAATAAAATTTAATACATACTAGTTTCGGAATATCTCAATTACATTCGTTTTTCATGTGATAAACAACATAAAATTACAAACTATATAAACCATTGAACGCCCTTGTTTTAACTTTTAATGTCATTGGCGTTCAATGGTTTACAACTTTACATAGTTTGCAATTTTATGTTATTTATCACATGAAAAAGGAATGTAAATCAGATATTCCGAAACTTGTATGCATTAAATTTTATTGTTTTAAAATTTTTTATTTGTTATTTAATTTTAAATTTGTGTGTCTGACGAATATGTTTCGAGTTCAAAAATTATATATATATATATATATATATATTTATATTATATTAATATATTATAACATTAGAAAAAAGAGAAGAGATGAAACTAATTACAGTGGTAAGGTATTTTATTTATTTGTTTTTTTTTTTTGTTCTTTTTTTGTAGTATAAGCCTTCTAAAACTTAAGTAAAACATTGGAAAATTTTTTTTAACTTTTTTTTTTTTGAAGACTAACACTAAAAAAAAAAAAAAATTAATAAAGCGATATATACAAATAAACAATAACATTATAACAATGTAATTGGTTTCATCCATCTTCTCTTATCCAGTGTTAATGCTAAAAAAAGAAAGGCACGTGGTTGTTTCCTTGAAATTGATGGAATGACTCATTTTATCAACTTTTTATTACTTTTTTAAATGAGGTGACACATCATGGGAATGAGTTCTAGTTTTGGAAAAGCAAGAAAGAAAGGAAAAGAATAAAAACTTTTTTTTTTTTTTTTTTTGGATGAAATAAGCTAACTGTTTAGTTTAATTCGGAGCTTCGATGATTATTTTGTAATTGATTTCTCTGAATGGATTTCGATTGAAGTTCAAAGCTCAGCTGTCATTTTCCCAGCGGGAAATGCAATATTAAAGAAAACCAAAGCAAAATTTAAACAAAAGTTCAAAAGTAATATCCATCATCATAAGAGTATCCAGGATTTAGGAATGAGAGGGGTTGGAATGGTCGTAGGTGTTCAACCAAATGTAGTATCATTTCCCGGATAAGATTGGGAAGGGGGGGTCTTACCTCTACTAACCTCTCTCCCTCGGTATTCCATGGCTATCGTAATTATTTTTCACTATTAATTACAATGATTTTTTTTTCCGGAAAATTTAATGCTCAAAGAATCATAATTTTTATAAAATCATAACATTATACAAGAATAATCAAATTTAACTGCAATTTAACAGTGTTATACTTACAATATGAATTAATTTATAATTCTTTTCTAACTTTTTTTTTTTTTTTGATATTCTGACACATGACAGGTCCAATCAGCAGTTGCTGTGTTAATGCCATATATTTTGAAACAGATACTGAGATGTTTTTCCGTTGCCTTCCTCAGGAAACCATTATGGAATGGCTTCGAACCTGAAGAGAAAGAGAAGAAGAAGCAGACAAACACATGAGAGAAAGGAAACATCCATGCCGAAACCGGGATTCGAACCCAGCTTCAGACACATCGGTCTCGTGTCTCCTAGACCACAAGTCTATATCTAATTGCCTTTCTAATTATACAGTTTTATATTTTACACGATTATAACCTCATATTTTTTCTTACCTTTTAATAACTAATTATAAGGTAATTTGCATAATTGTAACTATCTCAAAAACTATCATTGTTTAAGATTTTTCTTGTAGCAATTCTTTATATTTTTTTAAAGATTTTCAAAACCTTTTTTTTTTTTAAGATTCAGAGCCACTGAAGTACATGAAAATTTTCTGTGAATAACTTCTAGGGAGCTCAAATAAAAACTTTCGAATTTCTTTAAAACGATCATCCAGGATCCAAATATTCTCATATACTAATATAAAACAAAATAAGAAACAAGGGCAGCCCAAGAATAAATAAATTGCCTTTCTGATTCAATTATCGGAGGGGAAATCAGGAAAGGTGACCTTCTGGGTTCTTTATCGGGGAGGGCGGATCGGGCTGATGAGTCCCATGCAGGACGAAACGGCCGTTCCCGATTCCCTCCGATAAATAAATCATAAATTTATATTTATCCTTTATTTATTTATTTTATTTATTCTTGTGCTGCCCTTGTTTCTTATTTTGTTGTTTTGATTAAACTTCCAGCACGTTAAATTTATTTCCTTACTAGTATAATATTTAATACTTTCTTTTCCCAGATGATAAAGTTATACAGCTATCTATTGACCTTTTTATATGTATATTAATAAATTTTCTCTCCTTCCTTAAGAGGGTTGCGATTTTTAAGGGGATGAATTTGCAGTCTCTCATTTTCTTTTTATAATGGTTGTTTAATTTCGGATTTGTTTTGAAACAAAAAAAATTTTTTGTATATTTAATTACATGACTTAAATATCTTAGATAAGCTTCTGCCCTTGGACTTAGACTAGGCTTTAATGGAATCCCGCCTGTCTTCGGGGAAATCCAATACCATTTTTGGTCTATTTGGCGCTGTATTCCAAATTCCGAAGCTGCTTTAGCGTTGCGTCTCTCTTCCATCAAATTTGGTAAGAATCGATAGAAGTTGAACGAGGATAATTCGTGTGCTGAAGAGGACACAGACCAACGCCATCTGTAGGCAAATTTCTCTCATGAAAAAACTTGCTCCACTCTTCATGGGGAATCTTACGAGAAAATACATTCTCATCTGCCCTATTTTCCCTGCGCATACTTTCACTGGTTCCGCCTTTTTTATTTCCTTTTTGTTGTGTTCGGGAGAACGGGAAGAAGAAGAAGAAAAAGAAAAAAAGATTAATATTCGAAGTGAAAGCTGCTTTCAACCGTTTTTCGTAAAAAAAAAAGAAGTAAATCTCTCTTTAACTGCTATAAATTCCGCTTTATTAGGGATATCTCCATCGAAAGATAATTCAAAATAATAATAACAGATATTTATAGTAAATATTTTTTCCCCTACTTAGGCAGAATTAGAATAAAGAACTTATAATGAAAATATAACGAGATAAAAAAAAAAAATCTGTATTATTTTAAATGATTTAATAACACTGTAAAAGGAAGGGATACAAACAGTTGTAAGAATTTCAATTTATTTATTATAAATTTCAAAACAAACAAGTACTTTTATTTAAAATTTAAAATTCTTTCAATGTATTTTCACTGTATATCAAAAATTTACTAGGTTTTGTTAAATTGAAAAAAAAAAAAATGTATATCAAAATTTTCGGTAGGTTTTATTAAATTGAATAATATAGTTTAATAAACAAATTGTGAAGTTATCTAAAAGTCTATAAGAAAATGTTTAGAGATTCTCCATCGGCTAATTATTTACAAAAGGGTCAAATTTTGAGTCTTTTTTGACGTCACACTTTGCCATCGTAACATTATGCATAAACTTTGCTCGCGTTTCATTTGAAAAAAATATGTTTCCTTCAAACGGAAAATATCACTCATTTCCCGGATTAATCTGCAGTATATAAAGAAAATATATGAATAGTTTACAAAAAAAATTTTAGCTTCGGAAATTTTTATCGAGGCTTTACTTTCTGAAATAAGTTCAAATTACTAAAATGCTGGTCGAAGAAAATAGTTAAAATCTTATAAAAAGAAAAAGGAATTTCAAAACACCCTCTCAGATTTCTGTGGATCATTGTTATAAACCATTAACAATGATATTATGTGACATTATATGAAGTCTCAACAATGAAAGTGTTAATTAAAATTCATTGTTAGTGGGATCTATCAACGCCATTGTTAGCTACCAAACAACGGTTCACAGAAATCCGAGATGCCACACATTGTTAAGCAACTGCCTTGCTTTGCCTGGTTCTTTTACAGACCTTAGGATACACAAATACTTCAAACAGTAAACATGTAGCAGTACAGGTTTATCATTTGACTAGCAAAATCGCGCCGATTAAAAAAAAATTGTCTTGATGTGGGTGGGGAAGAAATTGTCACTGTGTGATGATTTCAAACCTTCCCCTGTTGGTGAAAAATCACGTGATAAATGGAAATTAAAATTATATTCTTATTTTGTAACTGAAAACCACGTAGAAGTAAACTTACTCTTAACAAAGCTCCCCACCCCAACCACAGTTTACACCTTTAAAGACGCGAATATTGAAAATTCGTCGAATACGTATCTTTTAGATTTTGACAAAGAATATTCATATCAAATTTCGTGTTTCCAATTCAAGCGGTTTTGGAGATAAGCTTATCCTTAAGAAAATTCCCCCATTTACACCCCTTAGATCCTGATCGGGGATTTCGTTGTGGATGCATTATTCTGTGATGAATGTGAAACTCCATGGCAAATTTGATAAAAGATCCGTTGAGAAATGGCGACGTTGTTTCACGACAACAAACAAACAAACGAACTTTCGCTCTTATATATATAGATACGGAGATACCATTTAAATAGAATTGACAAGCTTAAAATTCAAATTGTATTATACTAAAAACTCAAATTAACTAAAAATAAATAAAAAAAATGCTAAGAGTTTCCTTAAAGAACAAAGAAAATAAAAACAGTAATTTTATGTTTTCGTTGAAATTATTAAACAACATATATTTAAATTGTTGAAGAGGGAAGGAATTTAATAGGGGGACAGCGCCTAAGTAAATTTAAGTAAATACTGTCTAGATTTGATGGGAAAGTAAAGAGTTAATTCGTATTAAAAAAAAAAAAAAATTGCATTTTGATTTAAACAATAAGAATTATTTCCTTTCTTACTGCCTACACGATGGTAACCTATTTAAATCAACCTTCAACGGTATTTCAAAAACATCTTAAATTATTTTTCCAACACCCACCCGAGTTTCGACGACAAGTCACCTTTCTTCCATGTTTTTACGTCCACTTCCTGTTTGTTCGGCTACCCTCAATTGAATATCTATTTCTGTTTTAATTCATTCATTTTATTCATTATTTTTTTTAATTAAAGAATTAAATTTGCTAACAATGCTTTTTATTTCTATCGTTTAAAAATTTGGCAAATGTATACAATAAGATTTTATAACTAATCAATAAAATAAAATAAAAATTCTCGTTAATTGTATTTATTAGCTATCGTATGTAACTTATAATGATCTAACAAAAATTAATGATAAATTATTAACCTTAATATGATCATTTATATGCATTTATTTCAAGCGGGGAATGTAAATATTAAATAAACGAAGTTTTTCTGCAGAGGAACAAGAAATACACTCATTGACAAAAAAATTTGCGACCCACAAAGGAAGCGTTATAATCAAAGGAAAGGCAGCACATGGGGCAACAGGATTTCCTGAACGTACCGCTGAGCTGCCAGTGTCCCTTGTAGCTCTATTAGTTTCGACTATCACATGGCACCCCTAGACCACCACAACTGCATTTGGGGCTGTAGGCCGCTGTAAAGTGAGGTTGGGATAGTGGCGCTCACCTGTGGTCCTCCAAATCCTGACACTGCAGTCATCCGTTCCCAAACAAGAGCGGAATTCGTCGCCTAAGACGATACACGTCACCATTTTGTGGCATTCTACGTTGCAGCCCGATGATACGGCCTCTCCCAAACTCCATTAGTTGTTCATATTGACGTCTAAGGCGTCTTCGCGGCATGTTGATCGCTCACAGATCTCGACTGATCACCCTACAGTCCATGTGAACTCCACTGCGTGTGCTATATATAGGATGAGCGGCTATGTGCAATCGCACCAAACGTTAATCATTTGTATATCTATCCTCGCCGTAGCTATTTACATACTTGCGCGCTTATGTATGATTTTTTTTTTTTTATCTTGGAGCGCAAATTGTTTTGTCAATGAGCGTAGTTGAGATTTATAAAACTGTTGAATCTATAACATTCGTATATTCTTCATTCTCATACAGTCGTTCCACTTGGGAACTGTGCTTGATTTCGTGCAAATGGTTCTCGTGTGGTCATTAATATTGTGGTATAGTCCACGGCACTATCAGATATGTGTAAGTTTTATAACTGTAATAGTCAAAGCAAACGGTCATTGGAATGTGAAGCAATGCTTCTTGTGATTGGTGCTGCTTCTTACAGCCTTTTAGAATCAAGAACCAATCAGCGACGAGATCTAAAACGTTCCACTTTCATTTTTTGTCAACGGTTAAAGAAGCCTTCGGTAACGCAATTTCCGTAGAATATGAAATGACTTTTACCAAGTTGTCAATCTGTTTATTGTACATTGTATTTTAGCATCTCTATTATTCAAGCGGAGTACATTTCGACTGCGAAGTTTTAAGCTTTCGAACAGCGACAAATACTACCACATTTCTTTGCGAATGCAATAAGAAATGAAAAATCTCTTTAAAAAATTGACATTGCACATTCTGAAGCCTAAAATGAATTTATTTCAGTAAAAATATTGTTTATTTTCGATACTGAACTACTGATTGCGATTCTTAATTCGTAATAACCTTGGATTCATATAACTGAAGTCCATACTTCTCCCTTATAACGTTTCTTCTTATATGATAAGAAACCTTGGATTCAGTTGAGGGATGACCAAAATGGCGTCGTCTAGTTTGATGTTTAATGGTACGTCACAGCTTGATCGCTCCTGATTGGTGATCACTAATCACCGATGATTGAAATTTTAGAGCAAGTTCTAAAGCTATCTCAATGATAGGACGGATGACGAAAATGATGACAGGCGCAAATCACACGCAAATCATAGAGCATCAATGACAGGATCAGTGATCAAAACTACGACGAAAAAATAGGACTGCGAGATTTTGGCTGTAAGGAATGTAGAAACAGTAGGATTTTTTTTTCTCCTTGTTTTTAAAGTACAGCAGGAAAGATAGTCGCTCGTGTTGCTCATTAATTTTACTGTTTACTAAAAAATTGGTACAGTAATAATAAACGAATTTTAAAGAGAGAGAGTTTGTGAAATGTTACAGTAATCTTTTGGTTCGAGCCTGAATTTAAAAAGTAGACAAATTAGAACGAACTTAGAATTGTTGTATAAAAGTATTTAATCTTTTAATAAAAATATACAGTATTTCATTTAAACAAATGTGTTGTACAAAAATTTTTGGTAAGCCAAATTCATACAGAATATTTATATTTTTCCCAATCAAGATTGTTATTTTGTATTACTTCATCAAAGTCGCGATGAAGTAATACAAAATAACAATCTTGTTTTAGAACTAATAGGTTACTTTTCTGAATTGCTTCTCGGCAATATTTTTAGCAGTATTCTCAATAGGAGCAAATTCAGATATCGGTCTGCTAACATATCTATGAGCTTGCTTTCATACGAAACAAGAGCTCTCCAAATCACTTCAGTCAATGAATCTCTTATCAACGCCTGCACCTTCCCAAATAAATTTTGCGGCACGCTGCATGGATCTTCTCGAAACTTGATATGCATATTTAAGGACATAAGATGGCATAACTTTTATGCATCTAAAATTTTTAGTATATAGGTCCTTGTTGAGAACGTGATAAAAGTTTCCGTAGTGTTAGACCCGAAACATTGCTGTCTAACAATGAATATTAATTCTTTTATTTAATCCCTTAATTGCGCGCATTTACGTATGATTAAATTTAACTGGAATTAGGTAAGTAAAGTAATGCGGATTTAACTAATTTGTTTTAGAAAATGAAAATTTTTGTTCGTATTCAGTAGATATTTAACTTATTTGACGACTTCAAAGAAAAAGACAAGGAAAAAGAAAAAGGAATTTTAAGGACAACATTTGAAGGAATGAAGCTTTTAAGTTTTTTTTTCCAAGAACTTTCTATTATTTATTTTTTTTTTGAAAACTAGACTCAACTCAATACTTCGAATATTTGATTGTTTTCAACTACATCTCATATTACTAAATTATTAAAACTCTCCCATTCCAAACAAAAAAAAAATAGAAATTAAGTAAGCCACTGTCTTTTGGAAGCAACTCTTCTTCTGAGATCTCCAATTCTATTGAGAGTTTTTCTCTATTGCCAGGGTTGACAGTTACCAGTGCTGTCGTTAGATTCTTATTATCATTGAAGTGTGATGACTGCTTGAATATTCCAGCGATGTCTGCATTTCAATGGTCAATTGCATGAATATTCATGCCATTCTAGTGACTATTATCTCTTGAATGATCTGCAATTCCATCTCATAACGTTCACTCTTCTGCTGAACCTTGATAAACATTGCTACATTTTATTGATAAGAAATTTCTTCCTCCTTTCTCTCTCTCTCTCTTTTTTTTTAAATACCACTTACGAGTTGAAATTCCTTGAATTTTGAAGTCGATGAGTTCGTTTCGTCTTTTGGAATGGTTTATTGATCTAATGGAAGTCTGAGAAACTTTTACTGCAGTTGCTTCCTTACAATTACTAACGACATCAAGAGCTTTTATATTAAACTTAATTCATTCAAAAGACTCAAAGAAAAAAAAAAAAATTAGTTTTATATTCTGGAAAAATAAAGTCAATTGAAAATTATTTTTATAATGAAAAACTTTTACATCGAATATCTTGGAGAAATTGAAGTGTTAGAAAAACAGCAACATTCAGAAATTATATATTAATCATAATGTCTAACTAAAAGAGAATAAAAGAAAAAAGAGAAAAAGTCATTGTTATTATTATTATTATTCTGAAGAGTTATAAAAACTGAAAAGTTGCGATTCCAGCAATTTCATTCAATATTCCGTTTTGTTTTGTTTTGTTTTTGTGTGCTTTGTTTTTTAATACTCTAAGTTAAATATTATGATTAATAGAATGTAAAAATATATATTATTTAGCAATTTGCATATTTAATGACTTGATAATGTAGCGTTTGTTTTTCTTTCTTTGATGGCAGATAAATATATACATATATTCGAAATTTACCATTTCAAGTAGTTGATGTATATTTTAAAAATTTAATAGCCTCACTTATAAGCCTACTTCAAATCATAAGAAATAAAAAAAAATTAAAAAAAATGAAACCTTGACATTAATTTTTTTAATCCAATTTGTTTCGCATTTTTTATAGAATATGTAAATATATATTTGAGAAAACTTAACATTTTAAGCAAATAAACAAAACAAAACAAAAAAAAAAAAACTTGAGAATACTTTTACAGAAACTGAATGGACAAGCTTATCGTTTTAAATAATAATAATAAAAATAAAAAAAGCTTATCAGGATTAAGTTAAAATAAAACAACACAATGTCTTAACAACACATAGTAATCCAATTAATAAACCCTGCTTTGATATTAAAATTAGTTGGGTTTAGGCAATGTAGGGATTTGCGTTTTAAAAAAAATGTTTGTTTTTTTTACTTTTGTATCAGGTAGATATATAACTTAAAAACAAGCGGAATCTTTTCACTGTTAAAGAATACAATGAACAAGACTTTTAAGTTCAGGAACATCTTTTATAAGTTATTTTTGAGTGTTATGACTTCCTAGAAATTGCTGGGTAACCTATCGCTAATGCCCACAAAATGAACACAATTCAAAATCACGTTTATTTTTTATGTTTTGTATTTAGTAAATTATCTAGATCTTTAGAAAGAAGAACAGCTTCTTTGCATTTTCCTAATAACACTGACGCATTTTTAATCAATCTTTTGAAATAAAAACCAATATATTTTCGCTTAAAAATGAAAATGATTAAATCAGAAAAAAAGCTAATAAATTTTTGTTGATTTTTTTTCCCCTCTTCTTTCGTTTCTTTTATCAGTCGATTTTATTTAAGCTTCACTCTTTAAGAATATACAATAAATAGTCAGATAAAACGGATAGGTCTACAGTATTTTCTCGGTTGCTAACAAGAAATTCAAGATAATAATAGTAGCTCGAATTGCTCTTACGCAATAAAATTCAGCCATTAAAACATCAACCCAAGAAACACATCAATGTCTAAGAGATCTCTCTTTCAGAAAACAAAAAAGTGGTATTACAACACCATTTGTCCTCTTTTAATTGGCTATCTTGTACGTACGGGAATATAATGATATAGGTATTATTTTTTTTATCAATTTGCAGGAAGTCATTAAAAGAGTTTGATGATTTAAAAAAAAAAAAACAAGTCACCACAAAAAGTTTCGGAAAAGAATTTATACAATTTTTTTTTTTAAAATTAGCTGACTTTATATTTTATGTTACGAATTTTTTTAAGAACATAAGAAACGCAATTCATATATTCAGGGTCTATCAGTTAGACCCGGTCAGTTTTGCATAGCAACAATCAAATGATCTGGTCAATTTTGCTTCGGTATTTTGTTTTTACTTCGGTCAATTTTGTTTCTCTTCGGAAGTTCTTGTGGTAGCACGTTTTCTTGCGACAGAACCAGTGTCTTCAACTGATTGCAGTTATTGTTTCACGTTTCGGAGAAAAGCCATATTCCTCATCAAATAAACGTCTTGCTGCAGAGATGCTTGACTCGTAAATAAACTTAATGACAGACGCACGATGCTTTAACGTCAAACGGAACGCACCATTTTCCTTGTCTGCCATTGTGAATTATCGCACGGTCACTAACACGCATTCAACGTCACGAGGTGCTCGTCCTGACGTCAGGTGCATGCCCACGTTATACATAGGTGATTCCGGTGCACGTCTTGGGTTAGGATACTGTTATCCTTGTGAAAACGGTATAAACTGCTCTCGAAAATGGCTTCCAGGAAAAAGTCACCGAGATGACCGGATGCAATTGATACATCTTGTATATACATTTACTAGCAGCAAAGTCTGTCAGATGACAGGCATAAAAAAATCTGAAAAATCATTTTATTATCAACTATCAACTATAAAGTAAATATCTCCTTATAAACTACATTTATTGTAAAAACAGCATCAGATCCTTCTATCAGATGTCTTTGATCTATTCGGTCAAGAATTCTGATTTTGACGTCGCAAGCACGACGTGCTCGAGAAATAGCAACATATAACTGTAAGTTTATTGAGAACTCTTGGATCTATCTTAATAGCTTAATTATATCAAGTTACAGACAGACAGACAGACAGACGAACTTAGCCAATTATATATAAGTTGATATTTGATTTGATTGATGATTTGATATTAAATAAATACCAACCATATCTAAAGTTTGTCCTTGTAAATAAATTTTACTAAAAGTAAGAATGGAATAATTATTATTTTTGACTCATAACGCCAAAAGTCATTTAAAGCTCACCTTTGTAATCTAAATACTACTAGCTAACTTATGAACGAAGCTTCTACGGCAAAAATGGTTTTGAGTTTCAAAATCAGCGTAAAAAACTGAGTAAGTATGCCAAATTTCATTAAAATGGGTGCAGTGGTAACAAAATTATTTGGTTTTGAACGTACGGTATGTTTTGTTAGAATTTTAGTTGTCGAGGTCACTTCACAAGAATAAAATTTCATGGAAACAACATGGAATGACACAATGAACTAATATTTTCATCCAATTTCAGTACCCTTGATTCAATGGTACCATTGAGAACCGTTAGATCTACCTTAATAGCTTAATTATATCGAGTTACAGACAGACAGACGGACGGACGGACGGACGGACGGACGAACTTATCCAATTATATAAGTTGATTATATGAATTGAATCCAACCTAATAAGAACTACGATGATTCTAACTACTGGGTTAATTGTGTTCACGCTTTTTTACAGTAGTAAGTAAGTGTATTGTACTTACTATCATGTACTTTCTTTTTTTTCTCTCTTCACACTAACGATATTTGATTTCCATCAACTTAATATCAATGTGTATCGAAAGTTTACCGAACACAACATTGTACGATTCGACTTTTTCTCTTGTATATTACGCATCTCTACCAAATCTCCCTGTAACGTCGTGCATAGTGGAGCGCAGTGCGCATGATCGCAAAAGTAATATGGAAATGATAAACTTGTAAAATAATCTGTTCTTAATTTTATTAAGGGTCCAAGGGGTCAATTGTTATTTGAATAGCAATACTTCTCTCGATACATTTAATGACGTATATGAATCCATCGAAAAGGCTATTTCAGTGGCTATTTGTTGCCGACCTCGAGTTGGATCCTTCTCGATGCCGGACTTGAAGGCACTTACATTTAATATTCACTCCTATTGTTGTAATGCTAATATCATTATAATAAACTGAATCACGACCATAATCCGTAAGAAATACGTTCTACCAGCAAAGCAATAACGTTTGTCATTACAAAAAAATACAAGAAAAATTTAAAATTAATTAACTATGATATTACATATTATTACTATCATTACTTTTATTTCGTCTCTAAAGATAAAATTAACTGCCCTATTTCCATTAAAGAAGTTTTCTTATATATATTTTAATATTTAATTAATATAAATAGAACTTAGTTTTTTATAGTTTGATTCGTCAGCTTACTTCCACTGACAACAGCAACTGTATTTCTTTCAATACAGTAATATAATTTTATAACATATATTTTATACGCAATAAGAGCAATAAAACATTTTTAACTATTAAAATAACAATTCTGCAATGTAAACAAATGAAGGGGGGGGGGGGAGTCTAAGTCTGGAAATCAGATCGTCAAGAGAATTCGTGATCAACAGGGCAGGGCCGACCTTAATATTTGAGAGGGCTCTGGCGTTTATCTTACTTGAAGTATGTTGTGATTTCAATTTGCTAAAATCCTTCTAATTTTCTGTTTTAAATTATTTTATTTTGAGTAAAGGGCTGAGATGTTAAAGGGTTTTGTTCTTGTTTTTTTTATTCAATTTTGTCTTTTTTTTTTTTTTTTTAATTTTTAAAAACAAACTGACTATATAGTACGGAGGCCGTTCGGGACACTTTTATACATTATTGTATCCGTTTAAATACAGGCAGCCCTCGTTTAACGCCGGTGTTGCGTTCCTACAGTGGGGTCGTAAATCGAATCGACGTAAAACGAACCTCTTACATAACGTAAACAAGGGGGATGCGTTCCACACATCCAAAAATATATTGTTTTTATTTAATTAAACCACATTAATATAAGTTTTTACGACTAAAATTAATGTAAAATATTTATGTACTTTCGTAGACCTACTAAATTAATATAAAATAATAAATAACATCGGGAGTGAAACTAAACTATATCTGTTTATATCTGGATTTCCTTTTACCAGATTTCTATAGATTTCAAAGAGCCCAAAAAAAGTGTGTTACAGAAAAGCTAGAACAAAAAAGCGTTTCTACTTCGTGTTCTTTCGTTTAAAGCTATTACCAAAAGTGTTTTTTTCATTCATTCCATGCAACCAGAATTAGACCAAACCAAAACCAACCCTTCTTTCTTACGCCTTTGACATATTGGTGGATGCTAATCAATTCCAAAACACGCTAATTTCCATGTTATTTTTCCATCTCCGTTCTATTCACACAGCTAGAGTTAATCATTTAATTCGTTCAGAGGTTTTTTTCTTTCCAATAATCGCGTGATAAAAGTTGCCTGATCAGTAATCACAATTTTCCTTCACAGAACACGATCTGGGCACGATAATTTTCTACCACACAGGACACTTCATAATCTAAGAGATTAATTTTCGTTTTTTAAGAGTTTTTTTATTAATTATACTAAAACTTGCTCAACAAATATGGTTGGTATCCAATGGGTAACTAAATCTGTTTATTTCTTATATAAGTTATAACGAAATTGTAAGTTTTAAACTGTAGACTAACTTTTTCGCTTCCTGAAAAAAACAACAACCGAAAAACCTTATTCATTATGAATAAAAGCTTCGTAATGAAAAATAATGCTCATGGATAATAAAAAATTAAAAAAAAAAAAAAAAAAGGGGGGCGAATTATGAAGAGGCAGAAATTTAATTTGGCTTGCCAAAATAAAAAACACTTAATTATGAAAATAATAATTAACTTTCAATATTATCATTAATGTTCTAAAAGAGTTCGTCCTCATTAAAGATGCAAATATAAATAATAAACCACTCTTTCTTTTATTTTTGAAAGGTCTCTGAGGGGGGATCTAATCAAATCTCCATGACTCGGCAGTTTTGCTGGCGTAGGAGGAATTCCTAACTATTTTATTAAAAGTAATATTGATCTTTTATTATTTCTAATATTAATGAATTAGGTGAGATTAGAGGATCATTTCGATTTCTGTCTGAAAGAAAACTAAGATAAACGTACTCTAATGCATAGTTTGATATCGTTTTTTCTTATAAAATAAAAAAGATAAAAAATTGTTTACTGTAGTAGATTTCGGTGTATTTTTAATATATTTTTAGAATATTATATACATTTTTTTAAGCATAAGTTTTATAGAACTGAGAAAAATAAATAGACCTTTTTTTTTTCTTTTTTTGACATTCTATTTTGGATTTCAAAAAAAAAACAATTTTGCTTGACTAACTTTACTTGTAACATCTACACATTGTGATATAACAGTTCTTTAAAATTAATAACATATGGCTAGGTCAAATATCTAGTTCAAAAAATGTGTAACTTCCTGAATTAGAATTTTTATATTAAAATTTTCAAGATTCAACGTTTCTGTCACGCATCATCCTGATTCATAAATATAAAATGGTTTAAAATATACTACTTCGAATATCTATTATTCGTTGCTTCGTGAATTTCATTATTAGAATTTTTATATCTAAAGTTTAAATTTTTAAATAATAACCGATGTATAATATATATAAAATACAATTTTCTAAAAAGAAGATGGTGTTAAAACAAACAAACAAACAGTATGCACTTTTTTCGAGATCTCGTATTCTGCTTCTCATATATAACGAGATCTCGAAACTTCTATAAACTTATGTTTAATACAATTCTCCATTTACAAATTTACAAGTAGAGCCCGTAGAAATTGTACGGTTGGATATACAGAAATTATACGGTTGTAATCATAATTAAGTGATAATTCAGGTTAAATAAGATTTTGTAATCATAATTAAGTGAAAACTTCGATGACAACGGATTCAACTACTTTCTAGTTGTAGGAGGACGCAATAACAGGGATCCAGGAGGCGTAAATTTTTATGAATCTTTTTAATTAAAATTACTTTTAACAAAAAAAAAACAAAATGCTCATGTACGCCTCCATATCAGGATCTTTAACTTGATACCATATTTACCCCAGTATCTCATATAGTTCCCGATAAAAAGGACTTACAGACTCTCTCTTTTGTATATATGTACAGATAGGTAGATGTGTGCTTGTAAAAAGCCTAACAAATTAAAAGTAAAATATTTTATTTTATATAAAAGTATACATAACGAAATGACACAGAAATGAAAAATATCTGCGCTTTCATCGGTGAGAGTCTGGGACGGCCGTTTCGTCCTTTTTGTGGACTCGTCAGCCAAACCCACTCACCAGATCAAATGCTCACATAGTGATAATTCCCGCACCCGGCCTTGGTCCGCTCCAAAAGAAAACAAATTCCACAACAGGCATAACTTCAAATCCTGGCTTGCGGAATAAATAATTTTATTTTAAGAGCAATTCTAGTCACAATGGATTTAATATAGCCTCGTGAGATTTTAATTTGAACTCATTCCATGATTAAGGATTCATACACGGGAAGCAACAGAAATACAGAATACTTTAGCTCAAAATAGCATCATCAAAAATTCTGACTTAGAAAAAAAAAAAGAATGAAGCTTTCTGAGGTTTAAGGCTTCAAAATTCGAAATTATGAAAACTCAAGTTCTAGCAACGGCTTTTTGATTAGAAAATAAATATCATTATTAGGAATTAATGAAAGCTCGAGTTTCAGTAATTAAAAAGCCCTACTCTTTTTGCTTTTTTTTTTCCCCCTTGAGTAGATTTCGAACGCAACGAAACCTACCGTGATCTGACTCAACACAGAAAAACACAATAATTTTTGTTTTCCAAGCGTGGGCTTTCGGTCGCCACAGAAACGGGACTGTCACAGATGGATTCCACAAAAGTTTCTGTTTGTGACTGAGCTTCCGTTCACTTTCCGCAATGGTGGGGGTGAGGTGAAGGAGCGTTTCTGCATGGTAAACATTAACCGGGAGAATCCACTGATAGCAGGGGACGGTCACTCTTTTGTATTAGAATGATAAATACGGGAATATCGATTCGGAGAGCACTGCTGCTTTCACGTGCAGTCATCCTTCGCCTGTGTCGCACTCACTTCCCCTTTCATCATCACCACACGACCGCCTAACTTACATTTTAAATTAATTCCAACTTGCCGAGTTTTTTTTTTGTTTTGTTTTGTTTTTTAGACGTCACTGGAATTCAAAGTTTAGGTTTAAATGGTCTTGAGCTAATTGAAAAGATGTTGTTGATGATTTGATCCTGTCTTTATTAAGAGATGTCATTTCAATATGAAACAGAATTAAAAAAAAAGGAAAAATAATATTGAGATTTAAGCCGAAGAACTCATTACGTTAGGGCAGAATACCGGAGTAATACTTTTTTTTAAAAAAGGCTAAATCGGAGAATACGGTACTGCCAATCACAGCCTTCGTAAGAATACATCCGCGGAGGGATACATGATGGTGCATACTGTTAGCTGAAGATCGCATTTAGCCAGATTTAGTTTTCTAGTAAAAGATCGTGCAAAACCATTTCTAAACAAGCTTACCTACAAAACCTCATTCTACTTTTCACTAGTTAATTGAAAAACTAAAATTCATATCTTTAAAAGTAGTGCCAAGGCGGTCATCTTGTCAAAACTCAACCGTGGTCCAAACAAGCCTGGTACCATTAATCTCCGGTTTCACAAAAAAAAAAAAAAAAAAAAAAAAAAACGCAAACCACAAAAGAAAAAAAAATGCTTTTATATAAAAAACAATCCTTCTACAGTTCTTTTTGTAAAAATAAATACAGGCTTAGAACTATTCTGACAAATGACTGCTCGGTATAAGTAAACAAATTAACAATCCGATAGATTTTTAGGTGATGATTACGAAATCCGTTAGTTCTTTGAAAGTTAAACAGATTTTCAAACTTTTCCGTGTAGTTTCTGGTTCTAGGAGGAAACCACACACACACTTACACATACATTTTGTGATCAATTTGAAACGAAGCAACTTCATAACAGTAGCTGAAAAGAATGTTTGTACGTTGACTTTTACGATGAATACTTTATGTGATCCGAGTTTTTGGCTGTCCTCTTCGAGGATTTCTGGCTTAAATAAATTTATCCGCCAAGAAAACTTCATCAAATGACGTAAAAGTTACAAATAAAAGATGATTTGTGATTCCCTGCGTTACGGATTCATTTGTTAATTTGGGAAGAAATTTTTTAAACTTCTAACTTTAACGAAAACTAGGGTCTAAGGCCTCGAATAGTTACCGTTTCCAGTAAACCGTTTCGGTATTTCTTGAATTTTGTTTTTATTTTTTTGGTTGGATGTAATGAGCCATTTTTTTTATTATGATGCTAGGTGGCTGGTACGAGAAGTTTCTACGGCATTAAAAGGGAGCGAGAGGCCGAAAAGTTTGGGAGCGAACGATATAAAATTGATAGTAAGATTTGATATAAATAAACCTAAAATCACCTCGTTAGTTTTATTCATTCATCTCTAACCTACTGTAGCTTATTCGAAAGAAATCAGTTAAAATATGTTGAACTTGATAGAAAAACTTATATGTTCTCATGAATTGATGATGTTAAGATTGAAACACGACATAAACGGGGAAAATCTTACGATAAGCCAGCTAAAAGTATATTTCAGTTCTACATCTCCCTCAAAAAAAAAAAAAAAATAGCAGTCTTAGTAGGGATCGAATCGATATCCATCATTAATACCAAAGTGATATTAACATGCATTTTTTATAATCTAAAAAACGTTATTTCATACAAAGCATATTTCGTTATTTTTAACGCTTCATTTTAATGAATAGAGAATTAATTATTAGAGAATCATTAATATTTTTTTAAGGAGATTGATAAGATTTTCAGAATCGATTTTCTTTATAGAACTTGTTTCTGCCGAATTTGATTCCGAATTCATCCAGATGCTCAAATTTTCCACACGAAATAGAATTGCTTCATTTAAAATGCAGAAATTCAATATTTATCATTTTTTTTTTTTTCGATTTCTTCCTAAGTGAAAATATTTCCTTTTTTATTTTTTTTTTTCCTTCGTATCTTCAAGGTTATCCACTTGATTATTTTTAACTTTAATACAAACCAAAGTTATTCACGATATCGCGTGTCCTCTAGCGTCAAACGCCGGAAATAAAAGCGCAAAATTGGGAAGGATTCCGCAACACACAAATTAGAAAATGAGTTAATAAATAATGAGAAATGGAAAGCAAAAAAATATAGCGAAGGGGGGAAAAAAATATAATTTATCACTATTTCTAGCACGCAGTTGTTTTTGCTTTCGTAATTTTTATTAATCGCACTTAATCCAGAATCTGAGTATCTATGCGATATTAGATTGTTATCTAGATAATAGACTCAAAAAACAGGATATAAAATTCCGAAATATTAATAAAACTTAAATTTCGAAATGATTGACGTTTTCATTTTTTTATCGAAATAAAAAAATCGAAAAATTTAAATAATCTATTTATTTTTAATTTATTATATTTCAGTATAGATATTGTAATGGGGTGCAATTAACAATTAACAAATTTAATAATCAACTGTTAAAAATAAACTATATATCTACCTACATAAAAAGAACAGTCCTGACTCACTCACTGACTGACTCATCAATGCCCAGCCCAAACCCTTTAACCTAGAAAGCTGAAATTTTGCACAGAGGTTCCCTTTATGATGTAGACAAGGAATAAGGCCGGATTTTTCGAAATTCCCACGGGATAGGGAATAAAGAGGATTTATATTTTCGCTTTAAAAGTTGCCCTATTGATATATAGGTGTGTGGCGCCAATCCGCAATACATCTGAGTTATCCGGAGAAGGCCACAACGGGCTGGGAACTCGTATATTTTCCGATCTCGATATTAATTTGCTAAATAAATAAAGTTGTGTTTTTTTATGCTATGTTTCCAAGGGTTTTAAATAAAAGTTGTTGTTTTTTTTCCGTTAATGTAAAACTCTTGTATTATCGCCTGCTTTTAACGTAAGGCAGGATGTAACTGCTAGCAGATATAACTTTGTCTACAAAATGTCATAAGATTTGTGCAAAGCCTGTAAGAAATAGCTTTATAAAACCAAATTATTTAAATGATTTAATGAGTAGCATTTTAATGCCATTTAAGCATGAATCTCATTTGAAGAACTCCAAGTCATTGTTGAAAGTAAGTTTGTATTGTCAGTCCGCGAATTTAACAAAATTGAAACTAAAAATAAATTATTCATTTCAACTTTGTCAAGTACGAAAAACCAAGAGAAATCGTTATTCAACAAGTTAGGACGTGAATCCGCAGGATGATCACGTGTTTCCTTGATCCATTGCATAAATTAATATTGCAAGTTGCTCAATATCGCCACAGCAGAACTAAAAAGAAACCGACTCCCTTCTTGAGATCGTCCTAAAGATAAATAAAGTAAGAAAAACAAAAAGTCCCTCAAAGAACTCTTTTCGGAATATCAGAATATTTTAAATGCTACATTAAATTTTTGTGATCATTAAAAAATTGAGCTTGTTTACAATAACATCATAGCCTTCCATTGATTAAACCAATTAAATCTAACTTGAAAATTTAATTTATTTATTTATTTTACAATTATTGTTATTTCGAATTTGATTTCTTTGAAAGTTTACATGAATTCGAATTTATTTCGATAGGCCGCCATTTCCTTAAGTAAAAGGTTTCGGACAAAAGTTTTTAATAAAGATCTACCAGTATACCGAAAATTAATTCAAAACTATTGATGATTAGAGACAGACAAAAACGACGATCTCATAAGCTTATCTTACATTCAGAAAATAAGCTACAAGAACGACTGTTGAAGGGTCGGAAAATTTCGGTATTAACTGGATAATAAGGAAGCAAGGAAATTTAAATACGAAATTTTTTTATATAATAATTGCACAACAGTGAATAATAACATCAAGCTGTTTTACTCCGTACTATAAAGTAATGCATTGTGAAAGATATCTATACATGTTTTCCTAAATCCTAATAATTTGTACGATTTTGAGTAAGTATGGATATTTATGTTAATTTTACTTAATTTAATTTTTTAGATAAAAATTACATCAACCACCTCACTTGATTAAAAAATGAAAAATATTTACAATTAAAAAGCTCCTACTAGTGGCTTCCAAATTGCAGATTGGATATCAGACGGGAATTTTTTAATTCCTAAATTTTTTATTACTTTTGACGATTGATATAACAATTTAGCTTATTATATAAAGCGACCGTTTGCACAAAACATTACAAAAAGATTAAAGAGAAAATAAAAACAAAACAAGTTACAAGTTTCGAAAACCTGTATCGGTTTTCATCATTAGTCTGATGATGAAAACCGATACAGGTTTTTCAAACTTATAACTTGTTTTGTTTTTATTTTTCTCTTAAATCTGTTTCTAATGTTTTTGTGCAAACGGTCACTTCATATTTATTACAGTTGCACATTAATACATTTATTAATTTAGCTTATTGTTCATCTAAAATACGAGCAAAAAGAAAAAGCAAAATTTTTAATATCTAAATTTAAAAATCTTATGAATTTAATAAATTCAAATGGAAAACACACATTAAAAATTATCCACTTCTTTTGGTAGAAAGAGAGGGAATAAAACATTAAAAAATCAAAAACAAACACATATCAATAACATATCAATAATGAAGAACACATCATCATTAGCTTGACAGAAGGTTGAAAGAAGAATGTCTAAGATATAAAGAACTGAAGGTAATCAATTATTAATGGTCAAAATTAAACCAATAAAAGGGGGAGGGTAATGAGTTGCTTATGAATTTAGTTATTTATAAAATTAAATACTTATTAAAACTACTGTTTAATTAGGAAGTTCTGTAGATAATAAGTCCTTTCCTCATTAATTATACTGTAATCAAATGTAATTGATTTTAATTCATTTTATTGTGTAAGCAATATCTTTCTGATAGAATTTTTCTTCATAAAACCCTTTGATCACACAGCTTATATATATTAAAGATACATTAAAAATATTTAAATATCTTAAATGTGATGACTAATTTAAAAATAATAGCCTAAAAACTGAGTGTTTGTCAGTTAAACAGTAATTTAAAATAATCTTTGTGCTGCAAATTACTATATAAAGTTTCATAATCTAAATAACTTAATGAAACCCACGGAAAGCCTGGAATTTTAATACTTTTAGATCAGAAAATTTATAAAATTCCTAACTCTACAATATTCAAAAAGTTTTATTTTAGCTACTATAACTTCTTTTTTTTTGGTAATCTTTGTAGTGTTTTATAGATGGGTAAAAGTGATTTTTTAATATCGTTCTTTGATGTGTTGATTCTTGTGAGTCCACGGCTGCTCTCGTCTTTTACCGTAGCGAACGGGGTAAATCAATTCGGCCCAGAAAATCGGTTGAAGGGAGGCCGTGACTCGGGGAGAGGGGAGAAGCAACGTTGCCATGGAAACGCAGTTGATGCTGTCAGTTGGATGCGGGGGTGTTGGCAAGGAGGGGATGGACTCAAGGGGAGGGTGGGGAGGGAATAGAGAGGGTTTTGATCGAATTTCGCAGATTCATTTACCAAGTTCAGAAGAACAGTGAAAAGATAAAAAAAAAAAAAAAAAGAAAAGGATTATAATAATGAAAGTAAAAACAACATTCTTTTTTCTTTGCCTTTCTCTAATGAAATATTTCGCAGTGGAAGCAAGGGTTCAAAAGAATTCCAAAAAAATTCCTAGTCAGTTTCAAATCGGAAATTTTAAGCTATTTTAGAAGAAAATAAAGAAATAGAGAATTTTTAATTTAACTACTTTTTTTTTTTTTTTTTTAACTGTGAGTCAAATGCAGACAAAAATTTAACCCCCCCCCCCAAATAAAAAAGGCTCAAGGGTCTCAATTTTGTTTCTTTATAATTTCACTTCTACTATGGCTGCTAACAGGTAGCTTCCAACAACATACTGTACAAGTAATCAAAATACTATGCAAAAGGTATCGTCGCATTTGTAGGTGTTTTTAAAATGTTTTGCTGAATGATAAAAGTTGAACTTTTCTATATTTTTGGATATATTAGATCAATGTTTCCCATTTCATAATTTTATTAAATTACCATTTGTTTATTTTTTGGGGGGTTTGAACGATGTAACTCGCTGGGACTGTTGTTTGATTGAATATTGTAACAGTTGTATGTAAATATTTTTAGAAATCATTTATTTGTATTTTTCTAGAAATTATTTATCTGTATTTTATTCATTGTAATCGATAACCGCTATATATTTTAAAACATTCCTTTTCTATTTCCTAATTACTGATGTTCTGTTTATTTTTAAATTCTTTTCCGTTGCAGTCGTTGAATCAGTTAATTAATTTAAATTCGTTATGTTTTTATCCAATCATTCTGTATATTTTTTAATTACTTAGCCAATCAAATCACACTATATAAATACTATAAAAACAAATGTTTTTCATGTAATAAATTAATTCAGTTCAATTCCAGAACTTGACTTAATTAATTTCATTAGCAGAAACTTCTGATTCCTGGAAGGTCATCATTAAAATATTCCATTCCTAACTATTGTTATTACAATTAATCTTCAAAAAGTTATTTAGTTGTTATACCAACATAATTTCCAATTCTTGGGCCGCGCGGTTGGCGTTGTCACTAAGACATTGACCTCTCATCTCTGAGTATCGGGGTTCGGTTCTCATAAGGGTTTCGTGATGGACAATCCACGCTGGGCAGGTTTTCTCGGGGTTCTCCTATTTCCCCTGCACTTCTCCCACCATTCTTTCTCAGCCTTTCTCTCCATCTGTCCTTATTTCCGGTCTTATATCTACCGGATAGTAGAATATACCTCCGGTCGCAGTGCTTGGCTTCTTTGTCACCCACATTCACTACATAACATAACATAACAAATTACAATTCTTAATACATGTAATACATTATTCTAAGACAATAGCATAAAATTTCCTAAAGAAAATGAAGTTAGTGGCCAGTTTCAACAAATCTATTGTTTACGGTGTCTTAGGACTCTCTCTTTTCACTATCCAACAACTGCAAACCTTTTATTTCTTTTCTATCTTTCTTTTTCCAATGCACCTAAAATTCTGAAAATTTAAATATGAACTTGTGAAGCATCTGGGATTTCTATTTTCTTGTTTTTAATTTTCAAAATATTCTGCAATTAATTAAATTAAAATTCAATAACAGTCAATTTTGTGGGATTTTTTTCGAGATAGTACTTGGTATCTTCAACTCAAAAAAACTTGACGAAAATATGAAAAGATAAAAAATTTATAAAATAATGATTTGTATTTAAAATATTTATTATTAGTGAAACAGTTAATTTTTTAAAAAAATAATTTAATCTCACACAATTTTAAAAAAATCAAAATTTTTATTTTTTAAAAAATTAACTGTTGCACTAATAATAAATATTTGAATACAAAAATTATTACTTTACAAATTTTTTATCATTTCAGGCTTTTGTCAATTTTTTTTAAATTGAAAATATAGCTGGAAAATACCCCCAAAAATGTACTGTTTTTCAATTTTAATTTAATTAATTACAGAATTTCAATTTTAATTTAATTAATTACAGAATATCTTGAAAATTAAAAACAAGAAAATATAAATCACAGATGCTTTACAAGCTCATATTTCAATTTTCAGAATTTTAGGTGCATTGGAAAAAGAAATATATAAAAGAAATAAAAGGTTTGCAGTCGCCTGCATTTGATTGATTCAGGACCTTAACGGAATACTCTATTTTTAATAATTAAAATTAAAAAGTATTCATGCAGTAATATATAAATTACTATCTTTATTATAACTTATTAGAAAAAATACTCCAAAACACCTTTGGTGATATTTCGATTTATATTTCAAAGGTGTTTTGGAGTATTTTTCTAATCTATATTACTAAAATCTTTTATTTCTCTGTGTGTGTGTCTGTCCGGCGCAATTTTCTGTGAGAATGGAAAATAGAAATAATTTTAACAATGAAACATCCGCGACAGGAATCGAACCTGCAACCTTCTGATCCGAAGTCAGACGCCTTATCCATTAGGCCATAGGGACTGTAACTGTCTTCATATTTTTTTTTTTGACTTATATCTCCTTTCCCTTCCCCCATCAATAAGGAATGTATTCAACCTTTTTTTTGAATCTCAAGATTGTTTATTTATTTCCCATCCGTTAGTTTATTTGTAATTCGAAACTGACAATTAGGACTATAATTGCCGAAATGTTGCAATATTTTAAATATTCTTACTTAACCAAATTCTATGTGATATTGAAAAATAAGTGCGTATACACGGCAGATGTTGGAGTAAAGAAAACAAAGTCAAGAAAGAAAGAAGCACTCTTTTTTTGAGGTGGAATACCGAAAAAATCACTATTTGTAACTCAAAACCATCAATATTTGTTACTCAAACGCCACTGAAAAGTGACAATTACAATTAAAATGAGAGTCAAAAAAGAAAGAAGCAGTACTTCTATTAGATAGAATACTGAAAAATCACTATTTGTAACTCAGAAACCATCAATATTTGGAACACAAAAGCCACTGAAACGTGACAATTAGAATAAAAAAGAGACTAAAAAAAAAAAAGAAGCAATATTTCTATTAGGTAGAATACTGAACACTTTTGTAACTCAGAAACCACTGAAGAGTATCAATTGGAATAAAACAAAGAGTCAAGAAATAAAGAAGCAGTATTTCATTAGGTAGAATATTGAAAAATCACTATTTTTAACTCAAAAACACTGAAGAGTATCAATAGGAATAAAAAAAAAGAGAGTCAAGAAAGAAAGATGCACTATTTCTATTAGGTATAATACTGCTCAGAAGTTAGACGTCTTAGCCATTAGACCACGAGGCCTACATTCTAATCTCAATAAAAAATAAAAATATATCATAGATATATGATTTACACGCTGGTTCTAAAAGCAGTCGTAGATTGAGAGAATATAGACATCAAAAATTAAATTAATAAAAAAACTTTTAAAAAAATTTAGTTTTAGTTTCCTTGATGTAATTTGTGTGTGTGTGTGTGTTTTTTTTTTTTATATAAATAAAAAGTTGTTTTCCGTTACATAAGCGAGGCTTCCGGAGCGAAGCGACGGGTAGCCGACTAGTAAGTTATAAGATGTTTTAGGTTTGGTATCTGTAGAAGATGTTACTATCTTTATTATTTTCTTAGGAACATTTTACATGTATTTAATTTTTTCCCAAAGTAACCTCCCCCATACAAGCTAATCTTAGCGCGACTGGCTTCTGCAACATTTCAACGTTGCCTTAGTGGCACAATCCAAATGTCAGAGAGATGACGTCATCAATGTGCCTATTAATCGAATTACTTTTCCCTTCTTAATGGTTGAAATCAACCAAAAAACTCATGATAAGAATAAGGCTTATTATCATTGTATAAAGTAATATGAATGAATAAAATAACGCAAAAAATTCTTAAAACATCAATGATAAGAATGGAATAACTGACAAATAGAATTAACAACAAAATTAATGTAAATTAAATTTTTATCGTCTATGTTTGGCTTTACAGACAGGAATTTCGTTCCGGAAGTTCTAACCAGAAGTTCTATTGCAGTCATTTAAAGTAGTATAGTACACGATTTCATAGGAAAAACCATGTAATTTTTGATTGACTTATGGGGATGAAGTTTTATTAATTAATAACCTTCATTATACAGGGTGGCCCGTATTAAAATATACGATGCATATATACCAATCTATGCTCAATCTATATATATGTTATGGGTAAAGTCCGAAATATGATTAATGTCGGATGAAGTGCGATCTTCCCTTTGGATAATGTCGATTTAGGCGGTACGTTTATCCACGTGTAGCATGAAGATCAAAGATTTAGGGTCATTCGCGCCGCAGTTAGCTGTTTATAGGCTAGGAGCGTAGATAGCGCACCCGGCACGACCACGAGCAGAGCGAACCGAGCGAAGCGAGTCGCGACATGATGCATGCTGTTATCTGAAGATCGCAGTTAGCCAGATGAGGGCTAGTTTTTCTAGTAAAAGATCGTGCAAACCCATTTTTAAATAACCTTACTGTGGAAAAATCTATAAGTAACACTTGAATTTCCGTTATTTGAATAGCCTAAATCGACATTAGCCAATGGATCTTGGGTAGATCGTACTTTATCCGGGCAATCTCGACATTAACCACATGTCGGACTTTACCCGTAACATATATATAAATTTGGGATTGACAATATTGACAATAGAACAATAGCTAAAATTAATTAGTATTACTTGCTTTAAAAAGTCAATATAAGAAACGTTAAAAATGCATTTTCAATATCAAAATATTACGGTATTTAATTAAAGAAAATCATTTGTCTACAGAAATGGATCTGAAATGGATAGTTTCTGTTAAACTGAAAAAAAAAAATCGGATTAAAATAAAATTTTTCTGATTATTGGACCGCTAAATTGGATCCATCATTTTTTTAAAAATTATAATAACTTTCAAAAATTATAATCCAATGTGAAATCGGCCGCGCGGTTGGCGTTGTCAGTAAGACCATGGGCCTCTCACCTCCGAGTACCGGGGTTCTGTTCTCATGTGGGTTTAGTGATGGTGGACTATTTATCTAACGTTTTATCCATTTTATCTAAAGCCCCGCGAACACCATCCAACTTTGCACCAACTTAGTCGGCCGATTTTGACGTCACGAGTTGGTAGAGACAGTTTTGAGCCCGTTTTTCAGCGACTTGGCACCAACTTTAGTCCGCCGACTCGAGTTGGTTGTGCAGGACCAACTCGGGAAGTTGGTTGGAAGTCGGAATTACCCAATCACAGGGCAGCGTTGGAACACGTCAGTCGTATGTCACGCCCATGGAAGAAATGGCGTCTAAAATGATGTTCACCGATTCGAGTCGAAGACAAGCGCATATACAATAAATATCAGAGTATTCGAGTTTCTTTCATGCATAAATAAAGTTTATACTGAAATGCAGTAATTGTATGCGGCAGAATTTATCAGAGAGGTTTAAAAACCTCGATTTTTTCGGATTTTCCACAGCTGCTGGGGGAAACACATTGCATTGTGGGATTGCTGCAATCACGGCGGACTCATTTGCGAGTTGGATGGTGTTCGGGGCTGACAAAAAGTTGGCGGACTAAGTTGGTGCAAAGTTGGATGGTGTTCGCGGGACTTAACGAATCCCAATTAGGAAGGATCGCTCAAGGTAGGTTTTTTTTTAGTAGAACTTGAGAATGAAACCGCTCTGACGAGGTTTCGAAACGTGCGTCGTTGTTTTATATTTCTTAACGTTTTTTAAATATTGGGGGAAACTTTTTATATAGGTGTCGAATTAGTTGGCTAATTTAATTATTATTACGACACGTTAAAGAATTTTATCGTAAATAGTAAGTTCAGTGTTTAATGTTTAAATGAAAAGAAGATAGTTTAAGAAGAAGTATGGTAATAGTATTATTTTTTTAACAAATCATGTAATAAAATAATCATTTGTTAAAATTATTTTTTGAATTAATATTTTCTGTATTGAAAGAAATTGGATAAGGCTTGTATCCTTTCCAAAATTTTAAAATCGATTCCAGGAGAGCTTTTTCGTCGGAATCAATGAGCAGCCTGCAAAGCTTAAATAAACAATAAAAAACTCACTAAAAAAAGAAACTGATGAGGAAATTCATATATGCCAGCATTTCACGTCCTCAATGAATATTTTTAGCGCATAAAAAGACTAAAAAAGCTCATGTAAATATTAATAAATAAGTGTTTACGAAGTGAGATCAAGTGTTACAAAGTAACATCCTAGAACAGCTGTTTCACACTAATATGGCTATCATCAGCTAGAAGCAGTCACCAGTAAACAGCGAGGTCTCGATACACAGGTCAATAGGAAATGTGGTCGTTCTTACCAATTTCTTTTTTGATGAGTTTTTTATTTAAGCTTTTTAGGCTCCACATTGATTCCGACGATGTTTCCTACTGGTCTCGAGACCTCGCTGTTTGTTGGTGACTGCTCCTAGCTGATGATGCCCTATTAGCGTGAAACAGCTGTTCTAGGATGTCACTTTGTAAACATTATAGAAACTGAGACAATCTCACGCACAGGATGAAAATGCAAACGATATTAGTGCCGTCGGTTTTCAAATGTAACTTCAATTCGTTTTCTAAAATATGTTTTTAGTAAAACAAAACAAAAACAAAACAACACCGTGATATGATTTAATTAACAACAGGAGACACTGAAGTAATAAATTGACAATAATACTATCAGATCATAAATACTTAACTAGCATGGGATAATGCGTAAGCCTATTAATCTTAATTATATGTAATTTGATGTTAAACAATTAAACATGAAAATATAATGAAAAATTCATAATTGGGGCATATCGAGATCTATCGTTTTTCAATTAGTTAAAGAAAAAAAAATTGTGATTAAGAAATAATTAATTTAAGATTATATATTTTACAGAATTCTGAAATACCGGGGTGTAAATCAGAATATATATTTAAAAATTGCCCGTTTTTATTATTCTCACACTAATATTCTAAATATTTGGTTTTTATTACTCATCGTGATGATATTTAGAAGAAAGGAAAAAGATGCTCCAAATCTGTGGAGGGTCAAGAAAACATGAAATGACGAAAACAAACATGGAAATTCGTTCTAAAATGTTATTTCCTTTAGGCTTATATTTATAAATTTCATTATACATTTTGTTTATTTGATTAAAAATCTACTCAATGTGATTTACAGTTTGCTTTTTTATAACTATTATTAATCAGAATCGTTTTTGACTAAAAGATCCTTGGCTTCTATATGGCTCGATTCTTTTTGCTTCTCGCTCAGAAGAGACGATAGGAATCTGTCCTTTGTCAGGTCACAAGCGTAGCCGAAATTATTTCTTCATTTGGACTTTTAATTGTTCTTTGACGCCAATTATCGGATTAGAATTTTTTTTTTCTGCCATTCAATTTATCTTCTACTTCTTTTTTTTTTTTATTTCCTGGTTTTCCTGGCTAGTCAAGATAAAAATTGAGCAGCAAGGACAATGGCCGTAATATATAAAGACATTCCATTTAGGAAGAGAGATAAAAGAAAATACGTAGTTAGTTGACATATATTATAAGGAAAAGGCCTTTTCATTTCTTTGGTGAAAAAGTTGTCATCTATAATGACATTAATTATTATCTATTTATTTTTATTATTATTATTATTTTTAATCTCTCAACAGAGGTTTGTTGTGTTGTTTTAATTCTAAATGAGCAAAATTATTCCATCTAAAGAAGATAAGAAGCAAATATATAGATTTAATTTAGATTTAATGTATTCTTTTGTTCGACGTACGAAAAAGGACGGTTTCTAGGAGGGGGACAAATGAGACAGCCAGCCGGAGATGCAGAAGCGATTTTAGGTTGTACGAGCCCCTTTTAAACATGTTTGAAAAAAGATATATCATTTATCATTTATATAGAAATTATATCTCTAGGTTTCTAAGGTTTTGGGCCTAGGTTCCCTATTCCTTGCTTCCGGGAGAGTTGAGACATTTGTTTAATAACGAAAGGAAAAATTTCTGGGTACATAAATACTCGGTAATTTCTAAATAACTTTTAATAACTTCAACTCATTTGGAACTAGCAGTCACAAACTGCTGCTTAACTGCGAAGTAGGTCTTCAAGATTTGGGGAAAATTTCGACATTGTTACAAAATAAGCATACCAAATTGCATCTTTATTTTTGTATGAAATTGAAGGGCTTATTGGAAAAACAAAGAGGGTGGAGGGTAGCTTTCTTTTATAACTTTTTCAAGAAGTACGTATTGTGACATTGAAGTAAATGTAGTGCCTATAATGGACGGAAATGAAGAAATTCAGATAAATAAAGGCGAAAAGAAGAAAAGAAATCCCGAGGAATTGAAGGATAACAACAGGAAGAAGGCTCTTCGAGTGCCTTATATGATTCTTGTGTTTAAAAAGTTACTGATTTTCTTTTGTGATAAGATTAGTAAAATTATGTAACAATGAAAAATAAACAAAATATATCCAACATTTGCAGAAAGTTATTTCAATAGCTGTTTAGTTTTAATTAATTCTTCTCCAGAAATATTCAGGATTACATTTCTTAGCAATAAATAATGATGATCGAAAATATGAGTTAATAAAGTTTCTTTTATGTTTCAATATTATTATAAAGATTATGAACAATAACAATAATGTTCTTTTTTTCAGCTTTAATTTATTTGAAATTAGAAAAGCGGAATAACGCAATTATTAATTAATAATTAGACCTAGAAGTCTTACGTAATATAGAAGGAAGGAGTTACTCTGCTTGCTATTTTACGGCCTTTGTATTGAAGCGAAAATGCCAATGAAGGATGCCTCAGTTGAAACATGTATCTTACAAGTTTAAATTTTTTTTTCTAATTATCGAAATTTTAGGGGAAGTTTCTGGCCACGCGGCAAAATAAGAATTCTATTCACAGTAGCCGAAGTTTAAAATTTGTCGAGAAAGGAAGCTGAAAAGTCGAAGCTAATAACTTTCTAATATAATATTTCGTTCGTTCAAAAATTTCTAATATATGAAATAAATAGATATTTCCCGTATAATTGAAATTCGATTCGTAGATAAGCTTTGTCTTAATCTAATCTTGGTGTTTATATATATATATTGAAGTAGAACTTTACTGTTACGGTTATGAATGATTATTAATCTGTATTTTATATAACAATATTAATATGTTACTATACGGTTGGGGCCGGGGTAATATTGATCTGATTGTGCTGCTTGCCCATAAAAATTCTTTTTTTTTAACTTCTTGAAGGAAATTAGATTTGTCGTTTAATGTTAAGCCTTTCCTCAATAAATTTTAACAACTATTGATCTTCTGAAAGCTAATGAAGGATTAAGGTAATCCATCCGCTTAACTAGAAAACGTCATATCCTTTACTCTCCGACCACAATAAAAACAGAATAAAGAAACCTCAACTATTGCAGTGCTACACAAGTTGGATTTGCACTTTCCTAATAACTTATATATCCATTAAATATAGGTCCTCTTTTCTCGATGCGCCCAAGGCAACCGTCCAGCTTGCTACCGTTAGCTAAATTACTTGTATATTTAACTTTCTTATCAATATGTGACTCGTTACTTAGTGCACCAACGCAAATTTTAAATCCTTCTGAACTGATGAAGGCTAACACCCGCAATGTGTTCGTATTTTGTAATCCGACGCATCAAAATAATATTGTTTTAATAAGTTTTTTCTAGTCGTTATTTATTTACTTGTATGCTAAGTTACTTGTTTACGACCTTAACAGAAACACTACTGCTTCATCAGTGCCAGTTAATAGATGAAGAAATGAAAAATAATATATGTAGAGAGAATAAACCTTCATCTTGGTAGATTCAATAACTACAAGATGAAGATTCACTTCACTTATTGGAAAACGAACCCTTTGGTCACTGAAGGTAAAAATCATTTAATTACTTTCTATTCAAATTCTTCTTCAATCATCTGATTTGAAGGAACATGAACCGAATTATGATTAATATCTATTATTTGTTTTTTAATCTGTTCTTTTGTTATAATAAAAACCTATATTATTTTATGTATTTATACTAAAGGAGCATTTTAGTGATGAAAAGTGATCGGTTAACTAAATATTATTATTCAATCAATTACTTTTTTAGTAATATATTTTTAATATGTAGGTATCAGTAATGAGGAAGAGTGTTTTCACAATGGTCAAGCTGCTGAATGTTTTTTGAATCCAGATACTATTATCTACTGCCTTTGGGTCAACTGACCTCATTGACCTCCATCCTATTTCTCCGCCTTTCCTATCTCCGTTCCCTTTCCTTCTTTTCCTTTCTTTTCTCTTCGGTGTGTTTTTCCTGTCGCGCCCTCAATCCCAACGATGTGGACCCTCTGCAGAGGCCGCGACCCTGTTCGTCCCCCTTCAGAAGGATCCATTGTCCATGTGGGGGAAAAGCGTCATTTAAATCGAAATGATACCCTCCTAAATATAAAAAAAAAGAGGGGGAAGGGTATATTCTGGGCCTCCCCCCCATCAACCCCACTACTGATGAATGATCAATCTTTCAACGGTAAAAAAATCAAACAGAAATAGCTCTGTCATCTGTTCATCGAAAAGAGGGGGAAGTGTGATGGAAAGAAGGTACACACAGTTTTCTTTTTGCCCTATAGGTAACTCAGACAAAATGTTTTGTTTTCTATTAAGAAGCGGATGGAATACAGTCACGAGATCTTTCGATTCAAGGCCATTTTGTGAGCTTTCAGTTTTGAAAAAAAAATTAGCTCGTCATGTCTATAACTTTCAAAGCGAAAGTTCTCTGTAATGAAAGCTTGTTACAGCATTTCCCACAATTCTCAGAGCCTTCGGTTCTTTCTGTGTAAAATTAAACATCTACGCAATATCTGTGACGTAACTTAAGCCATCTTAAATCTGTTAATAGACAGTGCATTGAAGGAATATGATTGAGAAAGATTAAGTTTCATAATAATCTTTATAAGATACAGTTAAAATGCTCTAGATTAAAGAACAATGTGAGGATGTGTGAATACAGTAGGTATTGCATTTTTCAACTGATATCTGCCTTCCTCCCATACACATACACATATTGCATCTGAAAAGGAAATAAATCATTTGGAAACGCACTGTTTTGTTTGCCCCGCTTCCCGAAAAAATGATACAACGTTCTTTTTTTGGTTGATTTCTTCAAAACCGTTCATTTCAAATTCCTGGATATGCCTATGCACAGGATAATAACGTGCAAAAAAATTACTACCTCTGCTAAAACTTTGAACCTTTATTTAACACTTAAAATAACAGAGAAATCACAAAATCAACAACAAAAACAAATATATTTCAAGGAACTCTTGATTTTTCAAGAGCATTGCTTTCTTTAACCCATCTTATTTTTATTTATTTTTTTTCTCGCCAACGCCCTGGCTCTTATTGGCCTCAACAACGGACGAGAAATGTGAGTATTTAGCCGATGAAACGTTGCTTAGGGTTGCGCCGTAGGAGGCAGCTCACGCTATAACCGCAGAAACGGACGAAACACAGACGGAGAAAGTACCATCCATACCAACGCCGGGATTCGAACCCAGGTTCCGACACAACAGCCTCACGGCAGACCGCCGTCTCGACCGCTCGATCATATCGGAACGGCTTAACCCAGCTTATGCTATTTGAACTCTATCTATAAACCTGCAATTTAGTAAATCTACCATCGGCTTCTTCATCGACTTCTTACAGAGACCTGAAATTTGTCTTTTTCCATTAAATTTAGGCTGAACGGGACCGCCTTACAACGATCCACAAATATACAGGAGAGAGAGAAAAGGTCTCTTATATTCCAACTTGTCTCTTTAGAGTGTAGCCTCGTTTTCAATTTATTTAATTTGACAATGAATTTCTACCGTGTGAAGGCGTTATGGAGTTTTCTATTGTTAACCTCAGATTAACTATTATGCTAGCAGGTTATGTAAATGCTAAGGAACCAACAGATTACGCTAGAACGTATGCAATTGGTTGAAATACATCACATGGGACCACAGGTGCATGAATGCTTTATGTTTCACAATTTATTCTTTCATTTCCTTGTAGCTTATGGATACGGATATTACTAAAAAGACTTGGAGTTAACAATTTCCCAGTGACGACAGAACGACAGTCGACGACAGTCTGACTAAATGTTAACTGTTTTTTAATGAAATTATTAAAACTGCTCATATTACTTTATCACCAAATAACTACAAGACCACTGTCTTATGCATCGAAGTTCAACGGATTCATTCCCAAAAATTGTTTTAAGTAACTAATTTATGAATGTAAGTTGGCCCTACCACAACTTCCAAAGCACTGTTAATAATCCCATATGTAAGAAAACAGCTTCAAATAACTATATAATTACTGAAAATAATTGGAATTTATAAAATATTAGTTGTATTGCTTATATCCTTATAGGAGCGGAGATCTCTCTCTCTCCTTGCCTAAATATATATATGATAAATTTTTAGTATTAACTTTTAACCACTCCTATTTCAAATCTATGTTATTTATATGATTAGCAGCTACATTAAAGGTTGGCGCAGAATCGCCAAACTTTTTGTTGCGCCTCAAAACTCAATCAACTGACACGAGGCAAACTGATTCACAATATAATCTGAAGTGTTATATCTGAAGTTATATTTAAGTCATCTGAAGTGTTATTATATTATATTTGAGGAATAAATATAAGGCGCAGAGCCATTGTCGCATAGTTATCCAGTCACGGAATAATGTTAGATTTTAATTAAAAATAAATAAAAATCGTTGTGACTGAATCTATAGAAATGTTACAAAACAACACAAGAGGTAATTCATTTCAACGAAAATAATTTTTCAAGAAACTTGAAACTAAAAAGAAGTTATTAATATCAATAAACAGTGTAGTTAGACAAGGTGATGACCTATTAAAAATTCTAAAATTTAATGGCTTTTAAAAAATTGTAGAAAATTTGAAAATGATTTACTTGACACTGTTAAAACAATACAAATTATCAATTACACTAACAGAAAGCTCTAGTATAATAGCTATATTAATTTGTTCTGTATTAATATTTAATAAGATTTCTATTTTTTATAACAATTTATTATGTATGTTGTTATAATGCAACTAATCTTTTCTAATGTTTTCAATTTTTCTAACCATCTTCCATGAAGGGATCCTTGACATAATATCTCAAAATCCTTCTCTGAATTTATCCTTCCTTGTGAAGAGTGTTTTAGATCAAATATGATTTACAGCGAATATTATAATTTAATTACGACTCAGTTATTATGCGAGGAAATGTTAATTGCTACAGCGGTATTTATGTATTTGTTTTATTCATTTTCTGATTCTGTGCATCTTTGGTTGAGAAACGTTGGTTTATATCTTCGTTCATTCATCTAAAAAAACTTATCACCTTCGTTTTCTTATATTGAAATTCTGAGAATTTCACACAAGATTTTTCAAAAAGAACCTGTTCCTGTTTTATGACATTAGAAAAATAAATCTTTAATGCAAACTAATTCGTATAATCTAAGCTTCTGAATTGCAATAAAAATGTATATTTGTTCTCATCATCTGCATAAGTGTATTTAATTAATAATACAATTGATGCTAAAGAAAAGACCTAAGAGAAAATTCGCTTTCTTCGAACGGAAAATTCTTTTTCTTTTTTTAAACGCTACTAATGATAATATAACTGATCAATAAAAAAAATATAAAATAAATAATAATTTGAAATAAGTTGGAGATCTCGTCAACAAAGAGACTGCTATTTAATATTTAACACTTTAAAATTGTATCTATTACTTAGTATCTCTACTCTGGTCTATATCTTGAGAAAAGCCTATTTTTCATTTTAACTGAAACGATTTTTATTAATTCTTTAAGCAATAAAATCTGAAAGATGGATCCATACGCCTTATTATATCAGTGTGGCTCTTACTCTTTTTCAAATAAGTGCATGTAATTCTGTGTTAATAAAGGATAAATTTAAGGGCGATCCATAATAATAACAATAATAATAATAACAATAATAATAATAATAAAGGAAGTATATTAACGTAAGGATGAATAAATAAAAGTTAGGAAAAAACGAAAAAAAAAAAATCCACGCGGACATTGATAAAAAAGATTAAGAGAAAAAAAAAACCCCAACCCAGTAGATATACGGATTCGAACTTACAACCTTCAGTATATGAGTCCGAAATCTTACCCATCAAACTATAGCTGACAACTGTAATGAGATGGTTACATTTTTAACATTTAAGCTAATAGCGGAAATCCAATGAAAACAATGCCAAATATCTCGAACATGGGGGGAGGGGACAACAGGCCTTTTACGCCCTCCGTGGGCTCAGCCGCCTTTTTAAAAATGCAGTAAGAAAAGGAAGGAAGAGAGAAGAATTGAGAGAAGGAAAGGAGAAGAGAAACGAAACACTAAACATTAAGCACGGGGACGAGAGAGAACGCTTTACAGTAGTCCCCACCCACAGGCCACAAGGCAAGGATCTTTAACATTTGCCCCCTCCCCCCCATGGGTCCGGGCTAGATCCGCCACTGATTCATATGTTGTTTGAACCGCTGAACCCGAGTGGGAAGTCCGTTTTTCGATCCGACTTTCCGTTCGGGTATTGTTGGGGATGGGGTTCAATACAAACAATGCCAAATATCTCGAACATGGTGGGGGGTGGGGGGCTGAAAATACCCCATGCCTTCATTGTTTGGGTGAAATCCGTTTGTCGATCCGACCTTCCGTTCGGGAGTTGTTAGGGGTGGACAGACACGGACGGACGGGCAGGGACAAACGCAATAGCTGCCGATTTTGGTCTTTATCACAATAGCTCCCAAATGGGTCCCAAAATTAAAATTCAAGTTCTTCCTCTATTTGCGTCGCATATTAGTTATAACCTTAGGAACGTAAAGAGGGTGATAGTAATCTAACAATTGATATGTTATCTCCGTGGATCCCAAGGTTTCTAGAAGCCAACTGCGTCTTCATAACAACTTCAATATTGCTATGAATTTTCTCATTATATGTTTAAATTAAATCTAACTTATCTTTGTAGTGTTTTTCATTGCCTACCTATAAATTTAGTAGCAAAAGATAGTTCAGTTAAAAAAAAAAAAGGTTTCCACAAGAAAGGCAACGATCAATTTGGCATGTTTAGCTCTTACGCACGAGATTCTGATTCCACAGTTGAGTAATTCCAAACGATTTTCAGGTTTAATCCAAAACTCATCATAATCGGGAATTGAGTGCTGAATAACGTGCATGGACTGCAAAAATAGACGCCACGAAAACAGCTCCTATAGCTACAAGGAACTTCTGTGGCTTATAATGACTCGACGCTGGACTGTAATTTAGGTCTTTCTTCTGCAGAGGCAGAGTAATTTTCTTTTCATCTTCAGACAAATCTGTGTGGTTTCTAAATCATCTCCTAAAGAAACCCCATTACAAATAATAAATATCCGATTTTCTGGTTTCAATAAACCTTGAATTGGGCGGCTGTTTCTGAACAAACAATAATGAATAGGCTATCATTTGCAAACTGTGGAAGAAACAGCACAAACTTCAGAGTTATAGAAGGTTTCATCTAAACTTTACAACATCTGCTGTTACAAATCATAAAATAAAGAGATATTAGAACGAAAATGCTCTCGAATCTTATAAAAATGTTAATTAGAAATAAACATGTCCGTCCTGTTCTTGGATGTTTCTAATAACAACATAGACCTCTCCCCCGAAATTTTGATGACGGTGTTTTCATTGTTCCAGATTGGCTCCGTGGTCCTCTCCGAAATAAAAATCGTATAAATGCCCCTGTAATAACTCAAAACTGTTTATTCTACGCATATATGGTCAGCTGCGATATGCTTACACTCACTGCTGGTATTGTTAGTAATGGGCCTAATCACAGCAATTCCTTTTTTACTTTAAGGGCTGCAATCGCATCAATTTAACATCCATTTATTCCTACAAAAACTGCAATTTAATGGAAGATTGCAGACTACCTAATATGAATCCTTATAACTTTGTTACAAATCAGAGCTAGAGATTAACCAAAAACGTACCGTGAAAACGGCACCACCCGAAGGACTACACTTATGTATCAACTGAAAATAGGTTTTTCTTTTATTAATTTATTTGAAATAATTATTATATTTTAAATATAAATATCTGCAAAAACTCTTCATAGCTTCCGGCAGATAAAAAAACAAACAAACATGGAAAGGGATAGAGGGGCTTAAGCTTTATCTTTACCACAGTCCTTTAAGTTCTATTTAAGCTACGAAGCTGAAAATTCAAAATTTTACTGTGGCTGTTCAATATATCTTTTTATTGATTTTAGAACAAACTGAATGCGTAGATGTCTGTGATCAAAAGCAAAAGAAATGATTTACATTTCTCAATTGGAATGCTGGTATGTCATCATCCACTCATATTAAGCCAAACATTTTTTCTAAGTCTACTGCAACGGATCCCATCGAATCATTTACATCCTGGGTTTCATGAAATGATTCTATAAAGGGAAAAAAAAAATCACGAATTCTGGAATTTCAATAATAATCTTAGAATATTTAATCGAACAGCCTAAATAAGCTATATGTACTGAAACACCCATTTTCTTTTCTCGTCATTTACATCGAACTCAAACATTGTGTTCACACAGAATGCACTTCAGGAACCTTTTGCTCTTTAATTGTTCAGTTAATTACAAGCAAGCATCTCAACGATTAACATCTAGAACTCTTAATATACAAGTGCTTTTATCTTGTTTCTGTCTTAAAACACAAACATCCCTTTCTTCTTGATGGTCTTGATGGTTTGGAAGATGTCCCTTTCAAATTCCAACAATTTTCAGAAAAAGCGTCTGTAATGAGTTAAGCCAGTGACTCCCAAACTTTTCTGCAAAGCGAAACTCTTTGCTTCTCAAAATATGTTCTTGTACCTGTTTTAGAAAATGGGACCAGTTCTTTAAACCGAAGTTACTATAGGAAAAACAAAAAGGATTACATAAAAATAAAATTATTTTTAAATTTTTCGCTATTAAAAGCTTGCTATATTTTTTGCTATTGAAATTCAGATGACGTAAAATTTTTTACAAGATTAATACATGATTCAGCTACACAGTCGTTGTAGTGCTATTCGACATAGTAATACATAGTGTTAGCAACACACATAGGTTTATGCATGGGAGTAAAATTATATAGAAGTTAAAATAACCATCTCTATCTTCATATTCATCTAAAAAACTCGAAATCAAACACAAACTCCATCAACATAACTTCAATATTTCGTCCTTTATTTCGAGGACTTTCTCAAGATCCCATATCTTTAAAAACTTAAATAACGAAAATACAAAAACATAAATGGAAGGAGAAAAATCTTCCTTTTCTCATTCCTAACAAAACAAAAATATACCAAAATCTCATTAGCGAGATCTTACATCGTGAAATAAATAATTGAAATCAAATTTAATCATAAACAATTAATTTAAAATTAATAATTAAAATAAGTACAACAATCAAACATATAAATATTCGTGAATAAACACGTGAACCATTTTTAACTAATCTTTAAAATGCTTTTCAATCTCTTGTTTTTCATTAATGATTGCCTATATACTGTATACTGTATTTAAAGACACCTTATTAACTCTAAGAGACTTATTCTTATTTAAACATATGCTACAATTTATTAAACAAGACTCTAAAGCGAATCTTTTATACTCATCTATGACATAATAAATTAAATGTATTGCAGGGTCCAGATTATGATCATTATCCAGACAATGATCTGCCCATTCCGAAATTTTTCTTTTTCCACTCCGGTAGACACGGACTTTTATATAGAAGTTTATTTTCAGGGGCGGGGATTTGAGAGACCGTTATGTAACGGGAAAAAAAAATAATAATTAAAAAACCTTTGGAGATCTCTTCATTCGAACTTACAACCTTAAAAAAAAAAAATAATTTCTTATATTTCGAAATTTCGGGGAGTGGACCAGGATCTCCTCACATTTACCCATTATTTTCATTTTCTTTTACTTACGACTTATTTTTTAAAGTTATAAAGTTTTGCGTTCCACCCATTCGCACCCGATTAAGAACCACTGCTTTTAAGCGATTAATCAAGAACAGATTACACTACAGATGTTTGTATCCAACCAGTAAAAAGGAATAAGGGAATATTTAAAAAAAAATCTGGGATAAGGAATCACAGTAGAATCAAATAATTAAAATGTTTTTTTGTTTTCTTTTCACTCTGCCAACTTTAAAGATTGTTCTTTCCACTCTTCCACTCCCTCCCATCCTCTCTCTCTTTTTTTCCTTCGAGAATGAGATAAAGGAAAAACTGTTCTTGTCGTCTTCGAATTGAGAAGCCTCCATAACTTATCAGTTGAATGTCGTCGTTTCCGACTCGACGCTCACCTTGCTTAAAACCCCGAAAAATTAAGAGCCCCTGGGATGTACCATTACCAGGGAAGGGAGAGCAAGCATGGGGGCGCGAGGAGACGCCACTGCATTAGGCAAAGTTAATATCAATCAATAAAATTAGCCCACTTTTATCTCTTCGTCTCGTGTTAACCCTTTCGTCATCGAAATGATTCTTCCGACGCCTTTCCGACAAGAATTTCAAAAAGTTTTACAACATTTAAAGATTCACTAAAATCGTTATCGTGACAAATCGTTTCCCGGAGTCTTTTTTTAATGGTTAATGAAATGAATTTGAGACTTAAAACCTTAAAAATATTCATGAAACGTACTTGTCGTGTTCCAGGCATAATGAATCGATGTTAATCATATCTCATTTAAAGGAGATATCTCAGCCACAAAAGAGAATTCAACATCACGACACGATGGCGTAAGACTTTGTTTTTATTTTAATGCATTTACTCATGAGTAAATTTTAAAGCACAATATACCGTGAATACATCGATATATTACACAGCAAAGTTGTCCGAATATATCGCTTCAAACTGTGGCACTTTTTGTGCTGAGAAAGGGGATAAGGCTACATGTCTTCGATTCCGTATTATTATTATTATTACTTTCTAGGTTAATAATAATAAGGCTATGCAGTCAGGGGTGTATATAGGGGGGGGGGCAAGGGGGCCCGGGCCCCTCCCGAAATAATGAACATATGTCCTCCCAACGTTTTTTTTTTGGTTGAACAGATAGGTTTTTATTGTTTTTTTGTTTGGTTGAATAGATTTTTTGGCCCGGGCCCCCCCCCGGAATAATGAAGGTATGTCCTCCCAACGTTTTTTTTGGTTGAACAGATAGGTTTCCATGGGGTGTCTACTTAATTATATTAATCTTGGCCCCCCCCCCTGAAAATATATTCTATATACGCCACTGTATGCAGTATAGATTTTTGTTTTGATCCGGAAGATCTCTTGTTTAATCCTGGCAAAGATCGAAAACTTTTCCAAATGAATTTTCTTTCCGAAACAGCCCTAAAGTTCACCCAAACCTTCTATTAAATGATGATTCTGAAATTAATGAGCCCAGATCTGATTACACTATCTCGTCAGCTGGAGACCTATTTTCCCTTTTCTTCAATAGAAATAATAATTTTTTAGTCTAATTTCCAACAGGAACTAAGTGAGTCAATCAGTGTGTGTGTGATTGTGTATCAATCCCCTAACAACTTTTGAACCTCTTGATAGAACTGCTTGAAACATTCAAGGATGATCTAATTTTTTTATTTGAAATATTTTCCAAGCGGGTCCTTTTAGAGCAATTAATGCCAGAAAGCGACAAAAATTCTTACAGAAAAGCAGTGAAATCTAAACAATGGATATCTATCCTATTTTTGTTAATCTCTCATTGACTTAAAACAATGAATATTAAATCTTATTTTGCTAATCCATTCAGCGCAGTTTGATACGATTTAATTAATCTAATTTAACAATTTAAATAAAAAATGATAATTTAATGGGGTTTTTTTTTTCAGGGAATAGAGAATTCGTATTATTTGTGTTTGAGGAAGTATTAGAATTTGAAAATAAAAGTAGTTTTTTCGTTTTCGTCGTTTCAACGAGATTTCAATTTTTAGCAATATTTATCGCATTTTAAGCCATACATTTCTAAACTACCTCAAATACTAATGTTTTTTAAAAGTTTGTTTATAGTTATAATACTGTAGCTTCTACAAAGCAAACTTTCATGAAATGGGGCGTTGTCAGTAAAGCATTATTAAACGATTTCATCCGATTGTTTGTTTGCGAATAAATTGTAAATGAATTACGGAATCAAGATCAATTACTATTTAAATGAAAAGTTTTAAATAAGAAATGTACTGTAGTTAAACGTCAATTATCCAATGGTAACTGGGAGATGCTAGAACCCGGATAATTGAAAAACATAGTTAGTCCAAATTATGTTTATTGGGTTCAATACATAAAAAAACAAAACCCTATAAAAACATTAGATAAACATTCTTGTTGTATGCAAATACAAAAATGAACATGATACAATATTATTTAATTATGATACAAAATTATTTAAAATATGCAGTGATAACGTCTGTCATTTTTACGAATCCACTTGCATAAAGAATTAAAACAAAAAAACAAAAACAAAAAAAAAAAAACGTAAATTGACCATGATTAATTCGAACCCACAGATAATCGAGCCCCGAATAATCGGCATTTTACCGTATATTTTGAACATCTTATTTGAACTTTAATTTTGAGAGAAAATAATGAAACACGAAGTAGTAATGATAGAACGTCATTAAACTGTTTTAAAAAATCGTTGTCATTGTTTCTTTCCGCAATGCGCTGCTTCTTATCTCGACTTCCAATAAGAAATCAAAACGTATTACTTCAAATTCAAAAGTACGCTCAAAGAAAGAAAGAAAGAGGATAACTATATCTTAGATTAGGAGTCGTTACATAAAGCCTTTCCTACTACTCAAGATTAAAAAAAAATTGACGATTCCCACCATTTGGTTAGTCTCGCCTTGTCAGTATTATGGTAAATATTAAATCGGTTAAAAATTACAGTAGTAACTGTAAAAACAAACAAATAAAACGTTTATTCCCTTTGACCAGCTACTGCAATTTCTATCTGCTACGCAAGCGTCACTCAACTATTCATTGTTGACTGAATTCTTGGGGATTAGAATGAATAAAAAATGAATGAATAAAACATGAATAAATCATAAAATAAAACACATGAATGAAAAATACTAACTTCAGACTCTGGTTAAGATACAAATGTTGCTAAAAATAAATAAATAAATAAATAAATAAATAAATTTAAAGGGTCGTCCCGAGTTCCCACCGTTTATCATATAAACGGATTTCATTAGAAGGGAGGGGCTCTCTCATCCAACAGGGGGACAAAATCTCTTGGTTCAGCCTTGTTGACATAAATATACGAATATTTTGAGTAATATTTGATCAAATAAAATAAAAAGTATTATTTATGTGAAAAAAAAAAACCCGACAGCATAAAATAACAACCCCCATTGGCACGCAAAAGAAAACTACACGGAGGATAAATATTTATATATTCGATGCCGAATGTTTTGGGAGAGATCTATTAAATTAAAAAAGATGCTAAATTGCAACAGATCTGTTAACCAGGAATTGTCTTTTCAATGTAATTCTTACATTATTTTGAATGTAAAGCCTTGAAAATGTATGTAATATCATACGAAAATGTTGACGATATTAACACTGCAATTTCTAATTCGACTGGATTTTGCTTTTGGCATTTAGATCTGTTAATATAAATAAATAAATAAATAACAGTTCAATTTATAAGTTACAGTACCATACTTCTTCAATTCCCATCTGCTTCTTAACATATTTATAAAATTAAATAAATGTTTGTAGCGTTTAAGAGCGAAAAATGTTTGTTAACAACTATGTCGAAAGATGTGTAATTGAATGACATCACCTGAACATGTATTGTTATCATCAAATAACTTGAAGAAGGAAGAAAGGAATTATCTTCCGAAAATTCGTATTAAATATACGTTTTAATATAGCAAGAGGCTTACAAACAGTTCAATCTGCTTACAGGACAGTGTTAAGAATCTTGTATTAACAAAAATCATTTCTTCAAACTTTTAATGTAAGAAAATATTAAAAATAGATTTACAGAAAATATATATACAAGTGGCTAAAGAGGTTTCATTCCATAATATTATTATAATCTATTGTTAAGACTAATAGCGTAAGAAAAACATCCAAACTTTGAATATACCAATGCAAGCTACAACCTCATATTTCTTTGAAATTATTTTTTCTCAGTTGTATTGAACTTCTCTAGATTATTTCGCGACCGGATCTTTCAATCTATTCAAATGTTTTTTTGTTTTGTTTTTTGTTAATCAAGGAATATTTATTCATCCTGGAAATTACCCGTTATTTAGGGAAATGTAGTTCAAAAGGTTCGAGAAGAGGCAAGAGGAAATGAAAGAAATGTATTCTAAAATTAAAGGAAAAGACTGAAAATGCATTTAGAGTGAGCGGAGGAAATTTGTTTGCCAGAGAAAAGAGAGTTATTTAAGACCGCTGGGGTTGAGAGAGTAACCAAAAGATAGACGGAGTCAAGGGAAAAATGGAAGAATCCCGAGGGAAAACAGCCGTTCTCTTGGCAAACTTTTTGATTCACGAACAAAGTAAATGTCATTCGTAGCCTGCGAATTGATTTGTGAAATGTAAATATGTTTAATAATAAAAATTATTCAAAGTAGATTTAAAGCAAATGTTACAGATTAAAAATGTAGTATAAATACATTATAAGGATGCAGATTAGTATGTGGCGGATTTTTGAAGTTTATATATTATATATATCAGGGGCGTTTATAAGGGGGGAACCCAGGGGGCCCGGGCCCCTCCCGAAATAATGAAGATATGTCCTCCCAACGTTTTTTTTTTTTTTTTTGGTTCAAGAGATAGGTTTTCATGGTTTTTTTTGTTTTTGTTTTTGTTTTGGTTGAATAGATTTTTTGGCCCGGCCCCCCCCCCCCCGAAATATGTCATCCCAACGTTTTTTTTTTTGGTTGATCAGATAGGTTTCCATGGTGTGTCTATTAAAATTACTTACCTTAACCTTACATTAATCTTGGGCCCCCCCCCCCGAAAATAAATTCTATATACGCCACTGATATACAGTATATAAAATTACATAATTTAGCCTTTTTTTAACACTTAATAAAAATTAACATTTTGAGGTAATATTCAAAGAATTTATATATTATACAATAACCAAGTAATTCATTCCGTTTTTGTATTTATACAAAAAAAAATTCATTTTGAAATATATTGATGTTTGTAATTCGCTTATATTAAAAACAGTAGAGTCGGAATTGCGGGGGTGATGGAGAACCATTCACTTATTTTGTACATTACTTCATATAGGGGGGGAATAACAGTTTATTTGTCACTCCTACAACTGAGAATAAAATAGACGATTTCGAAATGAGCCTGGTTTCGACATCGTTTCAGAGTTATAGGCTATTGGAGTTCGACAGTTTTCGGTTCAGTGCGAAGCGTAATAATAAATAAATAAAAAAAAACAGCTATAAGAATACAATTTCAACAAAATATTTGTGAATCGCTATGTTTGATTGCTTTAACAATTAAATGTTTAATTGTGTAAGAATTAATTAACAACTTTATTAATTGCTGCAATGTTCCCGCTTAAAAAATAAACTCGAATATCTATTCTAATTATCCTTATCTTTGCTGTTCAATAGAAAACATGAAAAAATAATTGAAGTTCTAAATGCGAGCTTTAGCAGATATTCTTGATTTTTACATTATATTAATGGCGGGAAATTCGAGGAAAAATTGAAGCCCAAACATTTACGATACTTTCGTCCTACACACAGTAAATTCCAGAGAAAAAAGAAGCATTTGAGAAACAAAATTTAAATAAATCCATTCTAATATTTAAAAATGTCATTAGCAAAGGCTTGAAAGGCATTAGTAAAACAATTTCTTAGGACTAACATTGACCAGCTCATGGGCGGCCTTCATGAATTTCGTAGATTTCTATCCCCACTACTTTTTTTTTTTTTTTAAGAGATTTAAATTAGGCCTCAAAATTCTCTGCATCCGAAAGACTTCTCTTAGACAGGGTATGCTTTAAACATTATCTTTTTATAATTACAATTAGGTTGAATTAATGAATTGGTCTAGAATCAATTTCTTTTTTCTCACTTTTTATTTAATATGCCTTTTGTTTCGAAGCATTGACTGAAAAAGCAGTACTGCCAAAAAAAAATAATGAATAAATAAAAATGAAAAAAAAAACAACCCATTTTACTGAATTTGATTTAATAACACACAGCTGTGCAGAGTGAGAGACCTAATATTTTTTTTTTCTTTCTTTCATTCCTTTAACTTTAAAATTAGACAGCTATTATAGATTTTAAATAATTTTTAGTAATAATAAAAATAAAACTAATTTACATTGAAACTTTTATTAAAAAAAAAAAAAAAAAAAAAGGTCAAATTTAAGGGCGTTTCACACGGATTCGAAAATCGGTCGGTCGGATCCATGTGTAATGGGCTTAAGGGGAGAGTTTGAGACCAAAATTAGCATATTGAAATGAAAAAAGGCAAGGTGAATGAGGGTGTTTTGAATATGTAAATTTTCGACTGAATCGCCCTATTTTTAAATTGTGTTCCAAAATACTCTCATTCAGCTTACCTCTCATTTTTCATTTCAATATGATAATTTTGGTCTCATGCGCTCCCCTTAAGCCCACTGCACATGGATCCGACCGACCGATTTTCGGATCCATGTGCAATGGGCTTTAGCCAAGAAAATGTATTATTTATTTATTAATTGTTCCATTAAAAAGTTATTTTACGTGTATGTATGTATGTATGTATGTATGTATGTATGTATGTATGTATGTATGTATGTATGTATTATTTTATCCATAACTTTATTTCAACTATTAAAGTAAAAAAAAAGAAAAAGTTATTGGGTTTTTATGAAAAATTTCACTGTTTCTAAATTTTATTTGCAAAATCTACAAACTTGACTATATTGTCTAAATCTGTAATTCACTTACCGATTCAGCAATGAAAATAATAAATCTTGCCACAACATATAATCATCCGTTATTATTATTTTTTTAAATAAATTTAAATACTGAAAAAACTAATAATTAATAAAATATTAATAACTGATTATTTTAATATGTAATAATTGAATAAAAAAGAGCAAAGTCTTAGAACACTGCGTTTTTGTTTCCTAAAATTATTTCTAAATTTTAGTTATTTTAATTTCCACTTACGCTGCTGAAGACGTGAGGATAAATTGACCATCTTCACAGAAACAGTGATATGGTTTTTGTATTGGCTTTTTTTCAAATTCCACATCACTGTCCGGCTTTATATAGTTTAGTAATATAAGTTAATTTTATTCTTATTTGAAACTGCTATTGTAGCAAGGTACATTATTTACACTGTAGAATTAGTAAGTAAATAATGAAATAAAAATAAAACTCACTTATGTATTTCAGCAGTTTATTTTATAACTGCATTTCATATTTACATCAGTCAATTGTATTATTGTTATTACCAGTTAATGCCGAAAATGAACACAAATTTGAAATAGAAATAACTTTTATTCTCCATATTACACACCTCGTGACCGTGATTCTGTGACAATGCTTTATTTAATTTTAAACCGTTCTGATCATTATAAATTTTGTATTGGCTAGTCAGAATTACGGTGATTGAGTAGAAGAAATCTTACAGATAATAACACATTCAAGAAGTTCTAAACGGAGTTCGGAATAAATTTGTGTAAAAATATCCTCAATTACATCTCATCTTGATTTCTAACATAAATAAATTTATATTGTTTAATTTGATTATAATTGAAATTAAATTGCAGATACTAAATAATTTAGTTTGGAAAATCGTTCAAATATTTTCAATGCATTAAGTTTTGTACAAATATTTGATAAGCACTTATACGCCAATTCTCCAAAGCCTGTTTAGAAATAGTCATTATACATTTATTGTTTCATTTAAATAGAATTTAATTTAGATTATTTGCAAGTTAACTGTAAACAGGACTAAAGCTGGAGAGATGTAATATTAATTTATTTTTTTTAACCCATTAATGTCAAATTTTCATATTTCAGTCAATAAACTAAGTTGTTAAATAAAAGTTAAAAGGTTTTTTTTTTTTTTTTTGTTAAAACAAGTAATTTAGTTTGATGATGTTTTATTTGGTTTTACGTTTTTAAATTTTTTTTAAATATTTTCCCACTTTTTTTTCTTTTTAGGATTGTTGTTGGGACTTTTGAATTAAAATGTTACCGAATTACTAATAATACATTTGAGAAACCATTGTTTGTATAAGATAAAAGAGAAGCTCTTCTGAAAATAATAATCAGAAACTATATTCTTGTAATTACTGCATTAATTATCGTCGTCCCTCTCCTCTCTTCCCTCCCCACGGCTAGCAATGGTTCTGTCTGCTACAGTGCATGTGATAAGGCTTGGGGCGGGTTCCAGTGACGTTTCAAGGCTGGGTGCAACCACTCTTGATGGAGGGGAGTCCAGTAGAGATCAAACAGGGTTTTCTGAGTCCACACATGTGGCTGCCTCCCTCTCCTGCTATTAAAATGACCCCTGCGGTGCTATCAAATTGCCTAGGAGACAGCCCCCCTCCCCCTCCCCCAAGACTGGCATTTCCTGAACCTTTGTCATCCAACTCTTTCGTTTTTCCTTAAGAAAAGTAGCGTTTCCCTTTCCTAAACTGGACTCCTCATTTACAAAATTCATTAAAGCCTCTCGAAAAAAAGTCGAAAGAAGTTCATATCCTATATTAAATTAAATATATACAAATATTTAAATCTTAGATAGATGGTCGATATTCCATGTTGTTGTTAATTTATTGAATTTCATAATATCATTTGATTTTCACCTCTTTTTTTAATTCCAATATTATGTGGCTACATATTTTCTCATCAGTGATATATAAAGGCTTTTACTATATTATTTTAATTAAATTCAATTTAATCTTTAAAAAGAAATTGGTAAATATTAAATTATTACAAAAAAATAGATACGTACTAAAAGTTTTACACATTGTAATGGCTAAAAGCATTACAAATTTAGTAGTTATTAGCTATTTTCCTAATCTTTCTGACATTGGATGCTTTAAAAGCCTTTTCTTCTTCTTATTATTATTATTATATTTTGAGCTTCTATTTAAAACATAGATTCCACTTGTTCGTCAACATTTTACAAATATTTACCTCTCCAGTATTTGTGCAGTGCTCTTTTTTCTTTCGCTTAAACTGTAGCGCTATTATTTTTTTTACATTTACTACTACATACAAATTCTACTATTTGTAAAGTGCAAGAAAAAAGAAAGAAAAATAAATGTTTACTTTAAAGATCCCTAACACACCCACAACAAGATCAGGAAAAATGAATTGCCAACTAAACGAATGAATTTAAATATGCATTAAAAAGTCAAAATACGAGTACATGTTTAAGCACAAAACAATAAATTCAAAACATTGTGACTTTCAAGAATTTTGTTTTAATTTTAAATCTTTTAACCATATTCTTCATATTTTAATTATGTTTTCCCCCTCTCCTTTAATGCCAAACGGTGCATTTAAGACTAGAAAATAATAAAACATGTAACATAGAAATAGTGTAGTGTAATAAATAGTTTTTTTGAAAACTATTTATTGGATTTCATCACATTTTCCTTCGATTTCTGAAATATTAATAAAAAAAATAGTATTACTGAGTTTACTGTATAATCTTCTTCACTTTTTTTTTTCATCTAATTATGTTTAATAGTCAATTATAACATTGTAATCGAATGAAGATCTGATACCTAGCACTCTTTAAGACAGAGTGGTAGGTTGTATTGCCTTAAAACAAGGCGTAAAAGTGAATTCCAGAAATCAAGTGAAGACTATCATTTCGAAGGAGACAGAGAAAGGAAAAATCAAAGAAATACATAAAGATATATCCCTATCTTAAGATTTCCATTTCAACATCGATCCTCGATCTCTCATCTGACTTACGAAACTTCTAGCGAACCGTTCAAGAAATAAGAGAAGAGGAAATGAATAAATTGAGACTTTCGAGATAAAAAAAATTTAAATAATAATAATAATCAAACCACCACTCTATTGAATTATAAAGGAAAAAAATATTTGTTTTCATTAAAAGAGATGAGCAAATAAAGACTGAAAACTGAATATACTGTGTAGCTTTCGCTCACATGGGACTATGAATTAAACAGTATTGCTGGATAAGATTGGAAAAATTATACAAATTTTGCAAAGTAAAAGAAATTGCAGATGTGTAGGGAAATAATATTAGAAGTATTAAACAAAAAAACTTCATTAGTGACAAAAATCCTGGACAGCAGTTTTCATTCTTATTGAGAATCCTCAGCAGATGATAGGCTCAGACCGTGCGAAAGATTATGGATATCACTTACGCTCCCGGCAGTGGTCAAATCTCAAAACAACAGAAATAAAAAATACTGAGAACTGAGAACTCCACAGTATTAAACCCCTTGTCCTTTCACTGAAAGGCTCAAAGGAGTTTAATTATAAAGCAATTGAAAACAAAATTTAACGTCCACAAACGGAAGTGGTATCCACAGCCTATCGCACGGTCTGACCCTATCATCAAGGGTAAATCCTGCTAAGGATTCCTAATAAGGATAAAACAGCTGTCCAGGATTTCCGTTGATGATGGCTCAGACTACGCGAAAGCATACTTTTCTTTTTTCCACCAAAGAAATTTTTCGTTTCTCGAACTGTTTAATTAATAAAGCTCTTCAGAAATGAAGAAGTTGGTGGAGTACTGCGTGCATCTTCTAAAAAGTTTTAGATCCTCACTCGGAATACGGCTTCGACCGAACGTAAATAAAGAACAACTACAAAAGCTTTACAGAAAATTCTCCGGAATTAATGGCAGCCTCGTGGATCGCTTTAAGGAAATAAAGTTCTAAGTCATTGCGGCCTTATAGAAAGTCCTTTAGAATTTCCAAATCAACAAAATCGATTCTGCAAAATATAAGGAAGACTGGTTGCAAAAAGTCATGAGACATTTCACAAAAATTCAGAGAGAGAGAGAGATCATCATGCTGTAAAACGGGTGATGGAATCTTTCCTGAAGGCATCCGTAAACCAGCTTTACATACGACATTTTCCCTTCAGTTTATGGTCAAAATCGGAATTTCATAGGCGGCCATTTTGAAAGATGTCTACGATTACTGATTGACGACTTATTCATGACTGTCGTATCAAAAAATATTTCGAAGTTTTAGTTATCTCCAATCCTCGTGCTTCTATCCTCAAAGGCACAGTTTCACCAGTATTGTTATCATCTGTTTTTAAAGAGAGTTTTTGTTTTTTTTGTTTGTTTTAAAATCTGGAGTTTTACAAGAATAATCTTTTAGATGGGAGTTACTAAATAATAATTAAATTAGAAATTTTCTTCGCTTAAGTAAAAATACCAGTTACAACATATTACTGTTCTCTTCATCTTCATTTAAAGCAGTGGTTCCAAATTGAGGGAATAGGCAAGGATCTCTCATTGGAAGAAGGAAGAAAAATTACGAGCTAAAACTGAATTTTCAAGTTTTTATATCTACATATATTTTTTTATTTATTTAAATATAGTTTTTGCGTCTAATTTTTATCTCGTTTTAAAAACTCTATGAACTTTTAGTAAGCTTCTAAGGATTAACATCTAGTGGTAAGTCAACGTCACAAAATAGTGAAAACTATCAAAAATTTACAAATAAGCCTTCATATCTAAAGACAATTGTCACTATTTTTAGCGACCCAATTGGGAGCTACTGCGTTTGTCTTGTATGTCCGTCCGTCCGTGTCTGTTCCCCCCCCCCCCCCCAACTCCTGAATGGAAGGTCGAATCGGCAAACGGACTTCACCATCGTGTTCAGAGGCCCATACACTGTAGAAATGGTGTATTTATTTCTGCCTATCCGGAAAAATACGGACACAGTTGACTGTTTTGTTTCCTCAAGTTTGGGAATTTTTT
>JAFIDM010003189.1:38712505-38746619 GCA_023159025.1 Thereuonema tuberculata | reverse complement strand
TCTAGTCTCGGATGACTGTAGTTACAATTACTGTAAACCAATAGACAGTACGTAAATAATTATATCCAGCTTTTCTACAAATGAAGTTGTATTTATTGTGTTAACAGCCTTTTCAGAAGATTCTTTTATTGATGGTTTTCGGTCCTAAATACTAAACCTATGCTTCAAATTTCTATAAATTCAATACGAAAAATCACATTCAGTATTACAGTAGAGTCCCGATTATCCGCGAGTGCCGCGAAAATTTTTTTAAATTTCGAACCTCAAAAAAACAATTTTAATCCAAGCCAACAACAGGGAAAATACTATAGGTTTATTGTGCATCGTGATCCTATAGGCCTTCTCGGAATTTGTTGATGCAAACTTAGAGCAAAGGTACTGTACATATTTACTTTACATATTTTAAAAGTTTTACATATTATGTTTTTTGTACAATAAAACGTAGTTTTTAATGGTGAAATATTTTTGTCGTGTTTACACCTCATTTTTGATCTTTTTTTGGGTTATCCGCGATTTTCGTTATCCGCGAAGCCCTTGCCACCCAATCCCACGGATAATCGGGGCTCTACTGTATTCATATTATTAGAGTAAAGATTTCTAAGATTAAGATATTTCTATCTTTTTTAAAAATGATGTTGTTATTACGGTTTAAAGGCAAAACATTTTGGCGATTGTCCGTTCTTTATCTATACGTCAGGAAAGTAACAAAATAAACAGGACCTTTTAATAATTCATAGCTATTTTCTATCATTAAGGCTATTTGAAGATGTAGGTTTTTGATGTTGTTTTGATTTTTCATCATAGATGGACATGCTTTCTTCTTAAAATTTATATTCTAATTTTTTTTTATTCTCACCGGTACATGTTGATGGCCGTTACAAGCTTCAGACCAAATCTAAAAATACCTTTTGGAAGCTAAACTTACTTCTACGCTAGTATAATGAAAGTTATATAAACAGTTATGTACAGCATTTTTATTTTATTTATTTATTTATTTTTTATTATCAATTTATGTTCTTCATCCTTTAAATATACGTTTCATTCTATTTAAGTAGTACAACCTATAAACCAATATTCGCAAAGTCCCCCATCAAACGGTGTTGAAGAAAAAGAGATTTGAAATGAATTATAAAAAGAATACAACCCATCCATGAAACAACCCGCATGGTTTTTAAACACTTAAGAGAAAAGTTCACTGAACCCTTCGTTTAAAAAACGGAAAGAGGGGTTGTTCGATATTACAGGAAGTCCATTAAATTTTTAGTAGGTTTTTTTGAGGGTCAAAATACTTCTATATTGTGAAATGTATTATTGCATCCTGTTCAAATTGAATTAAATAAATTAAATAAAATAAATAATTTATTTTGATAAACTGCTGCTTATTATAGAACATCTAGGGTAGCCTATGTAAAGGTAGCCTAAGAAAAGAGTAATACTAACTTCTTTAAATAGAAATTATGTATAAACCTTGTTTAAAGCTTTATTACATTTCCACGAAATCTAGTCGTGTTGTTCCACTAATTTTCCTAATAACAGACAATGCCCATAAGACAATATGGCGGTTACAACAAATTTTAGACAAACAATTGTCTAAAAATAATAACAAAAGTTAGACACTTTCGTTAAAGTTGCGGTTCCTCATGTGGAAGAAAAATCAGGTGAAAACGATTTTATTAATAAACCTTCTCTTCGCATAGAGCTACGTTAATACTTGTACGCAATTACAATAATATGCCAAACAGACAAGGATTTTTTTTTTTAGTATACAAACAGTTGTAGATAGGTAGGTGCATCCCACTAGGGTCCACTATGGCCAATGAGGCGTTGGAGGTAATGCTCCAAACGATTCATTGACCCCGGGACTGAGATGAGGTCGGGTGCCTTCATCGCCAGGAAAGAAACCCGGTAACCATTCTACAGAGGGCTGGGTTGATCCTAGGACCCAAATGGAGGAGAATTAGCGCATTTGTTGGTGATTGGACAAATAGTTTTAGTAGAGAAAAATATAACTTCCATAATAAAAAATACCACTAAAAAAATTAATTACAATTACTTAAGTTACCTAAAAATTCATAAAATTTATTAAGGTGCGAGTTTTTACCATACTTCAGAATATTTGCAACGCATATTACAAACAGTTTTACTTCTGTATTTTTTTTTATTATTTAAAAATGGATAAATAGTGTGAAACAATCGAGTTAAGTTATTTCACAATGAAATATATATATATATAAAGTGAAATAAGAAAAGTTTTTTAGCAAAATTACACTGACTAAGATAAACAAAAATTATTTACTCTTTATTACTTAGCTTTTTTTATTTTATTGAATCTTTCAATTACTTATGTTTAGTTTATCACTTAATTCCCTATTCTTATTCAATATTTAATCTAAATAAAAATCACCTTATTATTGATCATTATATAGTCTTTAAAATCTATTTGAAACATTATACAAGGTATATTACGAAGTTTAAAAAAATAAGGAATAATAAATTGATTATTCTGGTACATTTCTATTAAATTTTTATTATACATTTCTTTCACAAGTGTCTATCTCTGTGATTTTGCTTTGTTTTCTGCGAAGGTTCTAATTATAAAACTAGGTATGTATGATTTCTATATTAGCTACAAATAATGTACGGAACCCTAAAAACTGATGAAACGAATCGCCCAAAAGATTGATAAATGTCCAAGCCTGTTCGAGAATTCGAATCCATTTTTAGGCGTCGTTAGACTACCTAACTTGGTCATTCGGGCCTATTTTCTTGGTTTTTAGACATTATAATATTTACTATGTGAAATGAAAAGGCGGGAAAATAGTGCACATGTAATGCACACGAAGGGGATATGAATTTGCAACAGAACTCTCGTATTAATTTAGTAACTCAAATTGAAAGTATAATACAGTATACTCTCGATATCTCGAAGTCGAAGGGACGCTAAAAAAAATTCGAGATATCGAGTTTTCGAGATAACAAGGTCATAACCAAACCATAAAAATTCACGTAAAAACACAGGATACGGAATAATATTCTAAAAATTGGAGTCTTGATAGATGAGAATAAGTATAAATATGTAATGATAGTTGACAATAAGTCTAAATACATCAATGATAATTTTATTTTTTAAAAGTTGTCGAAAATAATTACATTAAATTGAAAAGAATTAGTAAAATATAATGAACTTACATTGCTAGAATTTCTTAAAAAATATCTCTATTTGCTTCGACACAAACTGAACGGCGATTTTTCCGGAAAAATTCATTTTTTACTTCGAAAAATATTCGACATAACAAGGTTTTGAGTGAAAACTCTTCGACATAAGAATTAAAATTAACGTTACATGAATATGTAATATCAAAGGAAAAAATAATTTTTCGAAATATCAAGATTTTCGAGATATCGAAGTTCGAGATATCGAGAGTAGGCCTATACTGTATTATCGATTCTCTTTTTCTTATTAAATCATTTTATGTTTAAATTAAAATTATAATGTAGTATATAATTATTAAAAAAATATATTTCGGCCATCTACATGTTAAAATTCTACAAATTCAAGTTCCTAATGAATTAAACTTATACATTAAGAAGAGAAATCTTTGTACAATTAATAAGTTTCGAAAATATGAGAATATTTAATTTAAAATTCACAATTGTTATTGTTTTAGTATTTTTTTAATAAATGAAATTCTTAAAAAGATTTTTTTTAATTAAAAAATAATAACTGAATTTTGAAGATTTAGGGATTTTATAAATAATAAAAATAATGGAAAAAAAAAAAAAATAAAATAATAGAAGTAATGGTTTCCTGTTAACAAGTAGAATCAAAATCGTATCAATGAATCAGTTGCTAAATATATCCGCTAGGAGGCGGAAACCAACACCGACGTGTTGTTATCAAACGGATGGAGATAGCGATAATATCCCATTGCTATTTGCATTTAATGATCTCATACTCGAGAAGTAGTTGTTGCTTTAAACGCTTAGGAAAAAAAAAATATCGAACTACAGACAAATGTTAGTAATGCCTGAAAGTGGAAATTACAAGCATCGTTGAATTGGGCAGCGGATAAATCTTCTCATTCAGTAATGTTGTGAATGCATTTTTTTTTTAAAGAACAATTTTTTTAGTGTGTTTTGTAATTTAAAAACTATTTAATAAAAGAATTCTTGAGCTGTGTTATGAGTGATAGGCAGATGAAAGGACTTAATTTAACAAATAAACGAGGAAGAGTGTTTGGGTTATAGCAATACTTTCATACGTTCCATTTGAAATTAGATAAAAACAAAAAAGAAAGAGAAAAGCTTTCTGAAATGAAATGTAACGAATTCGGACTAACAGAATAAAATGTAAGAAAATCCAAAATACTTTATCTTTCCTTATTTTTCTTTCACAGCATGTTATAAGTTTAGTAACCTTATTTACATATAAATTCATCTCCATCCATAAGCTGAATATACTAAAAACAGGGAACTTTAATAACTTGTGAATTGAAATCTTTGGATGTGCGAATAATTATCGAAATCCTGCTTCGAGAATCAAAGATGAATTTCGCTGCAACATTTTTTATTTTTATTTTTACTTATAATAATATAAATAAGTATAAAGCAACTCAAATTAATGATGAAATCGTGTATTTATTTTCAAAATTTCAATATTATTCGTTAAGTTAGAAATAATTTATTTATTGCATTATTGTTCTTTTTTAACATATCGTGCCAAGATTCTCAATCACAGATACAGATAAACACAGAAGATTAAAGAGAAAACACTCTTTGCCATTGGAATTGTAGAGAAACTGGATTGTAAAGAAGAAAAAGAGAAATTAATAAATAAATACTAAATAAATAATTAAAAATACTAGTCTTTACAAATTTCCTCAACAGTTATTAACAATATATGAGTCAGGGGCATATAAAGGATTTTAATTCGAGGGGATCAAGTTTACAATCGACCAGCAACAACAACAAAAACAAAAACAAATATGCCGGGAAACTTCAACCTGCTCTCCAATCAAAAAAAAAAAGAAAGGAAAAAAAAAAAGGGTCTACTCTATGCATTTTGATTCGGTATCCTCCCCTGTATCTGCCTATGGGTATAAGCCCTATTACTTTTCACCGGACGAAATGGACAGAGACATGGGACTTCACGAGACATGGACATGAGAAGACTCCGCCTTGCTACCAACATGGGAATAGCATAGGTGATAATATTAAAAAAAAATATTAAATAATTTAATATTACACTAAAATTTAAAAAAAATATGAATAACTGAACACTCGTAGGTTTGAATAATCGATATATTAACATGAACGAAAACTGATTTTCTTCTTTTCGCATATAGTCCTATCAAAATGAAATATTTCTTACTTTATATCCTTTTATTTTTTTCAATATTTCACTGATGAATGATTATATTTAAAAGCCTTTATAATACTATTACGTTGGGTAATTTTTCAGTTACAAAATTAAAACGGAAAATGAAATTGAACTGTTACAGCAAAGGCTACGCTAAAGTTTGCTCTTAACTGTTGCTATCGGATTATCTTGTAGAGGAGTGTCAAAATCTATAAAATTGATCAGATGAGATAAGATCGCATCTGCTGTGGCTCTAAACAACAAAGGATATCGACAACTGGGATGGCAGGGGCTGTCTCTGGACCCGCGAGTATTGGTAACTCCTGCACCGTCTTCAAATTCTTTGATGCTAATCTCCTAGTTCAATAATTTGCTTTTAAACTGTACACACGAATCACTCTTGCAGAAACAAGAGAAGGCCAGAACTAACACAAGCCACTATAAACCCTCACCAAATGTCTCTTTCTCTCCCTAGTAAAATAGGTTTGACTTTACTAATAAAAATATGTATTTCGTGTTAATTATTTCTGGAGCGTGCGGAAATTTCGCGAATTAATAAAGAAATGAATTCAGTTTTTCACGTTTAAATAATTACAACAGATCTGTCTGACTTCCATTAAGACTTGCATAAAGACGATTGATTATATTATTAATAAGCTGCATGATTGGTTCTGGGCAGGAAGTTGTCATCTCATCAATAATGTCATCTCTATAGACAATTTTGTAAATGTCTGAGTAAGTAACTGGCCTACCAATGTGATACTGATGCCTTTAGTGTGTATCTATTACGATTTACAATTTATGTTTAACACTTAATGAAATAAACTAATAATTCTGTTACATATTCATTTGTATCATACCTTAACTGTTAAATCAGTTCTCTGGAATTCTACTTGAAAAAAATATATATCAGTTAAGATATTAATCGATTGTATACCCACAACTTTAAATGTAGTTACAACAGGATGTTGTGGGTTTGTTCAAACGCTTATGACACCCTTCAGTACGTATCGGAGGAAAACGAGGATGACGAAGGTCCATTTCAGAATACAATGAAATCAAAATGTCCGTCTATAATCAAAATTTCTCAAGATCTATTTATCTTACGATACAAAGAATTTCTTAAAGGAAGCCTCTACTGATTTTGGTACGTGATAGACAGATAGGAATGAAGTTGTAAAACCTTCAATTTAGATAACAACAGTTACAATGATGCATCAAGAACTGTTATCTTAGGAACCGAAACTTGAATTAGTATTTACAAAAAGAAAAACAAACTGTTAATTTAGGTTCATGTTGGACCCACAAGTTAAGAAGCCAGATACCAAAAATCCTAATTACTTTAATGCTAATCACTTTCATGTATGTTCATGCCTTTATTGTAATTTCTACCGAAATCAGCGAAAGCTAGAGTAAAATGGCTTCCTTTCAAATGCACACAGAAATTAATGCGAAAATTCTGCTTTCTAGATAATATATTATACTTATTTAATGATGAAAAATTATCTTATTATAAAATAAGCTAAATTATTATTAAGCTATTCATGCATTAAGTTGGTATTTAGCTGATTAAGATAATTATAATTGTGGGCCCTCAGCTAAGTGGTACAGCTTGACTATGGTCTGGAGAAGCAGGCTGCAATCCCCGATGCCGGAGGATTTTTCCAGGCGGGTCCTGGGCGCACCCAGCCCTCTCTTAAATCGGTACCGGCTTTTTTCTCGGGGTTTAGGGCAGCTAGGCTTCGAGCTGACCACCCGACCTCAACAAAGTTGCCGTTGGTTACGAAACGCAGGGAGCTTTACCTCCGCCGTCCCCAAGGACCTACATAGGCCTATAGTGGGAAACTTTAAGTTTTAAATTAAAATTTAATAAAGAGGAAAATACAGTTTTATTTTGTTAACCCATATTTAAGTTTATCTAAAATAAAGGAAGTTTTGGGTTTGGGCTATCGTTTGCAACCCCTTCTTATATGCAGCGCTGTGACTGTGTAGCCGATATACCTTGTGAAATATCCATAATAACACCATTTTTTAAAATCAAATGACATTTTATAATAAACGAATTCTTTGAATGGAATCTCTGTTGTAAGGGGCTGTTAATTCCTAGACCCACAACTGGTGGAACGGGAAAGGATATGTATGTATGTATGTATGTATGTATGTATGTATGTATGTAAGGAGCTGTTCAAGTACTACGTAAGCAAATTTTTAGTCATTTTAGACTCTCCCCCAACTTTTGCTCAAAAATTAGCAGATGCCCGACCACCCCTTGTGCTTACGTAAGATTTTCCAAATCATTAACAGTAAATATCACTGAATAATAAATTAAAAAAGTCAAAACAGTTACATGCTATTCAATATTGAATTAAAATGTAACAAATGTTACGGTCTTTTTAATTTTCCTTATTTTATTTTTCTTCTCCTACTTTCTATGACGCATTTCTGTGTGGCTATGTCACTTAGTTGGGGAAAAGTGACCTTTGCCTTGTTTATTTTTTCTCGCAGGATCCGCCATGTTTTTTTATCTCTTCTCTCTGTTTTCTAATTAATCGTGAAATGGCAGGTTTTCCACATTAAAACTTTTTATTTAGTATTTTTTTTTATATATTCTTGAACCCTACCACCTTATGTAATCTTTATAATTGTTATCTATAAATGATGATATATATTATTATATATAATTTTGCTTTATTTGGAACGAAATTTTGTGCTGTGAAAAGGTGCGGCCATTTTGTTTCTATACGGGGATTATAGCGATGTCATTTGGAGTTTCAAGACACTCCTTATTTCTTGAAGGGCCATTGGTAAAACGTTGTTTACGTCACCATCCCTATGAGATGCATTCTTGAAACTTCAGAGTCACTTCTCACGATGTAACCGGACGAGACACACGTATTTTTCTTCAGTCTTGGAAGGGCGGAGAAGCTGTTAGGAGAAAAACAGCTTTGTTCTTCTTTTCTACCTATACACGGTTAATGGCAAGACTTTTATCTCATCCTGTGGTGCACATATCTCTGGATACTTTTGAGATATGTGCTTCTTGATATGAAATCGGCTTATTGGATATCTGTGAGGTATTAAGAAAGGCCGTATACCCTCAGGATAGTTCAGTTGTAGTGAGCAGCCATCGTTATTAAGAAACGTTCGTGTAGTGCAAAAGAATGTATTGTGTGCCATTTGTGTTTACCTGGATACTTTGACATGAACAGTGAATTTTGTCGGAGCTATCCTATATTTTGTGACAATGTAAACAGGACAGAGCGTCGAACTGTGAGTATATTTTCTTTGGCGAAATTAAGTCCGGGAGTGAACTCTTCAGACATACTCTATGGTCAGAAAGTCTGTTTCATAAACAATTTTCGATCAGACTCTGCTTATAAAGCGACTCAAACTATTTGTGAGAATATGTCTTAAGTTTATACTTTTGTTAAATTGCATTGATAAGATTATTGTGAATTACTATTTGATAATTACCAACTTGAATAATTTCGATTTAATTTGTAATCTGTTGGAATTGCCGAATTTATGAACAAAACATTGTGTGTTATTATTATATATATATATTTTTTATTGATATGTAATTTCTATTGCATTAGTCTTGATTTGTTGTGTGTGATTGTATTATATCAAGCTCATTTCAAATATATTTTGTTGTTTGATATACCTGAGTTGTTTATCTTTTCTTTACTTCTCTTTTGGTATTATATTTAACTGATTTTGGCTGTGGAATTAAATTGGGCCCAGCGGTTCCATAAGCTAAGTTTTATTTTCATCACCTATCTTTATGGGTGTAGGCTTCCGATTGCGTTAATTATTACTCTGTTTTGTATATCCTATCTGAGATACAGGGTGATCCATAACACAAATTAAATAGAAAAGAACACAAGAAATACTGAGGGAAAAGTCTATCTCGCGCAGCGCGCACTCTCGCATGCATGTTTGTCTGTCTTACGTAAGCATTGATCTGATTCCCTCCTCCCCCTTGTCAGCAAAATATAAGCAAAGCTTGAATCCCCCCCCCCTTTTAATGCTTACGTAATCCTTGAACGGCCCCTAATGGAATCACATGTGATGAGATCACACCGAAGAAACGACGTTATTCACTCAAGTAGTTAATTCACGTTCAATGTAGTCGTAATATTACAAATATGGAGAGTTGAAAGAGTTGGTTACAAACCAACTACTTTTCAATCATATACTATAAAGATATAGAGTAATGATTAGCACTCTAAAGAAACGTTTCAGAATTAAAAAAAAATGAGCCTACTACAAATACATCGAATTCAAGTTAAATTTCAGTAGCCTATTTACTAAACGAAAAACCTCAGGTTTTAACTTGAAAATATTCATTTCAATTGGATTCAGTTAATCTCAACTACAGAATAACAAAAGAGTAAACAAAACTCGGTTACAAAAATAAATAAAACAATTAAAATATTAATAAAGGCTAGATCCATTTTCATGAAGATTTCAAAATAAAAGTAGTTGCTTTTGCTTGTTTGTTTGTTTGTTTGTTTTTTGGAGGGTTTATAATGCAATGTGGTCCAGGAAGGTTAACTGTGAAAACCAAAATTGAAATACGTAGGCTACCATACATGTTTTCTTGGAATAAAAGACTATCATCAAGAGGAATGTTTTGAAACAGGAAAAAGAGTAAATTTAATTAGAAATCCTAAAATAGCTATTATTTAAAAGCGGTCCATAAGATGTTAGGTCTATTTCTGAATTTTGAGGCAATTTCAGTCAGTAGACACAAAAGAACATGTATTCACTATAATTTAAAATTATTATTAAGAGCTGTTTGTTCACAGCAAGGTTATGCTTCATTCTCATAAGAAATAACATTTGATTACTCTCTGCATATTGGTAACGTTTATTAGGGTGGCACAAATATTCTTGTCACGAGGATGGTAGTTGCAACACAAAAACATTGAGAGCCACTGATCTAATAATTCACTATGAGATATCAATACAGGATTCAGGGCCGGCGTTAGGGGGTGGCGAATGGGGCGACCGCCCCAGGCCCCGCGCTTGGTCTTCTGGGGGCCCCGCACCTGGTTAGAAGAGGATAAAATAGGATCGTCGCTTTTTTTTTTGGTTGTTAAAGTAACATTTCCGTTTTTTTTTTGTTTTTTTTTCATTGTTAAAATAGGATTGGCCCCGCAAAATTAATCTCGCCCGAGGCCCCGCACCCTCCTAGCACCGGCTCTGCAGGATTGTAAATAAAATGTAAAAGACAGTGGAGTTAGGTCACAAATGTTAGCTTTACCTTTTCTGATTCTATAAAAAGCCTCAAATAGAAAGTGAATCACGAATTAAAGCGTTGTTTATTCATCTATTATATAACATGGTCAGCAATTCTCATTGATTAATGAATTAAATCTTAATAACAGAATAGGCTTGCTGTCTTCCTCAACAACATCAAGCATTCTCATAATAATTTTTTGTTCTTATATTCGATAAATTTGGTAAGCACTGCTACAAAGTATTATCATTTTTATTCTAAAGCTTAATTTTAATGCTGATTCATCATCTAAGTGCTTTAATGACGAAATGTTTGGTTTCTTGTGAGTATCTCCGGAGGGGGGGAGGTGACTTTTATATAATCGATGACTTTGCTGAACCTATACTTACTGCTGGGTGTTTGGTAGCTTTTAATTACAGAGTGCTTCTTTCGATATCACACATAAATCAGACAAATGACGTGTAAGCATTACAATTCAACTGAAGTCTACAAGCCGGAAAAACAACACATTACGCAAGAATGAGAAGAAAAAAAAGCAAGCATATAATAGTAGGTGTCTGAGTCTACTCTTTCAAATTAGCCTTGAAATCAGTAGCTTCTACAATACATGCAAACTTTAAATTATTAAAACTGATGCGTTTTAATACTAAGATACAAGAGAGGATATTGAATTTCTGCAAGTATTTAATTTCGAATGAAAAACACATTTAAAATTCACCAATACTTATTCTTCAGTTCCTTTCTTTTCATTTAATGAGTAATAGTATAGATACTAAAGGTGGAAAAAACCTCACAAAAATCAGGAAGATTATTGAGAGTATCCGGAAGAAAGTAACTTGAATAGAAGTGAAGGTATAGAAGTATATGGAGTATAATAACTTTAGGGAAAGACTTGGTTTCACAATGTATTAAATCTAACAAAACTGTCGAGTTATAGTTTCCATTATTAAGGTATCATTGTATTGTAGAATTTGATGTCTTAATATTGTAAAACTGTAACAAAAGAGTTAACGTTTTCCTGTTTCATTACTTGTCTTTGTTAATTTTAAATTTGGCAGCTGGACAAAGAAAAGCATTGATTCTTTTCGAAAATTCGCTAAATATTTTTAATAAATATTTATATTGCATTATCTGTAAAATTATTTATCTTACAACATTTAAATTCACCTTTTTTATTTTTATTTTTTATATTTCATTTTAGAGTTCTTTATGTTCTTTATGTATCAAATGACAAATAGCAACTTTGATAATTTTTAATACGCTATTATTATTAAATAGCGCTATTTTTACGCTATTATTATTATGTAACATATGACACAGTACAAAGAGATCATCTTTGACTGGATTAATTGAGCAATTCAAGTCTCACCCAGAGACCTAAGAATTGTCCAAGTATCTTCGCAAAATATAAGCAGTTCCTAGTAATGATGTTTTTTGCAGATCTGTTATTGAAATCTCATGAAGTTCCAAGCTATTAAAGTGTTTTACAAATTCCTTAGATAAAGCACCGAGGGCACCGATAACTATAGGTGTTACAGTGGCACGTTTGTTCCACAAACGAGAAATTTCAATTGTCAGATCCCTATATTTTGTGATCTTTTCCAGTTCTTTCTCAACAATTCGTGCATCTCCAGGTATTGCCACATCTATTAGAAAAACATCTTTCCTCTCTACAATTGTTATATCTGGAGTGTTGTGTTCCAAATGACGGTCGGTTTGAATTCTGAAGTCCCAGAGATTTTGGCCTCATCATTTTCTAGCACCTTTTCAATAGAATGTTCCCATCAGTTTTGGAAACTGGGAATTGATATTTTTTGCATAAATTCCAGTGAATAATCCTGGCTACTCTATCATGGCGTCTTTTGTACTCAGTTATTATTATTATTATTATTAATTGATGGACAAACTAAATGACTTCATCAAGCATTGCTAGAAAAACCAAAACAAATATAGTAATATTTAACAATTTTTAAAATTTACTGCAGTGCTACGTGGAGTTGAGCCTTTACGGGCTGCACAAGACCGTAAAGGCTGGAGACATGATGCTGCGAACCAATCTACGGATTGATCTACCATGATGATGATGAAAATTTACTATCGGTAAAAAAGACTTAAAATTTAAGCTCAATAAATTTGTAATTAGATATCCATTGTTTTACAGATTTCCTCTTTCTCTCTTAACTATATCCAAACAATAACTTAAGCACAACGGAGTCGCCCCTCCCTTATAATATAACGTTAATGCAATAGCGCACCTATAGTCAAGTCTGTGACTATCGATGGACTTGGGAGGTTTCATATTTGTCTATCCTTCTCATTTCGAAGTGGACTATCAGCACATGTTTATCCTACTGTGAATCTTGGGTAGGACGAAAGTTTTATTTACAGACGAAAGTGATTGCTTACAGTCTAGCAATCGTATCACGCCTACTGATAGCAAATTGATTTCAAACCAGTGGGAAATAGTTACAGTCCGTCAGTTAAGAATCAAATCAGATTACTTCGGAAGAACCTGGATAAGAAAACTATAAAAAGTTAAAGTGTCCCTCTACAGGCCTGGACAGGCCTTTGGGGCGCGGGAGGTCAGGCTCCCAGCGTTTCGTGACCAACGGGACGAAGTTGAGGTCGGGTGGTCAGCCCGACGCCCGTCCGACTTTAACTCCCGGGAAAGAAATCCACAGAGGGCTGGGTAGACCCTAGGACCCGTTTGGAGGTGAAAGGAATAAGAAAACTATAGTCCATGGAAAACGGAGTCGGTTTACCTCGGAACAGATCAGCGCAAAGCTACACATAAAGCAGCCCAACTGCATTGAACTATACGTTATAATGGTCTACAGACTATTGGTAAACCTTATATGATCAGATGATTCCCATTTACATCGGTATTCAGGCGGTGAGCGCATCTAAGGAGAAACGAAGCCTCCCATCATTTGTGATATTTCGAGGAGAACTATTAACTAAGGAATTGATCTGTCTACACTAAAGTCCCCGCGCTGAATAAAGATCCTCCCTGAATGCAACGCAGCTTATAGATTGAGCTTTCCTGGCCGACCGCTAACATTGAAAGAGAAGAGGTCGCTTCTCTTCTGTTTCAATGTTAGCGGTCGCCCAGGAAAGGACAATCTATAACCTGCTTTGCATTCTGGGAGATCTTTATTCAGCGCGGGGACTTTACGAAGGTTCATGTGTATTGGTTCTAGGCAACCAGATAGTGTAACCTGTTGTGCGTCATTCGAAGGACGAATATAACGTCGAAACCTGGATGTTATATCAACTGCAGTGCTAACTTTTTATAATTGAGAGTGAAAACAATGGCTCCTTCGGCTAAACGCAAGTTCACCAGATTTAAATTAATCCATAAATTGAAGTAACTGTTGACGACACTGAAACAACATCGACATAATGTAGCTGAATTATGACTGTTGTTGTTCGAAGAACGGACTAGAGTTGATGTCATAACATCCAACCACTGGTGAAGTCTGTACCTAATTTTATTTATATTACTGTGGTAATTCATTGGAATGTTTTATGAAAACTGCATTGTGACTGTTTTTTTTATCCACTCAGCTTATGTGCTATTTCAAATAAAGAAAAAAATCTTAAGTTATAGAGTTTCGAGCACTTATCCAAAAAATGTCTTTTCCTCCAAAGCTGCTGGTTAAATTAAATGTTGAGAGGGGTATCAGGCAGCGTCGACACAAGCTCCACCAAAGGAAGCTGCGATCTTGTTCTCGCGGCTTCTGTTGTTTTAACAAGTCTCCAAGTCGTTCCATGTGTTATCAATGTTTTACTCTGTTTTTGTGATTAATTTATTAAATTTCAACAATGACAATCGAAGCTTAGTGCTAATGAAAATGTTTCATCAAGCGCTACTCAGCAAAAAACGCGTTGTGATGAGTTTAATGGATAAGATTCGTATGCTTGACGTGCTTAAATTCTGAAAATTCGGTATCTTGGTAGCGAAAGAGTTAGTGAAAAGGGTCCGCGAAACCTAATCCCATATTTCCCATAGGACCAATGCTTCAATATCAGCGGTTTCCATTACTTTTCTGGCTTTTCGAGGAACATAACTTCGCGATTAATAAGAATTGGATGTGTTCATATTTATTCAGAATAAACCTAGCAACCAAGACGGGATTAAGCAATGACAAGACCCCTGCACTAATGTATTCAAAATCTTCAAGGAAATGCCAGAAGAAGTCTTTAAAGCATGAGTTTTCTTCTGTCGTAATATTGAAATAGTATAAACTCAGTATGTACTAACTAAGTAATTATGTTAGAAGTGACTCATTGTAAAAAGTAAATATTAATGGTAGAGAACCATTGTTTTTCCCATATCAAAAAAAAGTCTTATGTTTGTTGATGTATTGGCAGCTATGAAAAGATACGGAACTTATAATTACAAAACAGATTATGGCGTTGATTTGACCAATGTATCTTTCTATATTGTAGAGTCGTTTCGTCCAGGTGACATTATCACACTAAGTGTTAATGGAAACTTGATAAATGATTTTTTTTCCTAATTTACATTACAAGCAAATTATCAATTGACAATAAAACTGAAATCCTTTTACTTGCTGTACCATGCGATCAACAAAAATTTCCAACAAGCAATCAAAGAATTCGTTATCATTATGATTTGTCGTTGTCATAACAGCATTTGCTAAATTTTTGTTTTATCATTTACTCAAAGCAGTAGAATATGCAGAGAACATTTGTAACTGATCAAGAGAATTAAAAATCTTTGAATGTCTTCTTTCTTCTTTTTTTAACTTGTTCTCGTTCATTTCTCAACTTATTCTCGGAAACTTCAAAAAAAGCTATGATCTAGAACAAACTTATGTAAAAAAACATGGATGAATCAAATTTTCCATATTAATATATATATTCCATATTTAAATACTAGTCTATGCATTTGTCTCTGCCCCTTACTCTCGTTCTCCCAAACAGTACATCGTAGTTGTAAGGCAATAAAATATATCGGAGGAAATGCTTATTGTTTTTTTCATATTATATATATATGTAGATATATTAACAGAATCGTCTTCAAGAAACAATCGTGGAAAAATCTTTTCTTTTTCTTTTCCTCTTCAAAATTAAACAGAGTGAGGAAAAAATTGTATCAGATTAATGTGAAAACTAAGGGAAATTTTTAAAGGTTCGGAAGGATCACAATAACTATTTCGATTAATAGAAATCTATTCTGTATGATTATTATTAGTAGTAGTAGCAATAATAGTAGTAGTATTTATATCGGCAATGTTAATCACTGTTTAATGCAATTCCATTATTTAGTGATGACAAAGGAATAACACTTCCTATATTGGATTTAATACAAAGTCTTTTTTTTTTTTTATCCCATTACAAGTGAATATTTAGAGATTTTAGACAATTTCCAATATTTTCAACTGTACGAACGATTACAAATTGATAATTACTTCGAAGGGGTTTCCATTTGCAACGTTCCTCAGAGTCATCTTCATAGTAGAAGTAAGAATATTACAATAAACTAATTTGTCGTTTTAACACTCAAAGTTTGTTTTATAATTGGTCAAAATCTTTTTACATTTTTTTAAAAATTTTGTTCATTGTTCCTGTGATGTATATATAGGTATATTTTTTACTCTTATTACTGAAGTATTTTATGAAGGTAAAATTAATTTACCTGTATAATTAATATAGGAATTCAATACATCTCGAAAATATCTTAACTGTATAAATATAAGAGTAGTTTCGTACCTTCTCTTACAAACTAGTGGAAGTATTAAATAGCAGATGGTTATCATTTTCCATTTTCTCTCAAAAATCTTCTCCACGAAGCGACTTTATTTAACGATGAAACCGAAAGTAATATTTTAAGTAATATTATTAACTTCTTATTTTATGTAATAAACAAAATTCTAATATCTAAAAATAATCTAAAAGAAACAGATTAGAATTTAGGAAAGGTAATTCTGAAAATTTTATTTTCCATTTGTGTTTAATAAATTGAATATAGTTATTAACGGTACAAGTGGTAAGCTCTCAAGACTTCATTATCAGAATGTCCAAGAATTTCATTTTCGTAGCAAAAGAATAGATTAATAAATTCCAAACTTTATTTTGGTTCATACTCTTAATAACTTTTCCCATTAATAAAAGTTATCCAAACATTATACAATATTTTTCATTTGCGTTAGTTCGAGTTCTCCTCGCTTCGTTGCAATGGCGCTGTAATCGAATGAACAAGTACCGGTCAATAATCTAAGTGTAAAGCTTATTACAGAAAGGCGAATAAACGTTTATTCTTTTCTAGACTTTTAAAGTTAGGGATATATTATTATCAGACTATTGAAAAACTAAATAGAAATGTAAAGTCAGTGATAAATGTAAACAAATAAAATTCAGCTTTCTATTTCAAATCCTATTCTATTTCAATTTTCATAACTTAAAATTCAATATCTCTTAAAAGAGTCGAAGTTTTATATATATAAAATCTTTTAAACAATCATTTACTATTTTTTAAGGTTCGATTTCGTTTTTTTTTTTTTTTTTTTTTTTTTTTTTTGGAGGAACTCATTTCAATAAATTTTCCATGCTCTGTTCTTCATTTTTAAAGATCTATCAGGTCAGAAATAAACGTGAAACAAAAAATAAAAAAAAGTATTATAGAAGAGAAGCTTCCGGAATCTTGACGAATCGCGCCCTATTTCAGTTGCACCATATTTCATTCACGCTAGGTTTAGAATCGCTTTGCATCGCTACAACGGTGATCACATGGATTCAATGCTCAGGTTACAGCAGAACAAAACCTTCTTGAATTCAACATACAACAACAACGATGCACTTGTTCATAAGGGTTCAGAGAGCATCGGAAACAAATACAATACCAAGATTTGTCAGAGGGTCAGGAAAAATTAGGAACATTAAGAAATCAAGAAATATGATGACCAAAAAAAATTTTCATTTAATTTCACTTAATCGCTAGCAGATAATAAAACAACGACTGTAGCTTGGGTTCAGGTTTCAACAACAAAACACTTCAACTAAGTATTTTGTTTTGAAAAATGAACTGGATATTAAAAGACATTCTTTACTCTAAAGACATTCTTAACTTTATCAACTACTTTTTTATTTTTTATTTTCAAACCTTTACGGATATTATTACGAAAATTAATTTTTAAATAATGAGTTGAAATAGTTAAAAAAAAATATAGGTATTTATAATCTATAAAATTAAATACAATACAAAATTTACAGAAAGGTAAATAAAATTTAATTAAGGAATATAAAATGTACATAAGTAAAAAAAAAAAAAAAAGGTAAAATTATATTGGTTTGTAAATAAAGAAAGATATATTATATTTATTGTTTGTTATATTTAAGTTAGGACTTGTTTTGTGGAAGACGATGCATAACGATGTCATTCTTCTAAATTTGGAAAAATGTGCAAAAGTTTTTAAGTATTTAGTTATTTTCATAAATTTAATTAAACAAAGAGTATGCTCTATCTTTTTAACAACAAAACGTTAAACATTGTTATTATAATTATAGCTATTTCAAAAATAGTGATACCCGAATATCATTAGGCTTTATTTTAAATATACATAACAGCACAGTGCCGCCCTTGTCCATATCTCTTCTTATAATGCGCATCTAAGAACGAGTTTCCCTTTGGTTTCAGTTTCGGAAACGCCGTTTTTTAATCAAGGACACTATTTTTAGTTTCATTTTTAAACGGCAATTTTTGAACGGCATCACTGATTAAAAAATATTAAATATTAAATTGTAATTGATGTAAATCTAGTCGAAGATTACAAAGTTTAACATAAATTTCATTTTGTTTTTGTTTTTGTTGTTGTTTAAAATACTATTACACTTAATACTTAATATAATGGCACTTTTATTTTATTATTTATAATAACAAATAAAATATCTGCTTACATTTTGTCACATCCAGAATTGAATTCCAAGCGTTAATAATTTTTTTTTCAAGTAAATGTTTCTTATGTAATAATATTGTTTCTCTATTCTAGATTTATTAATACTAATTATTATAATATTAATATTTCTGCTTCCTATCTTCTCCTGCCTGGCATTTTATGAGGCAATTAAACAATTCTGAACGGAAACGTTTTAATTTCAAATATTAAGTCATCTAAGATAGAATAATAGCTCTAGACAATTATTATAAAATTAATAATAAATTAAGAATTTCAAAACTTCAAGCTTTATTGATTAATAATAATAATAAAGAAAAATATCTCAGTCCTATAATATACGTTTAATACTGAAACACTTTCGTTCAGAAAAATTACGAGTTAAAATTAGCAAAATTTTTCGTTAACTTGTGAAAATTTAAATTGCAATTTTTGAAACATTTTAACCTGCCCTTTTTTTAAAAAAAAAATCTTAACCAGAAAGTAATGTAAATTAACTAATGTAAGCTAAGAACAATTTGCATCTATCACAATTAAAAATGGTTTTTTTTTGTTAATAAGTGATCACACATAAGTTAAAACCTGGAAACAAATTGTCTAGAATTATTAGGACGGGAATTAGATTTAAATCAATCTTACTATTAATAAATTAATTGTTCCAAACTTTATATATTTATATATTTTTATATTTACATATATTGATATGTTTTTCAGGCTCCAGCTGAAATCTGGCAATCTTGGGACATTGCATCCTTAGGAAAACAATGAGGACAGGTCCTAGTATATAGAAGCTTGCTGTTACATTAATCAACTACTAAATTTTCTGTGATAATAAATGTTTTCTGGTAATATAATTTTAAGCTTTATTTTATTCTGAGGAAAAAAATAAAGTTGTAGATAAGTGAAGGATTACTAAAAGAATAATTAGAATTAATTTTTTTATAAAATTCAGTATTCAAATCGAAAGTTTTCATGTAGTTTTCACTGTTATTATGATTTCGCCACAGACGTTATGATATCACGAATTTTAGGACTATTAAAAGCGTAAATTATTTCTGTGCTCTGGTGAATCATCAATTCAATCCAGAAAGCAGAAGAAAGCGGAGGAAACAGCAAAAGACAGTTCCATTGTGCCACATTATTTATAGAGTTATAAATTTGAATAACAGAATTTGTCCCTTTTTTCAAAGTATCACAGTATTTAAATATAAAAGCAATTTAAAATTTACAATTACCAGAATATATTCGTAGTGTGTTAAGTTAAACTTATATTTCCTTACATTGTAGCAATCAACTTACTGCTGATTGGACATTCTTCTAAATAAAATCATTAGAACCTAGAGTCATGAGAGCAAATGTTAAATATAGCATTAAAAATGTAAATATAATGTTGGGATTTTTATGATCCTGATCAAAGAGTGCAACTGTACAAATCATTATTTATTTATTTATTTTGCCTTTTTAATTATGTTGTTGATGGAAAATTATTTTTCTTTGAGCACCAAGACTTCGTTCAAATTAAAGATTCAAGTCCTTTGTGGTTTTATAGTTTTTGACGAGTTATTAAATCTTTTTTTGAATAACTTTTTCTCTGGTCTTAAACTGAATTCTCTGGTTTCTTGACTAACAACACTGTTTTGACAACAACATCGTACTTTATACCAATTTTTTGGCGGTTTTTTCCCCACAAACTATTAAAGTTCCTACTTTCGGCCTCAATTTAAAGCATTACAATCAGTTATGGAAATGTAATCGAACAGATTGCTGCTCATGTTCGATTCCCTACTGGAAAGAAACTGAAATAGGAATGAAATCGACCTAAGTTTATTTCAAATTTTTAATGAAATAAAGAATTTAAAAGGCTATTGTTCGTTTTAAAGAATCTAGTTCCTAGAGAAAGCTTAAGAAAAAAAAAAAATACTGTGCAGAAGGATGTCAACTTTTTTGTTTCCTATAAAGTATTTTGGAGAGTCACATCAATGCATTTTCATATAGTACGGAAACATTTATGGAATATGAATATCACTTTCAAACAAAACCAAACACAAGAAAAGCCACTCAGAAATTGGATTTTAAAAACCTGTAATATTTAACTGTTTTAAATTTCTTTTTCTCAGCATTTTCTTATATATTATTAAAGATTCTTACTGACTGCAAAACTACAATCATTACCGAAAATAACATAACACTGTTCCTCCACCTTACAAAAATTTGAAATACGATTTCATCACGGTATTTTATTTTATTTAAAATTCCATTTTTTCTTTAATTCTATAAAATATGGCATGAAGAAGCACTCAAGAATTAACATGAATGTTTACCATGGCATAAATTTAAGAATGTAGTTTTAAAATGAGCAGGTTTTCTTTAAGTAAAATCAGTCTATATTTTTGATTATTAATTGGCATTTATCGCACAGCCGATTTCACGACAATATTTCGAAACTAAGAGTAAAACAGATGTAATAACGCTTTAGAGAAAATATCATTGAAAGTTGAAAATTTTACCACTAGATGGCAGAACGTACTAAGGAAAATTCTTGAATGAAATCTTTCTGATGGAATTTAATGAAATAGGATAGAAATAATAAATAGTTAAATATAATTATAATAACAAATAGTTTTATATATACTGACTATTTTGAAACTACTGAGAGATAATTACATATAATAATTATACATTTATTAAATATCTAAATTTTATTTATAAACTGTAGGCTAATATTTTTATTTTCCGTACAGCACTATAATAAACTTACAATATTTTTTATAAAGGAACTTTTTTGTAATTTTTTTCCTAGGAAAGTTTCTTTTCTTTTTTTAAAATCTAGATACATTTTCATTTAAGTGTATTTAAAAATAAAATTCAATTATTATATTCATCATTAATTGTTTTGCCAAAATATCTAATATTCGGGGTTTTTTTTTGTTTATTTGTTTGTTTTTATTATTATTATTATTATTATTATTATTATTATTATTATTATTATTATTATTTTCATTTTCTATTTTAATTTACTCGATCTAAGTTTCAGCGAAAAAAAAACAGTATTACGATTTTACTTTAATAATATAAAAACTATTTCATTCTAGACTAAAATCTTGTTCAATAAGAAGACAAAACGAAATGTATCTCATTAATCAGGGGCATGAACTGCATCACTGTGTGTTTCCGTAGCTGTATTTCACTATATTACAGCGCTTCAAATGGAACAAAATGAAGATTGTTCCAAATAACTATATCGTCGAAATCTCAATTTCAAAAGAACGTTTTATCTTAGGGGAAAAAGAAAAAAAAAAGTTCTACGTGAATTTAAGTTAGATATATTTAACACAGTTTTATTCTCTCTTTTTTATATGAAAAGGTTGAAAGATTTTTCAGGATTTTAGTTCTCGACTAGGTTCTTCAGCCAAAAGACGTTCCCCGCAAGGAACGAAACATATCTACTGAACAATTTATAAGTAAGAAAAATGTTTTCTTAATAAAAAAGAGAGAAAAAAAAACTATTCGATATAAATAACAAGCAAATTACAATTGAAAATTTTATAACTCGGTATCAAGAAATTTAAAAGAAGATTGTGAAGTAAATAAGCAATTATTTAAAATTTGTATTTCATCTTCAAAATTTTAATTATTACATCTTAAAAATGATAAAAAGCTTATTGTAGATAACAAATTTAACGTGGATAAATCATAGTAACATCACAATAACAACATGAATAAGGATTCACTCAACTGTTTTTAGCCCATCTTTGATACTGGGAATCCAAGACAGACTGTTTCTATTTTCATAACCGTCATCAGTTGGATTCGCCCAGTATCTACAGCTCAGTGAACTCAGAAGACATATAAACAGAACATAAGTCAACAAAATAAACGCCCTCTATATTAAAAAACAAATATAAATTAAGAATAAAAAGGTTTATTGCAAATTGTTCTTATTAAGAGAATTTTCTCAAGACATTTGCTTTATCATCATCTATGGATAGAGAGATTACAAACATTTTTATAAACTGAAAAGCATGAAAACAAAGTTTATTCAGTAACAAACTCGAAAATCTTTTAAATAGGTCTGTGTCTTTGTTAGCTCTTTTTTTTAAGTTTTGAAAAATAAATATTATTATACTACGACATCTTTCATTTTTCCTGATTTTCTGAAATATTTATCTTTGTTCCTAATTAAGCTTTAATTAGTTTTGTAGTTCTTTTTAACTTTTAAGTCATCTGGATATTAGTGACCATCTTTCATTTGATGTAGAATTTTCAGAGGAAAAAAATAAGCTTTTGGGGTCTGATCCTGATTTGTCATGGATTGACCGACAAGTCGTATCCAGCCATCCTTTGAAAGAGTTGGTTCTATTGGCTCCTATTTCAGAAATAGTTCTTGAAACAGGTCAAAAGCGCCGCTCTTTGCAGGAATAGAGGTGCATATGGCAACCACATAAACAGTCGCCACCGACTGAGTCTCATTGACAGCCGGTGCCTCGGGGGCCTACATCCAGCTGCGCGGAAACACTTTATGGAAGCTGATATGGAGCAATTAACGCTGTTTCACATGAAAGGATTGTCAAATAAATAAAACCATCTTATGCTAGCCATTCGAAACGGAAAAACCACTACTAAGAAATACAACGGACCACATCCCGTTAGGTCAGAGTTTTCCTTTTTTTTTATCCTCTTAATATGCGCTGTTCTTCTAAATTTCAAAAAACCTGACTGGAAACTTTCCCTTACCAATTTCATTAAAACTTTGTTGGTTCAGAGGTCATATCAGTCAAAAACCTTTGAACTAAGAATAAGGAATGGTTCAACAAACAAATAAATCCAATTAAGAGAATGAGATTCTTCTCCTCAATCAATATTATTTTCTTTCATATGTATTTTGAACTTTCAACTGAAAAACTATTAGTTTTGCTGAACAAAGTCACGTGACAAAGAGCGAGGCAGAAGTCATCTATAGTGTAAGTTATGTAAGGTTCACGATTAAATTCTGATATTGTGAAATTCACGTACAATGCAGACATTGGCAGCCTGAAGTTTTCTTCCATTTCATCCACCCTCATTAGACATTAAACAGTAATCCAGATTGTAATTTTCTTTTATGTACCGGGTAATCCGAAAGAAACTCAAGCACAAAGTTGATTTTACATTAAAGAGGAAATCGCGAGATTTCAAAAACGTTACGTATTATGTAGATATTTATACAGTAACTATAGATGTATTGATTAGACGTAAATCCTCGCCATCCGCTAATTCCGATCCCGCGGATTCGCTTATTCGCGTCTATAAAAGTAACCCATTTTGCAACCCACGTAGAAAAGAAAAAAATCTGAAGGGTCTTTCGCGCAGCGTTGACACGAGCTGCGATCTTTAACATTCCACGTGTTCACATAAAATAATTTTACAAAATATGTACTTGAAAATGGGAAGTATTCTTTACAAAAATGGAACGAAAAGACGAGTTTATAGTAATGAGTAACGAAAATGTACAGTGAACAGAGTCCATGGGAACCTAACCTCATTTTTCCACCAACTTCTCAATTTGACGCTCCTAAAAATTTAGCAGTAGTTCATTTGACCGCCCTATCCAAAATAAAACCAAAATAAAAAATACAAAGATAGAGGACTACACTACACAACCAAAAAAAAAAAACCAAACAAACAAACAACAAAAAAACCCAGCTTCATCTCGTGTTGAGAAAATTCTGCTTTTCTGTGTGACTTCTCCCTAAAAGATCGACCCCTAGAAAAACCCTGCACAGACTCACAATAACACCAGCCCTCAACTCAGGAAGTTTCACTTCCTTCTCAATATATTTCTTAAGACTTGAAAAAAAAAAAACACAACCTATTTTGAATAAACAAGAAACACTTGGGAAATGTTCAAAAATAAATTTCAGATTTATCTTGGTTTTCTTTGTTGTCAGAACTACAATAAATTTGCCAAAATTTTATTGCAAGATATTGGAAAGCGATGTTAACATATAAACATTCTGTTTTATAATTGAGATGGGACCTAGTTCTCAGAATTTCTATACCGGTACTTAACAGTATACTATTTCTTTCATTGACCATTGCAGTGAAATAGTGTACATCAATAACTCATCTGCTTTGGAGAGGCTGATCAGATATTTTTTGAGATATAAATTTTTACATCTAAACAATTAACAGTTAAAAAAAAAAGACCAATGGCGACATCTACTGGCCATTACTGATATTAGAAGCAATGATTGATTGAAAGGACCGAATTAGATGGAACTGGATTGAATGAGGTTAATTGAATTTAAAATCATTTTATTACGCTACAACATTTTGCGATTATGTGTTGTTATTATTATTGATAATATATAATATTTAATATCATAACTGCTTAACACATTTTAAATAAATTACTAGATGTAAGTATATTATTAGTTCTAAAATTATAATTTAGTATTTTAATACGGATAAAAATCTTTAAAGATTATGAAAATACTAATATTAATAATAAAATTAATTACAATTAATTTTTAAATGTTTACTTTTCTATGCTTATTACAATTAATTTTATGCTTATTTTTTGGCGACCCCGCAGAGAGGAGTGCTTATGATTCCCATGTCTGTATATGCAACACCCTCCACAGTCCAAACCGCGAGTCGGAGTCTCAAGAGTCATATCTCGTTGCACTCCCCATGGCCTGGAAGATTGGGAAAAAATATGATTTCCGGTCCAGGCCACTTCCGGTTTTATTGACCGGTTCAGGAAAGTAGTAGTATTTGGACAAAATTGGGATCTATCTACACTGAATCAACTATGATGAGAACCAATAGAATACACTCGACTCAATGTGACCAGTTTCAGATAATCATTAGCCACTAACTCGGAATCCCTCGATGGTGTACAATAAAAATAAAATAAATGATATACTAAATGATCTCAATGCGGGCATCGCTTGAAATTGCACTTGACTCTTGAATTACAATGGCTTGAATTTTGCATGCCAATTGATAGCGGAATAACAGAACGCAAGCGTTTAATAGATTACAAAATGAATGGAGTAGCTTGGTTTTGTGTTAACTACAAAACTATGAATGGACTTGTTTTAGATACAATGGTTAAAATTTAGCGGATGAGCAACTGTTGTAATTCCCTATTTACTGTTTCAAATTCGCGGCCTTAGGTTGAGATCCGTTGAATGAATCTTGAAGCAATTGAGGAACGACGCGAATAGCTTCAAAAACAATGTTTTCACAGCTGTTTAAACTGCGATCATTTTGTCTGCATAGCGGTTCTTCACTAAAACAAAGGGCACAGTAGTGTATACACTGAACTGACATTAAACAAATGAGCCGGTTCCACAATTCCAGGCCAATTCGCTGCGCAGTGAAATTTTCCCAGTGCTTGCTTTCGAGAAATTGCTTCCTAATAATTTTTTTGTGCCTTTCTTCTGGAAGGTTATCCTTCTAACCTTTCCCATTGATTCTCAGAAACGGTTTCCAGATGTTGCAGGCTTTTCTCTTCTATCTTTATTTTCATTCTAACTAATCTTGCCTCTTTTTGGGAATAGTATTCTTTATGCTAACAGTTCTTGTTGACATGAAGCATTTCAAATTCGATCTCGGCTGATAAGTCGCATTCAACGCAATCACGGTCAAATTTTCAATGAAGAAGAATTATCGGTTCCATCTTTTCCAACTACAGACGCTCCCCGACTGACGTAGGTGGATCGTTCCACAATACCATGCGTAGGAATATAACTTATTCTAGTATGTCGGCCGCGCGGTTGGCTATGTCGCTAAGATACTGGCCTCTCACCTCTGAGTCCCGGGTTCGGTTCTCATGTGGGTTTCGTTGATGGTGGCGATCCGCGCTGGGCAGGTTTTCCCGGGGTTCTCCCATTTTCCCTGCATATCTCACACCATCCTTTCTTTCTCTCAGTCTTTCTCTCCGTCTGTCCTTCTTTCCGTGGGATAGTAAAAAAGATCTTTCAGGTCGACGTGCTCGGCAGTCATGCCACCCACTTTCAATTAATCTAATCTAATCTATTCTAGTATGTCACAAAGAAGAAACAATAAAATAGTTACATTAAAGCAAATATTAACTTACGAGATGGCTGGCCTTTTGTCTTTCCATTAGCCATTGTTAATAAGTTGCACAAACACGAAGCAATTTTGAATTTCTACGAATTTTCGACGTAACTCCGGATCTATAGCAGGTCGGAGACCGTCTGTATATATATTTTTTATCTCCACATTTTGTATTATCTCCACATTTCTAATATTCTAAACCCACCGTAATAAAGCTAGCAAAGAAATCATTTGAATTTCCATAATATTGATAATGCTTCTCTCAATGGACATAGCTTCCGACGGAGCAACGCTTCTCAATGCCACGTATTTTCGCATCGCAATCATGGGTTCTCATAGACGTGAAGAATTACATTTCAACATATTATATCATATTTAAAAACAAAAACGGAGATTTTATGCTCAAGTTAAAAGAGGACTGTTAATATCAAGTTAAATCAATGTCATGCTAGGTACCAACTTTTCTTGGGTTTCTGTGTTTAAAGTTTAAACCGCAGTTTCTGCTAATAGAAAAATTAATAACGCTTTTATAACAGAGCTTTATTTCATATAATAGAGTAAGTTGTCATTTGATGCCTGATTACAATGAATAAATTGTAATAGATTTTTTAATTAATACTTAATTCAAATTAGCTTTTTTTTTTTTTTTTTTTGTAATAACTAATTATTTACTTCTTGATAAAACAAAAGTACTTGAAAAAATAAAGCTTAACGTGTATAAATAAATTCAAAAATTAACTCAAAAAATGCCCAACCCTAAATAAAAATAGGTTCTTGCACCCTGAGGAATCATCTCGGGAATCTTGGACAGCTGTTTCAGCCTTAACTTTTATCACGCACTATGAGGCTATCATCAATGGCTGATGAAGTCTTATAAGGCTGAAACACCTGTCCCAGATTCCCGAGAGAATTGTTCAGCGTGCGAGAACCTATTTTTATTTGGGTTTGTGCAATTTTGAGTTAATTTTTGAAAAATAATACTTGTTTTACTAAATAAATACTGCGTATTGCTTTGTACAAAAATAAATAAAGAACGAAATAAAGAAATAAATGAACATGACTACAGTCAGATCTTAAACAGCGTCAAAATTAAAGTTGACATTAGCTTGTAGCCATCTAAACTTCGTTTCTTGGCTTTTTTTTTCACATTCCAGATTATTCCGCTAGGTGTCGTCGGTCTCAAGATTCTCTACCTTAGCTGTCCGATGTCTCTATGTATAAACACATTCATTCTTTTTTTTTTTTTTTAGCTATCATAGATTTACTTATTTCGATTAATGGAAATAAAACTATTCAAAATTAATGATGTAAATAAAATTATAAAAATGTTAAAAAATAATAATATGATCAAAAAAAAAAAAAATAGTATATATATATACACATATAAACTCAACTTTTGAAGGTATATTAAGAGGCTTTTTTTTTTTTACTTTTATTTCGAAGATCAGCTACATTTACGTAAAATCATATCCAGGTTCTAAAAAAACACTTCCCAGTAACTGAATCAATTCTCTCTTTGTCAAACGTACAATTTCGTATTCTTTTTGAATGAAGGAGCTTCTTTACAACAACGACAGGTGAAAGGTTTACTTTTTCTACGACAATGATAAATGTGGAAACATTTCTGCTGTATGTCGGCTTAGGATTACCAAAACGATTTGTTTACAACAAGAAAAATCCAGGAAAAACAAACAACTGAGGGATTTCAAGAAGTCGGGGAAAAAAAAATCTTCAAAAAAGGCGGGAAAAATCATTTAAAAAAAATACTGAAGTAATAACATTGCAAACGTTGTCAAAATGCTAAAATTGTAAAACAAGTATTATCTGAAATATGTAAGTATTGGCTTACAATTAGTTTTTATTTGTGGATTGCTTTGCTTCTAATTTCTCACGTTTTTGATTTGAATTTAGAAAGAATCTTGAAACTGCTTTGAAGTACTTTCACTTATGAGAAGCTTTACCCAATTGAAGGGGCAAGTGGATTAAGGTGTTTTGTTACAAAAATGTATTTTTGAGAAAAATCTATCCAAAGTTTTTGTTCTATAGCAAGTTTTCTGTATTAGAAATACCTTTATCCACCGGATATCTACGGATCTATGCATCCAACACTCTCCAAATGAAAATGTGTTAAAGCTGCACATAACTTTTTCATCTACAAAAAAAAACAACTCAATTTTTTACAAATTGTAACATAACACCTTCATCCACTTTCCCTTTCAATTGATACGTCATCATAAAAGTTAAAGCTAAAACTATTCAATATGGCAGAAAGGCAATTTTTTTTTTTTTCCAGCGTAACTACGGATCGCTGTTCAGTTGCCAATTGAGGGCATTTAAAAAAAAAATAAAAACTACAGGAAAGATTCCGTATTTCTTTACAAATTACACATTTCTTTCTTGAAGCTCATTGAGGATCGGCACGGGACGCGGACCAACATTTTGTGAAGCACTCATATGTCCAGCATTTTCAAGTTTTGCTTATGCTTACCATAAAATATCAGGAATGTAAATAAAAAAATAAATAAATAAATCAACTTATATAATTGGCCAAGTTCGTCTGTCTGTCTGTCTGTCTGTCCGTCCGTCACTCGATATAATTAAGCTATTAAGATAGATCCAAGGTTCTCAATGGTACCATTGAATCAAGGGTACTCAAGTTGGATAAAATATTAGTTCATTTTGTCATTCCATGTTGTTTCCATGAAATTTTAACTGAAATTCTAACAAAACATATGTTCAAAACCAAATAATTTTGTTACCACTGCACCGATTTTAATGAAATTTGGCATACTTACTCAGATTTTTACGCTGATTTTGAAACTCAAAACCATTTCTGCCGTAGAAGCTTCGTTCACAAGTTAGCGCAGTATTTAGATTATACAAAGGTGAGTTTTAAATGCCTTTCGGCGTTATGAGTCAAAAATAATAATTATTCTTTAGATAAATTAAACTTTAGATATGGTTGGTATTTCGTTTTTCTTTTTTGTATGGAAAATGATCCTTTAAATTAAACTCTCAGAACCTATATTACGGTGTACAGGTAAAAAGTATACCTAAAAAAAATAGGTCTGATAAACATTAAAAAAAAAAAAAATCAAATCATCAATCGAATCAAATATATACATATACATATAAATTGGCTAAGTTCGTCTGTTTGTCTGTCTGTCTCTAAGTCGATATAATTAAGCTATTAAGATAGATCCAACGGTTCTCAATGATACCATTGAATCAAGGGTACTCAAAATTGGATGGAAATATTAGTTCATTGTGTCATTCCATGTTGTTTCCATGAAATTTTATTCTTGGGAACTGACCTCGACAACGAAATTCTAACAAAACATACGTTCAAAACCAAATAATTTTGTTACCACTGCATCCATTTTAATGAAATGTGGCATACTTACTCAGTTGTTTACGCTGATTTCGAAACTCAAAACCATTTTTGCCATAGAAGCTTCGTTTACAAGTTAGCACAGTATTTAGATTACATTTACTTTATATTTGATAGTTGATAATAAAATGATTTTTCAGATTTTTTTATGCCTGTCGGCCGACAGACTTTGCTGCTAGTATATAAATAAATAGATAATTAAATAAATAAATAAAAGTTCAGATTTGTCTATCTGAAAAGATGGTGCTGGCAATAATTGTACACAATTATTTTATCACAGTAACAGTTACCTACTATTTGATGTCAGAAATACAAAAAACAAAAAATCACGTGATTAATAATCTACGAATACAGTTTACAAAATTCAATGTTTTAATAAATCTTGCCTGTATGTTAATCAAACATCCCTTTATTTATACGATTCAACAACCACCTCAGAGCCTTAAAAAAAAATAAAAAATAATAATATCAAATAATCTACGAAGTTTCTTTAATTAAAAAAAGAAAAAAAAAAAGTTAGAAATATTCTTAGATAGTATTTGACTGAAAGAAATGAAATAGAAAATCAATTGGATATTTTATAACTAAATATTAAATATATAAATGACGATAAATAAATAGCAATAAATATATAAATGCATAATTTTTAATGCTAAAATTCAACCATAAAGACTAAACATAACATGTTTGAACAGAAACTTCTGGTAATGATTCATTCAACACACACACAAAATTAGCTTTCAAAATGTCATAATAATAATAAAAAAAAATTGTATCAATTAATTTTACGTTTACGATTTGAGATTTTTACAGTCAAACGACTGTAAAATTTTAATTTAAAAATGTTCCAGTCATGTTTTTTATTGCTTGCTGATTCAAATTTAGATCTAAGTACACGGTCTATTTTTCTTTTAATTTTTTTTTCTGCTTTGATAACTTTTTTTTTCTGTTTTTGATAAAACTTTAAATAGCAAATTAACTACAGATTTGTGAGTTTTTAATTCCGCATTTTTCGACGAAAGGAGGTTTATCATTTTGATGTAGTTGATTGCCCTCCATGTCTGTCAACACTTCCGCTCCTCCTGTTTATAGATGGCACTTCAGTTTCAGATTTCCAAGTAAGTAGCTTAAATCTGCTTTAATTTTGACAAGATCTTCTCAACATAGGACTACAGCTTCCGTTGATCTGAACAGTAAAAAAAAACTATACATCGCTATTATTAGTGGCGTTAATGGACGAAACAAAATTATTATGGTTAAATATAATATTAAAAGAAAAAGAAATGAAAATTACTTTTCACTGGAAAAACACCCTTCGCAATAAATCGAAACTAAAACTACATTAAAGGAGCGCAAAGAAATAAACCTTTCCATTGGCCAATATAAAAAAAATAAGCAAACTGTTTCTTTTCAATAAATGAATATTATAAATGAAAAAAACATTCACAATCTACTAAACATCGAAAATTATCCATTTTATTACTAAAATTGTAATTTAATTTTATGTAACTAAAATATACGGATTTTTTTTTTAAATTAAAATTATTATCATAATCGATTTGAATATTTTTCTATGCAAGAAGCTTGCTTTCATCCATTCTTCTATGGATGTTTTCTTGGGCTATTCATATTTTTTCTAAATCAATTTAGAATTTCTATTGTCCGTTTAAGATCGTTTCTTCTTACTTTATTATCCTGTTTGATTTTAGTTTGTGGTTATTGTACTTCGTATAAAGAAGAAAGACTGCACAACCAGAAATTTAAAAATAAATTTCTACGAATTAAAAACAATAAGAACAAACATCAAAAATTTGATAACTTTACAAAAAGTTCAAACAAGTGTCATTTTGGAGATAAATGATTAAATTTGAGGGCTCTCTGGCTCCGAGATCAAGTTCGACCCTAAAATTAAAAAAATAGTGAGTATCCTGGTCCCTTCGTTATAATTCTTCTTCATCTTCTTCTTGTTTGGTCTTACAGCCCCATTTGGGCCTTAACCTCCTTCAGAGCTCTCTTCCATTTTTCTCTGTTTTCTGCCTTTTTTTTTCCATTTCTAATTCCAAATTCCTTTATATCATCCCTTACACTGTCCATCCTTCTTAATTTTGGTCTTCCTCTAGTCCTTACACCCTCTGGCTTTCCATTGTAAACTTTCTTAACTTTCATATTGTTGTTCATTCTTATCACATGTCCTAATAAGCCACTTTATTATACAAATCAAATATTCGCTGGCTACGACCTGTAAGAATTCATTGCTAAATGTTCAAATATACAAGAACTTAATCCTACTTCGCCTAATCCGTTATCTAACTGATAAATCCAAAGATAAAATAATATTTTATAATTGTACTGTATATTATCACTTATGTATACGCCCCGTCAACAATGACGGGAGAATAATGTGACGGCTTTTAGTTGAGATACAGTATTTAAGTAGAAGTTTTTTTCTGTTTAAATAATACTTTTAATTTCTTCATTCATGTCGAGAAATGTCTCTAACGACTCTTCAGTTCGTCGCTGAGGGCGAGCTTCTGCATCTAATGCTCATCTGGCCTGCGCTTGTAGTAGACTAAAAAAATGAACATTAAAATTTAAATTTTAATCTGATAAGCTAAATAGGCTAAAATTAATGAGGGTTTTTTTTTTCTCTGGTTCTTCTCTCATTGCGTCACACACACAGAGGGAGTGAAAGATATATTTAACAATAAATTGAATGTAGTCCACGTGGCCTAATGGATAAAGACGTCTGACTTCGGATCAGAAGATTACATGTTCGATTCCTGTCACGGACGTTTCATTGTATAAATTATTCCTATTTTTTAAAGGAAATTAAAATTATTTTCCAAATACAATGGAAGTGCATTAGATACAGACAGATCTGGAAAACTATATAAGAGATTTCTACATTTTTTAAAACATCTTATCTAGGTTCATGCTTTGATTGATCTCGGTGGTCAATTCTGGACCCTCTCCTCATAACCCAAGGTTTTACCAATAGGAAAAAACAAACAAACTCGTAACGGTTTAAGAAATACCACTGATATATGCAATGACACTCGGTTTGTCGATCTTGAAATTGGAAAGAATTGGTTTTCTATTCATGGGGGAAATTTTATTTCAAGCATTTCAAAAAAATTCTAAATTGGAGCCCATTTAAAAATTTGGACCCTAGAAAGGAGCCTGTACAAACATACATACAACTCCGTTTCTTTATCTCAGGAATCATCATGTAAAATATGTTAATTTTTTTGTGATACTAAATGTATAATAAACAAACGGGTAAAATTATAGCGATCGTAATTTTTCTTAAACAAAGATTATAATGTTTAAGCAATTTATTGGTACAGAAAATTTTAAGAAAACATTACAATTTGCTATTTTATAAATCATATATAGAGTATACATATATATTTTTAGAAGAAAAAGAGGACTTTCTCTTAGCAGAAATTCATAACAATCTATTTTAAATATTAAACGGTTTCAGCCGAAACCTAAAAAATGTCACGAAAATTGCTATTTGAGTGTCGTGATGACAAGGTTAGTTTTCTCGTCTTCGTTCGCGTGTTTTGCCTATTTTTTTAATAGGGAAAGTTCGGCTGCGAGTTTATTTGGGTTCGCGTGTTATTTGTAGTCTGAACGAATACAACATCTGTTGGCAATGGGCGTCTCCCGGTAACACTTCATTACCCTGATCTCAACTCGAAAAAAGAAAAGAGTCTTGGTTAATTTTAGCCTCATCTCTTCTTCCTATACGACTTCATTACGCTGTAACCATTTTCAAAGCCGGAAACAACAGCCTCCAATGCAGCCAATTCGACTTCATAAATTCAAAGGAAGGAAAAACATATTGCCAAGGTGGCTTTAGATATATCATTAATAAACATCTCATGTTACCACTTTTCTTAATGCATGATGTTTATTTATTAATTTTTTTTCAAAAAATAATGAATTATATGTGGAATGTTGTTTCTGTTTTTATATATATAATTACATACACAGGCTGTTTTTTAGCGGCCCCTAGATTATAGCTTGTTTGTAAAACATATGGAACCGCTATTGGTATTATGCTTGCTGGATGTCACACTCTGTAGTGGCCAAACGGTTAGAGATATTAGAATGAAACCTTCACCATT
>JAFIDM010003189.1:38688848-38712495 GCA_023159025.1 Thereuonema tuberculata | reverse complement strand
TGTAGTGGCCAAACGGTTAGAGATATTAGAATGAAACCTTCACCATTATGTTCAGCATCAAAAAGCAGGTGACCACGTCCAAAAAAATCAGACCTCTAGGACCACTCCCTGATCGGAAGTTGGGGGGGTCAAAAGTGGTCGCGTGCAATAAAATTGTGTTTATAAAATTGTGCATATTAGGGGGCCTTTGCATTTGACACTGTCTAAAAGCATTCATTATCTTGTTTTTAATGAAATTGATAAGCGAATAAGAAAATGGCGGGATTGAGAAATTATCTTGTTGTATCATTCAGCAGCCTTTCTTCTTTTTTTTTTCGTCCAGATTCATTGATAGTTCTACCATTAACCATAGACAGGGACAATTACTCTACACTATTTTGTCGAATAAGTCTTTGTCTACATTGCACTTGAGAAAAAGATAAGCACTGAAAAAAGAAAAAAAAAGGAAGGAAAAACATCCCCAAGGACAGCTCCGGGAATCGAATTCGAACCAAGAGTGATGCCGAGCATCTCGACGAAGGGTTCGGAACACTCGACCACGCCTAGCGGCTAAACGGACTTTCGATGTGGAAAGCTTTTACATGTTTAAATGTGGGACTTTATTTTAATGATATCTGATCTAAGAGGAAAATGGATAAAAATAATGATTTTGTTTTTGAATTTTTCCCAAACTAATAACATTTTAGCGAACTAATCTTTATCTATGTAACGCTTAGATGTCGTCTGAAGAAGACCAAGAAATATGGAAGAAATATAGCAATGATGTCACGTGCTTCTCCAGTTTTATAAATACATAAGTTGTAAAACGTTAATCAGTTATAGCTTTAAAAATTCATGCTCTATTTCAAGATTCAGCTCAGGCAATAATGTGGAATTGGATAAGGAAATGTAAAAAATATTATTAATTTCAGAACAAAATTTCGATGATTAATAAAAGAAAAATATTATTATTGAGGTTATCATTGTTTTTAAAAAATAATTATTGTTATTATTCACATTGTTATATAGCCTATTCATATTGAGAGTCTACGTGAATGGCTAGTTTTCCTATGTTAATTGTGATTCGCGATAAGACTGAATATCTTAACGGGATCATTAGAATGAAACGAACATCGAAATATATTAACGTATACGGATTTTGGTGTCTCTCTTAAATATTTAGTTTTTACCAGTTTTACGACCAGCTGTTAACTGAACTGAAAATATTTTTTTTCCCTGAACAATTTAAGATAATGATATGGTTCAATAATGTTTGCGTCATGGCATATAAAACGTTTTATACACAATGCTTCATTTGTCGTGCATTTGCTAACTGTAAGATTTAAAATTTTAATGAAACTTAAATTACATTTAAAGTTTATTCCTAGTTTATCTTCTTACAATGTTCTTACAAATATTGATTCGAAAAATTGAAGTTTTTTTTTATTATTATTATTGTTTTTTATACAGAATTTAATGAGAATTGTTTCATTACAGCAAAATTAAAGTTTACAAAGATAAATGAAGAAACAAGAGCCTTTTAAAAGGTTTATTTTTTCTTCTTGTTCTTCCAAAACAAAACAAAACAAAAAAAGTTTCCTGAAAAAAAAAAAAAATACAATAAAGACTGATCTATTGACCGTGGGGTATGTTAGCATGAAGGGTCGCCATCATAATTTCTGCAGCTAATTCCCAGTTGGAGCCAGCACTGATAGACCTGTGAATGAGGTGTACGTGGTTTACATCACTCACTCCCTCGCTTCCAACTATTAATCTTTCTGCCACAAACACCAGAATCGCCTCACCAATCATGATGGCCGAATGATAGAGAAAGAGCGGGCCTGCACCAATCCGGCAGCTGCTCTTATTAGGCAAACGAGAGGAGGTGACGGACGATGGGTTCGTAATGACTTACAGCCCCTGAAGGATGTGTGGCAGTTGCTTTTCAGAGCGATTATCAAGAGTCTAATGTGCACAAGATGACGACAACACACCAACACCGACATCCTTCCTCCAATGCCCTACAGCAAATTGGAATCATGTCAACGTCTTTTACAGAATGCAAGAATTGACTGTAGAAACAAGGCTTTTTTTTTTGCTTTTGTTTAAGGTATCAAAATCATAAGCTATTCATCGGGTGCTTTGTTTATTCTCTAAGTTTTATTCTGTAAGCGAACGATACTTCACATTAAACCTCACGCCTCAAAACAGTTCAGAAATATCGGAATGGTTTTATTCAATCCCTCAACTAATTTACAAACACAGAGGAATTGAACACTGGCCACAAGAATGTCATTCATTAAACTTAATACAGAAAGATTAAAAAAAAATAAAGACTTCGCACAACTTTTTAAAAATATTTCAAGATAATTAAAATTATGATAAAAAACATAATAAAATTTATACAATAATATTATTGAAGGCATATTTAGAAAGACTAATGGCCAAGTGCACAAAACTTCAATTAACTTTGACGGCTGCATTGTGGATGTAGCTAAAATTAGTGTGTGTGTGGGGGGGGGGGGGTGCTGCAGAAAAATTTTATCCTTTGTTTTAAAATTGTGTGAAAGGAAACAAACATGTATAAAAAGAAATTTTATCAAGTTTCTGAATAAATTTTCTTTTTTTACATGTTTGTTTCCTTTCACATAATTTTAAAACAAAGGATAAAATTTTTCTGGAGCAGCACCCCGCCCCCCACTAATTTTCGCTCCGTCCAAACTGCAGTCATCAAAGTTAACTGAAGTTTGGTGCAATTGGGCCTAAGAGTGATTTTCCAAAATATCCAGACTTAAATGTTGTCTGACTTTTGTATAATGAAGCATTATTGATACAGGGCTTTGGAGAAATATAGCTGATTGGCAATGAGGATCCACGTTCTGAAACACATTGGATTGGTACTAATGTTTACTAATCATTTATGTTTTATTTTTAATTTTTGATTATTATTTAATTAAATCGAAATTTTTTAAAGTGAAATTACTATAAATAACTTATATTAACAGAGCGAATCTAAATGAAAGGTAGAAGATGAAAAACCTAATGGAAAACATAACTACATAATCTAAAGTTAAGATATTTTCATGAATGTAAAACTGAAAGCTCTGAGGGAAAATTCCTACCAAATTGAAATGGAAGCATTTACAAGGTTTGAAGTGAAGAAAATATTAGCAAACAAGTAGTTCCTGAGGGAACTTAAAACCTAAATTTGTATTTAAAAAAAAAAAATACAGACAACATTTTAATACTATTGGTGAGAAGCAATTGTTTCGAATTCTGATGCTTTTCTTTACGAATGTTATTCAAACCTTTTCCTCCACAGGAATCCATCCGGAGAAAATTCTAAATATAAAGTTAAATCGTATCTTGTCCAAGGCTGCTTTCAAGAAGTCATTCACTGGTTCAGAAGTTTTAAAGGACAGACATATCATCACTTACTGATTTTGATAGTTTAACTTTGCTTTAGGGAAGTTGGACGAAAGTTTTTTTTTTTTATTATTATTATTATCTCAAAATTAATATTTATTATCATCATAAATTGTGGATCCGGTTTCGGAGTTGGACTGCGGACAATCAATTCATGGTTATTTCTCCTCCAGACCGATCCTACAGTTCACCCAGCCTTCTATCAAATGGTACCAGGTTTCTTACTCCTTGTTAAAGGCGAGCGGTCGTCGGACTGACCATCTCACCTCAACTAGTGCCGTTGGTCGAGAATCGTTGAGAGCCTAAACCTCCCGCGCACCCACACCTTGACCTTTTGTTATCTTAAAATTACCACTAATATATGTAGAGATGTTTGGAATTATTATAAAGAAACCCAAAGATGACTTCTCGTGTACCTTACATTTGAATAACACTTATGTATTGGAGCAAAACTTCTTAATTGACGTGTGAATAATCCGATTTTAAACCAGTAAAAAGCATGATCGGAAAGCGCTTGGCCTGTTGTGTCTTGGAATAACTGAGATGCAACCCATTACAGAAATGGCTCTTAACCTTTTCTTTTTGTTTATTTTTCATGAAAATTTCTGATATGGATTTAACTTCGCTTTCAAGTTAAATCCATATTAGAAATTTCAACTTGCAAGTTGTAATTGGATTCCAGAATAATCTATTTCGTAAATCAAACTACAGCAATTAGAATAATATGACTTCGAATTGAGTTAAGACCAACAGATATTAATCGACATTGTACAGAGTACTTTAATTTGTGATTGATTAACAAAGAATCATTGTAAAGAATTTCTAGTCGGCAAATCTTAACATATAAAAGTAGATGGACCTTCATCTTAAAATATTACATGTATATATAGCATAGCAGTGTTAGGAATTTCATAAAAAGCCGCTGCAACCGTTAACTAATTATTGACGTTTCCTCTAATCTATTTAGAAATAAATCCCCCCTTTTTTTTTTTTTTTTCCTTTTTTTTATTTTTTAAAATCCGTTTTCTTTTTCAGAGCCGAGATCTGAAGCCGCTTATCTGATGCCAACATCTGGTATCCATAGCAACCGTGAGGAGCTGTTGGACCCTAATCAAGACCTCATTAGCACGCTGTAAACTAAGGACTCTTAGACAACTTAAGTGCGCATGGGCCAAATGGCAACCAGCGCCACAATACGACACTTTCTGTCAAATTTCGGTCAGTTGTGTTGATAAATCGGGCTTCGTTTGCACATGGGGGTGTCTGTTTCTTCTGAGACGCCTAATCGACAGCTGGCAACAGGGGTTTTCCTTAACAAAAACATAGATTTCATCGGACAGGAAGACCAGTGCTGCCATCTGTCGTCACTCTGAAATTCTATCCTTTACAACAATATACTGAGGATGCCTCTGGGCAGAGTTCCCCGTTCCCAAAAACCAATATTTTACTTAACATCCGCTTGGTTGAACTAGTCTTATTAAACCAGCTACAAAATTATAAAATTAATTATGTGTTTTATTTCTTTTATTTTTCTGTGGAAATTGGCCCAAACTATGTTTAAAACATCAAATAATTTCTGGAAATATTAGAATTAAGAAGTAAGAGCAATAACATTGTACCTTATATGTCTTTACATCTATTAGTGCTTATTCCTTATTCCTGATCATTCCTTACAATTTAGAAGAAAACACTGCATTAACTTAATCAATATTCCACTGATCTACTATGTAACACTTCATATGTGCTAGTTTAGTCGAACTATTTACAGTTTGATATTAATAGATCATATGGCCACTTTACTATAACAGTTGAAAGCCTATGTTCATATAGACAATATTATCAAAAGTTCATATTTTAGAATTTTAATCCTACTTTAGAGAGACGTAATTGGTGCAAACACATTTTGAAAAACATTGGTGGGACAGCCATTTTACGGGTCAAGGACTACCTTGGCCCTTACGAAGCTCAAGCAAAAATGCATAGAGTCGTCCGTTTACAAACACAGTTACACTGAGCAAGTTTAATTAGGTTCTTAAATATCTGCTTTGAAATTCAGAGTTATTCTGTTTAGAGGCTTGTGGGCGGAGAAACTGAAGCATTTTGTCCAAAATTAAAAAAAAAAAGAAAGTATGGAGAAAATTAACAATGATTGCATTAGTATTTGATAAAGGTGTGCCTTGTTAAAAAATACCATCTATTCCCATTCACACATTTTTATTTTGTAGATTCTTTTTTCCGTAGATACTTTGTGTTGGCACAGAGAGCTATAAAAAATATTATTATTATCATCATCATTATTATAAAACTTGTTGTTCAAACAGACAACATTTGTAAGTCATATAAGCATGGGCGCCCGCTCATGAATTTTTTTTTTCTCAAGAGTACTAGAAGATAGAAGACTGGTAATTTTTTTATAAATAATTACTTTAGTTTTACGTACATTTATTTTATATAATTTCACAATGTAAAATATAATTTTTACGATTTTTTTACTCTGCCAATATATTTTGCCCCCCTTCCCCTAGAAAAAAAAAAAAGAAATCTGTGGGCGCTCACGAAGTGAAGCTCTTTGCTTCAAAAACAAAATTTATTTATTATTAAGTAATTATTCTAAAAAAAAATCGGAAAAAAACTTCAATTAGTCTTTATGCTTCTAATTTTTTTTTGCACTCGCTGTGTAGTTGAGATTTTTATTTCCCCTTCCAAGTATTCATTTTGATGACTGTTTAAGAAGGGAAATACTATTAACTGTAATTACTTCGTTTCTCTTGTTTTTTTATATAATTTCTAATCATCGCTAAAAAAAATATAATAATAATGGAAAATGAACACAAATAGTGCTTCTGAAGGAACAGAATTATTAAAAAAAAAAAATCAGCAAATAACCCAATAAATATCAGCAATAAAAAAAATAAAAAATACAAGATTCAAAAATATTACAGCCTCCAATTCTAGCCCTAATCTTCCAGCCCAAAATTCCAAGAAACCTACACAGCCCTGAATTCTTAATAAAGTTAAATAGTTGAAGAGCCATAATCACAGCAGTGGTGTCGTTTCTTCTATAATAACTGTCGGAGCAACTAATAATGATGTCCAATATTTTTATACTGCTATTGTTTTTCCTCATGCACAAAAAAAGCGTGGAATGTCAGAGGATTCTTTTATGAACTTAATTCAGGTTCTCTACTTTTCTTAAGGTGGTCAGCTGGAGACGATACAAAAAAAAAAGACAATTATCAAATTATAAAAAGTAACGGTTTCCTATTTCAGTAGCAGTAGCTTCAGGAAATTTTTTTTCTCTTTTTTTTTTTTTAATGAATCTTCTATTTTTTTTTTCCCTTTAGTCGTTCTTAAAATGAACTCATGATACTTAATTCGTGGAATTAGATCTGTGTTTATCGGTGGCTCAGTGTAAATCATCGCTTGGTGACTGATCATAAAAATCCACTGTCCCCGAACAGAGAGAATTGGCGACGTTTGATAAACAGGTGCAAAAGAAGCTCATTAGAAACGCATAAGAAGCCAAATCCTCAACCTTGTCTTATAAAAAGGTCACTCGGGGCATAAACAAGAGATTTGTAGATTTCTTAAATTACGACATTAAACATCAGGGACTACAAACGACTTTGTTTTACTTGAATTAGTAATAAAACTTACAACAATTTTTATGACATTTAAAAAAAAAAAAAAAAGCTAAGAAAGAGGAAGGTCACTTCATCAGACGGTGATAAACGGATATTCTTTTGCTACCCGATTTACGATACTTAAAAAGTCTAGTTAAAATAAAGAAAAAATACTGTTAAGTTCGCATTCTATCTGTCGAACGATGACAGAAAAGAGAGAAGGAGTAAAAGTTTGCTCGTAATGTCTGTTAACTCTTGAAATATTTAACCAAAGCATACTGATCATTTGGTACACGTAGTGATTTAGTTTACTGCAAATTTCTTTTTACTTTGCAAAATATATAGCATTAAAAAAGGTTTTTAATTACTCTTTCAACAATGCGTGTTGATGCTATAAGATTAAAAAAAAAAAAAACCTCACGAAAACAATTCATAAAGGAAAAAGGCGTGTACATATTTTAAATTACAATCTACCTTCAAAATTTTTCCATTTACTGATTAAAAATTATCAAGGAAAAAAAAAATAGTTAAGAAATCAAATAACTTTATACAACGAAGCATGAATGGACGACAATAGAAATTGAGTGTTTGTCTTCAACGCAAGTTAATATTATAGGAATTGTTATGTTCATATGCAAATTTCCCCACAATGATATATACAATTGGTTTTTTCTCATAAAAGACAGATCGACTCTTGTCCGTAAATAGGCATGTCAAGTTTCAAAAAGATGCATTCATAAGCTCCAATGTTATTTATAGGGAGCAAACAATGAAGCTCATAGAATCAGTAGATAATGATTCAATGTTTGCTTCGAATGGGAATTTCTAGGGGTATTTTTGTCATCTTCACATGCAAATATCTTGGCAGAGTCCCACGCGGAATAATTTTTAAATATCGATCAATTCTTTTCCGTAATTATATATGTATGACAAGCCTCGAAGAAAATACATTCTGCAGCTCAAATTTAACGATAAGGACGCACATACAGACACATATACACCCATACTGATGTCGTTGAACTTCATTTTCATTTGAAAAGATGGGTAAAAAATACCATATGGAAGTTTTAAAAAGATGCTACGATTTTTCAATTAAGTAGCTTTCAGTCCTGCTTTGTCTTCCATATTTTCGGGTCTTCTGTGGCTTTAAAAGTTAAGAAAGTTAATTCCTTATTACGTTTTAATTTTTAAGTATCATATCTGTGACATCAAGTTTTTAAAAACGATTAATCATAAATGTATAAAACACAGTGCATGGCTAGAAAACTGCAAATGTTAAGCTTAGTAAGAATTCATGCTCAGATGTTCCATCAACATAAGTCGGAAATGATCGATTTCGTAGCTAAAATTGTTTCCAAGAAAAAAAAAAAAAAATATTCCGTTGACTTTCTTTAAGGGGGAAAAAAAAAGAGAAAGAGAAAAAAAGGGAGTTTTTGTTTCTGTAACGGAGAAGACCACCAGGTTGTCAACGTGGGAGTCATCTGTCACCAAAGCGTCTCTGGCGGCATACAACAAAAATGCAAAGATCAAAATAGAATCATCATTGACGAAATGCAGCCACAAGTCAACTCAAAAGATCAAATCATCCAAAATAAATAGTGGAAAAAAAAATGATCAATATCTGCTTGGAACGCCCTTACTATTTACGTGGGGCGAACATTTACTTATTGAAATATGTAACAAATACATCAAGTTTAAAAATAATAATAAAAAAGTTGTTGGAGCATTTAGAAGTTTCTTTTACATAGTTCATAAGATCATCATTTTATCGGGCGCTTACAGAGATTTATTTTCTCTAAATTTACAAATTTACTTTGCTTCACCACGAAAGTCAAATACTAGAATATACTGTATCTTCAAAATACATTTAATATTAAATGTTAAGATTTACGGATTGAAAGATCTTATGAATTGGGTTAATATTTTTTGACTAATATTTTATTCATTACGAAATCAAAATTAATAAAGAAACTTATTATTATTATTATTATTATTATTTTTGTATGTTTCAAACCTTGGGTTTCCCCAGCAAAAACAATATGGCGGGTCAAGGACCAAAGCACATATTGCCAAGTATAAAGATGTGTGCAAGAATGATTAGGGATGTGTGGTTGTGTCCATAAATTTCCTAACTATGCGTGTTGTGTTGAGTACTACAGCCTTCTGCAGTTGTGCATAAATGTTTTTGTGAAGTCCTAGTGTGCTGAGGCTGTAATGCAATGTGTGAGGCACCAGACCAGTGGCGGACAGGACGATAGGTACAACACGTACTCTGTCCTGCCTCCACTGCTTCTGGAGCTCGTGTGCTAGGTCTGTATATTTACTGATCTTGTCTGCGTGAGTTTTCTGCATGTTCTTGCTGATAGGCACTGCAATATCAATGAGATAGGTCTGTTTGTTGACCTTATCAACAAGTGTGATGTCAGGTTATTATTATTATTATTATTATAGGCCCCGTGTACAGATTGATCGATATAGATGTTTCAAGAAGAGATATTTGAGATGGATGTTAGATGAAGTAGAGTTCGGGGACCTACAGTCTGTCTCTCTGTCTGTCTGATTTCGTTCGGTGTTTAACCTCTGTCTCTCTTGTGTCTCTTCCGTTGTCTCCTTAGCTCTTGACTGTCTTTTACGTTCGGCTTCATTCTTTCGATCAAAATCTGTCTGTTGTGCTCTTTTCAATCGTTTCCTCTTAATATCTTTCACAATATCGTTTATAATATGTGATATATGAAAATATACAAACAATAAGTGCTCTAATAACAACCAATATACAGTCCTAACCTTATTTACTGTTAGCTTGGGGATTCTTTAAATTTACAGTAAATTGAGTTTACAGTAAATAAGGTTAGGAATTTATATTGGTTGTTATTTTAGAGCACGGATAATCCAAGAAGTATCGCTTCCAATGAAAGCGGTTATGATTTGTTTAATAGTTGAGCAAATGGTGATATGTTATTCCTTTTCGAATGAACTCACTATTTGATAGTACCCGCCATTATTGACGGAGAGAAAGCAACATTTTGAAGTTCAACAATGCGCATTTTGCATTTGTCGACTTCCTCGTAACAATGATAACTGAACACCCGCTTTCCATTGTTGCACTACCATTGTGAATATTGGAAATCGCAACAATTGCGCCTTTTGTATTTGTCGACTTCCTCGCAACAATGCAAAATGAAACACAGTTTTCCATTGTTACACTGCGCCGGACAGACAGAGCGAGAAATAAAAGATTTTAGTAATTAATATTAATTAATTAATAATGAATTTGGCCTATAAATTTATATATAGTTTTAAAATAATTATTTACCTCTCCCCAATACAGGTCGGTGACAGTGGTGCAGCATGGTTTTCGCACCAAATTTCAGAATGACCCACCTGCCAAGAATTCCATTTATAAATGGTACGATCAATTTAAACGAATATTGTTTGTGTAATATTCTAAATGCGTTTTCCTCACATGTGAACGCTCAGTTGTCAACAACACCACCTGGCGAGCGGCAGAGGCAATCGCTTGTTATACAGCGCAACAACCAATGACCCACTGTTGTCGCGTTAGCCAGGACTGCGTAATTCGGGTTTCCAGTTGCCGTGTGTTTAATGTAGGTCGTATTTTACAGTTCTGAGATATACAAAACAAACTTGAACAAGTGCTCTATCCAACTGTACCATTCGTCGCATCGTACCTGCAATAGCGATTTCACAGGAAATGTTTGAAATCGTTCAAAACATTTATAATCACCCTGACGTAATTACATATATAATAACCTAATGGTATTTGTTTATGAGAGTATTCACAGAGTTAAAAATACAAGACGAACAGAGGACAGCACTATACTTCACTTTTGTAAATCGGTAACAAGATATTTCTTTCCTTTCATTCTTTTTTTGTTCTGTATTTCTGAATGTGCTGAATGTCGTATGTAAAAGTAATTTATATTTTTTACTGATGGAAAAGAATATGACTATAAGTATTATTAAATTATTATCTATTTTAGATTATCTTAATTGTAATGTGTTTTAATAGTTGAATTTTAATTTTATAATACAAGCACGTTAAAAGATTTTATCATAATGACTATAAGTACTTTAAATTTAGAAACAAAAATAAATTAATAATATTTTAAAAGTCAAAGAATCGATCTTCTCTGCACATATTTCAGAAGACAATATTCTTACTTACGACTCAGAAGTTTTTATTTAAATACCAATTTTTTTTTTTTTTTAGGAAAAGTCATTATGGTAGAAAAATGAAATTAATATTATGTAGCCTGACAGATTAGAAATGTGTGTGTGTATAGGTCTAATTGGATGGACTAGAAGTTCTACTTCTAGAACTAGCTCTTAGGATAAAGAATCAAGATATGAGAACAGAATATACAATGTGAAACAAATGAGTCAATAAAGAAGTAGTGCAATGGAAAAAAAAAACTCAAAAAAAGGTGAGGGTGGCCTGGAAGGTAAGGCTCACGACCAACGGGCCTAAGGTCATCCTAACGCCTGTCCGCCTTTAACACCTGGAAAATCTGGTCATGGTTTTTACAAAGGGCTGGGTGAACCCTAGAACTATCTGGAGGAGAAAGAATACCGAACATTGCCGCAAATCAGCTCCCTCAGTGCGCTGTCAAATGTCTTAGCATTTCATGTCTCCTATTCCCAGAAAGGACATCTAGTAGCCTATATTATGCTGAAATATTAGTCTATATCTAAAACAACGAAAAGCCTTTAAACATATAAAATCTTTTCTATTTTATCAAGACAATTTTTAAATTTCTTCAGCATCAAATATCTACTTTCTCCAATAGACAATATGAAGATGAAGAAGTAGAAGATGACGTTCCCAAGCTTAACGAGACTACTTGAAATGAATACCCTTTTTTTCTAATACAATTTGTGCTCTTTGTTTATAAGGTGAAATGCTCAAGACCTTTTAATTTATTTGAAGTAGGAGCATGGGTAACAGCGGCTGTGGTTTTCTTCTGTCAGCACCTTTACACACCCCCTCAAGTGCAAACGAAATATGTTTAGGAGGTCGACGCCGAAGACTGAAGCTGTTTTTCACGAAACCCAAATATAAACAAATGCAAAGAAAATGTTCTAACTGTCTTCTAAATGCTTCCACCAACTACATTACTTTTCACTGAAGGGAAATGTACTTGATTGAATGTGTTGAGTCTTTAACGAGGAGTTCTTAAAGCTGTAGGTGCGCCACAAAGAAGTGTCATAGCAGACAATTTAACAGTTGAGAATAAGGAATTTAAATATATGTAGACATTCACTTGAAGAACAATAAAGCTTAAAAAAAAAAATATTTTATTAATTTAAAAATAAATGGTAATAATTTTATTACCAATAAATTTTATAATTTTATTCTATTATTTTACCAATAAATTTTGCTTTGTCGGGTACATTTTACTAATAATAAAAAAAAAAAACAACCTCTATTTGTTCCTATTCCAATATAAGTTAATGATTATTTTTCCATAGAATTGGCACATTATTTTCTAAATCCTAAGCTGTAAATTCAAATTTTTATTGATAGCAAAAATTAATGTATTGTTATTTAAATTCTTGAATTTTAAAGCAATTTATATAATTTTACAAAGAATAATAAAGATGGCAACGATTAAACATAAAATCTCAAATCTATTTTTTTTTTAAATGCGAATTGTAAATTAAGAGAAAATTCAAAATTATAATGCCAATTCAGTTCTTAAACCTCTTTTATTAACCTTAACTGTCCCTGAGGAGTTTACCAATAAATCTTCTTTTATTCCCTCTAATCCTGAGCTTCCATTTAGTATTATGAGGTTTTACAAGACAGGATTACAAGAGATTCGAATTCCCAACGTATCAATTACTCAAGTCATAAATTGCCCATAAATGAACGGAATTAAGTCAGTCAGTCTGGTTTACATTACCTTCCGATGGTTTACCAGGGCTAAATAATTATAGATAGGGTCTGAACACCCACCCATCCCCATCACTCTTTGCTTAGAACAACACAGCAAAAATGGTATCATTTGCCAATGGCTCTAATTACAAGGTAGATATGGGGCTGACCGTAACACGAGCCTCGCTTTGGTTTCATCCAGTAAATAAGGCATTTCAAAGGGTGTAATTAGGCCCATCTTTGCTCTCCAATGACCTTCTTTAACCATTTTTGTATAAAAATCAGAAAACTTGTAAACAAACACAGATATCAGCTCGTAATGTCAAAGTGTAAAGATGTCGAGCATTCGATTTACGTCTCAAGCGGAAGTTAACTACATCTCCTTCCAATATCGGATTTTGGGAGATCCGAAAGCCAGGCTCTGTGAGGGGAAAAAAACAAACTTGTTCTCGTATTCGCTCGTCCTGAATAGTCCATTCCAGAAACATTTTGAACTCATTCTCAAGCAAAGACAAAAAAAGTGATAAATGACAAAAAACAAAACAAAAAAAAAAAAAAAGGTAATTTCTGTGGTGTTGAGAAAAAAAACTCAAAATAAATTTAATTTGATTATCTCCCTTTTACTGCATTCGTGGGTTTTCTCCTCTTCAAAATTAAACAAAATTCGAAATATTGCAAAATTGTTCAGTACATCATCTTCTGTCTTAATCTGTGCAGTGCTGAACAAAACCAGAGTATCCACATGCAAGTAATTTTACGTCCTCGTATTTATATCATGTACATATTTCTCGGTGTTATGTCAAATCCGATACATTTCAACAGCTTACGCATTCAGGTATGTGTGTTATGTCGTGGTTCTATTCTAGTGTTAACTTCAATGCGTCAACGAGTCTCGATTTCGGCAATTCCTCTCAACACCCGAAAAAAAATTAAGAAGCAGCAGAAGAAGAAGAAACAGTGCAATTGAGAAGGTAAAAAAAAGAAGAAAAATAAACCTTTCAATAAAAACACAGGAGAAGGAAGAAAAAAAGAAAATAAAAATACGATACTGAAAAAATATTAAGAGCTGGTGACTATGAATATGATTGATTCCAGGGTGCATTGATCGCAATTTATCAATGACGCTGATGCACAGTCTCCTGAGACTTATGTCGCTAATGTGCGAGATGAATAAAGCGCAAATGACGATATGTAATCAATCAAGGGCGACACTCAAGTCGTTGACACTGGCAACAAAAACTTGGGGCAACTTTTCCAAAACAAATAGTAACTTACGCAAATATATGAATCTAGAAATTTATCGCCTTCATGAGTGGAATTTACTCCATCTTAAAATCGTATGTTGGAGTGTGTCCCTAGGAATTATATAGAATTGTGTATTAATATTTGAATACAAAGAGCTTCGATGAAGATTAAAACGGAAAGTTTGATATTAAAAATAAGGGAATTGAAAGATTGACTATTCAATTAAAGTTCCTTCAACCGACCATCTAATCAAAAAAAAAAATTGGTTTCCCCTTATCTTTTGAAATTTCAGTGAACGTCAGGTCTCCTGCGCACCCCCTTTCTCATATATTCAGGTACCTTACAAAAAATATGATTTGCAACTTTAATTAATGCTTCAGTCAGTGATTTTTTTTTCTATTAATATTTTTTTATTTTGGGTGTCCCACTTACATGGTAATTAAATTGTCCCAATTTCTATAATTTTTTAAATAAAATGCTTCAGACAAAAATTAATGGTTTGTTAAAGTATAGATGTATCGATAAACGGAATTTCATGAAATTCAATTTATCCTGGCGTTCCTTGATCTGTTGAGAACATTTTTCCAGACGTTTTTTAACTACAAAAGGGAACTAGTTAGAAATGTCAAGATCTATTCATTGGTTTACAAATTCGGAGGCCGGACTCACACATACAGATCCGGTGATCTTATAAGGCTTTCTTCCCGCTATTAGTGTAAAATAAATAATGAAACACTAACTCTTTATTAACACAAACCCACTTGTTATTCGTGTTTCATTAGGAAAAAAAAAATCTCCTGTAACGAATCCACGAAAATGATTGCATATACAGTAGAGCCCTGATTATCCGCGAGCGGATGATCCGCGGTGCGGTTTATCCGCGAGTGCCGCGAAACTTTTTTTTTAATACGAACCTCAAAAAAAAAAATCAATTTTAATCCAAGGCAACAACAGGGAAAATACAATAGGCCCTATAATGCGAAGGTCGAAAATTAGCGACAGGTTTATTGTGCATCGTGATCCTATAGGCCTTCTCGGAATTTGTGGATGCAAACGTAGAACAAAGGTTTCTGCTTTACTGTACATATTTTAAAAGTTTTACATATGTTTTTTGTATAATAAAACGTAGTTGTTAATGGTGAAATATTATTTTTCGTGTTTACACCTCATTTTTAGTCTTTTTTCGGGTTATCCTTGCCACCCAATTCCGCGGATAATCGGGGCTCTACTGTATATGGGAATATACGAGTTAAATTTTAAAATTAAAACTCGTGAAAACATTATCAAATTATTTCTTTCAAATAAACTTTCAAAAAGCCAAGAAATTTCTTTCCAAATCAAGTCACAGTCTTTGGAATTAGAGGATAAAACTGCTCTTCTATTTCTAGAAAAATCAATTAACTAAATATTTGGGGGAGGTATATACAAATAAGGTGAAAAAAAAAGTGGGGTTAAAAACAGGCCTTAGCAATCGCTCTGTATTTTACTGTTTGCAATAACGATGAGACGAACTTTTTTAAGATGGCAATTAATTTTAAACTAAAGAGGTTATGAATTATAAACATCTAACAGCATTCAAACCGAAAGGCAATTTTCATTAGGTGAGGAGACCTCTGTTGAAACTTAAAACCCCACTGAATTAACTTTTACCCTACCCTCATAAAAATTGATTCAGACAAAAGCCATACCATTAATCTAAAGAGTTCATTATTTTAAATTAACCTTTGCATAGGAAATGACAGAATTAATGATTGTTCTTTGTTCTTATAAACGAGGCACTTATTATTTCTTCTATGTTTATCTCTGAGTAATTACAGGTAGTGACATGAAGGCATTGACTTAATCGCCATTTTGTTTTCACATCTTTCCAGTAATAAAATAATTTGAAAGAAATGAGAGAAAAAAAAATAAATAAAATAAATAAATAAATAAATGCTTTCAGCTTATATAACCTATTTACTGTATTTAGCTTTACAGACTGTTTTTTTGTAAATACGTTTTTTATTATTTAACTGTTATTTAAGAAAAAAATAGAGTATTCGACGGAATTATTAAAAAAAGCCATTTATTTAAAAACTAGTAGAACCCGTAGAAAACCTACGGTTGGAATACAGTTCTCATAATAACTATATTCCCGACCGTAGATTTTCGATGCGAACGAATTGAACCATTTTCTAATTGTAGGAGAACGCAATAACAGGGTTCTAGAAGGCATCAATTTTTTATGAAAATTTTTTATTAAAATTATTATTAACAAAAAAAAGCAACATGCTGATGCACGCCTTCTCCTCAGGACCTTTAATTTGATACCACATTTACCCCTGTATCTCGTGTGGTCTCCGAGAAAAAGGGCTTCCAGAATCTTCCTTTTAATATACTACGTACAGATCAACGTATATTAGCTTTGTTCCAGTTTCAATTGAACTGGTTTTTGGTTAACATTCATCTGGTTTTTGGTTTGTTAAAGCTTTTTTAAAACTATACTGTATTAACAGCAAAACTATAAATGCAGCAACCAATTAAAACCCATCGTGTAGGCTTTCTCCCTGTCTCTCCTTAAGACCATCAAGTTATTTTTTTCCCTTCCAGTCAGCACCAGTTGAAATGTCGATTAAAAGTACCATTGAAGCTGTTACTGGTACTAAGTTGTGAACTAGCTATTGATTAGGCGTAAAGCCTCGACATTGATTTTAAAAAATATTACAAATTGTATAAAATGGACACTATTGAGAATTATGAAATAGTTTCCCCATATGTTCTTCACTCTATTTTAATAGTTTCAGGGAAAAATTAAAGTTTAGCATGTAAACTACTAGCGAAGTTGGGTAGCAATGCTTAGTTAGGGAAAAGGGTGAAAATTTGTCCACAAACTATCTTAAAGACTCAACTGGATAACTTTATATTCTGGAATTGAATATCTCTGCATAACATACCTATATCGCAACGACGCATTTCACAACGAATTTAAGTTTTTCATGGCTTCACTTACAAAATTCAGACAGCGGGAAAAAAATATTCAAACACAAATCTATTCGCCAGGCCTTAATTCTCCTAATGGATTTTATGTCTAATTCAATATATAATTATATCGTATCTTCAAAGAGTTGTTCAAATGCAAGCCGACATATAGTAGATTTTTCATTATAGATGCCGAAGATAAATAATAAAATTAAAAATGAAATTCACTTTCTTTTTGAATGAAAAAGAAAAAATAATGAAGAAAGAAAAAAAAAAATATTAAAAACTTATTTTGTTACTTTTCCATTTAAAAAAACACAAACATTTGTAAGAAGATTGCGCCTAAGGCTTAAAATGATACAGCGTAAATAAATTGATAATGAAGGCTTAAGTGAATCTGGGTAATTATACACCCACGCGGTCGCGAAAAATCTTTTACGTACAAAAAGCATGATGGAGGTCATATTTTTAGAAATGATCCAAACCCATAGAGCGGATACCAATTTGTTCTTTATGAATAGGCATTTCTGTTTTAACGATTTCAGCATTTATTTCTTCGTACTTAATGTCAATTTCAAATGGATTATGTTTAACTTTACGGCTTTCGAGGTATTTAGGACCAATTTTAGCCCCGAAATCAAATAAAAACACTGCAATTTTCAACCAAAAAGGATGCCTCGCATTTTCAGACGCTGGAATTTGTGTAAAGGTTGTTTTTATTATCTGCAAATGAAAAAGAGAAGTCGTCCCAACCAACAATTCGTTTCACCAAAAAACAAGCACACCAGGTTATTGATGAACAAGACGCTCTTTTTTTTTCTTTTCTTTCCTTCTTTCCCTTGACCTGCAGGGAAGGCTGTTGATGGATGTCTTTTGATTATTATCTATAGTAAATTAACTGTCCTACAGGATTCATTCTTGCGACAAACTATCAATTTAAGATGGGTTAATAAGTCAATTAGGATCAGACGTCTTGACACCTTAGGATATATAATCTACAACTGTAGGAAATTGGGTTTTGCTACGAGACAAAAATGTAATCATACAAAAACGTAGAAGACGTTTCTTTGCAAAGATCGAATGACACTTCAAAACTGAAATAAGTATTTTTAACTGTCACTATTTAAGGGCTTGAACTTCCGTCTTCACTGAAAAGAAAATAAAAGAGAGGAATTCCCAGGAAGACAATTTTGCAATATTTCGACCCCAATGCCTCGGGTCTTCTTCAAACGTTCGGAAAAACAACATTATCTTTTCAGTTCGTTAATCTTTATTATAATTAATATAAGACCAGGATCAGCTTTTATTCCGTTGTGAACACTTAAAAAAAGTGAAATTTGATTATACCAAAGTTTTAAATTTGTTGTAACATTATCTTCGCCAACTGAGATACAAGCAAGTGATTATTTATGCAACCAAATGGAGAAGAAAGTAGATTGTAAAAACTGAATTTTTCATTCAAGTACTTTTTTTTACTTCAACTATCTTCTGAGATTTCAAAAAATTAAAAATCCATTTTCAAAAGTCATTACGTTTGGACTCGCAATGTCTCTTAATTAGTTCAAAGTACAATAACTGAATGATAAAACGATATCCTCATTCCTTCCAAAATGTTACGTTTTAGCAAAATGTTAAATCCACACAGAGGTGATGAGACTTTAGCCTCGATATAGCTTTAATATAAATCCTTCAAAAACACGAGTGTCATGCAATAGTTATCTCAGACGTTATTTCAATTGATGAACTATTTACGTCAATTATGTCAATTTATTGTTACTTTTGTTTTTCTTAAAACAAAGTTAACTGATCTTCTGTTTTGTTTGCAGATAATTGCAGTTTACCAATAAAATGTCTGACCAGTCTACTATTGGTTTTTTTTTTTTTTTTTTTTTTAAAGCAATATCACATTATTATTCTTTTCTATTGAAAAGTCATATTGAAAATAGGCATTTCCCGTAAAAGTGAAAGGTCCTGCATTTCAAAGACATACAACTGTGACAATTTCAACAAAACTTGGCGAAGGTCATTGAAGTCGACTGAAGCATTTTCTGCAGACAGGACATATCCTACACCAAATGGATATGACTTATGTTTATATTTGTCAGACTATAATCGCTAGACATTTTGCTATCTTTGATTCGAATATCCTGGCATGAGTATGGAAAAGTTTTGCTCAACGAGTCGGAGCAGCGCTTTCTGAGACAATTTCGTTGACAAACATGGTGAAACCGCTCCTTTCTACTAAAATAACTGCTGCTATCATTGTCGTTTTCTAGAACCCTCTGTGAAGACGATACATCGTTCTGCAATCGGAATAACCATCCGGCATTTCAAGATCTATGTTCCAGTAGAACAGCGCCACCACGTGATGATCTAGAGATTCTTTAAATAGCATATCGGATAGCGGGTTGTCTTAGCAGCTCATTTGCTTGAACTTATCTCTCCTGACATCAGTATCCAGTGAACACTTAAGACTTCATTCCTTTACTGAATGACAAAAATCCCAACCTTCTTTTAATCATTGCGTCAGCCTCTATTTCAGTGAAATTTACAATTTCCTAGAATTGTTCCATCAAGAAGTTATCCATCATCATTAGGCAAACAACTTATGTAATCTGAATTAAACCACGATTCTAGACGTACCAATGACATCTACTGTTATATTTTTACTAAATATTAAATGTGTATGATAATACCTTCATGTTAAATACAGTGGGTAATCTATATTGTCCATTGTTCTTCATTTTGTTTCTGAACATTTTTTACAGCTGTAAAATAGTAATTATTAATCTTACTATATAGGTTGTACCTGAAATGTGCTGCCAAACTTAAAGGTTGTATTCAATCATGCAAAACAACGAATAACTGTCATATAAATATGGGTATGAAAATGCGTTATTTCCAAGATACGAATGATGAAACGATAAAGAGGTGTTGGCCTTTATATCGTACCGTAGTCATTAAATTGCTCCTCAGTAATCGTGACATGGCCTGCTCATTCCCCTGATTTAAACCCTCTAGATTTTTGCGTATGGGTTATCTTAAAGCATTAGTGTACACTACACCGGTTCCTGACGCCCACGCACTGCATGATCGCATAGTGGATGGTTGCAACACAATTCGACGTGCACCTGGCATCTTCGACCGTGTTCGGCAGTCGATGGAACGACGTTGTGTTGCGTGCATTTCGAGCACTTTCTGTGAAACTGGGCGACTGTACGGCCAACACATCTGCATTGTTGCGTCGTTGATATCTTGGATATAAAGCATTTCCAGACCCATATTTATAAGACATTTATTCGTTCTTTCTGTATGATTGAATACAACCTTTAAGTTTGGCAGCGCATTTCAGGTACACCCTGTATTACAATGCTGAGTCCTTAATTTACGAATAGGAACTCTACCATTCACAAAATAGCAGCTGTCCTTTAACGAAGAGGTTACATTCCTAAAGAGCTTCGTGAAAATGTCTTAAGTAAACGCTAATTTCTGTAGTTTTTGGGGCTTCCTAACTTACTTACTTTTATAACTTAATAGTAATAAGAATATCTGAAATTCACTGTTATATTTTATTTTATAGTACACTTGGTAGAAATTGCGAGTTGAAAAATAATGACGGGAAAATAAATAATAAACATTACAACGTATTCAAGCTAAGGAGAGACACATTTAAACAGGAATTTGTTACAACTTGGAGCTACGAACAATCCGAGACTACTGCTGTGGCAGACTTCGTACGCAAGCGAAATTCAGACATTTTTCTCATTCAGCATGACGAGTTATTCTTCGTTATAATCAAAAGTAGTTCAAACAGAAATATTCAGCAAAATTTCGTTAACCGAACTTTCGTTAAGCGACGGATAATCATTAATCATTCAGGAATAAAACCTCCTCTATAAATTTCTCATCTATAACAAAGTCTAAAAGTTTTCTGCAGCAGCACCCCCCACTAATTTTAGTTACGTCCACAATGCAGCCGTCAAAGTTAATTGAAGTTTGGTGCACTTGGGCATTAAACTTCTAATTTGTTTTTTTTAATGAGAAAACAAAATACCATTAAATAAATAATTTTAGGCTTAAATCTACACTTTTTGTTTATTACAGATACTCCTCACTTTACGACCTATCTGCTTAACGACCACTCGCACTTATGACCTCCGCCCTTGAAGGTATAACTTCTATTCCATCGTCGTCATCTCCCTTACCTAGACCCTCTATAGCTCCAGATAATCGAATAAACAAATGGTAATATGTACATTATGCATATCTTTTTATGAATAAATTTCAAGTTTGTTGCATAATTTTTATAATTTTATAATTTTACAATGATCCTACATTCCCGGCGCAAGCTCCTCGCATATCGACGTCGGAACGGAACTCGGACAGTAAAGTGAGGAATACCTGTATTGTAATCCTTGTATTTCTTTTACGTAAACTTCTCAATTAATTGTATTTTATCAATTTCGTTTGTAAGAGAGTGTACAGTCAGCCCAAGAATTAATGTTGTGACTCACATTTAATTTCTTTGTGGATGGTTGTATAATGTGGTAGGTCTTTTATATGTTGTCAATCCTACCTCAGATGCAATGAGACATTAATAGTTCAGGGCCGGCTCTAGGCTGAGGTCCAGGCCTAGGGGCGCAATGGCTTTGGGACGCCTACCTCGTAAAAAAAAAGTAATAGAATGTTATTAAAATGTATAAAATTTATTAAAGCTTAACAAATTAAAATAATAAATGATCAGGCGCTGAAAACCAAACTAGCCTAGGGCGCCACATACCCTCGAGCCGGCGCGGTTATAGCTAATAAGTTCAAAACATCTATCCTTCATATCCCATTAATAGATTCACTCAGAAAGGTACTTTTTTTATTTCTTATATCAGTCCATGCACGCTAACTCTCTGTAAAATACTGTAAAATGAAACAGTAACAAAGAATTATGTACAAAAATTAAGAAGAAGAAATAAAAACACTCAAAATTTGAATTCCAAATTATCTGATTTAAAAAAACGAAGACAAAACTTGCTTTCACAGTATTTTTTTGTTCCGATAACAAAAAGGAAATAGAAACGCACACTGAGAGCGGTGAAACCGACACCGTTTAAGAGACAGCGAAATTCGAGTTTGTTTCGAAGTCCTTGAGTTCAAAGGTCGATTCGTTTACAATTGAGTTTTAATAGATTGAGAATCGAGTGGTGTTGTACTAAAAGAAAAAAGAAAAAAAAATGGTTCAATCTTCAATTATCTTAATTAAATTAGTTTTTATTTATTTATTTTTTTTAATACTGTCCTAAGAGGAAATAATTAAACTCATTACATTCGAAATATCTTTTTATACAATATGGACCAAAACGATTACGAACCTTTAAATAGTTTTTTGACCAGTGAGTGTGTGGTTATTCATATATAAGAAATATTATTACTTTTGAACAACAATGGATGAGACCAAATTGTTTACCAAGTGACATCCTGGAACAGCTGTTTCACGATCTTTGGCGATCATCAGCCAGGAGCAGTCACCAGTAAACAACGAGGTATCATGTATGTATGTATGTATGTATGTATGTATGTATGTATGTATGTATGTATGTTTATAGGGATATGCTTTAAAACGCACTTCCTGTTCAGACAGGATACCCTAAGGATTTATTAGAGTTTCTCTCTTAATCCAAGCAAGTTTTAAGAAGTTTTTAATTTTATTCAGATCTAATTTTCCCTTGAATCCTAATATGTGATCCAGTAATTCATCCGCTTCCCAGTTATTTGGTTTATGTTAATATTTTTTAAGAGTTCGGTTCTCTCTTTTCCGAAGCATGGACATCTTAAGATGAAATGTTTTAGAGATTCCTCTTCATTTTTATCGCAATTTAAACATATTGGCCCCTTTTCAGACCATTTTTCTGTTCTTTTATTTAGCGCCAATGATCCCGTTCTGCACTGGAAAAGTAAAGAACTTCCATAGGAATTATCATAAATATCCTGATATAGGGGAGCCCTTTTATTTTTAAACCCTAATGGTAAAGTTTTGTATTTATTAATAGAATCAACGAATAGTTCTAATTCTGTACTTTTTACATATTTATTAATAAGATGGTGCCATTTTTTTTCCGATTCAATGTTTATTCTAATTTCTTCTGTTTCATAATATTCTGCTAAATATTCTAAATATGCTAAATTATGCTAAATATGCTAAATATCAGTACTGAAGCTAATATGAATAATCGTCGCAAGCGCAGGACTGCCTCAAAAGGAAAAATGAACAATAAAAAAAACCCTTCTCACGATTATTACTTTTAGTTGCTGTATTGTGTTATTCATCCACGTTACATTCACTACATGACTAAACTGTCTTGAAATTACAATTTTTTTTTACATAAAACCATCCTATAACTTGAGCACAGCACTCAAAATTATTAACAAAATGAGGGGTTCTGGTGGATTTATTCAGTTTAAGGATATTACTCATTCGATGGTTTTTCTTAATCACCACATTAATAAATATATATATATAAGAGCGTCG
>JAFIDM010003189.1:38661940-38688748 GCA_023159025.1 Thereuonema tuberculata | reverse complement strand
TATATATATATATATATATATATATATATATATATATATTATCAATTCTCGGTTATCCTTATCAGCGATGAAAGTAATAATAAATTATGCACTTTGAATAATAAAAAAAAATTAATGATCTAATATACGTATGAAAACGAATGAACATAGAAAGAAAATGGAGAACAAACTTTTTTTTAACAAACAGGTATTTTATGATTGTTTATGTCAAAAAAAAAAAAAATCTTATCTATATAGACAGGGTGATTGAAAAGTCGACGTATTCCTTTCAGGGCGTGGTAGTAGAGCTCTTTTGCAATTGATTGAACCATAATATCCATTATTCAAAACTCAATAGTTTTTGAGATAAATTAATTCTTGTGTATTTTCAGAAAAGTACTACCAATAGTATAATAGCAAAAATAAAAAAAATAAAAAGAAATAAGCCTTTTTTTGTAATATTTCCGTTTCCCTCGTTAATTTACACTGTAATTCAGTTAATGTAGCAAACAGTATGTTAAAAATTTCAATATGTTAAAAATACAAGCGTTAAAACCATCAACCCAATTATGTATAATATAATTATGTATATATAACAGTGTGATTGATTAATTGTGGTGAATGTGGGTGGCAGGGAAGCCAACTACCTACAGGCGGGGGATGCTTGGAAGTAGGCGGTTGGCTTCCCTACCACCCACATTCACCACAATCAATCACTCAAACGTCATATCTAGACATATATAACTCCGAACGGACTAATACAGTGCAACTTGGATAATTCGAACGTCTTTAATTCGAAATCGTGGTTAATTCGAAGATTTCTCTTGGTCCCTTGAATTTCCTATTAAATCAATGTTAAAAAATCGTGGATAATTCGAAGTTCAACTTCCTTAATTCGAAGTTTTTTATAAAAAATTTCGAATCATAACGACTTTTCGGCGTTTCATCATTACGAAATTCGACACATGACAACTGAAATCCCCTTCCCGCCACCGTTCGCCACGTGACGCTTCAGACGCCAATCGAGCTTCCTGCTGTCAGTGTCACCATGTCTTTCAGTAAACCACGCATGTACAAGAATTTAACGTTCGCTGAAAAGGTCGCCGTCATTCGCGAGGTGGAAAAGGGTATGAAGAAGAAATGCCAAATCGCCAACGAGTATGGGATAGCGTCGAATTTTGTCGGTACATTGAAGGACAAACCAACGTAAGTGAAGCTGTTTTCCGTTCACTAAACGTGCTTGATGATTTTGTTAACCTTAAGCGACTGAATTCTACAAAACAATCAGACATTGCACAATTTTTTGAAAAACTATAATTTTCTGTATTGAATGCAATATGTACTGTAGCTTAAGTAATGTAAATCTTATTTTGTTTACATACATATAGTGTTTAAGTCTTTCATACCATGATCTTTCTGAATAAATATTTACTTATTGACCGAATAATCTTTTCAAGCATTCAGTGGACCTGAAATTAAAGTTAAAAGATATAACTTGTTTAATTCGAAATCTTGGATAATTCGAAGTTTTGTAGTGGTCCCTTCAGCTTCGAATTATCCAAGTTGCACTGTAATTGAAACAAGTCGAAATGATAAAAAATGTTCTATTGATGGAGATCTTTCCTTTCGTATATATCTTATAGCTATACAGTGGTGGGGCAGATCTGCCCATTCTCCTTTGATAATACAATAAACGTATAATAAATGACTTTAAAAACTTCCTTGTTTTATTACTTTCGAATGAGGTATAAAGGTTTAAGAAATGTCTTTTACTTCCATAAATAATACAATGTAGTTTACAATTGGTTTTCAAAATCTACTTGAATGTGTAGGCCCTAATTGGGCTGAAGAGTTTTACAAGAAGGTTTTAGCTCTTTTATTTTTATTATATTGAAGTCTTTAACGTACTGTTTGCTACATTAATTGTATTACTATGTTAAGTAACGAGAGAAACGGAAATATTATTAAAAAAAAGGCTTAATTCTTTTTTTTTTTTAATTTTGCTATTTTAACTTACCGTACTACTTGAAAGTACATTTCTAACAAAACACAAAAATTAACAAATCTCAAAAACTAATCGAGTTTTGCCTAATGAATAGTATGGTCAAATCAACTGCAAATGAGCTCTTCTATCGACGGAATACGTCGACTTACCAGACATCCTGTATATACAGAAAAGGAAGAATATGTACGCCCTTTTTCTAGGGAACCCCATGAGATGCAGGTGTAAATATGGTATGAAGTTAAAGATCCCGATGTGAAGGCGTGCATGAGCATGTTGATTTTTGTTAAAAGTAATTTTAATAAAAAAAATTCGTAACAAATTGACGTCTCCTGGATTCCTGTTATTGCGTCCTCCTACAACTAGAAAGTGGTTGAATCTGTTCGCATCAAAGTTTAATAAGGGGCTGCTCACTTTAATAGTTTTTTTTTTTCGTTTTACTTTAATTTAACATACTTTTCACTTAAATTATGATTAAAAGATCTTATTTAATCTGAATTGTGCTTAATTATGGTTAGGAGAACTATATTTCCAACCGTAGAATTTCGACGGATTCTGTTAGTTAGTGTTTTTATATTTCTAATCTATAGTGCGTCTTAGATTTCTGTACAGTATTGTTAGCTAGATAACAATGACAATAAGCATTTTTTTGTTTTGTTTTGTTTTGATTAGATCACCCTAATAATGAATTTTAATTATTACTATTCATTGACAGAAAGAAAAGACAAAGGCAGAAAGAAAATATGCTGACATATAAGGTTGTTGTTGGCGACCTAACAATGGTCTTGGCGGGATTGAAATTTATTGAAATTGAAATTGGCGGGATGGTTGATGGTGGTCGTAACATTTGCATCCCAAAAAAAGAAGGAAAAAGAAAAAAAAAAATCAGGATTTTTTTATCATTTTTCCTTGATTTTTGTTTTAGTTTGGTTGGATCCAAATAACATTCATATCACTCAACCCCATTCAGAATTCCTGGGTAAGCAAGTGTATGGTTTGTGGCTTTAATTTTTTCAATTTTCGAACCTCTCTGCAAAGAATCGAACGAGTTAATTTTTCAGTTCTCATTTCAAATCCTATTGATATTAAATAAATGCTGAAACTAAAGCATCATTATTTAGTTGATTTTCTTAGTTGGCTTCTCTAACAGTTAAACATTAAGATCTTTGAGTCTGTTCACTTTTGTACTGATGATTTGTTTCATGAGGAAGAACGGTCTTTGATAAATATCTTCCTTTGCTTCCCTCGATCATTTACGATTTTTGTTATTTTAAAAATTCGAAATTCCGTAAAAACCGTTTCACTAAAAAAAAAATTGTTTGTTTTGTGAAAAAACAGCCAAGATGTAGCATTGGAACTGTGAATCCTTAAAACTTTGCAACACTATTCAGAAGTCCATAATCTTAATATATAAAAATGAATGTTTCTTTGTTTGTTTGTCCCGTATGCGTTCCTATACCATTCATCAGATGAATGGTATAGGATGAACGATGATGATATAGTATGATAATGAGGATGATATGGCGATGAAACTTTTGGTAAGTTGTTGTACACATGCCCGCGAAGGTTTCTGAATTATAGAACTATTTTACAATATCTGGTGCGCGAGGCGTTTCAACAAATGAGTGTATTTCCGGTTTCAACGTTTGCAGTTTCCGGTGCGACTCGCATTTGCAATGACCATCAACAAAGCACAGGGACAACCGCTACAAGTGTGTGGACTAAATTTGGAAAATCCATTCTTCACAGATGGACAGCTGTATTTTTTGTCGAATTTTTCCAAACCATGTGAATTTATAATGTCAAATTGTCGCCTACTGCTTTAGCTTTCTTGAGTGTTAAGGGGGCAATTTCAACGTGGCTTTTTAAGATCAACCAATTAAATTACTAATTAGCTAATTCAAAACAGAGTTACTAGAATAACAAAGAATGAAAATAAAACTTTTAACGTGTGGAGAAGTTACTTTAAGAATGAAAACAATGTCACTTCCACACATACTGAGGCTTAAAAAGAATTTAATAAAAAGTCACATTCGATTTCCTATACTGTCTTGTAACCTTTTTCAAATGGATGAAATACATAAAAATCTCCAACTTAAATACAATCAAATCCGAAATGATCTGTAGACGTGACGTAGAACAGGGCCCAACGTCTACGATCACTTGCATTTCGGATTTTATTGTATTTAAGTTGGATTTTTTTTATATATTTTTCATCAACTTGAAAAAGATTACAAGGTTGTAATCGAAATCGATTCTGACTTTTTTTATTAAACTGTTTTAAGCCTCAGTATGTGTGTGAGTGACATTTTTGCTTTTCTTATAGAATAACAAAGAATTTATTACAGTAAAAATACAAAAACTAAGTGATATTGATGCCACTCACTCCCTAACATATAAAGGAGGAAATTGCTTCTCATCAAATAATTGCGACCAACCAGACAAAGGTGTGGAGTTATTGTCTTGTCTACTATTCCTGTCCTTACGGAGAGACTGGAACTGAGACAGGCTTTGATGCTACTGAAATGACCTGTAATTATCGTCTAAGTTCGCAGAAGGTTCAATCTAAGCCAGGAACACTTAGGTTTCGAAATTCAAGTAATGCGTTGTATCCGACCTTTGATCAGTAGATGGCTAATATCACCTTTAGATCGTAAACTCACTAGCATCCAATTACCTTTGATTCAGTTCTAAACAGTAAGTACAGATCATTTGTTCTGACCCAATGACTTTGTTGTTGTCAATTTTTGACAAGTGGTAACCTAGCAACAGATAAAAAATTTGTATTCTATTAGCGCTCGTTGATGCGTAATATTTGCTACATGGATTAAATTTTATTATGAAAAATGTTAGAATGTTGTATTGCAAAACATGCCTATTACCCGACATTAATATACAATGATGAAGTACCGTAGTTTAAGTGAGATGGAAAGTGAGATGCAAAAAATGAAGAAAGTGTATCAAAGTGGAAAAAGTAAAAAAAAAGACGTTTATGTACAGGTTTTCGATTTTGAACAAGGTCGAACAGTGGGCATGTTAGTACGAAATATCACTGTTCATGAAGAATATATGTAAGACGGGTAATGGAGTTAGTGGACGTAAGAGGATAAGACAACCTGATCTGCGGGTTCTGGAGCAAAATTGCTCATCAATAAATGTAAGGATCGCCACCTTCTCCGTGCCGTTGGCTAACACAGAATGACATCTCACATGTTAAGAGTAACAGCAGCAGATAGGTTCGGTCTGACGTTGTTTGTTAACGAATAAGAGCTCTAGCGCGTCGTCTATTGTTGCAACTTCCCTTTAAGCGCAGCACCGACGACTCCTGTACCAAAGGTGAATCGAACGCTGACAATGGAATGCCTCAAGGACGACTGGTTTAGCGGTAGTGTTTTCTGATGAGTCTAAATTCAATCGGATGCATCAAAACATTCGGATCCTCCTACGATGACAAAGTAGTAAATGGCTGAAGGGGGAAATGCAGTTTGGAATGTTCTATGGCCCGATGTGAAGCGTTAAGATATGGGGAGCTACGGGATTCATTCACGCTGTACTTCCAGGATCAGGATACATCGATGACATTTTTGGAGGTTTGAAATGCTTCTAATAGTGCAAACGGTTCCAAGTGGCACCGTTTAATAGAATAACATTCTGATTGTTCAGCAGTCCCGTAATGCTCGTGTAATTTCTCTTACATCTGGCTTGCAAGATCGCAAGATCTTTTCTCGATTGAACCTGTATGGAACGTTACCGCACGATACCTACCAGTAACACCCCGCCACGGGCTACTGAAATGAACGGAAGCAATATGGCATGAAATTTCTTATCATCTTCTGCATCTCTTCTGTTGTGATATATTACAAGGTGTCGTCAGAATTCGTAGGAATTACAGTCAATGCTGCTGTCCTTACGGAGACCTCGTCATCGGCTACATATCCGTAAGTAATAAAACCTTTCATATCACTTCAGTAACCCACGGTTTTCTTGATGGTGCACTTTAAATAAACAGTAGTGTATCTAGAAGACAACAGTTTTCAAAATTACAATACTTATAACATGCCTTTCAAAATTAAAAAAATGCACAATTAAATAAATTTATGAAAATGTCATTACCAAAACATTTACATCTGCAGACTTTCAATGACACTCACTCCAAAAACATTTAAAAGTTTTAAAACAAATCAATCAGCTGTAATTAGAAAAACATTTTAAATTTCCAAAATCGAAATTTCGAAAATGGAAATTTCCAATATGACATAAAATATTCTTGAAACTAATTTAAACAACATAATTCCCTAGGTTCGTCCAACAGATCATCACAGTAACTGAAGTCGTTAAGTGAACTGCTTTAATTGATATTCAGTTTCCAGTGAAAAAGCGTTTTTGCAGTCTCTTACTTAATCAACAATTAAGCATTAAAAAATAATTTTTTTATTGGATTATTGTGTAGATTTCTGTTATTATCCTGTCATCTTTAATGCTATTCTGCTAATTTATAATAAAAGATTTGCAGTCAATACTGACGAAATGAATCAGTGCCAAGTTCTAGATTTCATTCAAGAGAAAGAACGAAATAAAAATTAAGAAAAAAAATACGATTACTTCTTCAAGTAACACTGTTCCATGGATTTTGCCTTAAAAAAAAACTAAAACGAAATACCCTTCACACCTTAAATCAGCAACTGAATTCCAAAAAAATTAGATTTTAAACAAGCTTTAGGTGTTACTGTAGAATCCAGTAGTGATTTAAGGACAGGGAAGGTCCCATTTGTCGATGATCTGTAGGGGCCTCATGTTTTAGGTTTGGGTCTCATTGAGACGTTGTCGTTAATTTATGAGCCCCACATGGTAATGCTATATTAGTATCCAAAACATTTTCAGTCGAATCGTGTTATTTTTACTCGTCGTAAGTTATATTTATGACTACTTCGCAGCTGCTATTTAAGACGGAGTTGTATCTCGAGGGTTTGCACAAAACGACAACCATGATTTAGGGAAAGAGAGACCTCTCACTTTTTCACCCACCCAAAAGGCTTCTTTTACAACCCCTTGTATCTGTTTCATCCGCATCTCTCTCTCGCTTACTTTTTTTATTTTTTAGCTTTTTTTTTGGCTCTGATCTTATCTGTTACTTTGTTGTCTTCATGTTCGTGTGATACAAGCCTAAAATCAACATTTTAATTGTGCATGTAATTATATCTAACCTTGAAGATGGATCGAGTCGTTCTGAAAACTAGTCCTTTGGAAATTTTACTATGTATCGTTTACATAATAAAATTTCATGTTTTAATAACTAAAATTTATTTAAAGGCTAATTTTGACACACCTATATATATAAAAATTAACTTATATTCTCACTTGACACCATTTTGGAGAACATAGATCTTGTCCCTATATTCAATGGAAATTAATTTGTGAAAAATAACAGGGCTATGGCGCCTCATAATCTCGTCCTTACGCAATGAAGTACCATTAACCGAACTAGTGAAGGAACAAATGAAACTGTGTTGTTATTTTTCTTTTATTATTATTGCCCTCTCACATGTTAATACCTTAATCTTTTTTCACTTCGTATTGTTCGTATGACATTAAATATTTGGAAACTCAGTCCGTGATGTCTGTAAACTGAATAGTTTTGATACCTTATCACGGTTGTTCAGTCTTCCTCGACGCTGTAATGATATCTTACTCTAATCCTCACTAATCTATTTATTGCAACTAATATAATACACAAGGGTTCTCCTCTTATCTTCACCTTCACTCTCTTCCCTCTCATTTCCTTATACAATATATTAAGCAGAGTCCATATAAATATATACAATGTCTATGTTTAAGGGAGCAGTGGCGCGCCCATGGGTGTGGGGGGCCCAAAGAGCTCTAAAGCCCCTCCCCCCCCAAAAAAAAAAAAATAAAAAAAAATAAAGAAAGAACGAGAAGAAAATCTTTATTATTGAAGCATCTGTATCTTATTATTTTGGAAAACGATGTTTGAAATAATTTATTTTTAAATAGACCTACATCTGAATGCATTTTTATAACATCCTTAGTTTAAAACATCCCTCCCCCCCCAAACCTTAATGCTGGGTACGCCACTGTAAGGGAGTATATACAATTTTATTTGGATAGGGCGGGAGTCAAAGTTAAGGAGCCGACCTCCATTAATCAAACAGGAAAGAAAGATAGTCTTCAAAATTTCGAAAGGAGCCAAAATCTCAACCTGTGATAAAAAAAATTCAAAACCGAAAGAAAATAGGGCTGACTCTTTATATTACAAGATTTCGGGGAGGAGAGAATATAGCTTCCCCTCTGCCCTCCTTCTGTACACGCCCACGATCTGTTCTATAAAGTTTGCATCGTCTTCATATAATGGTTAAAATGGTTAGACGTGATTTAGAATGACTTGCCTACATAACAGAAATCAACATCTTAGGTTAATTTTTTTTTATCCATACGTTTATTATATTCTTGTTCGTATTGAGTAGTTCTTGTTCGTATTCCACAAAAGTAATAAAAACTTTTATTAGTTTCAGTTTATTGCCTAAGAGCTTTAAAAACCCTCTTGGAAGCTTATTTCGCAAAACATCTCTAATCTAACCTAAATTTCACATCAAAAACTTTGTTATGTCATCAAAAAATAAAGCTAAGTCAGTCATTTTCATCATCAAACCCCTTCTTCCAAAACTTCTGACTGATGATCATAAGAACATTTCACTCCTACAAAAATTGTGTATTTACAAGTGGTGTCTTTTTCTTTTTTTTATTTTCAACTACTTTTAATAACAAATTATTAATAACAAAGGCTGGCAGATGTTAGAAGAAAATGTTATTAACAGTGAGAGAGTCAACTAAATGCATAAATATTTTATGTAAGATATGCTAAATTTGGATAAAAGGGGCAGAAATTTTCATTGTAAATCAATAATTTACAATGAAATGAAGAGATTCTCTCCAATCCCAAGTAGATCACATTTTATGAACTGCTTTATTCAAAATCTACAGAAGCTAAAAATTTGAAATTTTGCATGCCCAAGTAGAAATCCATGTAGAAGTGCACATCCATTTATAACCGGGAGCCGTATTAATTGGGAGCCCTATACCTGTTTAAGATTAAATATACTTTACACAAGAAATGTAATGTACATCACTACTAGTTTCACCAAGACTCGAGAAAGGGCTTTTTCAAATAACTTACAGTATTGAACTTGAGAACTTATTACATAAATTAAACCGGAAACAAAAGCCTTCTGGATATTCTCCCACCGTATCATGGGTAACTCTAGGACGATACTGCTGCTCATGGTGTTGAAAACAGGAACTAAGTCCAAACAACAGAAATGATAACTTGCATATCTCAGGAAGTCACATGATGTAAATACAAAGTTCGTATCAGCCCAGAAGGCTTTCGTTTCCGGTTTAATTTATGTATAAGTTCTCAAGTTCAATACTGTTTATGTTACTTGAAAAAGCCCTCTCTCGAGTCTTGGCGAAATTAGTAGTGATGTATATTATATTTCTTGTATAAAGAATATTAAATCTTAAACAGGTATACGGTTTTTAATTAATGTTATCAATGAAGTTCAGTACACGTAAAGTCAATTTTAAAAGTGCACAACCATGTTTTCAACAATTAAAACTGTAAATTTTATAAGAACTATTTGTTTTTAAAAAACTTGGAAAAGCCTTAAGAAAGGCCATAACAAAAGCGCCATTAGTTCTGAAGCTGAAACACAAAAATTTGTAATTTCTAATAATCCTACAGCGTCGTAGCATTAGTCACTTTAAAATGCCTCGTTATAGAGTAAAGTATATAAAGTGCGCGAGTCTACGCAAAGCCTGGCTTTTTACTAGTAAATTAATATCGCCAGCTGGTTAGGTAAAAAAAAAACATATATATATATATACTTATAAATTTCTGTGTCTCACTGTTAAGAGACTAACAATGACTATGATGTGCTTTCTAAGTGTTCGATTATTATAACAGTAAGTTTTACATTATTCGTGTTACAGAAAAGAGACCAATGTCAGTGTTGCGCAAAATCTGAGACAGATTATTCAATATATTCTAACCTAAACGTTGTTAAGTTCTTAATGAATTTCAGTTAAACATTTTAATGAAGTTAGGGTTGCTTAATTACTTTTCCTACTAAACTTGGAACTCAATTTGAAACTTAACTGAAAAATAAAACTTTTACGTGTGCCAAAATGTTTAAAACTTATGATAAAATCTAATAAGGTTTCACTCGTTTAGAAATTTTAAAACATAAAAAAGAAACTGCGGCACGACTAGTTTCGTTCGCCTTTCGGCGGACTTCTTCTAATATCTCCAGGATGTCAAATGATTCGATCGCTAAATAAAAAAAAAGTATCGAATCGAATCTTTATTTACAAAATTATATTCATTCTAAATTAGCCTTTACCTTAATTAAAACTGAATTAAAATTAACCTTTTTTTGGAGGGGAGAGGTATTAAAAAAAATCAGATTAATTTATACTTATATTTTTTTCAAATACAAATATAACTATGATATTAAAGACAGATTTAATTATTAAAGGCTGTAAATATTTTGACAGTTTAAAATTAAATTTATAGACTTTTTCATTTCAAAAGAAAGAAAAAGTTTTGATTTATTTCCCCATGAAACCAATACATGATATATCAACGTAATCTGTGCTAATTTTTTTTTTTACAATTTTTCCCTTAAATTATAAATCTCATTTTGCTTGTAAACCGATTCAATTAATAGATAGATAGAAAGGGCATCGAAGGACATTTTGAAATGTTAAATTTTAACTTATAAAATTACGATACAGGAAGCAAAACTAAAATTTAAGTATAATTCTTGTTTTCTAATCCTTAATATGTAAATCAATGTTTGTAGCCCATTTTACTAAGGAAACTGTATATTTCTGTCCCCTAATAACTTTTGAACCACTGAATGATCTTCTTAAGATTTGGCATCCGTATTTATGTACGTATAAGAGATGATACACCTTTCGAATTGAAACTATCTGCGTGTGGATGCCTGTAAAGAAATTTGCGAGTCACAGTCACAAATTACTAAATAAAACCGTTAGTCAGTCTCTGAAATAACGACGTTCTACTGCTATCCAACATATGATACCGCATATATTAATATATTTGTTCATCTGGTTTGATTAGATTAAATTTAGATTTTATATATATATAAAATCAATTAAAAATTAAAACATTCATGCATTTTATAATTTATATAGTTATACATTTTTATATATTTATATATTTAAAAAAAAGCAACAGTTTTGATATGCACGCTATTTCAAAATGGACTTAGAAAAATACACTTAATAGTCATCAATGGACCACTTGAGGTTTACGCCCCTATCGACGTCACGTATGACGTGTATCCCACATGCGGCGAGAGCTAATGGGAAAAACAAACATATAACTTTGTTTGAATTACTTGAAAAATCGTCGATATTTGGTATTTCATGACGATGGTTCAATACTGTGCAGATCCAGTACTGTAATAATTCTGTAAAAACGCTTGGAATATCCTTCTTTAATATAATATTTCTTCTGTATCTAAACCGGTTAAAACAAAGCACGTGGCTTTGTTTATCCCACATGCGAAGCAGTAGCGTGGTGGGATATTTTGAAACTACGAAGCTCCGCCTATCATCAAGTGATCCATTAAATTATATCCTTCTTTGAAAATATATTGCTGTCGCCTTCTTCAATAGGCGATAATCAACTCTATATCCAATCTGAAGATTTTGGAAGGCTTACAATCGTTGCATCCAAATCAAATCTTTTAGTTCAGCCTCCATATCTATTAGGGTTAAAATGAAGCACATGGCTTTGTTTATCCCATATGCGAAGCAGTAGCGTGGTGGGATATTTTGGAACTATGAAGCCCCGCCTATCCTCAAGTGGTCCATTATTACGTGATAAGAGTAATTTAAATAAAAAAAATATTGTAGAATAGGATTGGTTGATTTCTCATTCACTTACTGCATATCAGAATTAAAACATTCATATATTTTGTAATTTATATATTTATAAATTTTTATGTATTTATATATTTTATATATTTTTTTTAAACTGACATTTTGAAAACTAAGATTTATTGAGTAATATTTACTAAATATAACTTAATTTTAATAGCAATATTTGGCTTTATCAACATTAGATGTAATATATAGTGGAATTTTTTTTGAATTTCTAAAAATACTCTAGCGTAGAAATCTGTCAATATTTCACTTTTAAGTCCTGTGTGACCTTTGACCTGCTCTCAAGGGTGGAGATAACGAAACAGATATTTCAGCAAAGTGTCCTAAATTAATGATACAAAACTCTTATCCACGTAACAAAACACATTCAAATTAACAGACGCCTTCAAAACCCAAAGACTATTGTTGAATAAACAAATCATGACAATTAGCAAGCACTTACAAAATTCTACGAAAGAACTTGAATTCTATTTTCTTTAAAACTTAACCGTTTCTTTTTTGTTTTGCTTTGTTTTTTAAATCTTGACAACACAGAGTCTACAATGTGTTTGTGTTTAAACATTTTTCGAACACAAATAATGCACGTATCTTCATTCCTAAATTAAATCGCATTACTTACTTAAATTGAGTAATTATATTAAAGCAAAGGCAATTTTAGACCCCAATTGTTCCGATTCTAACAACTTTTCTGATTGAATTTATGTCGCTTTCACGTGCCTAAATTCTTGTCAAGATAAAAAGTTCATACACAAAACTTAGCCGAGAAACGATCTGTTTCTTGTCAATAAATAGGCATGTCACGTTTCAAGAAGGCTGTCTAGGGGTTCGTATTGGGTATACACACAAATACGCATCCGTAGACAGACTGGTTTTACGAACTTTTCTTCTAGGAAACCATGTGATCTTTTCTCTTAGTCACGTGGTTCAATGCGCAAAATTAAGAGCGTTAGAAGAAATTACTCATCATTGATAACAGACAGGAATAAAATGGTAGTGGTTTTTTTTTACTCATTTTTTTTTTGCTTTTACGACCCTCAGTAAACAACAACAACAACAACAAAAGGTATTTCCTTTTGTTCATTCGTTCGTCTGTATCTCTTAAAATTAATACAGGTTATCCGCAACCAAAGCTGCCGCTATTGCTTCTTTTACTGAATGGATTTAGCATTTGCATTGGACGTATTACTACATCAGAAGCGAATGTCTCAGTTCACGCAGTGCATTCAGGAGATTATAAATTTTACTTTTGCTTGTCGTAGAACTGCATGTCATGTTCAGGAATTGGTTAATGGCTGCTGAGTTGTCTTCGCCTGATTGTAGAAGCGGCTGCAATAACCCTGTCTCCTTCCCAACGACTGTTCGTTTGGGACACAAGTCAGATGGTTTCAGTGGCAATGTTGTCACGTTAGTATTTACAAAATCAAATTACTATTTCATTTCTGCAAGTTTAGTTTAGCTGTAACAAAACAACACAATCACAACTGAAAACTATTCTATTTATCTAAATAAACAAAGTAAATAAACATATTTTGAACTGAGAAAATTTCACGTTAGTGGCTAGTGCTTCCAATTGTAAGACAGTCTTAAAAAACTTGATGATTGAATTAAAAAAATGAAGTCTGCAAATTATTCAATAGAATTTTTCTTCTTCTATTTTCCTTTATCACTTTAATTTGTATATTTTTTAAGTATATAAATGTTTATATTGATGTTGTGTATTGTGTAGTTCTATAGCGAGTTAAACTAAGTTGCCACAGGCCTAATAGGTAAATCCAAGTGCTTTGTTTAAAATTAATTATTTTAATTTTCCTTTATTCTTCTGAGCCAGATAGAACTTAGTTTTGTGCAGTTCAATAAGTTTGTTTCAGTTGAAAGATCACTAAAAGAACTGTGAATTTTTGATATTTCATAAATATTTCATATATAAATATAAATATTTCATATATAAATATAAATATTTCATATATAAATATAAATATTTCATAAATTATATAAATATAAATATTTCATATATAAATATAAATATAAATATTTCATATTAATTTACAATTAATATTTTCTAGTTCTGTTTCTGAGACACCAGTTCAATTAAGACAGTGTTTTAAGCTACACATTATAGAGCGTGGGGGGAGGCAACTGCAGTAGTTCGACGTTTTTAATGTTTGTTTTTTTTGTTTTTTTTTTTAAATATTACAATTTATTATTTTTTTATTATTATTAGGCCTACTTCTCTTTTGAAATGAGGTGAAGTTCCATGTTTGGGCATAATAAAGAAAGAGACGGTGAAATCTATCACAGGAATAATAATCATAATCAAGATCTAAATTACTCTCTTGTTGAGACAATGATATAATAACTGTTCTAGTGTTGGAATTAACTTTTATAAATTATAAAGGATAAATTATAAATTATAAAGGCCATAAAGATATCAGTTTGAAAGCCGAAGAACAAATCAAAACAACGATTTTATTCATTTATTTTTTTTTTTTATTAAAAGTGAATTGGTTTTTAGCTTGCAGTCTAAAAAACGTGATAAATTAAAATGACTTTTTTAAATATTCTTTTATTTCTAGGTGCAATTATTATCAAAATAATTAAAAAAATGCAATAATCTGACATCGTTATTGTCTTAATTGTTGTTGAACCCAGATGTGCTGTAATAGAAGACACACATTCAAACACGTACAAGTAAAAGTTTAAACTTCCAACAAGATCTCACTGTATTTCAGTCGTGGACAAAGATTGTATCACTCTCCCAGAAACCACAATTTGTCAAAACAAAAACAACCCAGAATCCTAAACCAAGTTCCGCTGTGTCCGTGTTCTGCTTGCCATTAAGACTAAAGGGAGGCCTGGCTGTGACCCCTATTGCAGCGTGCGGGTCACACCAACTGTCAGCAAAGCAGTCGGCCAGGAGTCAATTTACGGGAGACGGGAGTCCCTCACTCAGCGACTGACTGCCCGATGACATCAATGAAGATAAAACGAAGGAACAAAAAAAAAGCAGCAATGAATGAAGTAGGCAAGGTGAGGGAGGAGGAAGTGGGCGGTTTTCACCTTAACTATCTGCTCCGAATGGAACGAGGAAATATGGAATAGTTCTCGGCAAACTTGTGCCAAGGAGTTCGGTGTTCAGAGAGCATATCTTGTCAAAGTAATGCATTTTCGTATATAAATAAGGGTTAAAAACTAATCAACATTTTTCGCGCCAATTCTTTTTAAATTCCAAGGAATTAATTTTAATGCAGCAAACTATGTCGTACATTAAGGGAAAGAATCTTTTAACTTCAGCGTTGTCCTCACAGAAGGTATAAGGATTTTTATTGTGGATTTCAACATAAATGTATCTTCAAATACTTGAAATCCACAACAGGATAGGATTATAAATGAAACTAGCGTGGGAAAACTGGAATAAGTCCCCTCCCCCCAAAAGGAAAAAACCAAAAACAAAATCTATAAAAAATGCATTTTTCTGAAACTGAACTTATTTTTTTTTTAATTTTAAATCATGTTACACAGTTGAGTTTGATCCACTACGGTCTGTTGACTAATTCAGTTGTTGAAAAAAGAAACAAATAATGTTGAGTTTAAAGTTACTTAAAAATTTTAAACTGATAAATAAGTATAAATAACTTTTTTTATTTACTTAATAAAAACCAGATTTTTTACTAATCTAATGTTTCAATTATTTCAACCCTTCTTCAAGTTTGTTCTTTTTTAAATCACTTTTCAAGAAGTAATTTGATTTTAAATGTTTTTGTTTTTATAGTCCAGTAAAACATTTTTTTAATGAAATAAATATTTTTTTACCCCCCAACCAATAAATCTCATAAAATTAATGGTGTAAATAGTTGGGTCAATAAACATAAACATCAATGGAATCATAAATATCAGTGATGGATAACACGCCCCCGCACTTCGGGAATGCAGTGAACCCCGCTGCGAAGACATCGTAATCACAGACAAACAAACAAACAAAAAAAAGGTGTTCTTTCCTACCTGTTAGTTGTTGCTGTCGGCTGTCGGTTGCTCGCAGGACGTTCTCCGTGTGACGGCGGTGCACCTGACGTAGTCGCCGGGCAACGGGCACATGGTCTTCGGCACCGGTTCGATGATGGGAGTTCCACGGGACCAGTTGGCTTCGTCGGCGCACGATTCAGGAGGTGCGGAAAAGTTAATCCAAGGGCTCGGTTGCGGGATGAGTTGAGTTTTATCCGTTGCCGTTGGCTGTATGCGACTGAGACCCTTGGCGGCCCAGTCCATGTGCTCCGACGGAGGATCTGGGGGGCGGGGAGGCAAGGAGGAGGCAGACCCAACAGCGCCGCCACTCACTTGGATGGCAGCTTCCCCATCGCACCAGTATTTGGCTACAAACAGAAATACAACAAAATTCTAAAACTTTCCTGAATTAAAAATTAATAAAGGAAAAAAAATGACAATATAACAAAATAAAACAAAATAACTCTACTGAATTTTTTTTTTCGGAAATTTGGTTCAATGCAAAACATTAATTTAACAAAACTGAATTAGAATCACGAAAACAACCTTTGAAGAATTTCACAATTTTATTATCTGATTTTGATACCCCATAACATGTTAAGATCTATTATATATGAAATATACAAAATTATAGTTTACAATTATCATATATTGTAAATGACAATTGTTGAGTTACCGCGAAAAATCACACTGTATTTAGCCTAAATTCGAGGAGGGAGGGAAGATTTTAAATCATGGTGAGAGACTATGTAACTTATGTAGGCCTATTCCCATAACTTTTGAACCAGAGAACAGCACTTCTTGAAATTTCAAATCAATTTCAAAATCCATGTATTATAGACAAGCAACCTAACTATATTGTAGTTATCTATTGATTCATTTTGTATTATATACATTTAACATAGCGACGTACTGAAAAATAAATAGGTAGACATTTTAAAAGTACTTAAGTTTTTGTCTAATATATTTTTTTTTCTTCAAAAATAAAAAAATTAACCTCCAGAAATTAGCTAAAAAAGTCATTAGAAATTTATTTGCACTTTTAAAGAGAAATTCGAAGCAATAAAAAATAACGGAAATGAAATAGCTGTCCTAACTATTGCACGTCTCATGATATTATTAGCTTAGTCAAAACAAAATCACAAAGATTTATTTATTTATTTAAGAAATGCAATTTTATTTTAATATGAATTACTGTCATAAGTAAATAGTAATATTTAATGTATTTCGATACTCTCAGGAAAGTAGATTCCAGGTTCTTTGAGGAATTTACTGTTTTTAATAAAAGAAAAAAAGAAATAGAATGATACGTTTCTTATCGTTCCATCTCATGAAATTTCTAGATATCTTTCGTAATAGTTTTTTTTTTTTTATTTACTAAATTCGAATGCAATTGGAGATCCGCTTGCTTTTGATTTCATGGCTGGTTTGGGTTGCGGTGATTCAAATTCTACATTTGTTGATGAAACTCATTCTCCAATGTCGGAAGGATCGAGTTATTTTTTACGACTGCAAGAACATTAAGCAGAGCAATAAAATATTAGTTATTCATAACCACCAACTAAACTAGATAACAGTAATGGATCATTTTAAATCATCATCACGCGAGTCAATCACAGGTCAATGCTTAAACGCCATTTCCATCGCTCTTAAGATAAATAAGCCAAGACTAACTATTTCTTAAGACTTTATTTAAAGACTCTGATTCAGACCCCGATTAAAGGTAGGACTAACTGACTAATCAAGACCTCAACCCAACATCCGATCCCCTCCTGAATCCTTGCTTATCATTCGCCAAACAGTTCTTTCTTGTATTCAGTTCAAACAACACATTAACATTTGATTGCTGATGAAATGTTTTCCTCCAGACATGCGTAATTCATTTCTTGTTTAGTTTTGAGTGACGTTTTAACTTTAACCGTTATTACCTTAATGCCTATAACTTCTCATTCGGAGTCTATATTCTTTGATTTTTAATAGCTATGGTATATACAAACAATAGAGAAAAGTGAAGTGATATTCTATGCTGTCGATTATTGACTGGAATCTTAAAATACTTCCCATAACATTTTCTATATTTGTATGAAGCAGTTTTGATACTTTTCTACCCCTTAGCATTAGTCAATCTTTCAGGATCTTTCCATTAGACATTAACATCGTTAAGCTGCTAGAGTTTTTACTACCAAAGGCTATTACTAATTTCATGAACTTCAATCATGAATCATTATTAGATTCATAGCATGCAAAGAAATTAAAAGAGATCAAGATAGCCTCTGGAGACAAGATGAAATTCGAAAAATATAGCGAATGTGAACATTTTCTTCCCTCAAATGCCTAAAACTCGAAAATTCTGAATGTGAATATTAATAAGATGAATATGCAAAATAATAAAATTGGAATTTTGTAATAAATTGTTATAACGAATTATAATTAATTATTAATCGCCATTTTAAGATGTAAACTTGTATAATCGAAACAATTTTGTCGAAACTTGTGTGAGGTCTATGTATAAGGTTATGATATGTTATAGAAATGAAGGCATCTTTTTAGGAAATCAACAAAATTAGTTAACTTAATGCGAATATATTTAGATGTGAAACAGCAGATCAGTACAAATAATGTCTATTCCATAACTAACTTCAGGAATTCCCAATGAAGGCTACACTGCCATGCAATCATTAAAATTTATTATGGGTTTCTTTATGTTTTCTTCATCCTATAATGTTCTTTAGCCTTGATATTTAGCTTTAAAAAAAACTAATAAAATAATAAATTTTAAAAAAAAGGAAAATTTAATTCACTTCTATCTGGTGATAAACTTAATGATTATAACATGACAGTTCAGTAAGACGAAAGATGACGATCGGCGAGGTTAAATAAGACTGACGGTGTCGTGATAAAATATAACATTGTGATTACTATCAGAATGTTACACAATGAAATTTCTGCTTCACAGCTTTTAATATAGAAGGATTATTTTTTTTATATTTAATTTGTTATATTTTACTTTTTAAACACTAACATCTGTTTTACATTATCTTACTATTTAAAATGATAAAATGTTATATATGGACAACTCTCCTTTATGGATCTGAGACATGGACTCTCAGTAGAGAGACAGAGAGGAAATTGGAGAGTTTCGAGATGTGGATTTTGAGAAGAATGTTCAAAATTCCTTGGACAAGAAGAATGAGGAATGAGAAGGTATTGAGATTGGCTGAATACGAGAGATCCTTGATTAAGACCATAAGGGAGAGAAAGATGAAGTCCTTCGGTCACCTGACGAGACAAGACGATCTGCAGCGGCTGACGCTGGAGGGAAAGTTGGATGGGAGAAGACCCAGAGGAAGGCCGAGGAAGAATTGGTTTGACAACATTAGAGATTGGACTGGCAAGAATTATTAGGAATGCTCCAGAATAGCAAGAGACAGAAAATTTTTTAGAACCATGATCGCCGACCTCCTGGATGGAGATGGCACGTAAAGAAGAAAGAAGATTATTTAAAATTAAGCTTTTTTTTTTTATTATTTGATCAATATTTTTAGTACTGTTATATTTAGTTTTGTAGTTCAAAAAGTGCCATTTAAAGAAAATTTGGCATTTTATTTTTTATTTCTTTTTAAAAAAGAATTTAGAAATCGAAAAATTGTAGGGAAATTAAAGAAAGACCTATGCTTTTCTGACAGAACATCCTATTTCTTGTTTTAATCACATTGACTACCTTCTTTCGTCCGTCCTGTTATATAGAATTTTAACTTTCAAAAGAAAATGATAATACGAACAATAGACAATACAATCAAGGATGATATTAATGCACCTTCATAAATATCCTTTTAACAATAACATTCAACTTCAACAACAATAATGCAAAAGTCTATAAATTGTCAAATTTTACAACTTTCAAAAAGTTTTATTTGTCCATATCAGAAAGTGATAAAATATTATTGAACTGATATAATAAAGATGTCACTCTACAATAAAAAACCTTATGCGCCATAATTTTATTTAATCAATTAACCAAATTACTTAATTAAATTCAGAACACGCTTCGTGCTTGAATAAATTTTAAGAGAGTAATCTTCCGATTCCGTAACAGTATCTCAATGAATAACAGACGAACATATTTATTATTTGCAATAAACTCATTTTATAATTTATTTTTACCATCTCGCTGTAATACTTCTGTAATTTCATTAGGGTGATATTTTTATGATTAATATAGATACCGGTACCAATGAATAAGGCGCAGATATGAATAAACAGAAAAAGAATACAAACATCTGGATAAGAAAATTACAGAAAAGACTCATTTGTATGAAATTTAAAGTAAAAATCCTATTACAAAAACCGTAAATAAAATGAAGTTTAGTTAGTATCCAAAAAGGGAGAAAATAGTAAGCAATAGGGTTATCATCTCAAGATTTGTATTTCAGCCACTCGGAATAAGACTGATATAGATTTATTTTATTTACTTATTAATCTATTAAATAAGAAATTGATCTGTTATTTTTTTTTTGAAGCAACTTCAAAATACAACACACGAAAACTCGTTTATCCGAATCGCGTTTATCCTAAACGACTTTTAGCATATTTTAAAAATATGTAAAAATATTTTTCCATTACTGTAATCAATATTTAATATTGTATACACGCGATTACATAACTGTAACACATATATTTAAAACAATATATTCCGAATTATCCGAAATTTATCCGAAACGTCAAATTCGGATAAACGAGTTTTTAGTGTAACTGTTTCCTTTCGATTTAAGATACAATGATTATTTCTTTATTTCGCCAAGAAAAAGAAATTATGGTTTAATAAATGTGAACATTTTAATATGTTATATTTTAGATTTAATTTTAATCCAGATATTTAAAAAGAAAAAAAAAGAGAGAAAAAGAAAATCTTCGACTTCTTTTTTTTCAGAATTTCTAAATTAACTAGATAAAAAAAATAATATTGATAAGAATTATTGGATTGTGTGGTAATCTATCGAGATACTAATATTACTTGGAGATCGAAATTTCGAAAATTCGATGTTGATTTCGAAATTTCGAAAATTCTCTCAGACTAGGGCTGTTGTGTTCGCCTTAAAATAAAAAAAAAAGTGAAATAAAAAATATCCAGCGAATAAATCACGAGAGCCAGAAGGCAAAGAATATTTCTATATAAAAACAGTGCAATGTTTGGTGAGTGCAGAGCAGGAATGCGGACCGTTTATTTTTCCAAACTACTGCGATGATCATATGTTTTGGCTGCGTTCGCGTGACATTACTGCCATCTGGAGGCCGACGAAGTACAACTTAATGCTTTTTCAATTGCTGTTCGTAAGCGCGTCTCTGCGCTGTATCCTGTACTTTTCCTTGTGTTCCGGATTATAAATAGATCAGTGCAGGTGTGGTAAACATTGTTTTGATACTCGTCCAGTTACAAAGGGGATGGGACTTCGTGATAAGGGGATGGCCGACCTCTCAGCTATTTGGCATAGAAAATTGAACAACGCGAATACGAATGAACAACCGCCTCACAAACGAATAGTAATCCGGTTTTGAGATGGATACGGACTGCTCTTTGTAAAGACACAAAATTATCGGATGGAAACACTAAGAAATAGTAAATAATGACTGAAAATTGCATTATTGCAGCTTTTATTCGGAAACAAAACGCGAATGCCATTGGAATTGCCTATTTTTTTTAACCTTTTTTTAGTCTGCTAGCAAAAAATAAAAAACACAGAAGGGTAATTTTTATTTAAAACATTAAAAAGTTTAAAAAGAAAAAGAAATTACAAACGTTTCGTCCAAAAAATTTTTCAGCTCGAATTTTGGCAAGCCATAAAAACTTAAGACCAAAAAAATAAATTTGAAAGCATTTGTGATACGTATTATGATGTGCTCAAGTTTTAAACATGGACAGCAAAAATTATTGTTACATGACCTTAATATACCAGTTATGTTTATCATGTTTAAACTAATAATCAAACGATCACCTACGCTGATGTATAATATCAAAATAGAACGTTTCTTTGTGAAGATGACTGCTTTATAATACGCCAAATTTTGCATGTAATGCCAAATTTTGCTCAACAGATCGGCCGCGCGATTGGCGTTGTCAGTCAGAGCCTTTCACCTCTGAGTACCAGGGTTCTGTTCTCATTTGGGTTTAGTGATGGTGGATGATCCGCGCTGAGCAGGTTTTCTCGGGTTCTCCCGTTTCCCCTGCACTTCTCCCACCATACTTTCTGAGTCTTTATCTCCGTCTATCCCCATATCCGTGGGATAGCACAATAGACCTACAGGTCGCGGTGCTTCGTTTCCCTGCCACCCACATTCACCACAATCAATCAAATCAATGTTCATTATGAACCTAAATAGAAAGTTAATGTTGTCAAGTTGATCTGTCGCAACTATAAGAAAGAATTTTCGAATCACGCAACACGACTCCAACTTGCTAACATTTCTTTATAAGCCATAGTTTTTGTATCGCTGCAGTTGGATAGAACCTGAATGCCTAAACCGTCAAGTTCAGATCACTGATACTAGAGCTGTTATTGTTTTTAATTCGATCAAATACTATTTTCTATATTGCTATATAGAAATTCCAAAATTTTTCGAAAACGATTAAGCTTCCAAAGATACCTGGGGTCACCAGTCTTCAAGTAAAAAGCGAATATGGTAAAACTTTTGGAAGGAAAGCAGTAACAAGTTTTGGTGTTACAATCAAATGACTGCTGTTTTTTAGCTATCTCCATTGTTTGTTTGCTTTTTTTAAGAAAAAAAACCCAATTAAAACTGATAATATTAGAAGAATTTCATATAGGAATTCTTCAAAAAATCCTTAATAGTTATTTGTTTTCGCAATTTCAAAATCTTATTGGATGATTGATGAAAAAAAATCAAAATTATAGTAATTTATATTTGTATATTTACAAGAGCGCTGTTTGATTCCTGTTAAGAAGGTCGTAATATTGAGCGCCTTGTTGTTGTTCCTGTTGCAGCGATCAATGGGACGGTGGAATATTTCGCGTCCAATGATTGTGGCCACAGGAACGATGGGACGTCGCATTCTCGGAGGCCTTTGGAAAAGCCAAGATAACGCTGATATACAATCGTGGAACCCTTTCATTATGGTAATCGCTTTAATGACCCTACTTGTCCGATTTGCCGCCTACTTCTCTTTTCTTTCCTTAGGAATGGGGCTTCCCTGTAAACTATCGGGTCATGCATCAGGGAATGCAGACAACGTGATAACCTCCAGCACCTTCGTCGCTGACTTCCCATTGGGTGCTGAGGGTGCTTACAGCTCGTGCCGAGTGAGTTCCCACTTCAAATTAACATAAGATTTATTTCGTCCTGCAAATGAACTCTCCTTGGTACATGTTACATTAGAGAAAGCTCTCAATGTCCAAAACTGCATTTCTTCCCTTTCGCAACTTCCATTATTTTTGAGTAGAGGACCCATATCATCAACTGTGTCTTCGATTTCGTAAACAATTCTGAAAAACTCACACTTTGAACAAATTTTCCCATGGCTTTTTTTTTTTCAAGAATTCTCCAAAACACTTGAATTTTTTGGAAAACTTCGATGCAGCTAAAATAAAGCAGACACAGGCAATTGAACACTTTTAAATATAGATTACGGGAATAGAAAATAATCAAATATTTTCAAAATTACTTGAATGCTAAGGAGGGGAGAGGCTGATGAGTGATGTAAACTCCCTCTATCACCACTGTATCAAATAAAAAGGGGGGAAGAAAGGAAAGAAACGGTGAAACTTTTTTGGGGAGGATGAGGGTCTAATTTTATTTTTTTGCAGGATGGTTTGACCTTAAATATCTTCTCAAATAATATTCAGTCCCCTCCCCAGCCGCGTTTCTGGGAATGGTATTTCTCCTAACATTACATAAAAGATTGCAATAAAAGTCTACGTTAGATCAGTCATTGTAATTCACTAACTGGTTTTCAGCTCAGTGAAAACTAATATATACAATTAAATTTTGATTAATTAAATGTTTATACAATTTTCAAATACTTTTCAATAGAACTTGTTCCAAATTACATTCTTTAACATAATACAGTAAACTACCGATTATCCGCGGAATTGGGTGGCGCGGCAGTGGCGGATAAGCGAATTCCGCGGATAATCCGAAATAGGACGAAAAACGACGAAAATCAATACAAAAATGCATGTTTTATTTAGATTAAAATGGCAGTACATACATTATAAACAATTGTTTTATTTTATTTTATTTTATTTTACTTTATTTTCTTACTTTTTAACAAAAAAAATCGGTTAATTGTCTTTGTTTTTTCGTGTCGAAATACGGAAATCCCCTACTTGGACGTCGCTAAATGTGCCTCTTTTATTTTACCTTATTCTAGATTTTAAATAATTTTTGTTAATTCCATAATTTATTGTACAGTATAAAAAATGGAAACAGGAGAGGTCCACGGATAATCGGGAGTTTACTGTAGTTACTAGACATTAATGAATTCGACTTATGTTACTTCTTTTTATTCTTAGCAAGATAGAGTTCTGTAAGCAGATCGATTTCAGTTAGTGAAGGACTGACAACTCTACTAATTTTTTAACAGAAGCATAATAAGTTGAATTTCGTAACAAAGGAAGTATCTCGATTCTTTTAAAATGACCTGTTTTCAGAAACTTGCCTAGGATCTTTTAGGACCCACAAAATATTTTAAGTGGTTCTACGCATTTGAAGACACTTCATTTCGAAACACGTAAATGTTATTTAACATTTTTTTTTTTACACGATGTTGCACCTTACCAGTATTGGTAAATTGCAACATTTGTTGAATTCATCTAATATTTGCCTAAAATGAATTAAATCCGCAAAGACTTAACATACCTCAATCCAAATAATGTTAATCACATCATAGCAACAAGATAGAGGATCATTACACTATCACTTAGTATACATTGTAAGACATTGAAACATATCTGTTGTTTTGCTTCTAAAGCTGCTACTCAGTGGGAATTTTTTTTGGCCCAAGGACGAAACTGAGATCGTCTCGTGACCATCAATTTGCATTCCAAGTTTCAAGATGAACCATTCAATGGTATCAGCATGGGAGGAGGGAATTTAGACATATTCAACTGGTGAACCTCAAGTAGGCAAATAAAACAACAACAACAAAAATTAAACCAGTGGGCTTGCATCGGTTTCTTTGCAAAACTGCACTTAATTCTTTAGTTGTTTCTTTTAATATTAATTAAGCATACAATTACTACTGCTGGCAAAATGAAGCAAAGCTTATGATTTTTTTTTCCAATTATGGATTATTTCTTAAAAACTTAATGGATTAGAGATCTTATTGAAATAAAATATCTTTATTGCAAAAGATTAGCTCAATCGGTCGAATACTTTCGGAGATAGATAGATATTGACAATTCCCCTCAGTTTCGATAGGAGAAAAATTGAGACACGGCTTTATTGTTCCATAATTACATATGAAATATCATGAAATCAGGTGCTAAATCACCAACGTCTTGTATCTGAGGAGCCCCGATTCGCTTTGCACTAAAAATACACATAAAAATAAGTGTAAATCTACATTAAACTTATAAACAACTGAGGATTATTTAAAATGTTCTAGAGATCACTTTAAAACCTCTGAATACGAGCGCGAATATGATCTTCCATATGTTTCAACGCGTCCCTCTTTAGGATGATTTTCATCCATTTTAATGAGTGTTCGATAATGGAAATCTTATTCAAATCCTTATCTTGCGGAGATGCCATTGAGAAATTAATGTGTATTAGGAATTAATTGGATTGTAATCCAATGCAAAGCACCTGTTCGCAGGTGGTCCTACCAGGTGAGTCCATATAAGCCTCAATGGAATGCTGCCTAGATTCATTAGCCCTTAAATTCTGTGTCATTGCTAATTGGCCACAGAACATGACCTTCACTCTCTTAATGAATGCATTTGACACTCAGCTGTTCTAATGAGAAATACTTAACTGACACCACACGATAAAACATTACTCGAGATACCATAGACAACTTCTCGTTGATTTGTGAGGAAATTAAGAAAAAAAAATCTTGTTATCAAGACAACTAAGTAGGCCTGACAAAAAATAAGTACAAAGTGTTAGGCTGTTTAAAACAAACTTTGACAAGGAATTATCTACTTAAATTAATTCCGCAATGTTTCATTTGGTTTAATAAAGAAGAAAAATATATATTAACACACATAACCTGTCAGACATGTGAGAACCTCAATTCTTATCTCAAAAGCCATTAAAATGCAGGACTGAAATCAACAATATAAATACAAAATTGAAATCGTGTATAGCACTTTAGTAGTATTCTAAAATAGCAACTTGAAAAAAAAATAACAAAATACAAAAATCTTGAAATACAAATTTTATGGAAATCGTCCCTATTACAATACAATAATCTGTTCCAATTTTAAGTCCATTCGTCAACCCTTCCTTTTTGAAATAACCAACTATAGGGACTCTTTGACTATAGTCACTTGTCTGCTTCACTATTTGTCAAAGTACAGCTAATAGATTGAACTGTTATTACTTGGAATACTCCCGTTCAGCTGAATATTCCAGGTCTAACCGGAGACCAGCAATAACAATAATAATAATTAAATCTATTAAAGTTAAATAAGAAAAAGGTTGTCTCTTTATTCAAACATTTTATGAATATAAATTTCGCTCTAAAATTCAGAAAATAGTTTATATTGCGCAAGAGCAAGAACTTACTGAATAACGGCTATTCTAATTCATTAAGAATATAATATTTTTCAGCCTACTACCCTGGCACTTGTCAACAGCTAAAAAAATATAAATAAAAA
>JAFIDM010003189.1:38630440-38661540 GCA_023159025.1 Thereuonema tuberculata | reverse complement strand
GTAAAAAGTTTAGAGGTCCATTCAGAATTATAAACATAATAAATGATATAAACTTTATGCTGGAGGACCTGAATTCATTTAACGAGCCTTTCAGGATTAATATTGATAAAATCAAAAAATATTATGGTGACCCTCCTATAACGAAAAGGAAAAGGAGAAAGGATAATAATACTCAAAATAAGAATGCTAGAGTAAACTTTTTCCCTTCTGAAGAAAACTACGATGAAGATGATGAGGATAATTTTTACCTTCAGCATCACAGCACACGGATACAATTAATCCAGATATTATCTCTGAAAACCATAATGACATAAAACAGGAAGAAAATTCTAATGATAATATTCAAGTTTTTTCAGATACTCCAGATTCAGCTAGGAGCAGTTCGGGAGAAAATGGCCGTGGAGATGATGCAGTACCTAGGCATCGATACAACACCAGGACGGCAGCCCGAACGGCGATCAACTTGCCTAGGAGACTTCAGGACTGCGTCAGATATGATTGTTAAATTACCAACGACTAATTTTGTACTCCTACTTTGTAATTATTGTAATTAGTCATGGTCGAAATTGAAAAAATTTCAACTCCATGCATTTTTCGCGATGTCTCAAAATCCTTGTAGTAAAAATTTTTTTCCTTGGATGGGAGGAATGTGAAATTTGTAAATATTGTGTAAATATTTTTTTGGTTTATATAATTTATTAATATAGAAATGTTTTTAATTATGAATATAATTGTAAAACTAGACCTAACAGGTGGTTAATTTAACATTTTTTTTAGTTGGTTTTAAAAAACTGTATCTCTTTCGAAAAATACTATGGAATGTAGCGAAGGCTAATCCGATTAAGATTGGCCATTCGATATGAGTTTAGCACTTACTATGCGTCTAAGTCAGCTAGGCAGTCCCTTTCAGGCGTTGGGACAGAGAACTTCAAAAAATAGGGGTGAAAGGTAAGTGCTGTAGGGAGAAAGGATTAAGCACAGTGGGGGTGGATTTTTCTGTGGATTAGAAGGGATCTAAATGACGATTTCAGAAGAGCTGAATTCTCCAAAATACTAAAAAAAGGATCACATAAGACTGTTTTTTAATTCCACAACAGTATGTAATAATATCTTATTTATTTATTTATTTATTTATTTATTTATTTATTTATTTATTTACTTGGTTAATTAATAAAAATATTTAAATAAGTAATCAAATTTACAAAGAAATGTTATATGAAATGTTCATACAACAGTTTAATATTCATATAACATTAAAATTAACATTAACATTAAAAGATTCATATAACATTATATAACTTTATATATTATATAAAGTTCCTGATAACAATGACCCCATTGGAAAACCTTTTACTTATTTGAAAATGTTGTTATTGTGCTTAAAATATGCATTAGAAATGAGTCATTTAGATCCCTTCTAATCTCAGTCCACAGAAAAATCCACCCCCACTGTGCTTAATCCTTTCTCCCTACAGTACTTACCTTTCACCCCTATTTTTTCAAGTTCTCTGTCCCAACGCCTGAAAGGGACTGCCTAGCTGACTTAGACGCATAGTACTGCCTTTCAGAGAAAGGCCAAGGAAATTAATACTGTGGATTTCACAGGATAATTTTTTGTTTTTGTTCTCGACGGCCATTGCCGGGAGCGACAATGCTTTCCATTTACTTTCGCGCAGTCTCAGCATAACATCAAGTGTACATTCTGCTGATGATCCTAATAAGGATGAAACAGCTGCCCAGGATTCCCGTTTACGTTGACTCAGCGAAAATATATTTACTGTCCATTTATGTTTTTGTTTTTTTTCTTCTTGATTTATAAATTAATAGGTCTTTAAATTTCTGTTCTTCATTACAAATAGTGGAAATTCATCATTTTCTAAAAAAAAAAAAAATCCGTTCTAAATCCAATTAATTTTAAGTTAATCGTGTTAAAAGTAGGCGCAAATTAGTGGATTAATAAAAGGATTAATATGCACTAAAATGCAGCATCGAAAGAAATCGTTTGCTTCGGTTTTAGTAATTATGTTAAGGGAAGCTTTGTCTCCTGGCATTAATTCCCGGCAAGGAACCATAAGAAAAACTTTTTAAACGTAAAAGTTATATCGTCTTTTGTCCATTAATACGCAAGCCAAGTTTCAAGATGACCATTCAGCGATTGTAAAGTTAAATGGGGAACACATATACACAAGACTGACTGATTTTTATGAGCATTGCTTTCTTAAGAAACTAAACTATAAAAAAGGTAAAAATCAAAGAGCGAATTTTAGTTTATTTTTTTCAAACTCACAAATACTTACAAAACAAAAACAAATAAAAACGTATGCCACGTAATAATAATAAAACTACTCTACAAATAAGACTATTTGTAGAGTATTATTACCCGAGCAATTATTTTCTATCTTTATTAATCGTTTACAGAATTCGATTTGTTTAAAATAACGTTTTGTCCATTTATCATCTGATGTGAATTGGGTAAATAATTACCAGCTTCTATTTGAGTTTCGAAATCGTTCCTTTATTATGATACCTTAAGTACTCTTTATTCGCTATCAGTTGTTAGAACTGTCTTTATCTTATTTTCCTCTTTAAATTCCGCCGTCTTTCCTTTAATGTGGACCTTAATGTAACACGAGGACCATTAATTCCCTTAATAACAGTTATACCCTATTTCATTATTTGTCTGGAATTACAGATTGTTACCTGACTTTAATATCCCTCTGGTGGGGATACATCAGTGGGGAAGGCACGAACACAATAAATAAACACTGCGAGACCGGTATTTTTTCGAGGGAGTCCGGTAGGGGGTGGTGAACTTGGGAGGAGACTCTTGGTTCCTTGGATTAAAAACTCGATTCGAAGCAGGACAGAACATTTCGGCTCCCTTTAATAATAAAGAGAATTAAATAATAGATTTATTAGAGTTAATTCCTTCTTCTGTTTTATTTTATTAAAACAAGTACTACAACTAATAAGAGGTAGAAACAAAAGTAAGCCTGTTTACGTAAATCATTCACTTACTCCCGTCACTTCCTGCACTGAAATTAAATGTTTAAATGATCTTCAGAATAAGAACGATTGTGGGTTCTTTATTAAGTAGTAGCTGTACCCGGCATGCGTTGCAACACTCAAAGAAAGTAAGTGTTTGTGTTTTAATTCTGTTTATTGAAGTGCTTTTGGATATACAATATTTTTTGTTTTTCCGTCTGGTGCATACACGAATAAATCAGAAGGGTTTTCCGACGCGTGAGCAGGCCACATACTACAGCTGTCCATGTGTTGTACCTGTGCTTTGTTGGTGGTCATTGCAAATGCGAGTCGAATGTTGAAACCGGTAATACATTCATTTGTTGCAACGACTGGCCCTCCAGATATTGTAAAATAGTTCTATTAATTCAGAAACCTTCGCGGGCGTGCGCACAACAACTCACCAAAGTTTCATCGCAATCTGATGAATGGTATAGGAACACATACGGGACAAACAAACAAACAAACAAATATTCATTTTTTATATATTAAGAAGAATATTAGAAAGACGTTTAGCTAAAAGAGTTGTACACTATATGAAATTAAAAACAAGATTCACGCAAACCAAAACTTGATTGGGTGTTTAATTGAGTCTCAAATTATTTTCTAAAATACATCTGATATGCTATATTTAACATCCCTGAATAATAAAAGATACGAATTTCGCATTCTGACCATTACATTTCTTTCTAGACTTCTGAATGGCCTGGGGATATTATTATGAAATACTGTAAAAAAACCTCGAACTTCAATGAGTATTGAAATTTTAATTATTTTTTTTTCCTAGCTCACGATTAAATCATTATTTATTGCAGCTAAGTTGATTTGATTGTGTGTTAATTCTTTTTTATATAATGTACATCCGAGTGAAGCAACGTATGAGACTTTTTTTTTTTTTTATTACATCAAATTAGAAGCTGAACAATAATAAAAGAAACTTAAACCAGACCTGCGTTCCTTGGGAAAAGAATGCAGAGACTCCAACGATCAGCAGCCTAAACAGAGACGAAAAAAAAAAAAAGACTAGAACACCAGTCCGACGCTCGCTCCCGCTAATCTCAACAAAGAAACTCGGTTCCGATTATGTAGGCTAATCAGGTTCCTTATTTCAGTGAAAATTTTACGCTAGGGTCTACCTGGAGTAGAATAGGTAAGGATCGAACTGGAATATCCCACTCGTGAACAAGCGATTTTTATGCTAGATTTTTGAGATTTAATTCTAACCCAGAAAGAAAGAAATCGTCAATTACACAAATTCTAGAACCTTTTTTTAATACAAAACTTTTCAAATCAAGCAGAAACGTAATAATTACGAATTTCGTATTTTTTAAGATAAAGCAAATTTTCCAATGCTTAATTTCGAGGCAGTTTGCTATACTGTACTGTAGAAGTATTAAGGAAAAACATCCTTCACTAATCGATCTATATTAATAATACGAATTTAATAGGCTTTAGAAAAAAATTATAGTTTTGCGTTTGTTTAATATATCCATTCACTATCTTAAATTTCCTTGTTTTCATTTTAATACTTTTAACTATCGCAAAGTTGATTTTAACTAGTTGATTATAAAGGAGGAAAGAATTCACTGCAAGACATTTTTAATGAATTAATCTATAATTTTTAAATATCTTAAATTTAGCTTTGTGTTTCATCACTTATGAGTATGGATGGTCATTTCGGAATGTATATAAATGTCTCCTGATATCTTCAAAAAAAAAAAAAAAAAAAAAAAATCGTTATAAATGTTTTATTGCATACTTTAGCTGTAATGAAAATTAACCTAAGAAATAAATTCTAATTGGTAACTTGGCACAATTATTCAGACAATTTAGAATAAGTTAATTTTATATATCTTAGATTTGTTATACTTATTCAATGAAAATTATTTTTAATTAATAAAAAAATCAAAAAAAATCTTGAAATATTTTCAATTTACTACCTGTTAGCCTATCCTTCATATAGGCATAATTAGGACTAACAAAATTAAAATTGATACAAAATTTGTAAATAAATCTTATAATACTGCATAATACGTAAGCAAAATGTATATCAGCATAAAATCTTACTTTGTTATCCATTAAATACTTCTAAATATCCACAGTTTTGCTGAAGATAGTTTAAATCGATCGCTAAATAGAATTTCATACAATCATCTGCTGCCATTCTTCTAAACTTAAACAACAGCGCCAACAGCGCCAACGTGGGAATATTTGTAATTACAAAACGACGCTCTCATTATTCGCTAATTAAAATCTACAATTTGGAATTTTCACTCCAATTCCCTAAGAAGAACTACTCAAAACAAACTTACTGATTTTCTTTTAATTACATTACGCCCATAATTCCTAATCATAAATATGAATTTATAATTTCAAATATTTACAATGGCTGATCTCGTGCAATCGATAATTATTTGTTAAAAGAAAATATTTACTACTATTAATCTTTCTTTACAATAAAAAGTTTTAGACATTATTTTTGCTTTTATAAGTCATATTAATGCAAAGAAAGCTAAGATTTTTTGTTATTTTATTTATTTATTTATTTATTTTTAAACTTTTTTTTTTGCATTTTTAAAAAAAATAAATATATTTTTTTTTATTTTGATTTATGTTTTTCTTTCTTTCTATTTATTTTTCTAATCATCATAGAAGTGAAAAGAGTTCTATTATATTGTATTTAGTTCTGTCTTTTGAAACATATTCTTCATTTTCATTTAGCATGTCTTCATTTCTAAGCGATTTGGAAAACTTACATTTTAGGGATTAAGCTTTAAATTTCACTGAAGTGATTTAAGAATGTCTACGATAATAATAACTTTCAATGCTAAATTTCTTAGCTGTATCTTTGGATTTTTAAAAAGTGAGCAACTACTTGTTTGTTATAAGCATGTAAGAAGCCTGGGGTTTAAACAGAAAAAAAAAAAATGGAACTTTTTCGAGTCTGAAATTAAAAACCACAGTGCAAAATTACACAAAAGATCAGTTTTAACCATTTTCAAAGGAAAGGTGGGATCATTAACTTACCATTACTCTGCATATGTATGTCTCTCTTTTCTCCCTAATTAATTGTTTTGAACCTGAGGACACATTTTCATCAAATGCAATATATCAGTTCCAAACTCTTTCAGAAACTTACGTAAGATAAAAATAAAAAAAAATGAACTCTCCTTATTACTATAATGTAACTTTCATAAGCGATAAGTTAATGCTAGGATGCAGTGGCGTACCAACGCCTTTGGGGGCCCGGGGCGGGAGTTCCATTATTCCACAACCAAAAAAAAAACAAAAAAAAAACGAAATCTCCAATTTAACAACAAAAAAAAAAAATGGAAATACTTGGGTGGATGGGGCCCCTAGGCTGACTGGTGGGGCCCCCTAGGCTTGCTTTTACAACCAAAAAAAAAAAAGGAAATCTTGCTTTTACAACCAAGATTTTACAACCAAAAAAAAAGGAAATCAGCCGGGGCGGATCGCCCCCCCCCCTTGGTACGCTACTGCTAGGATGATTGTGTTTAAAATATTAACATTAATAATATCGTTATCTTAAATTAGTTGTAGAATTTGAAATGATACATCCAGTAGGCTTAAAACTATAATGCCAGTCAACTAATTCCAAAAATAATTTGCTTGTAAAAAGCTTTCAAAATAAAATTCAAAATAAGAAGTTACTTCTAAAGACGTACAGATCGCGTAATCGGGTCTCGTGCTACTCCAGAATGTTGACGCATGGTCTGATTTGATTTAAATTAATTAGATTTACCATTAAAATTTGCAGATTTACTCAAATTACGAAGAACTAGAAATTTGAAGCTAGGTTGTATTCGGAAAGTATGATAAGTTACAAACTCTTATTGAATTGTATTGCTTTCATCATTTTAAAGGGAAAAAAATAAAGAAAATAGATTAAAGCTCTTTCAATGAATTTATTATTATTATTATTATTATTATTATTATTATTATTATTATTATTATTATGTTAGTTTCAGCGATTGAAAGGAATAGAAATAATGGTTGAAAATTGAAAAACCCATTAATACAATTTTAAACTATGGACGAAAGTCAAACTGTCTACATAAAAAACCGCTTTGTTTCTTTCTGGTAGGTCATTTTCTATCTTCTACCCCTTATTAACTCCTCTCATAAGGATCTCTTTGTTCTTTTCTCCTTCCAATTTGTAAAACGTCCCAACCGATTTCCCACTGCATCTCTGGAATCCCAATATTTCAAACTTTCAAAATTCCCGGACGACAAACATCTTATTCTTCCTCCCACTATCTATGTTTCCCCTCTTATCATCTATCGTTCCTTCTATCCCTGTTTCATCCTCCCTTTATCCTTTATTCAACCCTTCATACTTCATTTCCAATACACTTTTTCAAATCATTCTTTTCTCTTAATTTTAAATTAATATTTTAAAGTTTTGACTTGTTTTTTTTTTTTTTTTGTTTTTTTTTGGGTTAGAATGTTTTTTAATCGGATCTTGGAGGGTGGCGGGGCTTGAGGTATTTAGAACACTTTCCCGGACCACTGCTAATTAATGTTTAATATCTCAGGTGCTGGAAAAACGTTACCTGTACGAAATAACGAAATGATTTTTCATTAATATAACGAAAAACGTTAACGAAACTTTTCAAATAGTAGCAACAGAAAACGTAACGAAAAACGAAAAATTTTGTTAAAAGACGATACATTCTATTTTAACGAAACTCCGGCGAAATTCAAAGAAAAGTAGCGTAACCCTCCTCTCTTGTGCGTTTTATTACCTTTTTTGAAAAACTGTTAATTTTTCTCAATTTTCAAAAATTATTGTCGGAATTGGAGAGTAGGGTGTTCGATGGAAAAATATGCAAAAAAAAAGTAAAAGACAATTTCAATAAATTATTTATGAATCGGAAATATTACTTGCATTGATAACATTAATATTAATTAATAATGAATTAGGCCTATAAATATTTATAATAAGTTTTTAACATAATTATTTACCTCTCCCCAATGCAGTATTCCGTAAATAAGACTATTTATCAACAGATACGTAATCTCTATACATGAATGAGAAAATGTATTTCTTTGCAATAATAATAGGCCTAAATATTCTTAATTTATAAATCTAATTTACATATAAATACATTTTGTAACCTAAAGTTATCTAATATATATTTGTATTTTAAGGAAATTATTTGTAATAAATAAATAAATAAATAAATAATACTCTTATTTCAGGCCTAATTATTTATTTATAACATTAACCATAACGGAAAAAGAAATTTAGATTTTAGCGAAACGAAAAACGAAATCAATTTTTTTGCCTGTAAGTATCGAATCGTTTTTTATTTCTTTGGCAGCTCAGCTTTTTAATATACGTAAGATAGTGAATTTTCTGTAAATGTTTTCAGTTTAGTGTCAAACTTATCCATTTTTAGGCAGATTGTTAAAATTTGGTGTTTGTGTTCTGGAAAGCCAATTTCATTCAAATTTGATGCAAATTATTTAAGTGATTAAGTTAGGGGTAAATATCGTGTATTTGTTAGTCAAGAGAATCGGACCAATTGGTAGACCTGTACTTCCAAGAAATATCAGGTGACTACTAGATACAAAAAAAGTAGGCATGAGGTAAAGCAAAAATTAAGGGCGACCCATTAAAACCCACGCGGACATTGAACGTGTCGAGCAAAAAATTCCCAAAGTGGACCTAAACTTCACCTAAGGAGCGTTGGAGGGTAATACACCGCGCAACCGGAAAACAGTGAAGTTTAATAATTTTTTCCTGGACAACTACTGACTCGATCGACTTGAAATTTCGATATGCTGTTGTTCAGAGTATCTACTATACAATCTATATTTGTGTTCGACAGTATCTATAACTGTTTGCGGAAACAAACAGTAAACTCTTGTTCGCATTTTTCCGGATAGGCAGAAATAAATACCCTATTCCTACGGTGTTTGGGACACGACGGTGAAGTCCGTTTGCGCATCCGATCTTCCGTTCAGGAGTTGTAGGGAGGAGACAGAGACGAACAGAGGGATGGACGAATAGGACAAACGTTCCCTTATGGGTCACTAAAAATTACAAATTTTAAAAATTACAATAAATTTTGGACTAGAAAAATAAAGAAAACGTTTTGCGCTTCAATTTATAAATTACATTCGACAATTTTACTATATTCAAGCAAATAAATCATTAAAAATATACCGATAATAAAGCAATATAATCTCCAAATATTAATTCATTCATATCAATATTCCCCACCCTTATTAACGTCCACATATTCAATAGGTTCCTATCCTGCCGAAAGTGGGTCAATTTGATAATTTTAAAATAATGTTTATTGAAAAATGAACTCTCTCTCTTTTGTGTTGGTGATGCTAAATTACTTCCTTTGAGAAAATCGTGCTTGTAGTTGTTTGAAACAAATAATTCCAGTCCGTGCCATCAAAATAAGGCCAAATTAATCGCGAAGAAAATAGTCTTTCCTAATAAACTTCACGACTACAATTTGAAAAGCATTAATCACTGGAAATAAGCCGTTCTTAGGATTTTATTACTCTAGATTTAATCATAGAGATTAAATATACTTTATTCAATTGCACGGTCGTGAATCAGAATAACTCCAAGGCCGAGTTCACAATTCACTTACAGTTTGACCACTCACCAATTACCTTCTAATGTCAGGATATAGAACAGAGCGGTTCCCTCAATAGCTACTTTCTGTTTTTAAATTTCATGTAATCTTCATTGAAATCTATTTTATTAATCTGTATTATTACTGAACCTACATTATATCTTATGAAACATTACAGAATCTGCAAATTACTGTTATAAATCCCTGAAAGAACTTGAATCCTACTTTTCTGAAAACGTTGATTATTCTTTTTCTTTCTTTTTGTAAAATGTTGAAAACTATATAGACGAAAAGTATTCGTATTTGTAAATAATTACATGCGCTCAATTCTATCTTGAGTCAAACAAAGAGTCAATTATATTGAGTCAATCTTGAGTCAATTATATTGAGTCAATCTTGAGTCAATTATATTGAGTCAATCTTGAGTCAATTATTTCGCTTCCGACGCTTTCTAAGGGACATTTTTTTTTATCATCTTTAGGCGCCAATTTCTCCACAGGGATTTACCTGGGGAAATTTTGAAATGCCAATGATTGATCGCCGTTTGTCCATAAGTGTGCCTACCAAGTTTCAAGAAAACACATTCAGTGGTTCAAAAGTTGCATTCATACGTCATTGGGTCGATACGTAGACTTAGCTCAGAAATAAGCGTAAAAACATTAAACATTACGAAGAATTAATTAGAAGCGACACCTTCAAATTTGCAGCCACACAGAAGTTTAGCATAAGAAGATCATTAGTGTTGTACTACATTAGGTTGAAATATGTCATGTAAATTCTCTAAAAACCCCAAGAATATCAATTTTGTTTACTGTATCAAGAGTTCATAAACAAAGAGGTACAATCATTTGGAAGTAATAACAATACAACAATATTATATTCCAGTGATTCCTTTGATTTTAAGCGCATAGGAAGAACTTTTGCTCAAAGCTAATATCGACGAACACAAACCTAGGCTCCTTTCCATTTATGGAGGGGAAAGATTACAGATAACATGTACTGGATGTTAAGCTGTAGGACATCCGTGCGGAAAAACAACAATTATTTATTGCTTGCAGTTAAAATAAATTAAAAAAAAAACAAAAAACTTTTAAACACCATGCTTTTATCTCGTAATGGCTCACGGAAGGACATGTTGCCTTGGCGGAATACATTAATATAAAATATATTAATATATCAGTATATTATTGTATTGTCATCAGACGTAAGCAAGTGTGCAAAATTTCTCGAAAACTGACCAATGGAAATTGACTTAAAAATTGATTTTAAGATTTGACCCAAAAACCAGACAGTGTGAGTTAATAAAAGCGTAGTAATAGAAACAAAACAAACGATGGATTAAACAAATGCCTCAACTTTTTACTACTTTGAAATAGTTTTGAATTTATACTTTAAATAATGTTTATATTTCCAGGATCCACCTTCATTGAGACCCAAATTTCACATTAGGGAGCCTGCACAAATTACAAAAAAATGAATGAAAGTGGAACACGCTAATTCATTTTCCTTTGACAAGGTGATGAAGACTTAAGTTGCTCATGTGTTTTCTGTTTCAAGGAATAAATAAATTATTCAAAATAAGCTGGATGATGATGATACGGAAATACTTTCGTTACTAATAAATCTGGTTTTAGGCCACCGGCATTTCAAAGCCAAAGTGACATGGGTTGGGTGAAATGACAGCTTTGATATTTGATCCCCAAGGATTCAAAAACGTCGATGACAATAAATCATCAGAGGAATCTTCGAAGAATTCAGACGGAACAGAAGGTGGTGGAACATCCGCTAGTAATTGGCACGAATAAACCAGGACGGTTCCAATTAGTCTCAGGGATTCTTTTGGCGGGAAGATCTGTCAGAGAAGATCATTGAAACCCAGGTTATTAAGCAATTTGTTAATAGCGACAGTATTACGTACTTAAAAAAAAAAGTCAACTGTAATCTTATTAATGAAACGTAAGTATAAAATAAAAATAAGAACGATATTTCAGAGTTTTAATAACCATGTCTGTTTCCCTAATTTCTTTTCGCACATTTGTGATAAGATAAGATTGCTAATGATGAGCTTGTTTTAAAATCTTGTTTATAAAATATACTATAAATATGACTTCGATACGGTTTAAGAGACGTTGCACACCACCAATTCACTTAATAAACTTTACAGAAACCGTGGAGATTTTACGATTTTACGATTATTTTGTTAAGCTAAACAGCTAACTTTAAGGTTGGCGCCAAAAATAAAAGTTGGTTTTATTCGGCGTTCAGTTACGCCTGGACGACAGCAAAGTAAACATTTGAATTGTTGGAATAGGATCGTCGACGGAGATTAACAAAATTCAGATTAACAAAAAAAGCACGCAACGATTAAAATATGAGCTATAAACAGACTTAACCGTTTAACTAATAAGGCACTTATTGGTTTTATGTTATTTCATATTGATGGAATTCGAAACTGCTTTCAGAAACAGTCTGACAAGTAAGGTACACAAGTAAAATCAAGAAATTCATTCTTTATTTTCATATGTAACATTTTCGCCATTGTACAAGATGGCGCTCAGAAGGTTGATACGATCAATCGATTATATAGCTCCTCTGTGTTCTTCTCTTCTTTGGTGTAGGGTGGATTAATAGTTGAAACACAAAGATCAATGGCCTCAGCATTGAATTAACTACATATCCAAACTAAATCCTATTCCTTGGTTGAGTTTGGAACCAGAGACTCAATTAAGATCTGGCAACTGAATTGCAATGAATCCTTTAGCAAAGTAAAAATGTTCACAGAGGAGACGGATCGAAAGGCTGAATCAAGTCGATAATAAAATAATATTTTCATCTTAAAACACCGATCGATTTGTGGCACCGGTCATAGCTCCCTTTCTCCCTTCGCTTCTATGAGTTAGCAGCTACTCTCTTGGCACTAGTTCACTTGAAACAGACACCAGCGTCTCTCGAAACACCGATGGATGAAGATTTCATATCGGATCAGCAATAATTTCATGCAGGGATTGGCAGCACAGATGCAAAGGACTTTCCTTGAGCTTTTCAGCAAATAATAGATACAACCATCACTTTGTTTAAAACTAGGTTTCTTTCTTCTTTCTCTTTCTATTTAGACTTTGTCCAAGTCAAACAAACAATAACTCCTCTTCCTCATATTTGCAATGGATATCGAGAACCCAGTTGAAGGCAAGAGTTCTATAATGAAGCGATGGCTTAATAGAGACACACTTAGTTCTAAGCTGATACAAGAGGGTTGTGTTCATGTGCCATGTACCATGCAGCGTTTAAGTCAGTCTCTGCCACCGGAGACCCATAAATACACCAACGACTCGACAAAGAAGTAGTCAACAGCAACGCCAACTGCGTAAATCAATAAACCGTCCCGAAAACGACTGTCTGACAACCAAAGATATGACCTACAATTTAAAGCACGTTTTCGCCAAGTTATAAAAACTTTTCTTTTAGATAAAGGGAGCTCTTCATTGAAAAGTTACTTTTATGGACTTAAATCCGTTCTTTTTTTTTTTTTTCGTTGGACAGCGCACCCTGCGGGATCCTTTGAGTACTAATTTTAATTTTCCTTTCTCTAGATACGAATAAAAGATCTACAACAACAGTAGAAAAAAAATCCCACAGAGGCTATCCTACAATCTGACTTAGGATTTTAAATATATGTCTAGTTATTGAAGGAAAAGTTAAAATAACTAAACTCAGAATAATTAGCTGAAAAGTAAATGATTTAAAAATAGTTATAATATGTGACTAGCTTCTTTTCATTCGTCTGTGTTTAAAATGATGTAACAGGGCTTCTGTTAATGTCTTGTCTGATCTAATCAACAATAATTATTAACTGATTTGAATTTAGACTCATTTATAAACTTTAATCTATCACAAATTATCTGTAGCGATTTAAAAACAAGTGAATATAATTTTGTGCTAAAGCATAAATTTAAGGGCGACCATAATAATAAAAAAATTAAAAATAATAATAAAAAAAAGGAAGTAAATTAACGTAAGGAAAAATAAGAAAAAAAAAATACCCATGCGGACATTGAGAAAAAAAGATTAAGAGAAAAAAAAGTATATATACCGATTCGAACCGACAATCTTCAGTATAGGAGTTATAGCTATAGCATCAAGCTATAGCTGACAATTAAAATGAGATGGTTGCATTTCTAACATTTAAGCTAATAGAGGAACTCCAATGAAAACAATGCCAAATATCTCGAACATGGAGAGGTGCTGGCCCCTGAAAATATCCCATTCTTACGTTGTTTGGGCCTCTGAACACGATGGTGAAATCCGTTTGTCGATCCGACTTTCCATTCGGGATTTGTTAGGGGTGGACAGACACGGACGGACGGACGGATAGGACAAACGTAATAGCTACCGATTTTGTTCGTTATCACAATATCTCCCAAATGGGTTGCTAAAAATTGAGACTGACGAGACTCCAGCCATCTAAAACCAAAAGATATCTTATTTTCTTAGTCATCTTCCCTTTCAACTATGTTCCTGATTTTGTTTATCAAAATCCTTTTGTTTACCTCAAACCATCGATTAAGATAATTACAATACTTCAATCATCTATTAAATAGAATGAATTAAATAAGTGTTTCAAATATACAACATTCAGTACTATATTTAATGAAATTATTTATTTATTATTTTGATTTTAAATTGCTACTTTCTAACAAGTTAACAGAAATATTATAAGTTCTATAAGTGACATCTCAAAACAGCTGTTTCACAGTGAATTGCCATCATCAGTTGAAAGTTGAGATGTCACTGGTCTGAACTTTAATGTGTTCCTATATTTTTAAGCGCTTTTTTGATTATTTAATGCGCATAGAAAATCCATTGAGGCTAGTGGAGACTGTCTCATGAATTTCTTTATTTTATTTTTATTGTATGTAATACATAAATGTATGTTTCTTGTTTTTAGTTTAGACTTGGAGGTTCCATATTTTTCCCTATCTCAACTTATATTAACCTCTGTATTAAGACCTGGATGTTTACTGGGGACTACTCTCAACTGATGATCGACAATTTCATCAGTTGTTTTGAGATGTCACTTATAAACACTGGTCTGAACTTTTAATGTGTAAACAAGAAATATATTCATTGTATTCTTCTGGATTGTTAGAATCTCTGACCAATTATTAGCATTTTATTTAATGCTATAAATCTCATATGTAACCATTAAAGATTTTTTTCTCTATCATTAAACGTAAAAATAAAATAAAAAATAAATAAACAGAATACGGATTTTTATCTACCATTATTGTTTTTATAATCTTTTTATATATTTTCTTCTCCTATGTCCACGGTCGTACAAGTACAAGGAAACAAAAGTGACGAAATTACGAGAAAGAAGTTGAGGTGTTTTGTTATGATATTGCCACCCGCATGTTTTCTCAGCACGAAGTTACATAGACGGATGAAAAATAATAAAAAAAAAGAAAGAAGATGAAAGGGAGGGGGAAGTGTACGAAGGTAGAGGGGGAAGGAATCATAAATAAACGACGGAGGGTTTTTGTTTGGACAACAGGTGATGATAAACATCTACGACAAGAACGGGGTGGTCGGGAATCGTCGCGTCCCTTCCGAATACGGACGAACAGACAGACAGGTTTACGACACCCCGATCTCCTTCTCTCATCTAGATGAACTTCATGTATGATTTAGAATGTTCCAACTAAGTAAAAGGGAACCAAAGTGAAGCTAAGGGAGCCTTGTTCCTAAATTCTATTAACAGGTATCATCTCTTGAGACACTTTCAAATGTTATTTGTTTTCAGAGCTCAGACAATCTAATAGACAAAACTTACGGAATCACTTCAGGGAAACTATTTCGTTTCCACTAAATTAAAAGAAAAGACGAAAAAAAAAAAAAAAAGAAAACAAGAGAAAGTTACAGTAACACGTACTTTTGAAGTTTATTTTACTGACATTTTAGTTTTGCTATATTTTCTTATTAAGAGAGATATAATGTGGTAACAGTAAAAATTCAGACATAGCAAAAACAATAAACTTTAAAAATTATGAAATAATTCGCTATGAATGTGAAGCAATTAAACATAATTTGCCTGCATTTACAACGGCTGTAAATTATTTAAACTTAAATGTATAAGGTAATTAAAATACTCGAACACTTATCAGCAAATATTGATAAATAAAGACTTTTATTCACTTTTTCTGCTGTATATAAAGCTATCGAATCAACTCAAGTTTATAAATAAAAATTATATCCCAGGCGGTTGCAGGATTTTCTATCTGTCTGCTTTTGGTAGCCAATAGCAAATGATGCCACGAACGTCTGACAAAAATTGCAACTTGCAAATATACTCCATTTGGCATTAAGGCTCTTGTACATCAACATACAAATTCTTTTTTTTTTATTGCTGAGAACTGATTGCACTTCGAAAATTGGTGTATTTTTGTGGTCGAGATTATCGAAGGGGCTTTAAAATAGGAAAATTAAAGTAACATCCAGTAGTGTTTGATTTGTTGTATTGAAATACAAATAATATTCAAGTTACACAAAATCCTGAAAATCATTCGAATGAATTCAATGACTTCTTAATTAAAGCATGTATTAACAGTAATAAACAGCCAAAAACACTCCAACGCAAAATATATATATATAAAATAACATATATTTATAAAACGAATTTTCGGAAAAATACGCTTCTTTCCTTTGTCAAGTTTTAAAATAACAAACAATTTACAAGATATTAAATATCAAATCATTGTAAAATATGAAGAATAGTTTTTTTAAAGAATGGATAAAATTGTTGTAATTATGTTACTATGGAAAGTTTAGGTTAGTTTGCATATGAAAGTATTGTTTTGTTGGTTATTTTGTAACAATGTCCAGGATGTGTGACATGGCTTGATATTTAACATCTGTAAATTGCTTTTTTTTATTTTAAAACTTGATAAAGGAAAGAAGCATATTTTCCTGAAAATTCGTTTTATAAATATATTTTTTTTATATATATTTGGCGTTGGAGATGTTTTTGAATATTATGATATGATAAGAAGAAACATTATAAAGGAGAAGTATGGACTTAAGTAATAAATAGTATTATTGTAGATGAGTAACAATGATATTGATGCATGCTTTACTCCTATTATATCATCATAATAATAAATTTTATAAATCAATATTCGATATTACTGTGATCGAATATAGAAAGACAACATCTGTCAAATTTTAGTCAGTATTGGTTTAATCTATAAGATTAAACCTCATTTCCAGAGTGTCACTTAATAGGTTCTAGCTGGGAAACGGATAAATAAGCTAAACACCAAAAATATTTATTGCAAATGAAGAGGAAGGAAATGTAATTTTCAATTGGATAAAAATTTTAGCCCACTTTATGAAGCATAAAACAGAGTAAGTAGATTTTCTTTACGAGCGGCCAAACAAGGAAGGGATAAGTCTTTTTCTTCCATCTTCATATTTCGTTTGTGAGACCATAAAGTGTGATTTATGTATCACGAGTTCATGTTTGCGGTACGAGTGCGTGTCATTGCAAAGTACAGGTCGAGATAGAACAGACCCATCTCATAATCCAGGTGAAATGAATAAACACAGGGAAAAAAAGCAACAACAACAAGCAATGATTTAGTTTCGGTGTATTTCGTGGACCACCCACAGCCCGTCATCAACGACCCCTTTAGTGACGTTTCATTAGAGGGATCCTCCCCCGCCAAAGGCTATTCGAATTAACTGCAAATGGGAGGAGAGCAACATTAACGAGGCGCCATTTTCTCAGATTTGTTGAAGAAAAAAGTTCAAGACTGACATAAACTGAGGGCGCTCAACAGTTCCAGAAAGTTCGAGAATGAAAGCTATATACGGGTGCCTTAATAGAAAGTGCAAGTTCAATTTATTAAAGCTCTGTTTAACGTGTGCGGATTGAAATCTTACAGACAATGACATTTTGTTTAAAAATAGTGAGCACACATCTTAAAAAATGATTGATTCAATGTTAAAATTCAAAACAATAAAATACTTATCAAGGACAGTTTCAACCACCTAACTGTCGCGTTATCATCAGCTTCTTATCAACAAACTGTCCTTGATAAGTATTTTATTGTTTTTGAATTTTAACATTGAATCAATCCTTTTTTAAGGTGTGTGCTCACTATTTTTTAACAAAATGTCATTGTCTATAAGTTAAATTTATATAATATAGCTTTGTCTCTATAGACGTAGTTGTATGTATTGATGCTCTTTTTATTCTGTATTTGTTTTCTCGCGATGGTGGAATTTTGCAAAGTTGAGATTAAAATGGCTGTCCTCAAACGTAATAAATCATCAAAAATAATGGTCGAATATAAAAACTACTATCAAAACTTTTAATTTCTTTAGTTGTAATAATTAGCCAAGCGATAACATTCCTAAATCAGTTATTAAAGGAAAAGATAGTTTATTACAACGTAATTTAGTTCGATCTACTGCATTTCCAAGAGAGAAACCTAACTCAGGCTTAGTCCTTTATGGAATCAACCAGTGCAAAAGCAACATTGTTTTATTTATAAATTATCAATGAATTCTGCTGTTGGTTATAAGTTATCAATGAATTAACATGTTGTAAGTGCTATACAATTCTATCCAATTGTTATGTTCCAATTTGCTAAATTAAAAGTAATCTAGGTGGAATATGAGCCCGGTAGTTCAGGGTGGTATTAGTACTGGTTGCGAGCTGGAGGAACCGAGTTCAGTTCCCGGCGAGATCGGAAATTGTACCTAGGTTGTTTCTCCTCTGGGTGGCCCTAAGGTTCACCCATTTCTCTACGAAATGGGAACCGGATTTGTTCTCCGGAGGTAAAGGCGGGCGAGCATTAGGCTGACCACCAATCTCAGCTGGTCAGTAAAACGTCGGAGCCTATACTTTCGACGCCCCGTTAAAGCAGAGGCTTTTTTGGGAAATACCTATGTATCTACAGGAGGTAGATTTTCACTGAATATTTTAAATGCAAACTTTAACTGATCAACTTCTTCTATTTCTTCTCTTATGATGTCATACATCGTCTGAAAAACTCAAGAATGGAATTTAAAATTTGAAAAGTTTTAAGTATGAGCCTTATAGTATGAGCTCGGTAATCAAGTGGTACTGCACTTGACTGCGTCTAGAGAAGTCAGGTTCAATTCCCGTTAGGGGTCGGGAATTTTTCCGAGATAAATTCTCATCCAGTCCTCTGTAGAATGGGTTTCAAACCACCAAACCTCAACTTCTTTATCCGAGTCACGTAACGTTAGGAATCTTACCTCCAGCGCCCCCAAGGGCTATCATGCCCCCCCCCCCCCAGCATAATTCCTTATAGCCAAAGAAAACAGATCCAGTTTCAAGCCTTATAATATTATTTTAAACAGTATTATAAAAAGATTAGTCATGTATATTATTACATATAAATTGTAAGTTTGCAAAAAATGTTTTTTTTTTTTTTTTTTTAATTTTAAGAAACAGTTTATGCTTCTTTAAATAACTGAATTTGTTCAATAGTAACACATTTCAAACTCTAGCAAGAAATTCGAAGAAGGAAATTATAAAACTTCAGTATTTATTTATTAATGAAAACATGTTCTACTAAACTCTAACCATTATTTTATTATGTACTAGTCTACTACCTCTCAGGAGCAGCACCAAAAACGATAAGTTCATTCAAAATTTAGGAAATAAGTGTAATGCGATGGCTAACAAACCATAGCAGTAACTAACAAAAAAAACTCCAGATAAAAAAACTCCACATAATTAATTTAACTTATGTGTGTTGGCGTCATTTTATCAAATATAACAAAGCATTATTATTGAACAACATTTATACATTTATGATAGATCTTCATTATTAAAAAAATTGTGAGTGCTTGCACACTAACAATCGACTTCCGGAACATTTCGCACGCGCTTTGCCTGCAACAGGAGTATTGTCGCTTGGTCAATCCTGCCCGCAACAATGCAATTTCAGACTTGCGTTCCCTTGCAACAAATTTGAGACTAATACAAAAGAGTTTCAATATTCAATGCATGTTTTTTAGAATTTAAACATTACTTTATTCTTAGTTTTAAGCTTTAGGTTTTAGTTTATTTGATGTAATTTGTTTTTGTGAATGAATTTCCGACTGTTTCAAATGGATTCCAATATTCTATTGCATGAATTTAAACTTTAATTTATTTTTAGCTTTAGTTTGAGGTTTTAGGATTTAGTTTACGTTTGTTTTTTTTAATAAAATATTTTTTTTTCTGTTACATATGCGAGGCTTCTTGAACGAAGCAAAGGGCAGCCGTCTTGTCTTAAAATAATTGGTATCATAGTTTTTCTAATTCACATAGCTATCAAACAAAAAAGAAGGAAAACCGATTTTTATGGAAATCTATTTCTAATTGTATGCTTTGATGAAATTGGATAATGACTTACTTTTTAGTGGAAACATTTTTTCGTCTCCAGTGTATTTTCAGTACATTTTTTTTTATACAGATTAGTATCATCTCGAATGAATCAAACTTTTCTGGTATTTTTTTTATGGAAAGCAATAAATTGTAGATTGTAATGTGGCTTTGTTCCGTATCAGTCCGAAAATCCTCATAAGACTTCTATATTTTTCGGCATTCGCCGAGTGTTGAACGCATCTGTAAATAATTTTTGCTTTAATTTAAGGACCATTCCATTTGATATTTCAATATTCTAAATATGTTATTCATTCAAGAACAACGCTTGATATAAAAGGAATTACAGAGAACTAATTTATATGGTTATCATGAACATTCTTCGATCGTTCCTCACTTATTTCTATTAATAATAATTTATTAAACATTTTTAACGTGTGGTTTAAAATTATTTGTTTGAAGATAATAAATACTAAGAGCACACCTAAAGTTTCTTAAAAGGAATTTTGTATTAAAAGTTTAAAAAATTATATAAAATAACTTATATAAAAAGTCCCTGGACAGTTTTAGAGAAACAAGTTCTCCATCATCAGCAAGATGGTTTTATACAGGTTAATGTGAGGAATATTAAGGGACGTATTCCAGGGACTTTTTATATATTGTATATAATTTTTTAAACTTTTAATACAAAATTCCTTTTATGAAACTTTAGGTGTGCTCTTAGTATTTATTATCTTCAAACAAATAATTTTAAACCACACGTTAAAAATGTTTAATAAATTAAAATCCTTATATATTCCTCACAGTAACCTTTATAAAACCATTTTGCTGATGATAGAGAACTTGCTTCACTGAAACTGTCCAGGGACTTTTTATATTTATTGTATATAATTTTTAAACTTTTAATACAATATTCCTTTTGTGAAACTTTAGATGTGCTTTTGATATTTATTATCTTCAAACAAATATTAATCATAATAATAGTAAAGAAATTACATTTTCGTCATTTCCAAAATAGCATTGTTTCATTAATGTTTCTTTCTACGGAGATATCCTACATTGTTCTAGTGTCTTCTGCAGGATCTAAAGTGCAAGAAATGAAACCAGAAAGTTTCCATCAACTTCTGGGCAAATTAAGATAAAGTGGGTTTGCTAACCTTTGAATACTCGCTTAACATCCGAATAAAATCGCAGAAACCGTTGTTAGGGGGTGGGGGCTGGAAATTAGCAGTTGTTCATTAAAAAAACAAAAGAATTGAGAACTTAGGAAAAAGAAAAAAGACATTTGGAGGCTACTGAAAAATTGAGACGAAACAAAAAGTAAACAGTTGGAAAAGTAATTGAGGAAGAAGAAAAGAATGAGTTTCAGAGAAGCCAACGCCAGGTTGCTATTTTTTCCCAGATAGTTTTGAATTGAACGCCAAATAATTTGGTAGTTTTGAGCTCATAGCTCGTATTAGTCCAATTCGCATCAAAGTTAATTGGAGTCATACTTAGAAGGACCTAGACCGTCTATTAAAATTTCAGCATTGTGCGGCAAATAGTTTTTAAAGTTACCTCGATCACAAGAAAGATAGACAGTCAAATAACGATTAGCCAAATATAATATGTTCTGATATATCATGGAGTGTAACTAAATATACTCATGTCCTCATGAAATCATCCATCGACAATAAGAAAGTAAACATTAAAAAAAAAAAGAAAAGAAAATCGAAAACCAGATATTTTCGAAGTTTAAGCTTTCGGTCAAGTTTACGAACTACTGCTGTAAGCAAAATTCTTCATTAGAAAGCGTGAACTTATTTCTTTTGGTTTTTATCTCCTGCAGTGTCACGATCCGTGAATTTTAGTAGATAGTTCCTTTTTGGGGGGGAAGAAGGAAGTGCACTGTACAACTGATGAGGGACACTTTACAGCTTCCGAGAAGAAAAAAAAAACCTCTCCCCTTTCACTGTAAGAAAGAGAATTTAAGGGCGCATTTGTAGCCGCCGCTCTGTCCTAAGACCAAATGAGAGGACGTAATTTATTATGCAATTATCCAGATAACTTTGGCCCAAGAAATGCTGAGGCCGACCACTGTCATAAACAATATTACCTACATAAATCCGTGCATTAGAACCACGCTTTTTATTAGACGTAACTTTCCAACGAGAAACGCGATTCAAAAAAAAAAGAAGAAGAAGACTGATATTACAACACCCACAATTCGTCAATTAAACTTGGGGGCTATTCATAAAAACGTATTTGGCGGCTATCTTCATACGCGCGGAGGCCAAATGGTGGTTTTAAGGAATGTTAAATGACAGCCATTAAAGCGTAAGGCGTTACTCAAAAGAGAAATATATTCCTATCCACAGATAAAAGACTATGATTGCTAGCGTCATTGAAATTCATAAATACATAAGTTATGTACAAGCTTATAAATCACTTTGTTTCTAATTAGTAAATGTTTGAATAAAAGCAAAAATTTAAAAACTTATTTATTTATCTATTTATACTTAAAAATTCATCATTGAACGCGCAAAAAAAAAAAAATTAAATCCGGAGGTACAAAACAAACAGGTTCACTTACCAGTATCTATTTACTTTTGTGGACTTGCTGGTTAGTTCTTAGAAACTGCAGTTACTATTGTTACTAATCTACTTTTCACATAAGTAAATTAAGAATAATAAAATATAATAATATTACAAAGGGAATCGTTTGATCAGCAACAATTCTTTCCCATTGCGTTTTCGTTAATCATTTTAGAAAGAAATTAAAATATTTCTTTATTAATTGTATATAGTCTACAGGGTTCATGGAAAAGTCCTATGTCACCCAAATAATGTCCAAATTTTTGAACGTAGATAGCTAGAGTTAGGTATTGGTAAAGGTAAGCGACCATGCGCTATCAGATGAGATTGACGGCAGCGCCCCTAGCGACAAAATCTGGAAGTTAGAAACCTATCTCGGAAACTGAGTGTTACAGAAAAAAAAAATAAGCGAGAACATTGTAGAGCTTCAACGAATTAGTATGAAATGGCATTTTACAGAAAAGAATCATGCAAATAGAAGGCGGTAGACGTCGTGTGTACCGTATGCAAATGATGGCTGTGACGTGATGCCACTCCTGCAGATTAACTCATACTTTGCAATCTACAAAGAATCGTCGACTATCGAATATTCCGTTAATGACTACGTAGTATCTTGTAAATAAAAAAATCATGGCAGGTTATTCATTTGCATACAAAGGCGCATGGTCGCTTTCCTATACCAATATCTAGCTTTAGCTATCTTCGTTCAAAAGTTATTTGGGCGACTTCAGACTTTCTCGTGCATCCTGTGTATATAAAATATAAGGAAGTGATAGAATCCCAACAATTTATTATAAAAATGTGTCAGTGACGTGTTTCGATGTAAATGTATCTTATACTATGCAAACAGAATGTCCAAATAGGTTCAGGAGGATAAAATTTTTGTTTTATCCATCTCCTAAATAACGCTTTACTTAAAGATAGAAGCTTTTTTATAAATTTTATAGATCTTTTGCTATTACGTTTATATGCTTTGCGTTTACAAAATTTATCTGAAAGATTTTTTTTTTTTTAATTATCACAATTTTGAACCACATTATCTTAGAAAGGAGAAAACAAAAAACACATTTGCTTGAATCATTGAATTTTTTTCTTAATGGAAATCGAAAGATTAGTGTAAATAAGATTCAATTTTTTGGGAGCATGGGACCGGATCTCTCATTTCTGAACACCGGAGTTCAGAAAACGATGATCGGAGATTTATATTTCACGGACAGGTAATTACATAAATAAATAAGTAAATAAAAATGCGAGACGCGAAATTTTTATTAAAAGGCGCAGCGTGACACAAATTGGATATATACCGTACATACATAAAATCGAATACCTTAGCTTTACGAAAAGAAATTTACATTATTTTATGTCTTTTTCATTACGGGATGATTGAAACGTCGTCATGGACCAGATTAGCGTTTGAGAATTTCTGGTTTATACTATCGACTTTTATTTCCCACAATTCGAAAGATTCTAGCACGCAGAAGAGAGCACTGTATTCCATATTAGCAACACTATTGACTTATTCCAAAAAGTGTTTCCAATTACTATTTATCGAAGCGTAGAATGTCAGATCAGAACTTTTGTAGGAGGCTTTGTCTTTCGAAGATAAAGAAAGACTACTTTACATTCAGCTAAGCTTTCCACCTACAATCACAAAAGGGAAGACGGTTTGGAATTCCAATCACACAGTTAAAACATTGGTAGAATTCGCATTGTTATCAGATGGAAAATAAGCCCAACATGGATTATAGATAATTGTTAGCAAATCTACAGGTGTGTTTGGGAATACGTGGTTGGCCGTGGATGGCTTCTGTTGCTACAGAGGGGGAGGATACCTTCCCAAATGGAAAAGCAGTGTCATGTCACCTATAAAAACCTTATCAGAATCTTAAGTAAGAGGAGGTTCACATAATTAAATGACGTTTGTGCTGAGGATCACGTTGACATCGCACTGACACTTGCCTCAGGTGACAACTTGTAATGAATATCTTTACGAATACAACAACGTATCAGTTCACACCACCTTTTCTATAGTTTTTTTTGTTTTTACCCCCTCACTGATTTGTGATGTTTTCGATAGCGTATTACTTAGTCGCCCAAAAAAAAAGTGATCTAATGAATAAAGTTAAACATTTTATAATTAAGTAATCTCTTTTTTATTAGTTAAATATGAAATATTTTTTTTTTAATATGTTAATCCTTTCATATCCATCTGTCAGTCTGTGATAAAAATAACCTAAAACTATTTGCTCAAACAAGCTTAGACTTAGTCTAATTTGGGCTCTAAAAAAGTCCTATTAATTTTGGCAAATACTGGACCAACAGGTAGAGACCTACCGTTCAAAAAGCGTCAAGTAACAACGTGCTGATATATCACATCTAAAAGAAAAGAAAATGGATATAAATGAAGCGACCGTTTGCACAAAACAATAGAAACAGATTTAAAAAGAAATATAAAACAAGTTACAAGTTTCGAAGACCTGCAGCAGTTTTCTTCTTCGGACTACAAATATAAATTTGTTTTTTTATATTTGTAGTCCGAAGAAAACCGCTACAGGTTTTCGAAACTTGTAACTTATTTTATATTTCTTATGAAATCTGTTTCTAATGTTTTACGCAAACGGTCACTTCATATTTATTACAGTTGCACGTTAATACATTCAAAAAGAAAATGTAGTTTGTAATCCAAACAAAAGTTGGCACGCCAACCACATCCAGTTTTATTTTTAAAAACAAAACAATGCCTACCTTAAGTAGTTCTATCAAATTTTGGAGCAGGAAAGTACTCTTCAACTGTCTGTTTTTTTGCACTTGACTTTGATATATGATTCTGATATATACATTTTTTCTTTATTATAATACCACGAAGCTTTTAACTTAACTATACTGTTTCCTCTTCGGGTTCTTCTTATTTGAAATGTCTTTCGAATTTCATACCCATTCCTAAGCGTAGTTGCCAAAGGATGCGATAGGTTTGTTTTTTACAACTTTTGGTGACATCTTCTTTACCTATATAGGCCTACAAATTATTATTACAGGTAAAGGAGATTTCACCCAAATATGAAGGCAATGTTATATTTTCGGCGCTATTCTTTGAATTCATCATGGAAACTTGCAACAAATGCTAATAAAACAATCATATTACAATAGACACTCGCTAATCCGGCACGTTCGGGACTTCGACAGTGCCGGATTACTGAGCGCCGTCTAAAAATAGCCATTATTGCGAGGATAGCGGAAATACCGCTAAAATAGAGTCAAAAGGGCTATTAATAGGTATCAGGCCATTTTTCCGTGTTCTATTGTGATTTCTCTGATTTCGGTAGTGATGGAAAATCAACAACACTGAACGTTCACGGCAAAGCGACACTGTACCGTATCACTGACAAGTGAGCACTAGACGACACAAAATGACGGACGAAGATTTGTCATCACTGCCGAGTACGCCCGACCTCAGCCGATTGCCTGCGAACTCTGCCGAACGCGCCCGGAAGGCTTATTCAGTGTAAAAAAAACCCTTAGACCGATGCCGGATTATTGAATGTGCCGGATTATCGGATGCCGGATTAGCGGGGTTTTACTGTACTACAAAAGTCAAGATTGACAAACTTAAATTTTCTTCACTAAAATTTCTTAAAAATACATTCACTCTAGGTGATTCAAAAATATTTTAAATATTCACTAAGGTGACTAAAAATATTTTAAGTGTCAAATGTATTGATAAGTCATTTCAGTGTATAAATTTCTGTTTGAAGGAGAAAGATACACAAAGTTTTTATTATTCAGTCTTTTCTTTCAAACAATATTAAATAAATACAGAATACATCCATTAAAAAAGAAAGGAAAAAGGAAAAGGAACGGTACCTCTTATCTGATCCAATCGCTGGAGTCTTTGATGTTTTCTTCTCTTGAATATGGGTTCTTTCAATTTTCAAGATTTGGAATAATTTCTGACATTTCATGGCAATGTCTTGAAGGCCTACATTTAAGTAATTCAGATATTCTTAAGTAAGCGATGACACTTTTAACTTGTAATAAATACAATTAAATGGCACGAGACCAAAAACGTATGGTGATTATAAGACAATTTCATATAATAACTTTGTATATGGTTTAATTTCCGAAGCGAATTTAAAACCATGCTTTTCTTAATGTTACGTATTCAATTTTGCTTTCTTTTTAATCGTGAAAACATTAGATTAGTTTTTCATTCCTGAAAATTAATTAAATCCATAAATATAGGATTTATTTGTCGTCGCATAAATCCAACTACTTTTAAAGAAGTCAAAATGATGCGCAAATTGAAAATGCATTACAAAATGGATAACCATGGATTTAGGTAGGAATTCACTGTTTGCCACAGTTAAGATAATTAACTGTTTCGTTTTTAATATTTTTTTTTCTATGGATATTTTTTCTCTTATATTGTAAATTTTTTTTACAGGCATCTACACGAATAAATTTTTTAAATAAAAACCTTGATTGCCTCATGCCCAAAAATATGCTTACCAATTTTCAAGAAAATCCATTCACTAGTTTAAAAGTTATTAAAGAGTAGAACGCACATACACAAGCAGACAGACATACTGATTTTATAATCGTCCATTAGGAAAATAGACTAAAATAAAGAATTAACAATATTCAAATCTGTGATGATGTCATCTGATACATCGCTCCTTCAACTGTCAGACTAAAGAAGCCACAGTGAGTACATTTACAACACTAGAGACAAAGAAGACGAAGAAACCTCTTAAAAGGAAGTACTTATTTTCTTTTTGGTAAAAGGCAAGAAAACATCATTTTACTTCTAAGAATCTCTGTCCATCAGCACAGAACCAAAGCATCTAATATTCAAAAATTTCTAATTCTACTTTCTGAAGGGGGAAAAAAAAAAAAGCATAAAGATCGCAATACATCTGAGATTGTCCATAATAGCTTTTGAAGTAAACGATTATTCTTGGATATTGGTAGGCATATTCACGGACTCACATATTATTTCCTTTAATTTAATTTTCGCTTTGTGGGAATTCAATATGTCTGCGAAATGAAATCGTTGGATGATATGACTGATAGTAACTTACACTGAAGTAGGCTTTTAATAATGGAATTGCGATTAGTTAATAAAGGAATATGTTTTTATTGATCAACGAAGAAGCAATGCAACTGGTTTGTTAAGAGAACAGACGAGTGGCTTCGTTAAAACTCAGTAAATTTCGTGATTTTGCAAATTTAAAAGATACCCTTTTATTGAATTTTTTCTTAAGTAGTAATGAAAGTAAATATTAAATAAATATGACATTATTGAAGGAAAATTGGCTCAAAATTTTCTTAAAAGCTTTTTTTTTTATTAAATTATAAAAGTTAGCAATAAAAACGAAAACAAAAGACAAAACGAAAACAAATTATCGGGGGAAATTGGGGACGGCCATTTCGTCCTTCCTGTGACTCATCAGCCTAATCACCTACCCGATAATTGATTCAGAATGGCAATTTGTTTATTCTGGTGCTGTCTTTTGTTTTCGTTTTTATTGCTTTGTTGTTACTTGCACAGCCCGTTAAATTTATTATTAAGGATAGATGTTAAGATTTATAACTTAAATTTAAAACATCAATTTCAGCGATAACCTCGGGTCCATATTCAGATTCTCTGTAGGCCTATTAAGTTTCAATGGTAATATCTTTCCTCCTAAGATTCTGAAAGATTCTGTGGCTGCATCCAGCAAAGTTCGCCACGTGTTAACTTAAGACAAACGAATGTCCTTGGTTTTCGTTATTTGGTACAAACTTCGCCAATACATGGATAGCTTAACAAATACAATTATACACAAGTCTCTACCACAAAACTATTACAGTGATGGAGAAACAAACAGCTAGTTGTCTTGAACAATTAAACTCTCCATTCTTTATTTCCGGATATTTTGGAAATGGCTCGTGCCAATTATTAATTATTATTATCAATATTTTTTACTGATGACAATACAATTCTGAATCAATGGCCAATTGCAAATCTCGGCTTCAGCTTTCTGTTAGTTTTTTTTTTTTAAATGAATTTTTTCGATAACACACATTTGCCCAGTAATATTTAGTAGCACGATAGTAGAAATTTTTTTTTCCTTAATATATTTTTTTCCCCCCCTGATTATGTTAGAATTTTAAGTGGAAAATTAATATACGATTACAAATAAATAAATAATACCTTTCTGTTTCCCTTTATGTGACCCATACATTCGCTCAAATAGAAGCTGTGGGGCATTATGCTACTGGGATTGCTGCTCCTACCTTGTTTACTTTTTCATTAAACTTTTTTTATTAATTCCTCTAAAATCACTTGAGTTTTTACGTTACCACTGCTACTTGCATTGTTTACAAAATTACAACTTACAATTTAGTAGATAAGTTAGTAGATATTTCGAAGGTCAATTCCATCCTGCGTCACATCCATTTTAACCAAAGAATATTTGACTGCTATCCCTTTAAAACCAAATAAACTCATCCATTACTTACAAAGAAATTATCTCTATTCGTTATTTCGTAAAGCCTGTTTGGAATGAAAATTAATTAATAAACTAGGAATGAAATTTACTAGTAGTTTACCTGTTTTATATGATGAGCTTAGTTAATCTAAATAGGAAGAAATTTAAGAAATCATAACAATATTTAAAAAAAAACGTTTGGAAGGAACAAAATTATTAATCAATAATATGAAATTTTTTTAATGTCTGGATGGTAATTGATTTTCTTATTACATATACAATTATTTCTAATACTCCATGCTTAATTTTACATTTCTTAGAAATTAAAAAAATAAAAATAATATAATATTTACGATTAAATCTAAAAATTTTTAAGTCTGTTTTACATATAAAAAGTATAATTTTTTAAGTATAATTAAAGAATGTACGTAAAATAATAGAATAAAATAATAATTATTCCTCTTTTCGAAAATTTTGAATTAAGTTAAACCGTGTTCAAACCTACGTCCACTACATAACTTTATGAAGAACGTAATTGAAATATTCAGCATTTTTCTACTGAAAATATTTTACATCTAAATTAAAATATCGACTACAGTTTTGAATGTAAATCATTTAAGAAAAAAAAAACTAACCTCATATCAAACATCAATCGAGTATAGACGGTTTCTGGAGAAAATATAATTTAAACAACTTACAAAAACACTATATATAACTATCGACAAAACTACCATCTGCGTTATGAATACAGTATTTTGTATTCTTTAAATAGACCTAAAAAAGAAAGTTGATTTAGAAGAGCATTTGCAGTTTTTTTAAAAAGTGCAAAGTGGCCGCCTTAGTTTCGGGATTTAAATCCGTGTGTGTAAGCAGAGCATGAGTTTTTTATAGTTTGTAAATGTTTAAAAACGAAATAAGTAAGATGCTTTCAAAATGGCAGAAAATGAATGCTGGTGATCTTAGGCATCAAATCTCTAAGCGAAGAAAAAGCAGGCTTTCGAGAAATAAGTCCTAAAACCTAACCTCAATTAAAAATGTACAGAGTGGCATGAGACGATTTTGAAAATTGTTTTATGGGAAAATGGGATTGAATAAGAACGAAATGTATTTGATATAAGAACAGCATAACACAGAATTTGCTTTTTTGAAAATAACATAGCAAACATTAAAAATTTTAAATATAAGCATTACATTTAATATAAAACACTTCAAACTTCATTTTAAAACTTCTTCTTTATTAATATGGACAATATTTCACAGAATTTAATCATTCTGCTTTCTCAAGTCATTCTATTTGAATATTTACATCAATAATAAATTGGTTTCATCCTGTTAAATATTACAACATTATATCAAAAATAAATCATGTTCAATGGTTCAACATTGTGTTACAAAGAGAATGAAATATGTGTAATCAATAATCATTAATATGGAAAAAATTATAGAACAGCACAATCCAGATCCTATTGTTGAAGTTCTTTTTAGAATATTGGACAAACATACACGATACATCATAGAGGAATGTAATATTAAGACATTTAAGACATTTAACTGTATAAATAAGGATAAAGGATGCATAGTAAATTCAAACACTGTCATACTTTCAAGATATGATCAGAGGTAAAGAGGAATAATTTAAATAAGTAAAATTGTTTGAATTATTATAAATTGTTAAGAATTAAAAATGAACATAAAATTTTTTTTTCCTTATTGTTAATGATTATTGATTACACATATTTCATTCTCTTTGTTACACAATGTTAAACCATTGAACATGATTCATTCTTGATATAATGTTGTAATATTTAACAGGATGAAACCTACTTATTATTGATGTAAATATTCAAACAGAATGACTTGAGAAATCCGAATGATTAAAGTCTGGGAAATATTGTCCATATTAATAAAGAAGAAGTTTTAAAATGAAGTTTGAAGCATTTTATATTAAATAAAAGGAAGAAATGAAGAAGAATTCATAATTAAGAAGCATTATCTTAGGATTGCGCCTTT
>JAFIDM010003189.1:38614482-38630040 GCA_023159025.1 Thereuonema tuberculata | reverse complement strand
AAAGGCAATTGTGGTTTTGTTTATTCTGTGCTGGGCTTTACGGACATTTTCAACCAAAAAAAGCATTACATCTTTTAATGTTTATTATTTTCAAAAAATTAAATGGTGTCTAGTAGTTTATGCAGTTCTTTTACCAAATATATTTCGTTTTATACAATCCCATTTTCCCACAACACCAGTTTCAAAATCATCACTTTTCATTGAACCACCTTGAGGGATTTCACCCCGAATTTAAAATGATGTTTTATAACAATTTTTAACAGTGAGAAACCTATGCTGTGACACCAACTTAATTCAAATACAGTAACACAAATACTAAATAGAGCGTATTGAGATTTTCTTACTCGAGAAGATAAGTTATCAACACTTTGATTCTGTACCTCTCAACCCTGTTCAGTAAGTACTTTAAAAACTCTGGATTTATACATCTGCAATATTTTCATACACAACTCAAGTGACAACTCAAATACAGACAGCTGTATTAATCTACAGATTTCAAATGTCGTTCTGAAGAAGGATCCAGGGTGGAGAGCCGAAATATTGATAACTATAACATCACAATAAAAAAAATACACGCACATAAATAAGGAATCACTGATCTGTTTTTAGTTTTTTAGATACCGGGAATCCAGAACAGCTGTTTCAGGTTTCCTAACCGTCATCAGCAGGATTCGCCGGTTAGGAAACCTGAACAGCTGTTCTGGATTCCCGGCATCGAAAAAACTAAAAAAACAGATCACTGATTCCTTATTTATGTGCGTCTATGTTTTTTGTTGTGATGTTAATATTATTTTCGCACGTTAAATTTATTATTAAATTGATAGTTATACTTTGTGAAGTAGGAAAATCTTTTATACACTCTAATATATCTTAATGTCGATGACAAATGACATTAACTCCGTCAGATCCAAATTTCATGGCGAAGGAGAATTATTCATTCACATTTACTTCGTATGGTAACAAATGTAAAACTTCACAACAACATAGAAATCTTCTGTTGTTGCATGAACGTAAACATCCTTACTGTTCAGTATTCAGTACTTGAATTTGAAATTCGGCTTCTCGCTGTCAAATATTTTTTGTAAAAAGTTTTAAATTTAAAAAAAAAATGACATTTCTCGCTTCATAATTGAGTTTAGATTTTAGAATATATTTATAATGTATAATTTTCAACATCCTCGAATAAGTTTTAAAAAGACATTATTCATATATATGTTATGTATCAATTTAGAAAGTTAAATGATGGTTTTAAGTTATGAAATGATAAGAGTAAAAAAATAAATAATGATTCCCATTTCAACTTTAAATGATGCAGTAAATAATAAACAATCAATTCAATCCACAAATTCATTCACAATCCTTTATTTCGCTTGAATAAGATTCAAACAATATTAGGATCACACAACCAGAGTAAAAGATTTTTTTTTTATTTTTTTTTTCCCCAATAGTTCCAAGAAGAACTGGGCCTGAGAGAGTGGCTCACAGAACACAGACTAGCACAGATACGGGACGCGACTATCAGCTAGAGAGACAATAGAGATGATAGAATGGGCGAGCCTCGTGTTCCATCGTGAAAACCAGAGGACCGTGACAAAACGGCGTATTTTTTTTGTAAAGTTTAAATTAAAACATCTAATTTTAACGTTTTGTAATACCAATAGATATATTATAAATTTTGTTAATAATATCTGCAAATAACAATATTCTAATTAATACGCAGCAAAATACGATTTGATTCGATATACGAATTGACGAATAATTCGATCTCCACATTTTCAGAGATTAAATAAATTTATCGAGAAAACGAAATCAAATTTCGCTGTTTTTGTAAAATAAAATTAATTTTTATAAAAATCTTTTTTGTAAAATCTAATTAGATGTCAGGAGAAATTTAAAAAGATTTTAAAAATCATCAAATTATAACAGTATAATCATACTAAATTTTTAGAAAATTTTTTTTTTTTTAGATTTTAGAAAAAAAAAATAGAAATTTCGTAGGTTAAATTTTAATTTAATTTTGAATTTGCTATTAACAGCATGTGAGAAGCAAATTTAAGAAAGAAAAAACGGTAATAGGAGTTTCTGAAAGTTTAATTTTTTTTTATATATTTGAAGTTTTCATTTTATTTTAGAAAATTTTGATAATCGTCAACACTGTTTTAAAATTATTGAATCTATTCATTTAAATTTGTCTCAATAATTAATTAAGCCGGAAATAATGTCTGAGATAGTCTAATGATATTAAACTTATCTATTTCTAAACAATAATTAGATTTATAAATACTAAGTCTAGATTTTAAGTTTATTAAAAACTCTTTTTTTAAGGGGAAAATATGAAAATTAAAAACAAAAACTTACTTTTCTTCTTTATTTTAAACATAAGTAAATTCAAAATCTGAAATGAACAAATAAAATATAATTACTCACTGTATATTAACTAATATTTAATATTAAGAAAAATGCTAAGTATAAGCCTTAAGCAAATTTATTTTTAAGTTAGTTTCGATATTAAAGGATTGTTTTAAACATAATACGAAATTCCTCTGATTTCTCGATTGTAAGCGAGGTTTCGAATGAGGGGATGATAGGAAAGAGAAGGCATCAAAGCCCGATGATGAGGAGATTTTCATGCGGAGGAAGCAGCATTCCCCTGCCGTTGGTCCAAGAGGCGACTGCCGGCTCCTCCAGCTTGGGGTTTAAGGTAAGGGCAGTACCAATAGAAAGGGGAAAAGGGAGAATTTTTATGTATTACTTTTTTTTTAAATATTTTTCTGCGATATTTGAGATATTGCGAACAGGATCCCAATGGCAGTGTCAACTGGGCATCGTCCACCAGTTAAAACGCGAAAAATATCCACACGATCTACGATAGAGGTGGGAAGGAGAATAGGGGGGCGGGGAATAGGCTATCAATGCAAGTGGGCCACATATGTATCTTTTGACATTCACTTTTTTAAGAAAAAAAATCATGCAAAAAATGATACAGGCAGAAAATTAAAAGCATGATACGGGGTTAGGGGAATAAAAACTAATGTGAAGTGAAGTGTGGGTAAAGAAAACGAAATTTTACTGGCAGCATTTAAAAAACCCTTAAAGGCTTCTGGTTCAATTTTTTTCATTTACCTAATCTAAATGTTGCTGCAGTTCTACTGAAGGTGATGTCGTTTTTAAGGTGACTAATAATATTTGACTTTGCAGAGCACAGAATTCCTATGTGAAATAGCACAGCTTTTTTAAATCATACTTTTGTACAGATATTGCCCCACATTTTTTTTTAAAGACTAGATTTATTATAATTATTTTTTTTGTAACTATTTTAAAACCCACTTCAAAAAGTATGATTTTTTTTTTTTTTTAATGTTTTGGTCACATACAATACATATGCATGCATACGCATTAAATCACATGGAAAAAATAAAATTAGTAATATTTTTTTTCCAGTGATACATTTTATACAACACTTTTGCGAGAAACTCTAGACAGCTGCCTTAGACGACACAATCCCAAATTTACTCTTGTTGTTGTTTTGTTTTTATCCGCAAAAAAAACCAAATAAAATAAACGACTTAGCTCTCTAAAGCCCAATAGACAAGTTACAAGGAATTATTAATTTGACATCTCAGATACAGCTGTCCGGCAAGGCATCGGGGGAAAAATATTACATAATTGATAATTAATAATTATTAATTACAGTTAAATAGTAAGGGAAACAGTTTACATTGATTTTTTTTTTCCATTCAGCGATGAAAGATGATAAAACAACTTTTTTTTTTATTATTATTATTATTTTGCAATACAGTTCTTTGTTCGAGTCCGTGGAAAGGCTCAGATATTTTTTTATTATATTATTACTATTATTTGCCGGCGGCGGCGTTGCGGCGGCAGGGAAGGGGGTTTTGGGGTGAAAATCCGACGAACCCCACAACCCCTTTTTACGGTGATATGTGGGAATCTCGCAGTAAAATCTTATTGACTGGATTCGTGTTCCCGAGGACACAAACACTAATATAGGTAGGGGATAATCCTTTTTTTTTTTTGGTAGGGATTTCCGGAGACGGAGCGATGATTTTAAACAGTCACATAAGTCTCTCATCGCTTGTCCTGGCAGACCCCCATATTGTCATCCCCTTTTTGTTTTGTTTTTTTCCGGAAAGTGGACGAATGCTCCCGCCTCGAAAATGTCCCATTCCGAGTATCGGGCGATAGAACCTTCCATATTCGAAAGCCGCTGCAGTTCGCGAAAACCCGGAAAGGACCGCAGAATCCGGAAGAGAGCGCTTGGAAGTAAAATCCTTCGTCGTTTTCTTGTTGTTTTATTTGCAAAGAAGATCAGTCTTTTCTCTGCAGATTCCGGAAAATGTTGATTTCTTTTCGCACTAAAAGAATCTTTCATCATCATCATCATCCTATTCTACGTTAACACCTCTCCTTCGGATGCTGAATAAGTTTTTTATTATTATTTTACTTTTCCCTCTTGTTCTTGTTATTCTCTGGGGCAGGTGGAAGCGGAGAGATTATTTTTTTTAAAAAGATTGGAAGCGTGTTGTGTTTTTCTACAAAAATCTGCAAGGAAAAAAGACTTTTCTGTACATAAAGAAAGAAGAAAAAAGTTTACAACCTGGCTGTGGTTTCTAACTCTCATGATTAAAATTTTAGAATTTTAGAATATTTTTTTTGGTTGTTTTTCAATAAGAATATGAGAGAAAGAAGGCCCCAAAAATGGCACATGAAAATGGCAGTTAATTATTGCATTTACCAAGAGAGAATAGACTCAGGAAAAGACAGTTGGAAAGTGTCCCATTTTACCACGTTCTTCGAGTGAGGGTAGCACAAATGTTAATCAACATAAAAAAACAACTTCCTGTAATTTTAACCAATTTACTTAAAACAAAATAAAAAATCGTTGACAGAATTACAAATCATTCTTCAGTTAAAAAAATAAAACTTTGATATCTTTTACTGAAAATTTTGTTATTTTTCTTGAATGCGAAAAGAACTTTTGAGAAAATGGGACAACATCTAACTGATATGTTACTAAACTTGTTACAACTTTTTTTCACCTCTGAGTTAAAACATGCAAATACAAGATTTCAAGATTCAAGGGCCAAACATATCCAGCTTAGATAACACGTTTGATTACATGATATTTCTAGAACAATTCATAGCGTTTGTTTTTTTTAAACAACAGTGTTTGATTTACTTTTCTTTTTTTTCCACTTCTGTTCGATAACAGGGAAACAACGCAATTCTGTTCTAGACTTTTAGAACAGCAAACAGTTGATAGAATAAAGCCATCAACCTTATATAGGAAACCAGACAGAGCAAAGCACTAGCAGCAAGCAACAACGATCTCTCTAGAACAGAAACACCAAATTAAAAGCCTAAACGAAGTTTAATTTCAATGAAGTGAAAGCTGATTTCGTTTTCTGTACATAATTTTACAACAATTTTGTCTAAACATGATCTCCAATTCGAGGATTTAGGATTATAGGGACGAAGTCCAGCTATTTTGTTCCAGACTTCAGTTCAGTATTGAATTTACTAAAAGTGCTTCTCACACAGACAACTACACATCTCTCAGAATATCGTAATTCTTTTTTTAACTGAACCTGTTTAATCTATCTAGAGCTCCCTATCCTGAACATGTCTTTTTGGACTTCAGACTATTCAGTGACCTCTCCTCGAATTAAGAGTATTTAAGAGTTTTGGAAAGATGGGGGATTAAATAGTAGCGTGAGGATACCTTGGAGGCTACGTAAAAGGGACTTATTTGATATGAACATGCAACAGATACCCATCACGCTTCACCTACGTCACCTAATTAGCATGCAGATGACGTGGGCTAAATCGATATATATTTATTTATATATTTTTATAGTTATCACAGTTCGAGCTGAAAACGGCGCCAAGCATCGACTTTTTATCTAGATCTGTCGGCCACAAAGAGCATTGAAGCACAGCGCTATTTTATTGCTGGATAAATTAGAAAATTTACTTCTATATTTACATTCGACGCAAGATAAACCTACACGAAGAGGTGTCTAGTGTTTCGCTCTGCAGGTCCTTGCTAAAATTTCTAAAAGTACAAGTTCTGAATAGTATTCAACAGACAATTGCTATTCAGAAGCCATACAGAACTACAGCAATTTCAGTTTTAAGTATACAGCTTTAAGGAAATCCATTATTTTTTTTTCCCTTTGAAAATTTACATCAAGAAAGAATCTAATCCTTGTTTTAACAACACACCACCTCTCTCAACCACTGTACAAATTAAACGTGTAAAAATCTAAGAAGAATTTCTTTACAACATTAATTTTTTTTTGTACATTCAATTGCTAATGAAATATTTAATACCTTATACATTATCATTAAAGAATTGCAAACTGTTTTGGACTCCATAACTTATAAATAAGAAATTACCCATTTCTTTTATAATAAAACACTTAAGTTAAAGTAATAATAATAATATTTTAGTTATCATTTAAATGCTTTTGAATTCAAATCAGTTTTTGATAACCTATAACAAAGAAAACCACAACGGTCCTTCATAATTTTTTTTTCTTTTTGTTTAATAATTTGGCCCGATACATCAAATGCTATCTTTACCAAAAAATTTGTTTGACTACACGTTTTTTTGTTCTCCCTGTACAATGCGCTGCCTCCTGGAGACCCAATAACACCAAAATAAACATCGAAATTTGTTTATTAAAACGTTTGGTAAATTAACTTTTGAGCTTTGAAAGCTCAGTATAAAAACGAAACTGCCATTGAATTTTTTAAAAAAAGACTTCCTAATATTTGGGGAAGCCCCAATCAAACGAAATATTTCTTCCATCTCTTGCGAAACACGGTTCTGCCTTCGTAAGTGGATATTGGTTTGCATAGATGGTTATATTTTGTTAGGAATATTTTTGTCTTACAGCTGTGGGTTACATTTTCATTCAGAAACTCAACAGACAAAATGGAAAAGATCGGAATTGAAGCTTTTTTAAACTCAAAAGACAGAAACCCATTTGTAAGCCTCAGGACATTCAAATAAAAATGCCATCATAAATTAGAATGAAATAAACAGATCATTTTTCTTTGGGATTAAGTAGACAAATGTAGACCTTCACTTGTAGTTAAGATAAAAGAATTCGCATTAAAAAAAATATCCATTTTCTTAAAGAGCTGACGTTTTTAATCAGTCAGATCAACTTTTAAAAGGATTTTAGCAGATAGTCTGCTGTTAATATTTAACTTCAAATTAGGTAAAAAATAATTAAAAAAATGATGCATTGTTAAACTTGAATCTCACAGTTACGGTTTGTTTTGCTCCACGATATTTTAATTTCGTAAAAGAAAAGGATCAAAACAACGACTTTATGAACTTAAATGCAAGGAAATGAATGGCAATGATATGGAGAAGAGATTTTAAATGCAAAGGAATACGTTCCGAGAAGGTAAAAAAAATGCCTTCTTCCCTGTAAATGATGGTCAGATGGATGACTTGTTGACTACCCAAGTCCTCTGTCGATCGGAGTGGCCAATTTGCGTCCACTGTGACAAGAGACACTTCTAAACGATGGTTCCAGATTTTAAGAATTACACATAGAGCGACGTGTAACACCCTTTCTGTTATTCGTGAGTTGACCTTCAGTTTGATTAAAAAAAGAAAAACAATGCATGAACTGAAGGGTGAGAAGCATGACTTGGTGATTACGAAATTCAAGACAAGTACCGTGAGATAGCAGGGGTTCGGATGTATATGGATTTAAAAATAAAACAAAAAACTTCGGTTTTTCGACAAAAACAATAATAATAATCATAACGTTATTTTATATTTAATAATGACTATTAACATATAAAATTTGACGTCAAACCCAAAATGTAAAACAGTCCTTCAAGATAGGTATATGTTCGGGCTTATTAATAAAATAAAGGAATATGTGTATTTGCGTATAAAAATCTGAGTGAGTGAAGATATATATTTAAAAATAAATCTTTTTGTGTGTTTTTTTTTTAGTTTGTTTTTTATTTTTTTTAGTGCTGTATCAAAACAAATATCTTTGGTAAAGATTGGAAAAATAATTCTTAAAGAAAACAAAATATAAAAATTAAAGAAAAAAAATTGTTAAGTATTTCAACTACTTATAAAATAAAATTATATATTATATATTTAGAATGAATGTTTATGATAACAAAGAAATAGCAAGTAGATGACCATGAGATTTATGGTACATACAACAATGCATGATTAAAACAACTTAAAAACAATTATAAACAACAACTTAAATGGCTAAAATTAAATGTAAAACAATGTAAAGCTTATTTGGCACTGTAAGAATAAATATTATAAATAAGATATTCGTTACAATGAATAAACCAAGACGATGTATATTCATTAGTAACTGACTATATGAATGATATTAGCATAAACAAAATGAAAAAATAACCTTAAATGTAACATAAAAACTTATGAAACAACGAATTAGGTTTTTGTACATAAATTAGGATATTATATGACATTTATAATACAAATCGAAATAATTCGTCTGGGCAAATAAAACGTAAATCTTACATAAACACAACATTTGAAGCTACAAAACCGTCGAGTTCGAAGCTGCAAAAGTGCTTTCCATCTTCTTTAAAATAACTTTCTGACAAAAGACACTTTCTTTCACGTTTATTATTATTTTTTTTATTTTCCTACGAGAAGGAAGAAAGGGATTAGAAGTTTCAGCCACGTATCCGGAAGCACTTGTCGCCGAGTTTGAAGAATAATTTGAAGTGGAAGCGGTTTTTTTTCGGAGTGCTGTGTTGGGGGATGCGGGGGGAGTTAAGGATCAATATTTCGAAGACTGAAGCTGTTATCTCGTTTTCGTATATTTTTCGACTTTAAAACTAAAAAAAGAGCCAGAACTGCTTTTGTGAAGCACAACTGACTGCGGAAGATCAGGTGTGACGTTCCGGTTTCCGGTAGGACCAAAGGGACATCCGGTAGATACCTGCCGCTCTGTAGGTTCCCCTTCGTCTGGGTTTTCGAATAGTTTTTCCGTCCGTATAAACGACGATCGCCTCACGAACAAGTAATTTTGATCCTATTTTTTTTCCTAAAAGAAAAAAAAAAAAAAAAAATTAGTATTCTATCACTTAAGAAATATCAAAACTAATACTACTGTAACAGTTTATATGTAAATATTTTAGATATCATTTATGTGTAATAAATAAATTATCATTTATATCATTTTTGTAGAAATAATTTATCTGTATTTTTATTCATTTTAATCGATAACCGTTATTTATTTTAAAACATTCGTTTTCTATTTCTTAATTACTGATGTTCTGTTTATTTTTAAATTGTTTTCCGTTGCAGCTGTTTAATTATCTAATTAATTTAAGTTCGTTATGTTTTTAACCAATCATGATGTAGATTTTTAATTAATCTTCCAATCAAATTCTTCAATGTATAAGGTGTAAAAAAACCCATGTTTTCTGTTTAATCAATCAATTCAGTTCAGTTCCAGAAAGACAATGAGTCGTCTTTCGCTCCTAAAGACTCTCCCACAAACACCATTACAGTCCCTACGCTGAATAAAGATCCTCCCAGAATGCAACGTAGCTTAAAGATTGAGCTTTCCTGGCCGACCGCTAACATTGAAAGAGAAGAGAAGTGACCTCTTCTCTTTCAATGTTAGCGGTCGGCCAAGAAAGCTCAATCTATAAGCTACGTTGCATTCTGGGAGGATCTTTATTCAGCGTAGGAACTTTACAATATTCTATTTTTTTCAATAAGTAAAATCGTTAGATTCGAAAGGTTTAGGTGATGTCTTTGCATTGGAGAATTCAAGCAGTTTGAGGTATCTCAGTTGATGAAAGTGAGGCAACGAAACAGCAGCCTTCCTGAGATGCTTCAGAGGCTTGAGGAAAATTAACCATATACTATGAGATTTCGTATATGGATTTATTTAAAATACTTGAGCTAAGTCGTATCCCTTGAAAAGGAGCTTTGCATACTATAAAAAAGCATCAAACAAGTATTAAAAGAAATGAAATGAAGATGAAAAGACAAGCCTTTATTCCATCTCAGATGAACGTTCATTCCAATGAAGATTTCCAAATCATCCTAAAGCCAAGTCATTGCTCTGCTCATAATAAGTCCTTACTGAAAGCGAAGCAATCAAGTGATAATTGTTGATTGAGACAAAAACACTTCAATCGAAGCCAATTTAAAATGAAATTCCCAATGTTTTGTGGGAAGAAGAAAAAGTATTTCTCCTGGGAGAGATTCATTGATAACAAAATCGACTTTGTCTTATCTACAAAAGAAGCATCATACAAAAAAAAATAGACTCTTCATTAACGTGTTGCATAATTATTATAAAGCAAATTTAAAAAAATAGGTATAATTATGTCAAAAAACAAAAACATAGCCTTCAAATTACAGAAGCAAAAAGCTGTTGCTAGATGATATGCTGAGAAGAATGAAGTGAAAAACGTTTAATTATTGACGAGCATAATTCTGAACTGCTACACATACAGTAACTATCTTCATCGACATCTGTCTATTTTATAAGCTCGGGTGAAGAGTACGATTTCCTTAATATTTGGTTATTATTATAATTCAGATTCACGCATGCGCACTATTCGAATGATACCAGAAAATTACAATGAGAAATGCTGATGTTATTTCATTTGTCATTATTTGATTTTTTTTTTTTAAATTATTATTAGTTAGCAGATGATTGTAATAATAAAAATACTGAATTTACTAAAATACTTTTAATGGAATACACTAAGTTAATAACTAAATTTTTGCCCTGTATTGTTAGGGTTTCTTCAAATATTAACAGTTTGGGAATATCACATTCAAAAAACAATTGTTATTTCAATTTTATTTGATTTATTTAAATATGAAGAAGCCCTAGCAAAATAGGGAAAAACTTTATGAATAAAAGGGTGATGTTTAAAACAGGAAGCAGCTATTTGAATTATTTTTGCATATTACATGTATAAAGGTTTAATTACTTATATCCGACAGTATTGCACTACATGCGTGTATATGACCCCTCTTATGTAATGATCCATTTATGGCGGAACGTTTACCGGGCGAAAGTCGACGAATACCTGCACTTTCTTTTCTCTCCGACAATTACGGGAATTTGTGAACTTTACATCAAACTCACACTGCCATGTTAATAATGGAGTAAAAAATGGAAGCAGAGACTAAAGTTTCCATCACTTTATCAATATAATAATTAGGCTACAGCTTTTGTTTTAAAACACATCCATTCATATAAAGAAATAAAGAAAATTAAATGATATATAATGTTAATTTAGCTTTATTTTCTACATAGCCTAGGAACGTTTCAAACATTGGACGAACGAGGTAGTAGTTGAATGTCTCAATTTTGATTGGGTGTTCTGAAAATGATAGCTTCAAGCGGAAGAAGTCTATTATTATATCTTCATTTAAATAATACGAACATTACAATGAAAAACAAATACCATTAGTTGTGAAATATAGAGAACAGGTTTCATTTCAAGTTTAAATTATGGTTATTTTCTTTGACGAGTGCAATTCGCAAAGTCTTTAATTAAGCAAATCCCATCCATTATGTAAATTATTTTCGGATAAAATACAGGTTTTTAAAAAGAACAGATTCCAATCATCTCCGGTCCTTTATTAAAAGCCATCCAAACAAGTATTATTCTAGCTTTGGAAGAACACTTTGTTTATTTACTTTTTCAGCGATTTTTTTTAACATTTTCCTTCTTCTTCTTAAATCCATTTAATGAGAGGTTGAATCTTCAACAGCTAAAACACATTCAGAAAAAGCCTACATCTTAAATACGGTGCCTGAGATAATCAACACTGAGGGTTTCAATGCTAATTAGGTGACAAAAAGTTGTGCGACATCTTGACTAATTAGAAGTGTTGACAGATGCCTTAAATAAACACAAGAGCCTTCAGGGCACTTGAATACTCTGGATAGGAACGAAATGAAATGTTGTCACTAAAAAAGAAAACAAAAAGTTCCTGAACGAACTTAAACGTTACTTTTTTTTTTCTTCTTTGTTTTTTTAAAAGCCGTGAAACGCTTTTAAAACGGAACGTTTCCGTGTAGTTGTAAATCTAATACCTTCGACTTTTCTTTTTAGGTGAAAATGAATTCAATCAGCAAATCCTTAAGTCACCTAAATCCAATTAATCTTATTCATATCAAAGCAACTGCACCAACATTATTAAACGGATTAATAGGCATCCATAGAATTCCTTGCTTTTATTTACCTAACACACTTAAAAAAAAACATATTTAAAAAAAAAAAATAAACAAAAAAAACTTCACTACATGTTGCGGGATCCAAGATCGGAACTCTTCGTCAGGTGACAAATTGGTTCCCTGACATTCATCACCACACGAATATAATGGAATTCCTTGCTTTGTTTCTAATGCTTTTTGTATGGGAATTTGGTCTCCTTCATGCGCGAATTTCTCACAGAGACCCACACTGAAAACAATTCAAATACGAAATTCGTAAACATATTTATATCAAGTTTTAAGATTACAAGGAAAATCCCTATTGAGTTTGTTACAAATCCGGCCAATTTAGGTAAAGAAATGTGAGGGGAAAAAAATATCCAAAATACGTTGTAGTTAAAAGCGCAATAGGGAAGCTCAAAAACACTTTGTCTTGGAAAATTGCAATTCTAAGGGTCTAAATTTTGAGCAATGTCGATATGATTTGTGTATTATCGTGAAACGAGCATTTTTACTATCAGTGAAATAACTGTGTCTTTCGCCAAATAACTGTATTTAGATCGTTGGCGAATTTGAAAGCTGGCTTCCAAGGAACGTTTATTAATAATTCAAAGTTAAAATTCGATTTGTTCGCCATTCTAAAACTCAATCTTCTCCTCGAATTAATGTTTAGCACTGCGATGAATATGATGATATTCCTTAATACTGTTCCTAAATAATAACTGAGATCCCGTGTTATTTAAAAGTGACATTTTAGGAGAGCTACAAAGCGCTCATTGCAATTTATCATCTCAAAATACACAAGTAATGGAAAGTGTCGAATCAAAAATTGGAACCGCCAAAATTTAAGAAAAACTATAAGTAAAATAGTGTGAAAGTTTGACTGTCTTAGATTTTGGAGGATCTATTGTACTATCTGCAATTGAATTTACCTTTAGGTTCCTTTGTTCATTTTTTTGTGTAACGTTAAGATTCTTCGAAGAGAATACAAGGATTCAACAAAAAAGCAAGTCGTCGAAAAACGAATATACCGTTTGGGAGCTTTCATTGGACCTCATCATATGTTTGATGAAAGCTTCCGTACGGGAGTGGAAACTAGTTACGATTTTTAATGTGTTTGATGTTTTTAATTGAAAATAGTTTTAATTTTAGAAAAGTACGTTTTCTATCTTATATTTTATCACGTTACTAACTGCGGCACACGTAATACTCTTTTGCAATCTAGACTTATTTACATAGAAAATCTGTACAGTTAACTTACGAATTAAACAGTCACTGTTCTTTCTTACAAATATTTTTGAATTCTACCAAGCGAGTCTTTGAAAGCTGGCACGCCAATATATCTTGCTTTATTATTTGAAGAGACGGACTGCTGAGATCAACAAAAAAGTTAATTCACTATTGGCAATTCTTGTTTTTTGATTTTGATTAACCTTTCTTTGAGCTAGAATTACTGTTTAGGATTTAAACCACGATTTGACGCAAAGAGCAACTTTTCCTCTTCACAAACGCAGAGATTAGAGTAGCAAGAGAGAGACCTGAGTTAATAGAAGAAAAATCTTCAAAGCTACGTCTTGTTAGTGGTCCCTTGATTGGTGGGTTGGAAGGGTGGACCCAGTAGAAGATCACTGCTATTAGAATTTCGTGTAAGAAAAAAAAAGAGAAGCTGATGGCACGCAACCACAGTAATGAAGACATTTTAACATGACTCCTAAAATTGCAGGGTTGAAGATTATGAAGTCAAAACGGATGCAGATAAGCGTTGCTTCTTCTTCTTCATTTTTTTTTCTTTCTTTATTTATTCGGTTGCGACAATCGTAAATTACTGCGTTCGCCGATTGTGGCGGGAACTGAAATCCCTGCGGCTACGACGCAGTAGAAGAACGGAGAGGATGATAATGACCGATAAATGGGAAGGATAAACAGGAGAAAGAATGGCCGCTCTCGACGAAGATGCAAGAAGAGAAACCAATAACAAAGGAACTGTTAACTGTTTCCCACTGAAGCAAAGGAGCATGGTTTCTGGGTTTCTTCCACTCAAATGTGCTGCTTTTCCGAGACCAACAGAACGTGAACAATCATTTACCCAGTATCGGATTCATTCAACTCTTTGTCCAGTGGTTAATATTTCTTTAACTGACGATTTCAAAAATATGCTTTTTGACATACACTGACAGATAAAGAAATATTATAATTACAGAAATTACTTCTCCTATTATTGATGGAGAAGATTTGTGGTCTCGAGAAAAGCGATAATTGTAAAATCGTTTTTCTCGTTACCTCAAATATAACTGATGGAGAACTAAAGAGTACGGTAGTAAAGAAACCTGATAAAAATTAGACTATCATTATCGTACGAAATGTACATACATACCGCAAACAAACAATTTTGATTTTACCATTAATAGTAAAGGTAAAGCAAATATAGTTAATGGAAAGACCTTCAACTTTATAGGTGAATAACAAAAAAGGAAAAATATAAATCAAAAATTCCTCTAAATTACTGCACCCTCACAAAATTAAATCAACTGCGTTTCATCAACACATAGTATGTGTCTGACAATTATTTTAAACGTCAAACTCTTCCCAATTAAAACCATTTTATCTGCATTTTGTAAGAAATCTTAAAATAGGGTAAAAAATAATAAGACTGCTTGTAAAGTTAATATCTTCTATTGAAAAAGATATGTTCTTCATCTAAAAATGACTGACTTGGCTTCAGGATTTAACGAAGATGTGAATCACAAGCAGATTGTAAGAAATATATATAAGGTTTGTAGGTGGTAACCTAACTACATATGTACATTTCCTTTAGTAAAATAAAATGTTCAAAAGAGATTCAAAATGAAAGTTTCAATCATTAGGCAATGATAAAATTATGCCTCTTTTTTAATTCTTTTGGTCTTATTTTTTAAATATTGTATTTGCAAGTTTTTAAATAAAATTATTTTAGAACATACTAAAAAAAAAAAAAAACACGGTAGGAGCAGCATAATGCCCCACGGATTCTATACAGAGCAAATGTTAAAATCTCAAAATCCAAAGAAAAAATAGAAGCTCTCCATAGATTTGGGAGATCCCATTATAATAAAAATAGACCAATCATTGTAAGATTTATTACAAGAAGAGAAAAGGATAAGTGGCTTTCAAACAAAGATACCATTTAATCAATAAGGATATCTTGAAAAATGATAACAACCAAAGAATATATATAAATGAAAATTTAATACGTAAATTTGTGTAAAATTACATCTTCAAAACCTTAGAAAAAAAAATAGAAGCTCTCCATAGATTTGGGAGATCCCATTATAATAAA